>OZ007590.1:60134176-61334176 GCA_963931845.1 Maratus michaelseni | reverse complement strand
TAATAGTGGGGTTTAAAGTTTTTTTTTTCTCCCTCCCAAAGATTATAACTCCCCTCCATTTAAAAATGTTGGTAGGGAGTCTCCCCTCTTTGGAAAAATGTTGGTAGGGAGTCTCCCCTCCTTGGAAAAATTGAATTTCAAGCCCTGATGTATAATATATATTAAACAAAGTGATTGGCATTGGTTGATTTCTAAAGAAATCAACTTAAAAAAATATTTTCATCCATGTTCTGTTGTTCTGTACATCGGCAATCCACATGTTCAGTAACCTGGGAAGCCAGATTGGATTCTATATCTTAAATGAGGCCCTGTTTGTAGTTGAATGTAAAGTATAATTTTTTTTTTTTTTTTTTTTTTTTGTGTGATAATTTTTGTTGATGACTTTATTTGAATCTATTTTATAATTGTTTTTGAAAAAGTGATTTATTAATTGTTATCTAATATATGCACTGAATGGCCAAATAAAATTTTTCAGTCGAATCTGCTTCATTAGATTCTGGGGAGAAAGAAAACGTTACACCCTCAACCGCTTCTGCTGGAGATTCAGCTGCTTCTTGTTCTAAAAAAAGTTCTGGGCAAGCTCTTCAAGAATTTGTGATGTCATTAGATGAATATTCCCCCACTGTATGTAAAGTATAAGTAGTTTTAATTTTCTAATCAGTATTTATTATAAATGTGTTTATTTTTTTATAACTTTTCTTCTTCAGGGAATAATGTGCTGTTCTTTAAAAATAGTGACATGTTTTCTTAAATAAACCACCCCTAGTACTTCATCAAATAAGTCACTGAAGTCAAACTTTTGTTTCACCCAGTTTCCGTACAATAATAAATATATTTAAATTAACTTAAAAATAATTTAGTTTTAAAAGAATGTAAGCTAATAATACAGAATTTTGGCAAAACACAAGCTTTATTTTCACAGATTTCTTAGTTATAATGTGACATGTTAAAATGATATACAGTACAGGACCATTTATCCGGAATGGTTGGGGTCAGAGGTAGTTTGGATAACTGGTTGGGCATAGCAACTTAAAACATAAAATTTATAACATCTATTTGATCAGATTTGTAGAATATTTGTGGTTGTGACATGGTTTCAGATTTTAAATTAATTATTTGATTACTCATATTAAGAATCAGATGAAAGATTAAACAGAGTTTGAAAGAAGGCAATGTGTGAAAAACCTTTGGAAATAAAAATTCCTCTGCATAAAATCAAAATGTCCAGTATTTAACTAAATATGCTTCCATTACAAATCCTAGATGTCGGCAACAAGTTATACCATGCATGTTGTAATATTTCAAGAATACACTTGTCAAACAGGCACCATATGGCACTTTTTTACTGGAAAGTTTCTGAAATCGGACAATTGGAAATATCATCCTGGATAACTGGTTTTCCGGTTAACTGGTTTCCGGATAAATGGTTCCACACTGTACATAAATTTTTATATTAAACCAATAATATGTAAGTAACATAGCTCATTTTCAGTTGATTATGTCATATGTGGTTCAGTTGATGACTTTTAAAAACTGAGGTAAAAAAGAAGAAAAAGTGATGAAATTACAAAAATCCACAGTAATAATTAAACACGAAAGAAAAATCGTGCATCAAGCATAGATTATGAAACACTAACAGAATATTTTAACAAACCTTCACTGTTTAATAAGGTAAATAAAATACTTAAGTAAACATTTTAGAAAACCAGATTTCAGCAATTACAGACCATAGCCAGAAATATACTCCTGTTCCTTTGTGCAGTCTTGTATATAATCTATAGATTTGTATATATGCTGTATATAGTATGTTGTAATTTAGTTTAGTATAAGAAAACACAGTTGAAAATCAACCTTCAGCAGTTTCTACCAATAGACGGAAACATATTTGAATTCTTTTGTACAGCGCTGTATACTACTATAAGATTTTTATACATGCCACATATTAAGCTAAAGTTTAATTAAGGCAAAAACACACTAAAAAATATTAAAATCACACTTACCAGAAACTACCGTACACAGACGGCCATGTATCCACTTCTTTGTGTGGCCCTGTATATGATTTTATTTATATACAACAAACATATCTTAGTATACTATATATATTTCATGTTCAACATGCATAACTTAATTAAAAAAAAACTCCTTAACTGCCGACGAAATCCGATGTGATCTTCAATATCTTATTTAATCACCTAATTTTGCAATTAAATAGTGCGACGATTAGTTTTCTGATATAACAGTAAGAAAGTGCACTTGTTATACGTGTTCAAATCACGGTTCTGCTGGTGAAAATTGGCTTGCGGGCATGCAAGTTCGCCATTCATATAGTACATTCTGGGATTTTTCAAGGACATATACAGTGTCTCACGTAAGTGATGGGACACTTGTGCTTTACAAAAGGAAACTAATCAAATAAATTAAAAAAAACATGTACACATTTTTTTGTGGGTGTGTTTCATACTTAAATTTAGTAAAGATTATTACATAACATACATTTTGTCAAAATATTAAAATATTAATTTAATAAAAATACAAATGTTTAGAACGGAGCAAAAAATAGCTCACATAAGTGATGGGACACCATTATATATGCAACAAAAATCGTCTGAAATAAGCAATAAAAATATTTTTTGGGGTTTTATTTTTACTTAAAAGCAATTGGCAATAATTTATAAAATCGTCTGCAGTATTTCTCTCCAGTTTGTTTTGGAATTTTTGTGTTTTTTAGCTCTGTGTAGCCATGAATGCTAAACGAAAAGAAACTTCGCCTGAAATTCGAAAATTAGTTATTAATTTGCATATTGAACGTGGAAAATCTATTAGAAAAACTGCTGAAACAGTTAACTTGAGTCGTTCAACAGTTTTCAATATCATTAAACGATATAAAAAGAATCATATGATTCAGGATAAAAGAAGACCTGGCCGACCATCAAAGCTATCCAATGGAATAAAGCGAATTATCGTTCGAAATATTAAAAAAAATCCAAGAAATAGTGCTTCAAAAGTTGCTGCTGATTTACAAGCATTATATGGAATAATTGTTAATCCTGAGACTATTAGAAGGGTAATTCGATCTGCTGGATATCACGGTAGAGTAGCCAGGAAAAAATTCTTCGTAAGTGAAAAGAATAGAAAACTCAGACTAGCTTTCGCAAAATCCAACATAAATAAGAATTCTGATTACTGGAATAAAGTTATATTTGCTGATGAGAGTAAATTTAATATATTTGGTTCTGACGGTAGAATCTTGGTGTGGAGAAAACCCAGGGAAGAATTTCGCAAACAGAACTTGGTACCAACAGTAAAACATGGTGGAGGAGGAGTTATGGTATGGGGGTGTATGTCGTCCGCAGGAGTTGGTAATCTTGTTTTTATTGACAGTATAATGGATCAGTACAAGTATATTGATATTTTAAAGCAAAATTTGAAATCTTCAGCACGAAAATTGAACCTTCATAACGATTTTAAATTCTACCAGGACAATGACCCCAAGCACACTGCTCTGAACGTTAGACTCTGGCTGCTATATAACTGTCCTGAAATAATAAAAACACCACCACAATCTCCAGACTTAAATCCCATAGAGAATATTTGGCAAGAATTGGATTCAAGAATTCGCAAACACACCATTTCTTCAAAACAACAACTAAAATCGGTGCTTCAAGAAGAATGGGGTAAAATCACTCCAGAAATCACAAAAAAATTAGTCGAATCCATCCCAAAAAGATTAAATCATGTTTTAAAAGTAAAAGGAAATCCAACAAAATATTAAAACCTTTTAAAAAGTAAAATTTTTGGATAAATATTTGATGGAAAAGTAAGTGTCCCATCACTTATGTGAGCCATTTTTTGCTCCGTTCTGAACAATTGTATTTTTACTAAATTAATATTTTAATATTTTGACAAAATGTATGTTATGTAATAATTGTTACTAACTTTAAATATGAAACACACCCAAAAAATTTTTGCACATGTTTGTTTATTTATTTTATTGCAGTTTCTTTTCATAAAGCACAAGTGTCCCATCACTTTTGTGAGACACTGTATATACGTCCATGGCAGTTAAGGGGTTAAGCAAGTTATGCTGATACACAGTAATGCTTACGAATTCTTTTGTGTAGCCCTGTATATCATGTGTAGCATTTATACATACTACATTGTATGAAAAATCTAGTTAAACACAAACCTAAATGAAACTGCACCTCCAACAATTATCGCTTATAGATTAGATAATACTCCGGAAACAGTATTGTATTTGAAATCTTTTGTGTTCCTGTAAGTGAACAATAAATGCTATGCACATTATGTCATACAACTAGTATCTTGTAGTAAACCTCAGTAATGTATATCAATTTCCTTATATTTCAAATAATGTAACATAATTAAAATACACTGCAAATAGTTTTTCCTTGTAAACCATTATTGTAATGTCCTCTAAAAAACAAAAAAAACATTTTTTGAAAATTTTTCTATATAAAGTCCAATAAAAAATAATGCAAAAATATTAAACATTGCTTAATTTTTACAGCCTCTTCTAATATTTTAATGTTAAGCATTTTGCATTTTATCACTTTATTACAAAGTAGCAGCCAATTAAACAAGAATTTGGAAAAAAGAAAAAAAAAAAAAACTTTTTCAAAAAATAACCCGTTACCTGAAAAAACTCCACACCTTACCTAATCAGCTGTAAATGAAGCATTTTATTACATATTAATGGTTAAACATAAAAACAAAAACTTATGTAGATCATTCTAAAATTCTATTATAACACGATAATTTGTAAAAATGAAACTCATGTTTTGCCAGAATTCTGCAATTGTAAGTTTGAATTATTTTAAAACTAAATAAGCACTCCTTAGGTATGTATGTTTAGTGTTTCCCCTAGGCGTTTTCGAGAGGGTGCAGCGCCCTGCCCATTTTTTAAAAAAAGTTGTAAATGTGCCTTGCCCATTTTTATATAGCTGGAAATGTGCCCTGATTGTTTTGGGTTCGCAAAAATTTGCTGTTGCGAATTTCACCAAAAGGTTGCGGGAAAATGTAGCAAAATTTGTCTGTCGGACGCGGGAAAATATCACAAAATTAGTCACTCGGTCGCAAGAAAAAATTGAGAAATTCATCAATCGGTCGTGGGTAAAAAAATTGCGAAATTCAGCAGTTGGTTACAAGAAAAAACCCGTGAAATTCAGCCACAATGACATGAAAAACCCCCATAAGTTTCGCCATTAAGATGCGGAAAAAATCAGGAAATTCAACTATTGGTCACGAGATCCCCTCCCAGCAAAATTCACTTATCAGTCGCATGAAAAAACTGTAAAATTTGGCAATCGGTAGCAGGAAAATATCCTGAAATTCGTCAGTCAGTTGCGGGAAAAATCATGAAACTGTTTAGTCAGTCAATTTGTATATCTGTCATGAAAGAACATTTATTTTTCTTGGAACGTTGTATTGAATTTTGTAAAGTAGCATAGAGAGAGGAAAAATTACTAATTCATGTTCCAGATTTTTTTTTTTTTTTTTGAGATATTAAGATATTTTTAAAGAAATTATATTATTTTAAAGAAAAATGTTCCTGAAATAAATGGCTATTTTTTAAAGGGGGGGGGGGGGGAGGTAGTGGATAGGCAGCATAGAAATGCATGAAAAAATTTCAGTGTGCAAATATATCTCAAGAAAATGTGTTTTTTAAAATATTTTTTTAAACAAATTTTTTGAGTAAAAAAAAAAAATAAATAAATATCAAAATATGTACATTACTAAAATAGAAGACAAGCCATATTTGTAATGCTGTTTCACATCTCATTTGAAATAAAATATTACTTTTGTTTGATAGGCACACTTAATTGTTGATGCACTTATGCACTTTTGATATTAAAAAGGATTATAATGACATTTTTCTCTATTCTAAAAAAAATAACCAGTGCTCTTTCTCGACCTATATTAAAGTATTGCATATAAAAACATGAGATTGGTAGTTTTATAGAGATAAGTATGACACACTGAAACAGACAGTTTTTAAATCTAAGAATTTTTTTAAGCACTATTTAATGTTGAAATTGGTCAATTTATTTCAGTTATATAAGCTTTTCAGTCAAAAACTATACTTAGCAATTTAACCATTTTTTGCAGGCACATACTTGACTAGATTGTAGTGTGCAAGTCCAATAATTTTTTTAATTTGACTAATTTTGTAGCGTTTGTAGGATTTTTTATTTAAAATTTCATTAGCTAGATAAAGATATAATTCATAGTTTGAAGTAGCCGATTTTTTTACCTACTGTTGCCAGATTTAAAAAAACCCAAATAATAAGATTTACAAATACTTTTCAATAGAAAAATATGTTTATGTGTGAATATTAAAATAGAAAGAAAACTTTAAAATAATTAAGCTATTACTTACAAAAAGCACTAAAAAGCCCTTTTCATAAAAATGTGCCCATTTTGTTCAGCTGAAGTGCCCCTTTTTTGAAGGAGCACCCTGTCCTTTTTTATTCTGGAGGAAACACTATATTTTTAACAATTTTTTATTATTCTAAATGGTGCATAAAAACAAAACAAAAAAATTTACTTTAGTGAAATATTTGAAGTACTAAGGTGGTTTTTTTAGAATACATTTCACTGTTTTTTAGAGGACAGCACAATATATAACTGAATAATTTTGTGTGGCCCTGTAAATGAATGATAAATGCTTTACACTCCATATTTTACAGAAAGCATGTTTTAGTGCACCTTAGAAAATGATATCAATTTCAATATGTTTGAAATAGTATAACATGATTAAAATGCACTGAAAATGATTTTTCTCCATAGACCATAATGTAACGGAATTATTTTGATTTATCCTGTAAACTAATTATAAGTGCTACACATGCTATATTCAATATTAAGCATATTGTAGTGTATTTCAGTGATGTATATTAATTTCAATATATTTGAAATAGTGTAACATCATTAAAATACACTGCAAAGGATTTTTCCCCATAGGCATACACCATAATGTAACAATATTCTTTTAAGTGCACCTGTACACAAAGTATAAATGCTGCACACTTAATTTACATTACCGAACATGCCATAGTAAACCCCAAAAACAAATATCAATTGCATGGCAATCAACTATATTTACACGAGTTAGAGCACAGACAGGCAATCCGAAATCATAAACACTTTTGAACTATGTTGGAAAGTATTAAAGATCAAATGTACAAAAGTTTCCCAATAAAATTTATTTAACTTTCACCTCCACCGAAATAATTTCAACCATAAGGGTTGATTTGCATATACAGTTGGCTCTCTATTTAACGGCTTTCAAAGAACCTTGAAAACTCATCCTTGTTAAAAAGAGATGCCGTCTAATCAATATCTACAGCCCTGTACAAAATTATACTCAGAAAATTTTCAATTTGTTTAAATCATAATATAAATAAGCTTAGCTTTACATTAATAAAATAAAGTTTAATATTTATAAAAATACATCTAAATTTAATATAACTCATAAATAAAATGGAGCAAATAATTTAAATAAGAAAATACATAACATAAAAAAATAACATTATGTGAGATCTGGACAAAATTATAAACTCAAAGTTATGAATTTCTATATTCTGGTATTTTATGATAAGAAACTAATAAATGAAGTCATTAAGGATTAATACATTTCAATAAATCAGTGCATTTTTTAAAAATTTTCTCAAAAAGATGCACAATTTTAATATATCACATGACTAAACCGAAAACAGTAAATTACTGAGTTTAAGAATTGAACATATTCTGGTGTTAAGTATTAATGCACACATTCAAAAATGAGTTGGACTGCCATTTTTCTGAATTACTTCGAATGTACGGCTCGGCATAGATTGAACAAGTTTTTTCAACTGCTCCATTGAAAACTGGTTCCATGCTTGAAAATGAAAGTATAGCCATTTTTAAATCATTTGTGTTTTGATATTGCTGGGCAGGGTTAGTTGAGCTTAAGCCAAAAGGTAGGCCTCTCTGCCCGGTTTGACCTTGATATTGACGTCCATCATGATAGACTATTTGAACCATTGCACACCAACAATTTTCAATGGGGTTTAGATCAGGGCTGCGGGCTGGTATTTCATGACATTCACATGCAGTGCTCAAGCCACTCTTTTTTAGCCAAATTGCAAATGATTTAAAGCTAAATGTAAGCTCTCGAACTGTTAGATGGATTCTTTAACCAGCCCTGAACATGAAATGGAAGAAAATGAAAGCTAAGCCAAAACTTGAGTCTCATCACATGAAAGCCAGACTTCACTTTGTGCATCAGCACATGTCATGAACAATGAAGTGGAGCAGATGAAAAGAAGTTTAATTTAGACTGCCCAGATGGCTTTAGATACTGCTGGCATGATATTAGGCATAAAGAACGGTATATCTGTAGTCGAGTCGAAACTTTGGTGGAAGATCCGTAAGTGATGGTGTGGGCTGTTTTTTCTCAGAATGGTAAAACTACTCTGGCTTTCCTTAATGGAAAACAAAAAGCAGAAGACTAACAGTTAATACTGGAAGATAATCAATTACCTTATGCACCGTTGATTGTTGGAGTAAACTGGGTTTTTCAGCAAGATAATGCAGCAATACACTGTACAAAAAGTTCAAAAGAGTGGCTTGAGCACTGGCATGTGAATGTCATGAAATGGCCAGCCCGCAGCCTTGATCTTAAACCCCATTGAAAATTGTTGGGGTACAATGGTTCAAATAGTCTATCATGATAGACGTCAACATCAAAACACAAATGATTTAAAAATGGCTATACTTTCAGCTTGGAACCAGTTGTCAATGGAGCAGTTGGAAAACTTGTTCAGTATATACTGAGCCGCATATTCGAATGGCGGTCCAACTCATTTTTACATTAATACTTAGCACCAGGATTCAAATTATTTTCATTTCTTAAACTCAGTAAGTTACTGTTTTCGTTTTAATCATGTACTATATTAAAATTAAACATTTTGTTTTTTTTTTGTTGAGAAAAATTAATAAAATGCATTGAAGTATTGAAATGTATTGATCCCTAATGACTCCATTTATTAGTTTCTTATCATAAAATGCATTTATTCAAATCAAAAATACCAGAATATAGAAATTCATAACTTTGAGTTTATAATTTTGTCCAGGTCTCGCTTTTAAGTTATGCATTTTCTTATTTAAATTATTTGCACCATTTTATTTATGAGTTATATTAAATTTAGATTTATTTTTATAAATATTCATCTTTATTTTATTAATGTAAAGCTAAGCTTATTTATATTATGATTTAAACAAATTGAAAATTTTCTAAGTTTATAATTTTGTCCTGGACTTTATAATATCTATTCCAATAAATCTAGCATTCTTAAAAAATAGATTTTATAGTCCTACCTGTATCTTCTGGTTCTTCTCAAACGTCTGCGGCAGTTCGACTTTCCTTTTCGCATAAGATAATTTGCCTTAATTAAAATAATGGCTCGTTACAACAGAATGAAGAAATTTTTCTACGATGAATAATAAAACATATATTATGTAACATTTACAGACTTAGAACACAAATGCTATTTACACTACACAGAAATCAATTACATTATATTTCTAATCTAAAGTTTAATCTTTAGGATTCTGGTTTTTTAAAGTTCGAATTGTTCTTTCGATATTGCCTGGACATGTGCCAGACATCTCAATCCTTATTCAGTTCCATGAGTGTTCAGCGAACGTTCTGTTTACTTTTTTTTTTTTCTAATGTTCTTTCACAATTATGGTCGCGGGGAAGATTTCGGGATTAATCCATGGGTAAAGAAAGCCAGTTCACAACAGTCCTTAAGTAGAGATCGTCCTTAAAAAGAATTTGTGGAAAAATAATATTTGAAAAACATTTCCCTTCACACTTTACATGCTTACGACTGTCAATACATTTCTTAATATATTGGCGTGTTTAGAAATGTTCTATTTATTTTTATTTTTACATTTTATTTATTTTAATTTTTTGTATTGATACAGATATTACTACATATTTTTATTACACAAATACAAATTGCATTCATTATACAGTATACAAGAACAACGTTACTGCATACAATGTTACTTACAGTACATTAAAAATATTTATAATACATTTAATTAAACATCATGTTTTTTAAAAATAAAAAAAGTAAGAAAATTTAGAACAAAAAAAAAAAAAAAAAAAAAAAAAAGTGGCATTAATATACTGTAAAAAAAAAAAAGTACATTATAAACTGCCATCACTTGATGATGTAATTTTTCTTTTTCATAAGCCTTTTTCTATCGCCTTCTTCAGTAACATGTAAAAGGTGCTTTACTACATAAAAATCTTAATATGCTGTTTATACTCATATTTTTAAAATCTTATATTTGTAAAATACTTAATTTATCTTTATTAAATTTTGGTTTAATTTTTTATATTTACATATTTTGTCTTCTTTCCCCAAAAATTTATGTTTCTTAATAATTTTAGATTCCTGATCCTGTTATTGCCTACTATATGCATTCTGCTGGATTTGACACCACAGATTCTCGAATGTAAGCAGTACAATATTTGTTAAATTTTTCTTGTATATGTCTATAAATGTTTTTGTAATTATAAAATTTATTTTGCATTCATTTTTTATTACTTGAAATTAAACATTTTCATGTTGAGCATTTTTCATCTTAAACTATAAAAAGTGTTGTTCTTTTCGCTCAGGCTATAAAAATTTTCGTTTGAGACAGGATTCCCTTAACCCCTTCGGAACCGACGGCTTTTACACAAATTTTATTCGTTTGGCACCATTTTTTTTAAAAAAAAGCTACCTTTACTTAAACTATCACAAAAATGCTCTAATATGAGAAACCAGATATTACTTTTATTTTTTACTGGTGCCTAAAACAAATTCTGTATGCTCTTTTTGAGGTTGCATATATGATACCATGGTTCCGAATGGGTTAAATGCAGGATTCGTTTTAATATGTTTTGCTGTATTATGGTATTTAATTTTTTTGTTGTGTGTATAATAATAATTTACTTCCAATTAACCATTATTTCAATTAACCATTCAATCTTAAATTAATTTACTTTTCCCCCACCCCTCTAATTTAGATGATCAGTTTTATACAGCTTCATTAGAAAAGAATCAATTTCTAATTTTGGTGTTGTTGAGCTTAAATTGTACATGTTAGGGAATAAAAAAAATAAGCTGACATTTGTTTAAATTTTTTCAAAAAAAAAAAACTATTTTGTATTTGATTTTTTGTTTTATAAATTTTTGATTTGTTGATAGTTGATACTGAATCTTATAGTTGTTTTTTTATAAGTGTATAAAGCAAATTGTTTCTGTTTTATTGATTAGCTGATCTTCAATTTTCCTCAAAGTGAAAAATAAAAGAAAAAGGTGGGGGGGGGGGAAGCAATTCTAGTATATTGTTTAAGTTTTCATGCTAAGTGCAATATATTTTAGTTTCTAATCTATATTATGCTTGAAAATATTTATTATCAGCAGTAAGTTGACTATTTTGAAAATATCGGATATATATTGAAAATATCATATTTACGAACCTTGAAAGCTTCAAAAGTTATATTTTTAAATTTATTCCAAACGACATTGTTTTTTAAAAATAAATCTCTATTTGAATGTAATTGTCTAAGGGTATAAATAATCATTAACGGTGCTATTGTGTATTTTTTTAATAGATGCCAAGCTCCCACTAATCTTCCGTTTAAGTGTGTTTATTTGACCCAAGTTTAATATGTTCGAGCCAGAAACTCTTTTAAAAAATTCAATTGAATAAATTCGACTTAAAACCTTTTAAATTAAATAAGTCAAAGATTCATTAAATACATTTTCTGGTTTTAAAGTGGTTAACTGGTTCAAATTAATCTACATATTACGGAGGATTAGTGGGAGGTTTTTCAGCTATGTTTCTCTCATGCAAACACATAGTAATCTAAAATATTCTTATAAATATGTATGCAGTATTCTTTAAAATAATCTTAATTGTATCTTGTAGGCAAATTTTGTGATTAACTTTTTTTTTTTTTTCAAGCAAGCAATTGATGAATTTTGAAATATTTTCTTGTGACCTACTGGTGAAATCCGCAGGTTGAAATATGCCGACGGCAATTTTTTTGTTTAACCCGAAACGGGCAGGGTGCATTTACAGCTATTAAAAAACTGCTTTTCGCAGATTTTTTTCAACTGCTCGTCACAGATTTTCTCTTTTGAACTTTCCAGCAAGATGCACGTGCAGTATATGAGCAAAAGCTGTTGGCTCAGAGAGCATGGAAGTTGGAGAGAAAAAATTCATATTAGCTTGCAACGAATGATGAGATGTGCATTAAGAGTGAGCAGTAGTAGATTATCGCGCTCCTCTCAGGGCTCCCAAATGGTCCCCTTTTATATATTTTGGCCCCCTTAGTCCCCTTTTTATGACTGGAAAAAAATTTGCTAATGTGGAAAAATTGCTGCAAAATGTAAAAAACTTTAAAAATTGCGAAAAGTTAAAAAATCGTAGAAAACAAAATTTATTATAATGGACTAAAATATTGTAACCGGAATTGTTTCACGAATTTCAAAAAATCGCCGCTGAATGTAGAAAAACTCATTAGAAATTAAAAAAACTCATTAGAAATCTCATTAAAAATCACTACAAATTCAAAAATCTACAAGACAAAATTTACTATCATAAAATCGTCGCAAAACACAGAAAAACTCATTGTATGAAAAAATTAGCCAAAAATTAAAAATTGCTGCACGAATTGCAAATAAATTTTATTGAAAGGAGAGGACAAAATTTATTAAACTAGGCTAAAAGATTGAAACCAGATTATTTTTCAGAATATTAAAAATTCACCGCAAAATGCAAGAAAAGAAAAAATCTAAAAATCACATAAATTGCACAAAATTAAAAAAATTGCTGCCTGAATTCTGAATAAACTTTATTAAAAAGAGGATAACATTTACTATATTGGGCTAAAAAAATTGAAATCAAATTCCTTTTACTACTGTGCAAAAAATTACTGCTAAATGGATAAAAATCGCAGAAGAAAAAATTTACTATAGTTAACAATGTAACCAGATATTCTTTACAAATGTCAAAAAATCGCCGCAGAACATGGGGGGGGGGGGGGGGAGCTAAAAATTCTTAAATTTAAATCAAAAAACACAATTGCAGATGAACAAAATATAAAGTTTGCAACTGAATTGTTTTTATGAATGACAAAAAATTACCACAAAGCAAAAAAAAAACTCCCTGAAATTTGCATAAAAAATTTGTGAAAAATTAAAAAATGCTTATACAAATTCCGAATAAACTTTAGCGGAAAAAATTACTACTGGGCTAAAAAATTGAAACTGAATTCCTTTAATTAATGAGGAAAAAAAAAAAAGGGTAAAACTTGCATGAAAAATTAAAGTTAAAAAAAAGTCTAATAAAAAAAAAAATATATGTATCAAAAACTAACTTTAGATATACAGGATCCTTCTTGCCAAATCTTGTGGCTCTATGTGCAACAGTCTCTTCAGCACACAGATAAACTTCTATATTATTATTATAGATGTAGTTTTGTTTTCAGTTTTGATGGAGAAGTATATCTCTCAGCTATTAAATGAAATCTTAATTAAAATTTCTTCTTTTTTTAATACTTTCTTTAACATATATTTATCGGAAGAAAATATTGAAATCATAAAAATATCCTTTTTTTTTTTTTTTGGTTGATGGATTTAAACATTTTAGGTTGACCTGAATATGATTTGATATTTAAAAAAAAAAAAAAAATTATCTGTATGTCATACACATTTTGCAGCCATTCTATATCAAAAACTGAAGCGTGGCATTTCATCAAATGCCCTATTCAATTTGACTTTAGCACATAGAGGTGCTGATTGTGTTTTGGCCCAACAGGTGGCACTGTTATGCTGCATTTTTTACATTTTACATGAGATATTTAATAAGGAAATCTGGGTGAAATTTCATCGAACTTCACATTCAGTTAACCCTTAACTTAAATTGATGCTCATTAGATTTTGGTGTATTTCATCCAACAGGTGGTGTTACTGGGTCACATTTTTAACAATTTCCATGATAGCCAGATCTCGCCATGTTTGGGATAGAATTTCACCAAATTTAATATGTAAGATGATTACGAATATTGATTAAATATTGGTCTTGACCACTCCCCAAGGGGCGTTGTAGTACTATGCTTTTTTGGATGAACATTATAGCATCTCAGCTTCTATTGTATTGAAAGGAACTGAATTTTATATTTTCTAATTTAAAATTTTATTACTTAACAGAAGGTGCTGTTATGCTGTGTTTTTTTTTTATTCAATGATTACTGTTACTACCTGTTTTAAATTCCAAGAAATGCGCTATAACTTTTGTAATCGTTAATGTGTAATAACTCTGCTAACAATTGATTGATTTAATATTTTCTTAGATGCATTGATTGTTACTGTTTATATATTATTCCAAATCATTTTTTGCTGTTCTAAATATAAACCATCTTGCCGTAGGATATTTAAGTTTGTTGAATAAAGCTATGTACATTGTTTAATGACATCTTTGTAAAGATAATCAATAACTTTTTTCTGAGGTAATTTTTAAAAAATTGCATATTTAGGAAAACTTGTGCAGTATTTTTTGACATGTGGTCCCTTTTCAGTCGCCTTTTTAAATATAAATGATCCCCCAAAGTCTCCTTTTTAAATAAAAATGGTCCCCTTTCTCCCTTTTGGAGGACTAAAATGTGTTAGGAGCCCTGGCTCCTCTGGATGCGAGGTCAAAGTGTGGCTGCGGCACGACATCCACCAACAATGGGAAAAAATCTGCGAGCCGAAAGAAGTTCAATGGTAAAAAATATTCAGAAGGGGGGAAAAATCTGCGACGTCTGTCGCCCCTCTCGAACTTTCTGCTACCGGGGTGTCAGTGATATATATACATACACACTTAAGATATACATAATATAGATATACACTCATATTTATACATATATATATATAAATAATGTATATATATATGTGTGTGTGTATATCACTGGCTAGTGACTAACATAAAAATACCAAATATATATACAAAAATATTAGAAATTCAAATTTATTTTTGTTCAAGTGTTAGGTCTTGATACCAGGATTCCGAAGCATTTTTTGTTTTATCTTAAAATATGGCTGAGATATAACAGTTTGAAATTCTAGGGTGGCTGACATTTTGCAACAAGACAGGAGAGTGAGAGTTAAAAAAAAAAAAAAAAATCAGTTTAATTTTTAGTTTTAGTAAACGTGATTTCTCGCAAATTATCTTTCATTATTGCAATAATTTTCTCAATCATGTGCATAAAACTATATATTCGTATCTGTTAGTGTCAAATTCTCGCCAAGCTTGGCGACACTTGACAAAATGTTGCCAAATTTGGCAACCAAAAAATAAGTCTTTATAAATGTTGCCAAATTGGCTATAGCTGACTAATTTGGCAAATTTCTTATTCAAATTCAGTATTAACTAATCGTCTGTAATCAGGTTCTTTGCATTTTAGCTTGCTGTTTTTAAGTAACATTGGCTAAAATGACGATATAGCAAAGCTACCTTTTCCTGCCAGTACAGGCCGGAAGGACTTATTTTCTTTCTTTTTCCCCCAGCAATGGAGGTTATTTTGACGTATTTTGGATACTTATGAATAACTTCTCAGAGGAGTGGTAGTGAAATACAAACAAACAGTCGTATTTTAATATAATAGATTCTTACACTTTCATTATACAAAATTTATTCTATTGGGGGGGGGGGGGGGAATGTTATTCTTATTTATCCTGATTTTTTTGCTGTTATCATTTAAAATTTGGCTTGTGCTTTTTTATTGTAACTCTTTTAAGAGCTAGCGATGAAATGGCCTACACCAATATAATAACAATTACTGATGTTTAGTGTACTGAGCGAGAGGAAAAAAAAAACTTTTCCTTTGTTACCTCATAAAAATTTTCTGTACTGTCTTGCATTGTAATTTTATATGCTATAATTTTTTTCTACTCTAAATTTTATTTTAATGTAATATGCTTTACAATAAATGTTGTTTGATAATAATCCTGATAATAATGAATATTATCAAGATTAATGCTCTTGTATTCTCCTACTATTATAATCGTTTTTGCACATAGTTTGTTGTTTTTCTAATAGGCTGTTAAGTAAAGATTAATGCTATATATAACTTTTTATTTTTTATATATATATTTATTGTGGTATGCTAAGGAAGATGTGGAAACTTTAAAATGGCTGTTTAGTTCATTTGCTCATAATTTCCATCGCATTCACCTCTGTCAGCCTAAAACTCATGTTGTGTTCTGCATAATATACATTTCTTATCATGTCTTATTATCCTTCTATAAGGAAAAGTTGTCTCATGGACATAATGGATCTTATCGACTTGAAATGTAGACAATTGTTTTGTGACAGATAATTGGAAAAGTACAAAATCTCATTTATAATCAATTCACTACTTTTGTTAATTGTATTTCACAGGATAATAAGTTGGTTGGTCATTTGCAATCATAGGGGATAAAAGTAAAGGAAAGATTAGGATTTTCTTTGTATGATTTACACACATACATATAGTTTTTATTAAAATTTATTGTAGATAAATATTAGTAATTTTATCTTATATTTTCTTTTTCAGAATACGCCTGATATCAGTAGCTACTCAGAAGTTTATTTCGGATATTGCCAATGATGCATTGCAACACTGCAAAATGAGAGGTGCTGGCCAAACAAAGAAAGCTAATAAGGTATCTTTCAATGTGCTAAATAATTGTAAAAGTCTTATATTTTTTAATTGCTTTATGTTTAATAATATAGTTTTTATAATTTATGCCAATTGAGATTTATTGGCACTGTAATAATTAATACTCATAGAAAGCATTTTTTGTTTAATATATGTTATGTTAAAATTTTCATAAAAATTCTTTTCTTTTTACTATCAATTTTCATAACTATTTTTAAATGTTATAAAAGTTAAAATAAGAAAAATGAGTTTTTTTCACTTGTTTTTTATTTTTTATTTGGATTATTAAAGCATTTTTATAATTAAGTTGAATTATTTATTTTCACTGTGTGATCATTAAATGCTCCTTCAATAACACTGGTTGGCAAAAAATAATAATATAAAAGTTTATTTAAAAAATAGTCTTTTTTTGCTTATAGCATGAAGGGTTTTCAACCAAATTTAACTTGACTTTCAGAAAACTTGACAAAATCTAGTAGAAATAATATACTGCATTTAGAACAAGAATATATTTGATGAAATGTGAACATTTGTATGAAATAATTTTTAACTGTGTACGGGTTTTAGTGGCATGGTAGCAATCTAGCAAAGCCACCACAAACGCATCAATCATGATATGATAATCAAAAGCACTTTATTGCGATTATAATAAATGGAAACATTTTAAAGAATCTTGATTATGATATGAAAATAAAATTTAGGTAAGTCTCAACTTGTGACACATACACATAATCATATGGTCCTTGAAAGACCTTAAATTTTCAAAAGTAATTTTAGGTTCTCAAAAATCCTCCTTTTTATGCATAATCGGCCTTAAGTTTACTCTCCCATTTCTTTATTAGGCGTGAAAATCTCCTGCATTTCAGTGAATTTCTTATTTTAAAAAAAAAAATCATCTAAATTCTTTGGAAATTTTGCTTTCCCCCACACAGTACCCACAGTTTAAAATCTTTTTAAAAAATTCTGCCCTGTTTGTTATTTTAGTGTAACAATGAATAATCAATCATATAAATATCGTTAAAATTTCATCTAAATTCCCCCTACCAAGATTTCACTCTTTAAAATTTGTTAATTGTTTTCAAAACATTTTCTACTTTTTTTATTTTTATTTTATAGTAACAATAAATAATCGATCTGAAAATTTTCTCCTTCCTCCACCCAAAATTGACGTTTCTCCTTTGACCCCGCTCTTGCCAAGCATACAAATACAAAATTTAAAGTCTTCAAAACTGATTAGTTTAAATTATTTTGTCTTATTTGTAAATATTTACTAAGGTAAATAAATAAGTCATCTGAAAATCCCCCACCCAACCAAAAAATTCTGCTTTTCTTGTTTTGCCCCCTCAGCTCATAGTTTTAGCTTTTTAATACACCCCATTCTTTAAAAGTTAGATTTTAGCATAGATGCCAACATCTCCAGAAATTCCGGAGTTTGTCTGGTAATGTAGAATAAAATATGGCAGTACGGTAATAAAGTAAAAAATACAAAAATCTGCACTAACAAAAAAAAAAATCGCAAATTTCTTCAATCTTTTGTGGCAAAAAATTGCGGATTTTGTCAATTGGTCAATGAAATATATAACGAAATTTGACGATCAGTCATTAATAAAATGGTGAATTTCGACAGTCACTCTTGGCAAAAAATCGCGAATTTTCTCAATGATTTTCAGCCAAAAAAAACCCCACAAATTTTGTCAATTTGTAGTGGAAAAAAATTTGTTAATCAGTCGCGAAAAACAATCGTGGATTTTATTAGTTAATTGCAGGAAAAAAATTGCAAATTTTGTCAATTTTATCTCAGAAGAAAAATTGAATTGCACCAATTAGTTGTTGAAAAAAAACCAAATAGCAAATTTCTTCAATCACTCGCAGTTAAAAATCGTGAATTTCTCCTGTCGCGGCAAAAAATCCCAGATTTCGTCAATCGATCATGGCAAAATATTGCTGATTTCGTCAATCAGTCATTGAAATATACCACAAAATTTGTCGATCAATCGTTGATAAAATCGTGAATTTCCGCAGTCACTCTCGGCAAAAAATTGGGAATTTCTTCATTGAGTCTCAGCAAAATAATTGCGAATTTCGTCAAGTTTGTAGTGGGAAAAAAATCGTCAAACGGTTGCAAAAAAAAAAAAAAAAATCATGGATTTTGTCATTTGCTTGCAGAAAAAAAATTGCAAATTTTGTAAATTTATCTCAGAAGAAAAATTTAATTTCGCCAATTAGTTGTTGAAAAAATCAGGAATTTTGCCAATTGGTCATTGAAGCACAAATTTTGTCGATCACTTGTGGAAAAATATGAAATTCAGCTGCTTCAAAAAACCACATAGTTAGTCAATCAGTCATGTAATTTCAGACAATTATATCGATCGTGAATTTTTTATTCTGTAGGGATAAAAAATATTTAAATTCAATTTTTATAAATTTACAAAAAATCATTTGTACTTAAAAAGTAAAAGAAAATTAAGTAATCTTTATTTCAATTATGTTTGTATGGATTAAATGTAAAAGCTATAAAAGGTGAAGATTTGTAAAAAATATTTTAAAATATTGCTTGAAAAAAATTGAGTACGACTATTGAAATGACTTCTGAAACACTAATATTTCTTTTCCTGAAGTGTGTCCAAAAATCCTGAAATTTTAAAATTACTAGTGTACTCCTGATATAGTCTTTCTAATATTGGAGACTATTGGTTTTATCAATACACTTGAGAAATTCCTAAAATTAGTTAATGCTGTCGATGCTATAATTTGAATTCTCTCATCTGTAAAAAACATAAACCGAAAAGCATGTGATGTTTCAGAAAAGCAGGCTTTATATTAATAGAAAATGAAACACACATTTCCAACACAAATGAATAATTAAGTGAATTATGAAATGTATAGAGTGGAGAAACTGCTGAAATTTTCAGTAACATTGATAAGTTACCTACTGAAGAAGAATCAGTTGATGTATGTGATTATATTCGTTCAGAATCTTCGATAAAAGCTGACTATTATTGATGATGAATCAGATACTGAAACTAGAAATGTTTCCTGCAATATTGTGAATTTCCAAGAAGTGGCAAAATATAGTGAGCAGTTACATATTTTTTTTGTAAACAAGAACGAAAAATCATGCGTCAAGCATAGATTATGTAACACTTTCCAACGCTTCCAAAGTAATTTTACAAATCATACCGTTTAATAAGCTAAAAGATAACATCTAAGTAAACAATTTGGAAAACGCATAACATATTTACAAACATAATTTCAGGAATTTCCAACATATACAATATTCGGAAAAATATCCGAATACTTTTATTCAGCCCTGTATAGGATCTATAGATTTGTATATATGCTACATAGGATGCTAAATTTTAGTTCAGTTAGGAAATGCATAGCACAGTTTAAAATTCTCAGTCTGGAGTTTCTGTCAATAAACGGAAATGTGTTCGCGAACTTTTGTGCTTCCCTGTATAGGATCTACAGAATTTATACACACCACGTAATAGACAAAAAGCGAGGTAAAATTAAAATAGTGTTCAGCAACTTAAAACACACTTCCAGGAATTATTGTTAACAGACAGTAGAGAATTCTTTTGTGTGTTCCTGTAAATGATGCTATACACACAATATTCTGTTGTAAGCCTCTTGTAATGCACCTTAGTGATATATATAAATTTCAATGCGTTTAAAATAGCGAAACATCATTTAAATAAACCGCAGACGATTTTTCTCCATAGACGTAATGTAATGGAATTCTTTTGACTGTCCCTGTAAAGTAACTATAAGTGCTATGCACACCTATTCCATATTAAGCTTCTTCTAATGCACCTTAGTGATATATATAAATTTCAATACGTTTAAAATAGTGAAACATTATTTAAATAAACCACAAATGATTTTCCTCCATAGTCCGCAATGTAACGGAATTCTTTTGAGTGTCCCTGTAAAAAAACTATAAGTGCTACACACTTCTGTTGAAATAGGGAACATGCTATAGATAACGACAATAACATATAAAAATTGCAGAGCAATCCGAGCATATTTACGGGAGTTAGAGCACAGACAGACGGCCAGACAAACTGATTTCATAAACACTTTTCAACTAGGTTGGAAAGTGTTAAAAATGATGATTTAGAAGGATTAAAACTACTGACAGAGTTAAAACTTCACATAGAAAAACAAATTACATGTAATTGCAAACAAAAGCAAACTTTTGTAACAGATTTTTTCTGTTGCTAAATAAGATCTAATCTTTTTTTTCTTATTCAAAATGAAGTTTTGATCACTTGATAGTCAAAACATGTTGTGACCAAGATTTTTTTAAATTTTTTTTATTATGGGTAAAAACAATACAAGCCTCTACTTTTATTTCATAAGTCTGAAAATTGACATTTTGGAAATTTTTGATCATCTGTCTTTCCAAAAGAGTGTTCTCAAAATTTTTACATTTTCCACTCAACAAAAGAAGCATTTGATCTATTCAAACTAGGCATGCACCGAATATTCGGTATCTATTCGGTATTCGGCCATACTACTGAATATTTAGTTTGGTCAAATATCAAACTATTCGGTCTACCAAATATTCGGCTTGGCCGAGTATCAAATTATTTGGCCTGGCCAAATTTCACACTATTCAGCCTGCCGAATACTTAATAAAAACCTTTTTAAAACCTTACACAACTTCTACTTTTAATTGTCAATTAATAAAGATATTCACAGTAATTAGAAATATAATTATATTTAACAGATAATGTTTTTACATTATTTATTTGCTATTTGAAAAGTATCACTTAAGAAAATTAACCGTTAATGATGACCTTCATAGGACTTGATGAAGCACAAATGCAAGTTCTTGAACATTGTCCATTAAATAATCTGTATTCTTGCTCTTTCACAAACAGTGTTTTTAACAAAATGGAAAAAACTTTCAGGAGTGATAATAGACATCAAGATAGACAATTTTTGTCCAGAAAACCAGGCCACAATCCACTTATATTCAATAAAAAATGCAATGTATATCACTCCAGGTCAAACTTGTATTTTCATTCGTTACTTTAACAATAATGAAGGTATTGTAACTATATTTTCAACAGAGTTACTTTGATTTCTGTGAAATATGATGACATGACAAGTGCTGGAAATTGCCACCATTCATATCTAAGCAACACTGAGCTGGACATTCCTTTATTCAGAATGCAGCTGACAGTACTTATACTGTGTCACTGGCCAAAATTAGGTCACTTTCAATAATATCATCACATGTTATACAAGCAAAATTAATTATGCAAATTTTGCCCTTTATATCTTCATTATTGTTAAAGTTGTGAACAAAAATGTTTAGACTCCTAGTGACACACCCTGTATTTTTGATTGAATGTATTGTATTTTTGATGAAATAAATGGAATAAGATGTTATTTCTTGCTCAAAATATGCTTGTCTTGACCACATTATCTCCCCTGAAAGTTTGTTACAAGATTTTAGGAACAACCTGTATGTTTACAACCTCTCAAAATTATTACCCACTCCTCTTTGATGCATTTAAAAACTTCTTTGCTAAATCAAAAGGAACAGGAATATTATTCTTGCTGAGTTGCCACCATTTGGATGGATTGTATTTATTTACTTTCGTCCCTTCCTGACAAATAAACAGTATATGACTCTAAAATTTTTCATCCAATTTCTTCAAATTTTGTCTTTGATTTTAAAATGTTTGTTTTTAGAATGTAAGAAAATTTTATTCATTTGTTTTAATTCACAGAAGAAGCCATGAAATTAAAAATTTTATTAATTAATAAAGTTTAAAACTATCCTCTTCTTAAATGATAACTCAAAGCATATTTTTCTTTAGTGTAAAGTTTACTTGTAAAAAGGTTTTGTTTATCAAAATGGATATATGTGTGTTAAATATTAAAAATATTTAATTTTTTAATACCTTTAAACTTTGAAATATAAAAATTCCGGAAGCCGAATATTCAGTATTCGGCCGAATAGTAACTATTCGGTATATGGCTTACCTTTATGCCAAATATTCGACATTCGGTATTTGGCGAAAATCACTATACGGTGCATCCCTAAATCAAACTCCTTTTCAGTTCTATTTTCTTGAAATTTTCAGGTATTAATATTCAGGTACCTAAAAGTTTTAAGTGTTTTCCATTTTTCTATAAATATATATATTGAGTTATAGCCGGTTATTACCTGTTAACCATCATTTCATTGCCATTATACCTGGGAAATTGGCTCAAAACACCATTTTTGATAGTCTTTCCTGAAAGACTCCTCACTTTTATAAGAAATTAATTTCCTCACTTTTATAAGAAATTAAAAATGCTTTTAATTCCTTAGAACTTGAGTACTATATCTGTAAGCTTTATCTTTATGAGTAAAAATGATTTTGTGAAAGAGACAGATAGTAGAAAGTTTAGATTTGAGAACAGCTTTTAAGAAAAAAACTAGATTATTTTAATCTTACTTATTTAATTAACAATCTTTATCTTTCTTATTTTACTGGTTACATAAAATCAATTGCATGTATTAAAGTTAAGGCTTTTTTTAAAATTGTGATTTGTCTTATTTTGATCTATTTTGCTGTTAAAGAGAGACTGGTTATTTAGAATCTGTAACCAAACATGTTAAAAAGAAACTTTCGATTACTCGAGTTATATATTTAAAAATGTTAATTTTTATTTTACTTTTTTCCAGGATAAGAGATATGTTTTAACCATGGAAGACTTGACACCTGCTTTAGCTGAGTATGGAATCAACGTGAAGAAGCCACATTATTATTCCTAAACTTGAATTCCATATTGCATCTGTATATAGTATATGTAGATAACATCTTTCATTTCACTAATGATGTAATACTCTTGTTTTTTTACAGAACTGTTTCACTCAAAATTTGGATTTTTTTGTATATAAAGATTTCTTTAAATCTCTTGTTTGGTATTTACAATTCTAAGTTTTCAACTTTATTACAATTCTTCATAATACATTTTATTAAATCACTTTAAGAAAAGCAATCCAGAATTTTACTCTAAAATGAAAATCACCATAATTAATTAAATACAGTGTTTTTATTACTGATTTAGTTTCAGTTATTACAATACAAAGTCCAAAATCTGGAATCCTGTGGACTTCAGCGATTTTGGATCATTTGTAGTTTGTCCCTTCTCCCCCTCTCCTCTCTTCTTCATTAATTACTTATGAGGAATGCATTTCAATACTAAAAAATGATTATACTGAAGCAGATATTTTTAAAAAGATGAAAAAAGTAATTATCTACACCCCTCTTCCCTTCTCCCAATAATTATTTATGTCAGTAACACATTTGCAATGCACTAAAATTCCAAATTTATGTACATATCTACAGACCTAGAAGTGGTAAGCCTCTCTTGGAAAAAAAAAAAAAAAAATCTGGAAAAGAAAGAGATCATTAAAACAAAAGAGACTAAAATGTAATGGGCCTGTATTTACTTTTTCCTCTTTTTATTACAGTTTGGGGCCCGGCCAGCATTTCTAGAGAGGGGCACAATATTTTTATTAAACCTGGGAACTCAATTCCTATTCTATGCCCCTGTTAGTGGGTCGGGTTGAATGCGTGTAATATAACTCAACCAACCTAAAGAAAATTGGCTCTTAAAAATTAATAATTTGTAATCTGCAAAATAGAGATTATTAATCGAGAAACATTAAGTACAAATACAGCGGCACAGTGCTGTGCCAACTTCTGACAAAACAATGCCATTGTCAGAGTTCATCACACTCTCATTTTTAGGTAGCTTTCAATACAAAAAAAAGGTATAAAGCTACCTATTTCAGCCATTCGGAGGAAAGCAATTCCCGAAAATTTCGATATATTTTCACTGATCATGACCCTCTGATCCCAAAACCACCCTTCATTCAAATGTTGATATATATATATATATATATATATATATATATATATATATATATAATATCTATGTCATACGATAACACTCGTATTTATAAATCAATTTGGTTGAAACTAATTGTGTGTATTAAGCTCACCAATGTCTCAACCGATTACGTTGGCCAGCTTGGTCTGCCATCTTGTTTCAAAATGGCGGCCACTGAAAGATTTAAAACTAAAATAAATATACAAAAAAGTTAAAAATTCAAATTTATTTTTTACTTAAATGTTAGGCTTTGATACAAGGATTCCGGAGCATTTTTTGTTCTACGTCTATCTTAAAAAATGGCTGAGATTGACATTTTGAAACAAGACAGCACATTACAAAAAACCAACGATTAATTTATGAGTTTTAGTGAACACGATTTCTTGCAAATGATTATCTTTTATTGTTGTAATCATTTTCCCAATCATACGCATAAAACTATATATTCATATCCGTTAGTGCCAAATTCTCGCCAAACTTGCCGACATTTGGAGAAATATTGCCAAAATTGGCGCCTAAAATAAATCTTCATAAATGAAGTCAACTTGGCTATAGCTCAATAATTTGGCTAATTTCTTATTCAAATTCAGTATTAACAAATCTTTTGTAATCGGTTTCTTTGCATTTTAGCTTGCTGTTTTCGAGTAAGATTAGCTAAAATTTTTAAACGACGATATAGGAAAGCTACCTTTTTCCTCCCGGTACAGGCCGGAATGACTTTTTTTCTTTGAAATAAGAAAATATACACTTTCCAAATGCAATTACATCTTGAGTTATAATAATAAATCATTCTTGTTTCTTGGCTAACTTTCCAGGGCTGTCACATTCTGAAAACTTGCTCGAAATGCCAACTTTGACAGTATTTATTAAAAGGCCATTTGCCTTTAATGATTAATGAAACACGTTACTGAATTTTTAATCTTTTTTAAAGGAACACCTGTTGATTTCATGCATTTAAGATAAAAATTAGTTCAGGAATGTGTCAGAAAGTAGTGTGGATTTGAGAACAACCTTGAAAAAATATACCGTAAAATTCCAAAAATCTCCCCCCTCCCCCCCAAAATTTCTTTTTTCGGAAAAATTCGGTTTGTAAGCCCCCCTACCAAATACCTTTGATTGGGATTTGTTTTCACCCACCCCTTGACGAATTTTTTACAGTGTTAATAAGTATGCCAAGGTTAGTTCCTTTGTTTTTATTCTCCCTAATGTTTCCATTTGATGTTTTTTAAAGGGTGCCCTTTTTTTTTTAAAGTGCCGATGCGCCCTGCCCCCCCCTCCCTTTTTTTTTTAAGTGCCGATGCACCCTGCCATCTTTAGATGTGGAAAATACGTCCTGCCCTTTTTCCATGTTATCTTTGCGTAGTCTTTTTTTTTTTTTTTCCGTTCAAAATATTTGTCCTTTCTTTTTTTAGTGGGAAAAAAAAAAAGGGGGGGCTCTGTATAACTCACCTGTCATAATTCCTAATCCGCTTATCCATTAAAAAAAAAAAAATCTATGTACGGTTTCTTTCTGCATGACAAAACATAGTATCCATTCAAAGCTGATAACCTGATTCTGATAACTTTCGAATTTGCAGAGTAAAATAAACAAAACAAACTGAAGATTTTTCTTTCTTCTTTTTTTTTTTTTTTTTCAGTTGCTCTAACGGCCTTTTTTTGTGGGGTGCTCTGGCTTTTAAATAACTTATTATATTTTGATAAAAATTTGTTCCACAGCCTAATTTGCTATTATTGCAACTTGCTGAAAATTTGAATAGAATTCATCAAATAACAATTGAGATTTTTTAATAGTAAGGAAAAACAGGTTTTGCTTTTTTTTCTTTTCTTTTAATTATTTTTTCTGTTTTCCTGCAGCTAAATAATTTCCTTTTCTCACACTCAAACAGCACCAACTTACTAACACATTCACCAAGTCCTTTTTATATATAAAAGAATAGAATTTGAATAGTATTAAGGAAATTTTCAAAAAAATTCTGCTTATAAACCGCTTTTCCACTTTTGCCAATGTATTTCATGTTGTCAGGCGAAGGGAGGGGGTGGTTATTTTAGGAATTTTACAGTAATACAAAAAAAAAAAAAAAAAAAAAAATATAGCAATTATTTTACAAAAAAATCACCTTTATTGCATTGGTAACCTGGTTTTTCTAGAACCCGACCCAAGGTTCAGGTTGATGCTATTTTATTTTTCATTTCGGGTCGAGTTAACTTAATGCTTTGGTTTGACTTGATTTTTTAAAAAGAGGTCCTGAATAATTTTGAAAGGGAAAAAACTATATATTTGAATATTAATGAGTGTATATGAGTTCATTTTTATACAAAAAAGATAGAATTAATATTAGAGATATAATTGTAACTTATTTTTCCATAATTGTATTAAAATATGGATTCTTCGGGTTCGGATTGACTTAAAGCAGAAATTTTGGATTGGGGCCCATGCAGAACTAATTGCAGATAACCATCAGAAGTTCCTTTTTCTTTTGTCGGCTGAAAAAATTAAAATTCAATGAAGTAAAAGAAACATATGCTCACTTGTGCCAAAAGTATTTTTGATTTCTGCTTTGAATTGAATGAAAAAAAAAAAAAAATCTAAACTTCTGATGTGGCACTTTCTACGGAATATTGGCAAGTCGGCAATAAAGCTATTTCTCATGCATTGATAAAGACATCTGTTTTCACTCACTTTTTGTTGAATAAATTGATGCAAATTTTGAAGATTGATGCAGAGGAGGTGGGAGATGAGTAAGGAATGCTCAAAATAAAAGTGAGAGGAGATCAAATAATAAATATAGACAAATTTTTGAGATAGCGAGAAACACTACTCTCTCCAAGGCATATATCTATTTTTTTTTTTTTAAAGTCAGTTTGCAAAATGTCCAGACTTTGGAGAATTCCGAATTTCAGACATCCAGATTTGAGACTTAGTAGTATATTATTTATTTATTTTAGCATATTGACAAGAAAAAAAATTATAATTTTCTCTATTTGTGTACTATTAATAGATCTGCTAGGGCTTAACCTGCTCATATGAACAATTACATGATACAGAGGACAACACTTTAAAAAAACAAATATCATACATTTAAAGCCATTTTATTCTCATACTTACAAAAAGTATGCAGTTTCTTATTTATTATGTCAAAATTTATTGCCAACAACTTTTTAAAATTTTTTTTTCTGAAAAAGTTGTGGCATCATTTTTTACTTGTGTTAAGAACTGTTTTTCAAGGAGGAACAAAGTCTCGGCTTTTCAATAAAAATCAGTTAGGTTAAATCCTTTTTTGCAGTTTATGATTATTAACATGTTATAAGAAGAAATAATTAATAAGCAAGCTTAAATTTATATTATTTTGTTTGTATTAACCCCCTTGAAGGGCAGTGGGATATATTGTATCCCTCTTAATTTTAATTCCAGAATGCCACATTGACACTAGGATATTGAAATAAAATTTTATTTTTATAATGTACGTAAAGAAAAGCATTTGCTTATTTTCAAGAGTCAGTCAGCTGGATGGGGAGGCCTACCAAATGGTTTAAGCACTCATAAGCCCTATCCAGAAGAGTTGGGCTCTTAATTTTGAATCAATTCCAGATGAGACAACTGCACCTGGATTGGCACCCCGAGATGTAACGCTTATTCTAAGCTTGGAGGACATTGGAGCCACGCACAGATTTTACGTGCACCAGCTCCCATTAACGTACACGGCCCACAGCAGCTGCAGTCGAGAGAGGTTATCTTCCCAAGACTGACCATGGTCGATGCTACCACACTTTCGATGATCTTACAGGAACTGAACTTATTCATCTGTGCTACTGCAGAACGTTTGCTTATTTTCAAATACGAGCCAGTATCTGCTCATATGTTTGTTTGTGTATCAAGGTGTCAGTCAACCATTTTAACAATTTTGCAACGTAAGTACTTTGCCCCTGAAAGGGTTAAGCCTAAAATCTGTGTAACATCAGTCCCAAAAATGTACAATTGTTGCTATTACTCAAAATATTGCAAATTATAAAGTGTAATAAGATTAGGGCTGGATTATTTATCGATATATCTGTCAAATATTGATATTTTAAAGTTATCGCAATAATGATATCTAAGCTCTTACTCTGACGATATATTCCAATAACAATATCTAAGCTCTGACTTTACTGATATTACCCAACATTTTTTTTATTTTATTTATTTATTTTTGCCGTGATTTCAAACGGTGAAAAAAAAAAAGCTGAATATCACGTACCAATATAGCAATATCTTTTCCTTTGCCAGAACCATGCATTTATTCGTTTCCCCACTTCATCCAAATGAAAGAATATTCCCCTCCAGTGATTATTTCTCTCTTTCGTTATTATCCCAATATATTCCAATACATTCTCTACTCTACATTTATTTGTTACTCTCACAAACAACAAATTTCACTATCCATTCGTTGCTGAATAATACGGCTACAGTCTGTGTTTTAATTTCGCTGCTGCTATTGGTCTTGATCAGACTTAGATAAAGTGTAAAACTGTCTGTGAACTCAAATAATTTCTTAAAAATTTTCTGCGAAAAAACGCCGCACCCCTCCTGAGTCCTATATCGTCGCTAACAGCAAAAATGAAAAGTTATATGCGAGAGGAGTGCCACTAAGCAACACCACTAAAAGAAAAATATTAATTTACAAGCATTATTAAAACTCAGTCAAGAACTGTAGTATTGGATAGAATACTACATACAATACTTCATACAGACAACTAATAAAGGAAAGAAAAACTAATGAAAATTAAAAAAAAATTCTTTATTAAAATGTGAAATATTTTAATCATTAACTTATATAAATATATCAATTTATGATTGCTCAATAAAACTTATTTTATTAATCTATGAAATAACTGAAATATGAATAAATGAATTTTAAAATAAAAAAGTTATTAGTCTATGAATGGAAGTGATGAACTCTTACTCATCAGTTTATCTACTGTTTTTGAGACAAACCATTCCTTATTATTGCGACTCTTTCTTATAAAATGCCAGTCACTCTGCTTAACAAAGAATTGGCCGTTCCGACATAAGCGTCGCACTTACAATATTTTTAAGTTTTAAACTTGTATGCACCGCGGCACTTTTTCCAAAAAATACTGTACCATGGTACATGGCAAATAATTTCTAGCAAACTTTTTTTTCTCCAGTTGAAAAACAGTCTGCAGACCTCAAGAGTCTGCTACGTGCGTCACACCGATTCTCTGCCCGGGGTCTTGATAATTTTTTTTTATAAAGAAATTTGTAAAAAACATCAAAACTGTCTGCATACTTTGAAAATTTTCTGCGAATGGCGTTCGCGCGTTTGTCTATATTATCTGACTCTGGTCTTGATATATTGCAATATATCTAGAGATTGATATATTATGACCAATAACATGAGCTAAAATAATATCTGCTGGTCGTTGTGTAGTAGATAGTATTACTAGAGGTTAGCAGCTGGGAAGCTTGGCTGCACGGGCAACCAAAAGTAAAGTCCGCTAATGATCAAATTTTGTGTTTTGTTTGTCACGTTGCACTGGCAAAGCCTCTCCGCTCGTTTACTGTGATTGGCTGCTTTTGAGCTGAGTTTCCCAGCTACTAACGTCTACGCTGCTCTGAATGCTGATTTATATTTTCTTCTCTGTCATATTATGGCTAGAGTGAAGTTTTCCCGAGTGAATTTAATGTATCCTGTCTTAATATTTCAACTTAAAATGAATATTTATCAAAAAACTAAATTTTAATTATTATAAAACTATTTTAAACTGTAATTTGAATATTTATATTTAAAAAAAAGGTTTCAATGCTGTATTCATTTTAAAATTTAAGAAAATTTTATTTGATTTTCTTTTTTAAGATATTCTCAGTTATTAACGAGGAAATTAAATAGGTAAAATATTATTAATAAATAATGTATGAAACAGGAAGAATAGGGAACATACTATTTTTAAAGAAAAATGCTATGCAAGCAATGGTATAAGTGGAAATACATATTGAACATTGGTTCCTTTTCCAAAAATATTTCTATTTTGTATAAATGTATATATAGTTAAAGGATGTTGTGTGAGCAGATAGGTAGTAAACATTGATTCATTGCTTTCTACATTTGTCTGTTACTTAAATGACTGCTACCGTACCACTAATCTTTCAAAATTGACAATTTTTTCTATTCCCACACATTTTAAGGTAGTTATTGTTATATATCACACATATCAATATTAACTCGTTGATATATTGCAATATTAAATTTCTGATATCACCCAGCCTTAAATAAGATATGTTCTCTTTCTTTGTAAAGTTATTAAGAATGTTGATAATTTAAATGGGCCATAACAAAAATATATGACTTTACTTTCTTCTATCTTCTATTTCTTCTGCAAGAAGAAAGTATTGGATTCATGAAATTTTTAGACTTCCAGGTTTTGACAGATTTATATGTTTTAGAAGGTCCTAAACACGATTTGACTGTTTTTAGAAAATGTCTGTCTGTATGAGACAAAAATTTTGTGGGCGCTCTATCTTAAGAATTAATGCACAAAATTTAATTAAACTTTATATTCAGTTAGTCCCTGATATAAATTGGTGCTGATTAGTTTTTGGTGAAAATCGCCCGACAGGTGGTGCTGCTATGCTGTATTTTTTGCGATTTCTGCAATACCTCTATCTCAAGAACTAATGCACTTATTTTCATCAAACTTCAGATTCAGTTAGACTTTGATATAAATAGATGCTGATTACGTTTTGGTGTAGATATCCCAACAGGTGGCACTGCTATATCACTTTTTTCATTAATTTTACGATAGCTATACCTCAAGAACTAATGCACAGAATGTCATCAAACTTCAGATTCTGTTAGACCATGACATAAATAGATGCTAGTTACGTTTTGGTGTAAATAGTCCAACAGGTGGCGCTGCTATGCTACTTTTTTCATTATTATCACAATAACTATATCTTAAGAACTAATGCATGGATTTTCATCAAACTTCAGATTCTGTTAGACCTTGTCATAAGTTGTTTTTGATTAGGTTTTGGTCTAAATCTGCCAACAGGTGGCGCTGCTATGCTGCATTTACACGATTATAGCAATAGTCATATCTCAAGAACTAATGCACGGAGTTTAATAAAACTTTAAATTCAGTTAGACCTTGATATATATTGCAGCTGTTTCGTTTTTAATGTTTGCGAAACCTGTGTGAAATAGAAGAAAGTTTTGGGATTGACACATCCGACTAGTTCATATTTTATTTTAAAGAAATAATTCTTAAAATGACCCTGACTGTAGCAAAGAGAGAGAGAGGAGAAGACAAAAATGAAAAGATGAAGGAAAATATTAAGAATATAAAAAAAGAGAAGGAAGAAGCTAATAAAGTAGAAAGAAAAGCACAGATAGTTTGTAAAATTACCAAAACCAGTACAAAGAATAAGAGATGAAATTAAAGAAAATGTTAGGAAGAAAGTAGAAACATACAGTAAATCCTTATGTTGACAGAATTTTAGACTAAGTTCCAAAAGAAATAGTAGTTGTACATTAGGGTGGAACGGATTTTTTTAAATTTTATTTTTTCTTTATTATTATTTTTTTTAATTTCAATATTCTATGGTTTTCACAAGTTGTTGCCTTTGATCAAAATAAAGATGGAAATTAAATATCAGCATAGTTGGATTATGTTTAGAGGTGCTGTAAGAAGGGCAAACTTTAGGTGTTATTAAAATTTTGACAAATGTCACAATTATGTTCAAAAAAATGTTTTTGTATTTCAATATGCTACAGTTTTCAAAAGTTGCCTTTGATTAAAATGAAGAGGGAAATTAAATATCAGCATAATTGGATGATGTTTGGAGGTGCCGCAAGAAGGGTATTCAGTTCTCAGTTGTCAATTTCAACAGAATTGCGAAATTGTCAAACTTTTAATAAATACCTAGAGTTTGCCCTTCTTGCGGCACCTCCAAACATCATCCAATTATGCTAATATTTAATTTCCATCTTTATTTTGATCTAAGGCAACTTTTGAAAACTACAGCATATTGAAATTAAAAAAAAATATTTTTGAACATAATTGCAAAATTTTAATAAAACCTAAACATACTCTAAACATAATCAAATTATACTGATATTTAATTTCCATCTTTATTTTGAACAAAGCAACTTGTGAAAACTATAGCATATTGAAATTCTAAAAAAAAAAAAAAAAAAAAATTGTTCCACCCTATTGTACATACACTGCAAAAAATAATTGTCGATTTGACAATATAAAACTGACACCCCAGCTGCCAGTATTATACCGTAAAATTAACAGTATTAAACCGTAAAATAAGCAATAATACGCTGCCGCGTATTGCCAGTTTTATACTGTAAAATCAACAATTATTTTTTGCAGTGTATTTGGTCTGATGGTCCTACATCCCAATTTAAACACAAGTAGCTGCCGTTCTTCCAAAATTAGAAGAAACGCATCACTTACATATAACTTGGAGTTTTTTCACAACTTCTCATAGAAAAGGGCCCGTGGATGTGATTGGTGGGTCAGTGAAAAGGCAAGTATAGAATACAGTCAAAAGAAGAATCTACATTGTTTGTAATGCAGGAGATTTTATAGCATCTGCTGCAACAGTTTCAAGTGTAAAGGTGCATGAAATGTTGCCATCAGACCTGCAACACCAATGCAAAATATTGAAACTAGAAAAAATCTTTTCAAGTGCAGCTTCAATTGAAGGAATAAAACAGTGTCTTTTCTTTGAAGTAGTACATGAAAAGCTGAAGGATGTCAATTATTTGATGCATTAATTGCAACTGATCACTTCAAGCAAGATAAATCAATCTGTTTCATAGCATCAGTTGGAGATTGCGTTGAAGGGGATTATGATGGGGAAATTTTTCTTGGTGAAGTCAAATCTATTGATGGTAAAGAATTGCAGTGCTTCGCAAACTGCATAACTCAGCAACGAAATTGGCAACTGATTTACCAAAGTAATATTGTAAAAGAAATTTTATCTACGAAAATTTCATTATTTTAACGCTAACCTGGAAATGTCAGGGAATTTTAACATAAGATATTTGTGACCACCCTGCAGCAACAAAGTCCAACAATTCAGCTTGAAAGTTTCTTACATAATATTCAGCTGAAAAAGGTTCTTAGCAAATGCAAGAAATATCAGCTCAACTTACTTCTCGCTTACATGCAATAATCTACAGTTTTCTTATTTCTTTTCTTATCGGAAATCTGTGATAAAATAGAGATTTATTTGTTTTTCGGGAGTTATTGGAACACATTGATATAGTGCGTTTACTAGGCATTTTTACAATAAAGCCTTTTAAAATAACAAACTAAGTACAATCATTTATAGACCCTTTTAATAGAATAATATCACCATTTTTTTTAGTAATATCAAAATAATAACAATAGATTCTCAAACACAACAATGATTTTATGTGAAAAATATAAAAATATCCACTTCTAATACTTTTAACTTCAAAGTTCCAACTTTAATTACAGTAGCTCTTTTATAATTAGAGAAAAAAAGAAAAAATCTTCGTTTGGCATATTCTAGCTGTTATGATATAGTAGTATCACTTGTAAATCCTTATGTTATCCTGGAATTTGCAGACAGATGACCAACATCAACTGATTCTCCAGAATGCCAATTATACAGGGTGTACATAAATGAATACCCCAACTTTACAGGGAGCTATTAAAAGAAAACAAAGTACAACCTTGTTGTTCAGCAGAAACAAAAAATAACAGTTGAAGGTTTAAATTCAACACAGTTATAAGTGTTCAATGTAAGCCCCTCCAGAAACACGACCGATGTTGAGGCGGTACGATAACTCATCCCACACATTTTTTCTGCATGTCCTACGTTCGTCAACGTCAGTTGGTTGCAGTGGAACAAATACCTCATCTTTGATGAGGCCCCCACAAAAAAAAATCACATGGTGTGATGTCAGGGCTGCGAGGAGGCCATTGATGAGCAAGGTCGCGCCATCTAGATTTCCAATGAACAACAAGGTTGTACTTTTTAGCTCACAGGCTATCAAAGCCTGAGAGCTTATGTGCCCGCCGGTTCTGTATGTACGTATGTATGTATGTATATACGTAACGCGATAACTCTTGATAGAACTAACCGTTTTACTTAACATTTTGTTTATAGGTTCCTTGTGATAAGGCGCTTCCCTGATTAGTTTTGGAGGTTCATTGGTTAAGCATAAAGGGGGGCTAACCCTCCATAATTTAGATAAATGGGTGTTTCATGCAGAATTATCCCATTTTCTTCAAATTTTGTATATATGTTCATTTTGATAATGCGCTTCTGTCAATAGTTTTGGGGGTTCATTGGTTAAGTATAAAGGGTGAAAGGGGGGATACCCCCCCCCCTCCCTAATTTAGATAAATGGGTTTTTCATGCAGAATTATCCGATTTTCTTCAAATTTTGTATATAGGTTCATTATGATAATGCGTATCTCCGAATAGTTTTGGGGGTTCATTGGTTAAGTATAAAGGGTGAAAGGGGGGCTAATCCCCCCTTAATTTAGGTAAATGGGTGCTTCATGCAGAATTATCCGATTTTCTTCAAATTTTGTATATATGTTCATTGTAATTAGAGACTTCCCTGATTAGTTTAAGGGGTTCATTAGTTAACTATGAGGGGGGTAACGGGGGTATGACCCCCCCTTAATATATTGTTGATTTCTTTATTTTTCGAGTGGCATATTTCAAATTCTTTGAAATAAGAGTAAAACATACAATTAGTGTGAATAGCCTGTGAGCTCAATGCCCTCAGTTTAACTGGGCAGTTTTCTTTTTATTTTGTTTTCTTTTAAGAGCCCTGCAAAGTTGGGATATTCATTTATGTACATTGATTTCACGGACTTAAAATGCCACATTTTTTGTTAATGTTGGAATGTTTCCTGAAAATGTAATAAATTGGTTACAATTAAATAAAAAAATCTCAAACATACTCAACTGACCTTTTACTTACCCATCATACGTAGTATAGGGTAAGTCTTGTAATCGGTTTGAAAATCGAAAATTTTTTTTGACGGATTTACACGTTTCAGACACTGGAGATTCCGAAAAACATATTTTTAGAAAAAAAATTTTGCCGTCCGACTGTGTGTCTGTAAACGCTCTATCTCCCGAAAAAACTGAGATAGAGACTTGCAATTTGGTATGTACTTAGTATGTAATAATGGGAAGAAGCCTATTTCATTTCAATAACCTCGATTAACCGGAACTCTTTTTTTCGGACTCTCGAAATATTCGTTCTGATAAAAGGTATATAAAAATTTTCGAAATTGGTTATTTTAAGAAATGAATATAAAAGACAATAAAAAAACATAAATTTTGCATAAAGCATGAAGTCGATCGGATAATGAGTTGCCAAGATATTTGGAATCCTATTTTCCACACTCTTCGATGTTTCATGACCCTGTATTTCATCCAAATTTCACTTCAAAGATATATTTTAATTGGAAATTTGACGCTTAATCAGATGCAATAAACCGCTAGTTAATAGGATTATTATTTTTGGAGTTATAAGGATGTTTCTTTAAAGCAATTCAGTAATCGAGCCTATAAAGTTTGTGACGTCATCAAGCCTCGATTTTATTTGAATTGCGATGCATTTTATAAGTAGTTTACACATTTTTTATTTTAATATTTTACATTATGCATATCCATGATGGGTAAGTATTACGCTGGCCCCCAACGACTAGTTTCGCTTTGCGGTAAAGAATTACACTACGAAATATAGAATATGATCATGGCAAAGTTCTAGTGGGGATTAAGGGTAATAGCAAATTAAAAATTAAATTGCCCAAAATTAATTTAAAATTGTACTAAATAAATAAATTATGCACTGTGTCGTTTCGGTAAATCTCCATGTATTAATTGGTAGTTAATGATAGAGATACAAGCATTCAAGTTATTAATATTGACTACGATACTGCAAACTTAACCTAATAATGAAAAACATTACACATGATGTAACAATTCAAAAGACGAATATCTGATTAACAAATAAAAAAATTTACTTACAAAATTTTACAAACGGAATTAGAAAACATTAAAACAGAATTCGCTACCATGTGGCTATTACCGTGGGTCAGCAGATCCAAATATTTACTTATACTGATATTAATCATAATTAATTTAGTTGCCATAATTAATTGACAACTATTGAATCGTTCCTAAACTAACATCATTGCAATTTTCAAATGTTTACTTTTATTTTTAAGATAATGTTTATTCTAAGTGAGAGCATTAATTGTCCCAAATAAGTAACTGAAATACTGCTCCGTCTAAGATACTAGTTCCCTATGACAACAATACATAATAGGGTGGATCGAAAAGTATACGAAAAATTTTTTTTTTTCGAAATTACTTTTGGTGCGGGGTGCAAAAGTTGCCTTTTATGCACATAGTTTACACGCTTTTTTTTTTTTAATTATTGAAATCCATTCATATCTTCCGGTGCCCCAAGCGCCCCAAAAATAGTTAAAAATTAAAATTTTTCTGAAAACATATTTTTTTTTGTTTTTTTATTTGATTTAAATTATTTTTGGCGCGTGGTGCGAAAGTTGTTTTTTATTTGTATTAGTTTGCATAATTTTTTTAATAGAAATCCATTTATATCTTCCGATGGCCCAAGTGTCCCAAAAATTGTTAAAAATTGAAAGTTTTATGAAGATTTGTAATTTTTTTGTTTATAATTATTTTTTTAAAATTCTATTTGGCATCGTGTGAGAAAGTTGCGTATTGGGTGTATTACATAATTCTGTAGTTTACATATTTTTTTTTTTTATTGGAATCCATTCATATCTGCCGGTGCCCCAAGTATAGTTAAATATTAACATTTTTAAGAAAATGTATTAAAAATTTTAAATTTACGAAAATTGTTTACAAATTTGGGAAAGTGTTTAATTGTTAAAGTATAAACTTATAAATAATAATAATTTTATAATAATACATGAAGTATAAATTTAAAAATCAAAATACTAAATCATAAAAATTATAAAAATTGAACTTATAGAACAAATTGTTTACTTCTTTTAATTTGGAGATTTACATATTTCTAAAGTTTGTAATCCTTTTTGGGATTAAAATGTTTGATATGGCGTCTTGATTTTCTTCTAATCAATATGAAACCGAGTCTCTTTTCTTGTCCAGATACACTTTCTGATGCCTCAGGCACTAGGCGAATGCATCTTTTATCATCTTGTGCATTGCATGGCATTGATATTTTGACCATTCCTCCGTTTTTCCTACATTTACCATGGCCTCAATTTCTTCGTAAGGCACATTCATCAAAAGGGGTGGTTCAAAACATCCAACTCATTGCCAGTCAATAAGTTCACAATAATACTTTGCTTTGAAGTGCATTTTTGGTACTTGAAAAATTCTTACTTCTGGTGATCCTCCATTTTCATTTCTAGCACAAAATAGTTTTCGTATTGCTAAAGACCTTATAGGCTCTGTGTTAGCTCAGAGCATAGATAATAACAAATTTTCAGGATGACAAAAGAAGCTATCTAGTTGAACAACTGCGTCTACAAACTTTTTTAGATTGGGTTCCAAATATCTAGAAAATATGATTAGTTTCCAAATATACCACTGTCCTTCTGTTATGGAGGGCTTTGTTTTGAAATGAACCATATAGGTCCATATTTTCATAATGTATGTTGTAAGAATAATGAAATTCTCAGATGAATTTTCTGTGGCCACCTACAACCTTAACGTTCTACCTGCAGTCGTTAGCCATCTTGCGTAAACAACTGGAACAGGGTTTTTAAATGCCAGGTCAGAACCACTTTCACCACGTGACATTTCTACGCAAATGTCATATAAGTATTGCTGATCATTGCTGAGAACCATTCTACCTATGTTATATGGCATATTCTCCACACTTATTGAAGAAAAGGAAGCTACAGGTAGCTGCTCGCAGATTTTGATTGCTGTACCAATTGACCCACAAAATGCTTTAGTACCAATTGTTGCACATTTAAAGAATGTAGTAAATGTCGCTTGGTATTTTGTCTATTTTCCGAATATTTTGAAATAAACGTCGTCAACATATCAAAAATTGTGCTAACTTTAACTTGTCAAATGGTAATACCCATTTTTGACTCCATATTTCAGTTCCTTGAATCAAGGCAGTCCGAAAAAAAAGTATTGTTTATATTAATTTTTCTTAATTTTTCATAAAGTTATAAAAGAAAATGAATTGGGGATTTATCCACAAACTTATATCTTACAAGGATATGTATCGGTAACATTCAATTAGTTACCAGAAAAATTATACAGAATTTTTTAATGTAAAACAAGCTCAAGTCTTTTTTGCATATACCGTGCTGTATATGTTAAAAAAAAAAAAAAATTCGGTTAATCTAACCTTTTTTGTGGAGACTGTGATAAGAGGAGACGGTCCCTTTAAGCTAGCAAAACGTAAAATTTATTTATATCTCGGAACTAATAATTGGATTGATGTGTACACTTTACATACCCATGTTTTTTTTAAAATGTGGTTCGTTTTCCTTATTGTCGGAAATGTAAATTAATGTCTATCATAATTTATAATTTTTTGAATATGAATTTACTTATTAATTTTCATAATTAAAAAAAAATGTGTCTGAATTGAAAAAATGTCTGAAATATCTTTGGGTCTATTGTATCACATTAAAAATCAATCGGATGATTTTTTGGGAAAAAAGTAAATAAAAGTCTGTCACATGAATTAACATTAGCATTCTCAAACTCAAATCTACGAATTTTTTTTTTTCTTTTTAAAGTATACAATCGGTGCCTTTTTCCGGGCTACCTTGATCAAAGGAACTAAAAAAAAATATGTCAAAAGGAAGTATTACCGTTTGAAAATTCAAAGTCGATACTATTTTTAATGTGTAGATTACCCAGATTTCAAAATTTGTATACAAATTTGAAAAGTGCACACATTCGCAGTCGAACAGTACTTTTTAGCCTCTCTCTAGTAGCTGGAAGTCCTAAAAAGTTGTTAGGAATAAATAAGCTAGTGAATCGGATGTTTTTTAAGGGTGCTAGGGGGTCCAAAAGGGGCCACTGATAATTTTGAGCAGGGCTCTAAGATGAATGGTCCTAACTGGAATGTAGAAATGAAGGAATACCTAAGTGAAGAAAAGGCCCCCAAAACGAAGATCGGATTAAAAGGGGGCAATGTATTAACAATTTCGGAAACAAAAATTTCAAGGGGCTCAGGGGGCTTGAATCTTCTCCGATTTTTTTTTTTTTTTTTTTTTTTTTTTTTTTTTGTCGTTTATGTAGTAGCTGGAAGTATTAAGAAGTTGTAATTTTCCAAATGGACGAAAAATGTCCGGGCCAGGATTCGAACATGGGATATCTTGGCTGAAGTTGCCATGCTCTACCTACTGAGCCATCCCGGTTGAATCTGGAGGTCCTAATTCATCCAGTTAACATTATTGATGCTATGGCTCAGTTGGTAGAGCATGACAACTTCAGCCAAGATATCCCAGGTTCGAATCCTAGCCCGGAAATTTTTCGTCCAGTTGGAAAATTGCAACTCATATGATTTCTTTACCAACTTGAATAATTGTGTTAAAATTAATCTTATACTAAGAAGTTGTTAGAACAAAAACTCTAGTGAATCGGATGATTTTTAAAGGAACTATAGTATGGGGCTAGTTGATAGTTTTGAGCAGGGCCCTAAGATGAAGTGTCCTAATTGGAAAATAGACATGGGGGAATAACTAAATGGAGAAAAGGTCCCAGAAACTAAGAAAACGGGATTAAAAGGACTCAAGTTATTAACAGTTTCGGAAACAAATACTTCAACGGAGCCAGAATCTTAACTGAAACGTAGAAATGGGGAAAAGCTAAATGGAGAAAGGACTCCAAAAACGAAGAGAATCGGATAAAAAGGGGGCAAGTTTTCAACAATTTAGGGCAAAAATCTTAAAGGGGCGGGTCTCAAAAAATTAAAAATCCGAACCTCAGGTGCATCAAGACCTGCCTTGGACTATCTGCACCCAAATTTTCAGATTCCTACGTGCGGTAAATTTTGTTAGCCATCGCACGCAGACACACACAAACAACTTTTTTTTAGTAGTATAGATTTAGGGCAAAAAATCTTAAAGGGGCTTCAGGGGTCTGGGGTCTCAAAAAATTAAAAATCCGAGCCGCATGTGCATCAGGACCTGCCTTGGTCTATCTGCACCCGAATTATCAGACTTCTACGTGCGGTATATTTCGCTAGCTATCGCACGCAGACACAAAAACAACTTTCTTTTATTAGTATATAGCTATCGCCAAATATTTGCGATTATTAAGAAAAGTATTTGAGGTATCGATTTAAAACTTTCTTGAATTTTGCAAAAAACTGGCTACTTTCTAAAAAGGAAAGAAAATAAAGTGCGAAGTCAAACCAAGAAACGCGTCATTTTGTTTCTGTATCAAAAGTTACCGATATTTGTTAATGTTAAAAGCCATTGGTTAAATTTAGACGGAGGGAGGGGGAGGGGGGTTGAGTTCGGTCGCAATTTAAATATCGCGTTAATGTTAAAGGTATATAGATCTAGCTCTTCCTGGCGATGGAAGGTGGAATTAATTTATTTTTGCAGCACGCCTGCTATATGGCGCCGTAGGCAGCAGGAACACCCGTTCCACTCGTTCGTTGGGAAAGAGGTTTGCTTAGAACAGAATGAGCTCCCTGGCGGTGGAAGATAGAACTAAAAGATGTTTTAATCATTCGAGGTTCGTTTGGAAAAGTCGACCAGCAAAGTGGGCGTCGACTGCTAGTATTTAGTATACTACGAGATGTTTGTAGCATATAAATAAATTTCTATACAGGGCTACGCAATGAACTTGATACATTGCCTTCTATATCGGTAGTAATTTCTGAAAGTACATTTTTAATTGTGTTATGCGTTTTATGCCTGAATTAAATTTTAGTTTAATATGTATAAAAATTGATAGATAGTATACAGGCCTGTATAAAATTATTCGGGTGTATTTCGGTTTATTGGTTTAAATTACTGAAGGTGTATTTCGACTGTGTTATGCGTTTTGTAACTAAGCTAAATTTTAGCACACTATGTAGTGTATATACAGATCTTTAGATACACAAAAGATCTCGAGTACCAGACGGTAATCGCTGAAATTTTTTTTCAAATGTGTCATACGTTTTCTATGTTGTTTACTTATCGATTTCTTCTTTCACCTTTTTAAACAGTGAAATTCCGTTTCAGTATTCTAGAAGTGTTTCATAATCTATGCTTGACGCACGATTTTTCTTTCTTATTTAAATTTGTTTTTAAAGAATCAAATCTCTAAAATGGGAAAGGTCGAAAATTATAAAAACTTCGTCAGAAATGTATTAATGACACGGAATTTGTTGCCAAACAAATGGAGACTGTCACCGGAATAATTAATGATTCATTTAAATTTGTAGTATGAGATCAGTATTTATAACTCTACCGGAAGATATGGACGGTATTTATAAACTATGAAAAATGGTGAATCCGGTGTTCCATAAACACAGATATGATTAATGTGTTTAACGCACGCATAATCAAGCTGATGTTGACGTTGTTAGAGGTTTTGTTGGAATTCAGAAAGAGATTTCGTTTCGATTTAGTAAGTGGAGGCAGTTCGCGAATTTTACCAACAGAAAAAGGGAGATGATAATACACGTCAAGACAAATAATTTTTCTGTAAGAAACCATGTCCCATATTAGGGATCTAACCGAATCTGGCCGAATGCCAAATATTCGGACAAGATTTAGGCCCACTATTAACATTTCTGAAAAATATGCATTTTTATTATAATACTAGCTGTTACCCGTGACTTCGTTCACGTAACATTAAAAAAAGAATAAATGCATTAGTTTAGCAAAACATTTCACTTGATAATTAACAACATATATAATTAACCAAAGCTTTATCACATTTTATAGGAGACCATACGGTATTTCTTTGCTATAGGGGCCTTGACATAACACAGTCTTAAAAAAGTGAAATTTCATGCCAAATAATATATACAATCGCGAAAATGAAACTGCAACTAATGAAAAAAGGAGGACCCAGTAAAATCGTGAAAATCGAGGAATTCCTCTTCGTAAAACGAAAAACAACACTGGCAGAATTCTTCTATACAACAGTGCATTTTAGGTGGTATTTGGTGTAGAATTTGTATATGTGTGCATTGCTAAATGGGCATTATTATATTGTTTATTTGCATAGGCATATGTTATATATTTCTTACTACATTATCTTGTTTATGTATATATTAAATGAAGTGCTTCACGCTAAGTGGTGTAAATAGTGAACAAACTGCTTGTGGATTTTATACATTGATAGATATTTCACAAAGATATAACAATCTGATGCGATTCTAAAATGTAAATAAAGGTTGCTAGAAAGTACTTTAAATTGTGCCCAATTTAACCTCGATATTTTCTCTATCGCGTCAAGAACACTATAAGCAAATAAATACCGACGACACAAATCTGATGATCTAAATTTACATATTTTTGTTAGTATATATAGGATTATTTTGATTTATTTCATGCGCTTGAAATTTTTTACGCTTTCTCTAGGGTTAGGTGTCGAATAAATGTACTTTCTTGTTATTTTATTTTGCCATTTCTATTTATTCTATTTTCCATTCATTCCATTTATGGATATTGATTTAATTTACATATTCGTGTCGAAGAATATTCTTTAAAGTTATTATCAGGATTAGGATAGGATACGATTAGGGTTAGGATTAGGAATAAAAATTGAACGACAATGGCATGACCGATTCAGGTTTAAAGTATGAACCAGGAAGTCTATTTACATTAAGAAGCAATAAGAAAATTAGAAAATTATCGGCTAATATTTTTTAATATGTTTTACAGTCATAGTTGGCATCAAAGGTGAGCGGGGAAATGATCATCTAAAATACCATTAAGTGTTTACCACGCAAAAAACAAATCTGGTTACAATGTATTTAATTTTGCGCCAAATTTCACTTGATAAAAAAAAAAAAAAAAAAAAAAAAAAAACGAATTGACTATGGACTTAATTACAGACCCCTAACCTTCTTTTTCTCGGAAATGTTCTACCTATATGTAAAAAAAATTCTACTATATAGAACGCGCTTTCACGTTTATAATGTTATGAATTGGCACGATCGGCTTGTTCAAGTTTACACAATTCGGCTGGAAGAAAAGATTCATTACTTTTTGATTTCTTCTTTGCTTTTGCATTACGCGAATTTGTTGGTAAAATCGATTTTCTTTTCGATAACATTGTTGTTTTTTAAGTTTAAAAAATATTGTAATTTTACTTAAACACTGCTTTAAAATCTATGCAATTTTTCTTATCCTACAAGACTTTACAAAAATCTATGATGAAACAACTTTAAAAAAAGCTATATTTAAAAAGACAACAAAGTTTTTTTTATTTTAAAACTAAAAGGAATGTAAAATTAAATTCCGGTTCGAAACGACGATTTACAAATGTGTTTCGATTGTGGGAAAATGATAGAGGAAAAATGCTGTTATTTCGACACAATCAAATTAAATCTTTAGCTTTTATGAGAAAAGCAACTTTCTTTTAAAAAATATAGTTATTTTTATTAAGATTTTCTGATTTTCGATACGGATAATTTTGCGATGCATATCATTGACATTTGCCATCCAATATATATATATATATATATATTTACTTTTAAAAATTTAAATTAAAAATATGGTATCTTTATGTTAGCCGTGTGCAGACGATAAATCGCCAACCTATCCCATCATTCGTATTGAATTCATTAAAAATATAAATATTTCACTCATTTCATTTAAAACACAGAACTTTAATTTACAACACATACATTTAAAATACATATATTACGTACATTTAAAATACAGTGGACTCTCTCTATCTGAACACTCTCTAATGTGAACACCCCGGTATTATGAACACTTTCTGATGGTCCCGGCGAAACTCCATAGACTTAACAAAAGATAAACTCTCTGTATTCTGAACACCCTCTAATCTGAACACCCCACTATTATGAACGCTGTTTTTGATCCCCATTCTAACCCGCCTCTCCGTAAACTGAACGTGTGTTTGCAGTCTGAATACGGGAAATTCTCGCATCATGGAAATTCGGAAAAATTGTTGCAGAAGAATAAAAGGGTTCGATGAACTCGATTTAAAAATAAAGAAACAAAATCATTTCTAGATTTTAAGATCTACCCGATGCTGAAATTTGTTTCAATAATTCAGATAAAATCTTCAGTTAACAAAAAAAAAAAAAACACATTCATTCTAACCAAAAAACAATTCAAAGAATATTTTTGTTTTTAACGTACGTGTTCTCAACTAACTAGAACATTCTTATATATTTTTAATAAATAAAAAAGTGCAGATATGAAATTGTTTTCCATTTCAGAAAAAGTAAATCATGATAATCAAATTAAATGAAATGATCAAAACAATCAATTTTTATGCAAAGAGATACAAGAAAAAATAATGTAAAAAACATGTCACGTGATTTCCCCTCTCCCGAGCTGAGATAAAAATAGAAAGATTGCGCAACAGAAATGCCCACCCCCCAATGACAGATAAGAGACAACAGGTGTTCGAGGGAGTGGTTAAAAAAGGATTATGGTTTCTTTTCTGCATGCACACCTGGTTGGCAGCATTATCAAATAATACGACAAAAATTTAAATCAAAAGTATGTCAAATAAAAATTGCATCTGAATTTGGAATTTCAGTAGATCAAGTCAATGCCATCAGCAAGAAAGAGAAAGAAATTATAGCCGCTTTTGAAGCAAATGAACCTTCCTGAAAGTGTAGAAATTTCGAAAAGAAAATGGGAAACGAGAACATAAACAATCACGTCTGGAAGTTTTTTTGCCAAATGAGAACGAAGAATCTTCTGTCACTGGGCCCCTGTGAAAGCAGATTGCTCTGGATTTTGCAGAAAAGGAGAAAATCACGGAATTGAAGACATCAGAAGGATGGCTGACTCGCTTCAAAAGTCGGCATAACATTGAATTCAAAATAATTAATGGTGAAGCTGCAGATGTGCACTGTGATTCTGAGAAAGATTCCGGATATAACGAAGGATTTCGATGCCGCTGACATTTTCAATGCCGACGAAGCCGGCCTGTTTTTCAGAGCTCTTCCAAATAAACCTTATCAGAAAGAAGCGAGAAATGTGTGGGCGGAAAAATGTCAAAAGAAAGACATACCGTCATGCTCTGTACCAGTTTTACGGGTGAGAAGTTCAAACCACTTGTCATCGGAAAAAGTGAAAAACTACGGTGCTTCAAAAATGTGAAGATAGCTTCATTGTGCATTATAAATCAAATCGAAAAGCCTGAATGACATTCACAATTTTCTCACAAAGGTTGGAGGGCATTAACGAGATGATGAAGAGAGAAGGAAAAAAAATTCTTCTTTTTGTGGATAATGCCAGCTCACATACAAATGTGCAGCTGAGCAACGTGAGCCTGAAGTTCCTTCTATAATCCAACCACTGGATCAAGGAGTAATCAAGACCTTTAAATCTCACTACTGAATTCATTTTTTGAAGAAAATGTCCGTGGTGATGGAGGAGGCAAATTCGGCAACCGAACTAACGAAGAATATCAATGGCTTGGAATGAAGTAATCCCCTACACCATCCAAAAATGCTTCTACAAAGCTGGATTCCCGTGTGAGAATGAGAAATCACGGACAGAGGACCAAGAAGCAACAGCTGTGAGTGACTTGGGGTCAATTCTTCAGGAGCTTCATACTGAAATTGAACCTGGAGCTTATCTCGAATCCGACGGAAGCCTTCCTGTTTGCGACAACATCGTTGAAGAGAAAGAGGATAGTGAAGACGATGCAGAACCAGAAGAGACCGATGAAACAAGAAGTACGATTACCTTCAAGCAATATGGCCAAGGGATTCAAGACCTGTTGAACTATGCGGCTGAACATCACCCGGAAGCCTTTCCACTTCTTAAACAACTAGATAACATGTACACTGCACGAGCATACACTATACAAAAACAGACTAAAATTACTCACTTTTTTAAGTAATGTGCCGATTATGTTTTCAAGTAATGTATTGTAAGGGTGTAATTGTATATTTTGTAAAAATGTTTAATATAACATTTAATTAACTTTTTTAATTAACTTTTTCAACAGTTTCTAAATTCAGAACCTCCATCTCGGTAACTTGCATGGTTAACCAGGCTAAGTACTCTATACAGTCTATAAACTCAATACATAGTAGTAGTAGTGCATTTCCCAATCTCCCTCTATAATGAACACCCCCATAATCTGAACACTTTTGGTCGGTCCCATGAGTGTTCAGAATAGAGAGAGTCCACTGTAATTCCTTTCATGTGAAAAGAAAAAGAAAAAAAAAGAGAAATTAATCACAAATAATTTGATAATTCTAGATCATTTTATTTCAACATCAAAACAAATCTGTTTTATTTTTCTATATATGACATCATATTCGCTTGCTTTCCATACTTACTCGTATTTGTGCACTTTGTATTATTATCAAATATTTGAAAACGCACGTTTTATTTCTAATATGACATCATTTCATATTCTGTTTAATTCTTAAATAATTCATTTCCTTTTCATTTTTCACGTGGAAAATTTTCACTTGAAAATAAATTGTTGATTAAGAATTATTACTCAGGGGTTTTATTTTATATTGGCAACGATAAAGTATTAGCAACGGTAAAATAAATTTAACCATTTTAAAAAAAGCTGCAAAACCAGGCCCTTTGGGCCAAAACAACCAAACCAACCAACCATTTTAAAATATACGAAAAAATGTCAATTTATTCTGTATGAAAATAATAAAATTTTTAATTTTAAAGAAAAATATTGAAATAAAATAAACAAAAATCAGCCTATATTCATTTGAGGGTTATAATCAACTTATATGCAAAGATACAGGATAATTAAATGCTTCATTTTGACGCTGGCTTCAGCCTAACATTTGCACACAATCAGATTTATAATATTACTAGCTGTTACCCGTGACTTCGTTCACGTAACATAAAAAAAGAATAAATGCATTAATTTAGTAAAACATTTCACTTGATAATTAACAACATATATAATTAACCAAAGCTTTATCACATTTTATAGGAGACCATACGGTATTTCTTTGCTATAGGGGCCTTGACATAACCCAGTCTTAAAAAAGTGAAATTTCATGCCAAATAATATATACAATCGCGAAAATGAAACTGCAACTAATGAAACAAGTTGGAAATTGTACGTCAAACGTTACAAACGAGGTGCGTTCGTACGCACGTTTTAGAATTAAATTCATGATACCCCGTGCGTAGAACGGGTTAAACAGCTAGTTAAGTATATATTTTATGACACTGTTCATACAAATATCTTAACTAGTTATATAAATATTCAGATATATATGTATCAGCTAGTTATATAAATATTCAGATCTTGATGATTTTTAATTCTGTGAAATGAATTATATCGTCTGCAGATTAATTTCTGTCATAAAATAAGTATCTCGGTCGCTTGACGATTTAACATCCATCGGAAGCTCCTATAACAAAAAAGCACCGATTTAAAAAAAAAAATTCAAATTTCTTAATAAATATTTTTATTAATATCTCCTAAAGTTTTCATTCGATTTTAATAAAATTTGAAATGTCTCGACAAAATTCTGCAAAGATAATATATTTTAAATTGCAAACCATTCGGTTGGGTAGTTTTTGCGTTGTTATATGCGGACAGACAGACAGACAGACGGACGGACAGACGGACGGACCAAACGACGACTATAGGTGCTACGTATTTATATAATTACGAACGCACCTAAAAAGGAGGACAAGTAAATTCGTGAAAATCGAGGAATTTCTCTTCGTAAAACCAGAAACAACACTGGCAGAATTCTTCTATACAACAGTGCATTTTAGGTGGTATTTGGTGTACAATTTGTATATACAGTGTCTCACATAAGTGATGGGACACTTGTGCTTTACAAAAGGAAACTAATCAAATAAATTAAAAAAACATGTACACATTTTTTTTGTGGGTGTGTTTCATACTTAAATTTAGTAAAGATTATTACATAACATACATTTTGTCAAAATATTAAAATATTAATTTAATAAAAATACAAATGTTTAGAACGGAGCAAAAAATAGCTCACATAAGTGATGGGACACCATTATATATGCAACAAAAATCGCCTGAAATAAGCAATAAAAATATTTTTTGGTGTTTTATTTTTACTTAAAAGCAATTGGCAATAATTTATAAAATCGTCTGCAGTATTTCTCTCCAGTTTGTTTTGGAATTTTTGTGTTTTTTAGCTCTGTGTAGTCATGAATGCTAAACGAAAAGAAACTTCGCCTGAAATTCGAAAATTAGTTATTAATTTGCATATTGAACGTGGAAAATCTATTAGAAAAACTGCTGAAACAGTTAACTTGAGTCGTTCAACAGTTTTCAATATCATTAAACGATATAAAAAGAATCATATGATTCAGGATAAAAGAAGACCTGGCTGACCATCAAAGCTATCCAATGGAATAAAGCGAATTATCGTTCGAAATATTAAAAAAAATCCAAGAATTAGTGCTTCAAAAGTTGCTGCTGATTTACAAGCATTATATGGAATAATTGTTAATCCTGAAACTATTAGAAGGGTAATTCGATCTGCTGGATATCACGGTAGAGTAGCCAGGAAAAAATTCTTCGTAAGTGAAAAGAATAGAAAACTCAGACTAGCTTTCGCAAAATCCAACATAAATAAGAATTCTGATTACTGGAATAAAGTTATATTTGCTGATGAGAGTAAATTTAATATATTTGGTTCTGACGGTAGAATCTTGGTGTGGAGAAAACCCAGGGAAGAACTTCGCAAACAGAACTTGGTACCAACAGTAAAACATGGTGGAGGAGGAGTTATGGTATGGGGGTGTATGTCGTCCGCTGGAGTTGGTAATCTTGTTTTTATTGACAGTATAATGGATCAGTACAAGTATATTGATATTTTAAAGCAAAATTTGAAATCTTCAGCACGAAAATTGAACCTTCATAACGATTTTAAATTCTACCAGGACAATGACCCCAAGCACACTGCTCTGAACGTTAGACTCTGGCTGCTATATAACTGTCCTGAAATAATAAAAACACCACCACAATCTCCAGACTTAAATCCCATAGAGAATATTTGGCAAGAATTGGAATCAAGAATTCGCAAACACACCATTTCTTCAAAACAACAACTAAAATCGGCGCTTCAAGAAGAATGGGGTAAAATCACTCCAGAAATCACAAAAAAAATAGTCGAATCCATCCCAAAAAGATTAAATCATGTTTTAAAAGTAAAAGGAAATCCAACAAAATATTAAAACCTTTTAAAAAGTAAAATTTTTGGATAAATATTTGATGGAAAAGTAAGTGTCCCATCACTTATGTGAGCCATTTTTTGCTCCGTTCTGAACAATTGTATTTTTACTAAATTAATATTTTAATATTTTGACAAAATGTATGTTATGTAATAATTGTTACTAACTTTAAATATGAAACACACCCAAAAAATTTTTGCACATGTTTGTTTATTTATTTTATTGCAGTTTCTTTTTATAAAGCACAAGTGTCCCATCACTTTTGTGAGACACTATGTGCATTGCTAAATGGGCATTACTATATTGTTTATTTGCATAGACATATGTTATATATTTCTAACTACATTATTTTGTTTATGTATATATTAAATTAAGTGCTTCACGCTAAGTGGTGTAAATAGTGAACAAACTGCTTGTGGATTTTATACATTGATAGATATTTCACAAAGATATAACAATCTGATGCGATTCTAAAATGTAAATAAAGGTTGCTAGAAAGTACTTTAAATTCTGCCCAATTTAACCTCGATATTTTCTCTATCGCGTCAAGAACACTATAAGCAAATAAATACCGACGACACAAATCTGATGATCTAAATTTACATATTTTTGTTAGTATATATAGGATTATTTTGATTTATTTCATGCGCTTGAAATGTTTTACGCTTTCTCTAGGGTTAGGTGTCGAATAAATGTATTTCTTGTTATTTTATTTTACCATTTCTATTTATTCTATTTTCCATTCATTCCATTTATGGATATTGATTTAATTTACATATTCGTGTCAAAGAATATTCTTTAAAGTTATTATCAGGATTAGGATAGGATACGATTAGGATTAGGAATAAAAATTGAACGACAATGGCATGACCGATTCAGGTTTAAAGTATGAACCAGGAAGTCTATTTACATCATGAAGCAATTAGAAAATTATCGGCTAATATTTTTTAATATGTTTTACATTCATAGTTGGCATCAAAGGTGAGCGTGGAAATGATCATCTAAAATACCATTAAGTGTTTACCACGCAAAAAACAAATCTGGTTACAACAATGTATTTAATTTTGCGCCAAATTTCACTTGATTAAAAAAAAAAAGCAAATTGACTATGGACCTAATTACAGACCCCTAACCTTCCTATTCTCGGAAATGTTCTACCTATATGTAAAAAAAAATTCTACTATATAGAACGCGCTTTCACGTTTATAATGTTATGAATTGGCACGATAGGCTTGTTCAAGTTTACACAATTCGGCTGGAAGAAATGATTCATTAATTTTTGATTTCTTCTTTGCTTTTGCATTACGCGAATTTGTTGGTAAAATCGATTTTCTTTTCGATAACGTTGTTTTTTAAGTTAAAAAAATATTGTAATTTTACTTAAACATTGCTTTAAAATCTATGCATTTTTAACACTTTCCAACCTAGTTGAAAAGTGTTTATGACTTCGGTTTGTCTGGCCGTATGGCCGTCTGCCGTCTGTCCGTGCTCTAACTCCCGTAAATATGCTCTGATTGCTCTGCAATTTTTATATGTTATTGACGTTATCTATAGCATGTTCCCTATGTAAACGGAAGTGTGTAGCACTTATAGTTTTTTTACAGGGACACTCAAAAGAATTCCGTTACATTGCGGTCTATGGGGAAAAATCATTTGCGGTTTATTTAAATAATGTTTCACAATTTTAAACGCATTGAAATTTATATATATCACTAAGGTGCATTAGAAGAAGCTTAATATGGAATAGGGTGTGCATAGAACTTATAGTTACTTTACAGGGACAGTCAAAAGAATTCCGTTACATTACATCTATGGAGAAAAATCGTCTGCGGTTTATTTAAATAATGTTTCACTATTTTAAACGCATTGAAATTTATAAATATCACTAAGGTACATTACAAGAGGCTTACAACAGAATATTGTGTGTATAGCAGTCATCGTTCATTTACAGGAACACACAAAAGAATTCTCTACTGTCTGTTAACAATAATTCCTGGAAGTGTGTTTTAAGTTACTGAACACTATTTTAATTTTAACTCGCTTTTTGTCTATTACGTGATGTGTATAAATTCTGTAGATCCTATACAGGGAAGCACAAAAGTTCGCGAACACATTTCCGTTTAGTGACAGAAACTCCAGACGGAGAATTTTAAATTGTGCTACGCGTTTCCTAACTGAACTAAAATTTAGCATCCTATGTAGTATATATACAGGTCTATAGATCCTATACAGGGCTGAATAAAAGTATTCGTATATTTTTCTGAATATTGTTTATGTTGGAAATTCCTGAAATTATGTTTTTAAATATATTATGCGTTTTCCAAATTGTTTACTTAGATGTCATCTTTCAGCTTATTAAACGGTATGATTTGTAAAATTATTTTGGAAGCTTTGGAAAGTGTTACATAATCTATGCTTGACGCATGATTTTTCGTTCTTGTTTCTTATCCTACAAGACATTACAAAAATCTATTACGAAACAACTTTAAAAAAAGCTATATTTAAAAAAGACAACAAAGTTTTTCCTATTTTAAAACTAAAAGAAATGTAAAATTAAATTCCGGTTCGAAACGACGATTTACAAATGTGTTTGGATTGTGGGAAAATGATAGAAGAAAAATGCTGTTACTCCGACACAATCATATTAAATCTTTAGCTTTTATGAGAAAAGCAACTTTCTTTTAAAAAATATAGTTATTTTTATTAAGATTTTCTGATTTTCGATACAGATAATTTTGCGATGCATATAATTGACATTTGCCATCCATTTTTTTTTTTTTTTTTTTTTTTTACTTTTTAAAATTTAAATTAAAAATATGGTATCTTTATGTTAGCCGTGTGCAGACGATAAATCGAAAACCTATCCCATCATTCATATTGAATTCATTAAAAATATAAATCTTTCACTCATTTCATTTAAAACACAGAACTTTAATTTACAACACATACATTTAAAATACATATATTACGTACATTTAAAATAATTCCTTTCATGTGAAAAAGAAAAAAAAAAAAGAGAAATTAATCACAAATAATTTGATAACCCAAGATAATTTTATTTCAACATCAAAACAAATTTGTTTTATTTTTCTATATATGACATCATATTCGCTTGCTTTCCATACTCACTCGTATTTATGCACTTTGTATTATTATCAAATATTTGAAAACGCACGTTTTATTTCTAATATGACATCATTTCATATTCTATTCAATTCTTAAATAATTCTTTTCATTTTTCACGTGGACAATTTTCACTTGAAAATAAATTGTTGATTAAAAATTATTACTCAGGGGTTTTATTTTACATTGGCAACCATAAAGTATTAGCAACGATAAAATAAATTTAACCATTTAAAAAAAAGCTGCAAAACCGAGACCTTTGGGCCAAACCAACCAACCATTTTAAAATATACGAAAAAATGTCCATTTATTCTGTATGAAAATAATGAAATTTTTAATTTTTAAAAAATATTGAAATAAAATAAACAAAAACCAGCCTATATTCATTTGAGGGTTATAATCAACTTATATGCAAAGATACAGGATAAATAAATGCTTCATTTTGACGCTGGCTTCAGCCTAACATTTGCACACAATCAGATTTATAATATTATTAGGATTAGGATTAGGATATATATACTAGCTAATATATAATACTAGCTAATCCGTCCGGCATTGTCCGGAAATCAGTAACTTTTTTTTTCGGTTTCGATAAAAATAGTCATTTTTGGCTCGCATTCTGTTCTATTCAAACCTCTTTCCGAACGAAACTCCGGCACTCATCCCCACTGCCTACGGCATTGTATAGCAAGCGCTGCAATATAGCTTAGTTTCAATTTTCACCACTAAGGGGCGCGAAATCATCTTAATTAGTTCATGTTAAGTTGTATGAACCCATTCTCGTTGAAGAAGATTCCAAACAAATTTTTAATACTTTGGTCGAAATATGAAAATGCCCTAGGTCGACCACTTTCAACAACCCTATCTCCCACACCCTCATAGCTACCGACATGCAACCACCATACAGTGCAAGATGGGAGACTCGAAGCTACTACCACACATAAACACCAGTGGTCTGCGCTGGGTAGTTGTGGCTGCAAAGTGAAATATAGGGACACACGTCTATTATATATATGTGGGGTGGGATCTGCTGTCACAAGACGGCGCAGTGAACGCACTCACTAACGACGAGAACCTGCTACGAGATTAAAAATGGTAAGTAAGCGAGGAAGACAAAAAGGTAGCAATGGTTGCTAACGACGCACTAAGTTTCCGACGTTTCTAAAATCAGAAGTGTACAAGTTTGTGTTTTTTTCATAAGATGTAAAGTACGATGCTATGTTATGTTTGTTATTTCGACGAATATCGGCTGTCCACCAGTTTAATTCATGTCATGTTTCATCCTTGTTCTGTCCTCGTCCATTATCAATAAAAGTGTCTGTCTACAAGAACGATTTTTTACTTCAGTAATTAAGATGCCCCCCCCTATATATATATATATATACACACACACACATATATATATATATATATAGATAGATAGATAGATAGATAGATTAATTAAAAAAATGAAATAAAATTAAACACAATTTTTAAAATGGATTTTTAAAAATTATTTATATTTTTAAAAATTCAACAGCTTGGTGTATTTTTTAAATATTTCAAACACCTTGATGCTAATATTAAAATATGACTCTAAATTACTAATAGTATAATTTTATCTAGATATTTGACATTCATATACATTTCATATAATATTGCAACTCATTACCACTGTTAAATGTGCTTATTAACAATTAACTGATGTTAGCGGTCTCACAGACCGTATTACATTTTATAAACCTAATTTAAAATTTTCCTGCAAATTATACTTTTCTATTTATTTAGAAGGAGTGAGACAGCTTTGTTTAATTTGTATTAAATCTGTAATGCAACGTACTTTATATAAACTCGTTTGTCTAACTATTTAAAGCATTTTGTCTCCATTTGAACTCCATGTCTCCATCTAAATGTCCAAGATTTTATTCGCTTCAGATTCCTAGATAAAATGTGAGTAGGGGAGACCGGGGCAAGATGAAGAGTGGGGCAAGATGACGAATGTCTTAATTTTTCCGTTTTCCGCTAGGTGGCAGCATCAACCGAACACTACTGGCTCTCCTATCGGCCGTTCGTTAAATAATACTATAGAGACGCTGAAATCGCAATTTTTGTGTCAGTTGTGAAGCTTTGACTGTTTTCCGCTGCCACGTTATAACTTTTATGCATGTGTAAATAAGCCCTGCTACAGATACAGGTAAGATATATCGTTTCTCTTTAATATTTATGAGTAACTTAGTTTAAATACTACCTATTACCATGCATATTATGCATAAATGTCAATTAATCGCCTTCCTTCATGGCAATGAAAACGAATATTTTTAAACAGGCAGTCCGGGGCAAGATGACGAGCTCGTCATCTGGCCCTGTGTTTCGGAATTTATTAAACTAACTATGTTGTCCATTCTATTTAAATCCTGTAAACGCTTGTTTGTCTGTGTGTTTGTTCGCACGACCTTGCGCTTCTATCGTCTCTGGGGCTAAGGGGCGCGCATGGGATCGGGGAAGGTGTCGTTCGAAAGGGGGAGACCAGAGGAAGACATTTTTGCCATCCGCTAAGCCCCCCCTAGCCTCCCGAAAGAAAAACCCTATCGGGGTCCGTATCTCCACTTCCAAGCGTCCGATCGTTACGAGGAGAGTACCGTTCGACGGGGTCAAGACCTCCCCCCTCCCCCGCTGGTTCCCCTCCTCCCAAAAAATTCAAAAAGCGTTTAAGGCCAACTTCCGGCATTGTGACCCACCAACAGAAGAATGGATCCAGTGCTATAAATGCCAAGAGTGGTGGCATGAGGAATGTTCCAATTATGAAAATGGCATTTTTATTTGTGACTATTGTTAGCTGCACAACTGAACACTTCAAAATTACGTTACAATCAATGCATTATGCTCAGTTTGATACTTTGTAGGATGTAAAAACACAGTTATCATTTGTTAAACCATGTAACATATTCGAAAGATAAAATATATTCAATCTTTTTCAGTGTTGTCATCTTGCCCCAAGGCCAAAGTCATCTTTCCCCAGTACTGGGGCAAGATGACGATTTGTTAATGTTATGAAAAAATAAAATTATCCTTTATTTTTTTTATTTGAAAAATTAAATGGTAATGTATTTAATACTACAAAGGTATACTCTATCAGTTCATGTAAAATTAATTTTACTACTACTTAAAAATAAATTAATAAACAACAAAAATTGTTAACATAGTCATCTTGCCCCGGTTTCCCCTACATATAAGATTAAAATAAATAAATAAATCAGTCATTTACAGCATTTTGACAAAATGACTTTTCCGTGATTAATAATTTTTTTTAACGCAAAAAAAAGAAATGTTGTTTTATAACACATTTTCTCCACTAATTAAGGAAGAAAGCTGCCACGAAATTACAATGGGGAAAATAAAAAAAAACAAAAAAACTTAGCCAACACGCCCCGGGAAGAACGAAACACCGACCCGGTTTGGCACCGTCCCAAGGGAGAATAGAGTTCAGACCCGGCCCAAATCTTGAGATAAAAATTAAGCTCACTTGACTGGCAGAATTAACTTAATGTCAGATTATAAATCCTAACTAGTACTGAATCCTCAAGAAGGACATCAGTTTTTACTCTACATTATATTGGTTATAGATAAATGAACAGAAAAGACAAAAAAGTCAAAATCGAAATCGGTCACGTTAATGAGCATATGGGTTACTGTTTGTGCCCCATAGATAACGACGGACGATGGCACCCTTTTCATGGGCTTGGTCTATAATGGTTTTAATGGGATTAATAGTGCCTAATGTATTAGAAACATAAAAAAAGCTAGGAATAAAAACATATAAAAAGCACTTTATTGCTGAAAGTTCAAAATTAGGAACCATAGTAAGTGATGGAGTTGTTAAGAGCGCCAAGGTGTCATAGTAAACCTTGCCCTAGCAATCGCCAGTCCAGTACATGTAAACATATAAGACCTCTACTGACCAATACTCGATCAATAACATTTTGAAGCAGCAAGGGGCATAGCAAAAATGCAGAATATAGTGCAGCTAAAGATGCGCAAGGTTTGTTAGAAGCAAAGATTACTACTTGGAAACTTTAGTGGCCAACGCTAGAGTATTAACAGCACGTGAAATTGACCTATCTCAGGTTTTTATTCTCTTTAAAACGACCCAATCCCGAGTTTAATGAAAGAAAATTTTTCCGAGCCCGGATCTTGCTTCGACTTCTGGACAGTTCCGGGCTGATGTAGACCTCTAATGTACATTACCAATTTGTCCGCATCTCCCGTTAGACAAATTCTGGCAACGCCCCTGGTGTCGCCAAGTCATAAACTTAAACGTCAGCCATAAAAAGAGGTTATATCCTATGTGTGCGCCGTGTGAAAATCTATCGCTATTTATAATTGTTACAAATGCCTCGGAGTGTGGGGTACAGTATATGAAAACTGCTTGGAGACCTGCAGGCATGTGTGTAGCATATCTGTGTCCATATGATTCCATGTTTATAGTCGGTTATCTCTTTGAATGCCTGCTCCATTTAAATACATTTTTAAATTTCTCCACGAATATTCCTAACATTGATGAATGCCCAATCTTAATTGTCTGCTTGAACAATCGATTAGTTTATTTTATTACGGTCATCATATAAAATGTATGCGGAATCAATGTATACGGAGAAGGATATTTTAAGTAATACGTTTTGTGCTTGTAAAAGTGAAAATAAAAGAATTTAACGTATAGATTAATGTTAATTAACTCCCAGAACTTCCCGAACAACCCAATACTGATATATATATATAAAATTCTGTACAAAAATTTGCTTCTGGCGTTTTTTTTTTCAAAACAATTTCTTGCTAAATAAACTTTCACACAGCCTAGTTTTCAAATACCAAAACTCTCCCAGGGCAAGTAGATGATGAATATTCAACAGCGTAGAGATTTCAGATTATCCCTGAAACGGCAAAACACTTTCAGTATAACTTTACAGTGTTTAGAATGTCGTTTGCATATTAAACAAGGAACGGTCAACATTTTTGTGGATGAAATTACTTTACCTGTTGTTATGCTTTTAGATGCAAAACATTGCATGGACAAAAAGAAAAAAAAAAGTTTTTTTTATGAAATAATATTCTACATGTTTTTACTTTTATCATCTGCTGGAAAACAAATGTGCATAAGATCACATTTTTCAAAGTCACAAGCGTTTGAAATACTTACAAAGTCGTTTAAAGGTTAACAAAAATTTGTTTTAAATGCACTTTTCTCCAAATAAATCTTTAAAATTTTCTTGCATCATCAAAAAACGTTTCATATATTTTTAATTTTTATTTTTAAATGCATAAAATCAAAATGTATAACATAGATTCATTTTCAAGTAATAAAATTTGGTATGCGATTAGAAATCGAATTAATGAGAGTTATTAAAACTCAAAGTTCATTAATGTGTAAAATTCTGAGAAAAAAATTAAGCATGTAAGAATATTTACTTAAAAATTAATTTTTTCAAAGTAGTCACATGTTGAAATTTTACTTTTTATAATACATTTACTATTATTATTATTATTATTATTATTATTATTATTATTATTATTATTATGATTGCAAAGATCTAGTTTTTTTAAATTATAAAATTGCATGATTACTTTCTTCTGTAATAAGGAACACTCTGTTTTGCAATATTCATACTATGACTTTTGTCGGTGTCTCTTCGATTACAGCAACATTAAGTTTTTCCTAAGCCTAAACATTTTTTCATTCTTTAACAATAATCATTAAATTAAAGTTTAGCACATTTTTATTTAAAAAAATATAATTAGTATCTACTTTATACAGTGGAGAATACATAATATCATTTTTAACACTTTCCAATATAGCTGAAAAGTGTTTAGGGCCAGTGGCACCAACTTTTGAAAATGGGTGGGCTCAAAACCATTTTAGGATAAAATGACACTGCCATTTTTTTCCTTTGAAAGTTTGGGAAAAGATGATATTTCGAGTAATGATAAATCAAATTCAAATATTCTAGAGTAGAATACAAAGTTGCGATTTTATTCGTTTGTATATTTGTTTAATTTGCGATTTATACTCTCATTTTATAGTCTCTAATGTTTACTATTATGCCATGAATTTGACTACAAATTAAAACGCAAAGGACTAAAAAATATTAAAATGGGCATTTAATTCAAATACATTGAAATGCTTGTACTAATAGTACTATTTACTTGAACAACTATATATTGGGAGATTCAAAATACATATAATTTCTTGAACCGCTGATAATAGAAAGGTACTTCCAATTAAAAAAACCAAGTACATCTTTAAGATATGGTATTTGTTTAAAAAGTACACATTAAAATACGAAATTTAATTTTTATACAGCCTCCTTTTCGTATATATTTAGAAAAAGAAGGATATTAGAAAGAAGTGTCAAGAAGGACATTAAAAAAATTATTGTACGGATAAAACATTCTATGTTATGATACTTTAAATTTTATGAATTTTCAGTGTTTTTTGGCACAAAAAACGCGACTTTTGTATTTATAAGTACAAAACTTTTGTACTTAACGATTTTTTTTAATAAAATGAACCCACTTATTATGTAGCGCGGCATGTTGTAAATATGATCTTCTAACTGCACATCTTCCGATAAATGCATCACAAGTATCTTCTAAAACGACATTTTCTACTGTTCTTGTTTACGTTTGAAATAGTCATTTGATTAAGCTCTTTGTTTGGCATAGTGGAAAGCTAAAAATGTTTTCAGTCTTTTCCACGGAGAGAGGATTTCAACATTTATACACTTTACTATTTTATTAAAATATTAAAATCACAAGAAAAATATTTCTATCCTGATGCACCTTGGAGTTCCTGTTCAAATTTCACTGGTCTAAGTGAGTTCTTCATATATATGCTAACATTAACCTTACCATTATAAGTCAAACTGTCCACTTAAAACTATCCTAAAAAGAAATGTTACGTACATAAACACTGATAAATTTTTTTTTTGACTTATGCATTCAAATGAAGCTTCATTAAGAGAAGAAAACTCCGTTGTAGACAGGTTCCATTCTTAGCAGGTACATCGTCTGTTGTATATGTGTTATATTCTTTTTACACGATTCAAGACATTTTTCCATTTAAGACAGCTTTAGTCATAGACAGGTTTTATTTCACAGGTTTTACTGTACTTTATTTTTTTGCCTAGAAATGTATATAAAAATAATTTTAATTGTAGAATAATGATCATTTAAAAATCTATACATTTATTTTCAAAAATTGTTGTGTTTGGGATCATTTTACTGATTTTTGCACGGGACTGAAAATTTCGGCCCGTGCAGACCTCTAGGAAGAATGAAGTCCATACCTTATCTTAGTCCGGAGAAAAAAAGTCTGGCCCGGTCCGAATCTGCAGAAAAAAGTGAGGCCCGGAAAGAGTGACAACTAGGCCCGGTCCGAGCCTGTAGAAAAATGTTAAGCCGGCCTCAGTCTTCGGGTCAGGCCGGAATGCTTCCTATTCTTTTACGAATGGGGCATCTATACCGATCGAGTGGGGTGTCTAACCATGAGGTCCTGATTAAATAGCCAAAATCATTGATTAAAGTTTTTGATAAAAACACTATTATGTATGGAATTTATATTAAAGTAATATTTTTTATGATGTTCTACATAAAATTTGGAGTAGATAAGTTAAATGTGCACTACATAAATCATTGCTATAAAAAAGAAAAATGAAGGTGGGAGGGGGCTTAAGTAGGGCAACTATCCCGGACTTACCCTATATTATTGCGAAGTTAAGTAAAAATCCGATTACTATAAATATGTGAAAAGTATTTTTACTGCATCCATTTCACTTTAAATGTATCACAGTTTCAATATTTAAATTAATGTTTTCTCAGTTTATTTTACTTTTCAATATGATCAAAACGTATGAACTTCAACATATATACTTTTCAATTGGCTTGCTTTGTTTTTTGGACAATATTTAAGCTGTATTTCATAAAGTTAGGACTCGGATTTTCACTAACGTTATTGGTTTATTTTTTAAGAATGAAAATGTTAACTAAATAGTCACTTTTATTGTATTTTTACATATATCAGGACATTTTATTTAATTTTTCGTAAACTAAATAACTTTTTGAAAATCTGAACCGTAGCACTATCGAAACACACCTGCCCTACCACTTATAAAAAAGCATGAAGGAAAAAAATACTTCAAAACGTTATTGTAAGAGAAGATTGATTTTAAAATTTTCTGAAATTATGCAAATATTACCACAAGAATTACATTTTTCCTTGATTAAATCATTTTATTTTATAAAACCAATCAATAATGTGTCAAAAAGGTATTTTAAAACAGTAAACAAAAAAACGTTCAAAGAGTACCCTTTAGTGATCAGAATAAAATGTGAAATGAAATATTTGAAAATGCTACTTATAAAGAAAGCATATCTTAAAAAAAAAAGAAACTTTATATCTAAAAGTATCTGATATCTGTCTCCATAATACCAATCTCAATTCTAATCGAATAATAAAGTGGTATTTCTTATTGTATAATTTACCATAATTAAAAATGTACATTTTCAACACAAACACTGTCATTTGTTTTAACACATTCATTATATAGTCTTTTACATTTTAAAGAAACACTGGTAGCCACAAATAACTGCAGTTTGATGTAAATATTAAAAAATATGACATGAAGAACTATATGACAAAATATATGACATCAGAGATATTACATTTTTGTTAAATGTACGTCATTATATTTTACTTTCAAATAGCTACAAAACTTTAAAATACAGATGGTTGCGGTTGGCCTATTCTGTACGAAAGATTCTTGCTACCATTTACAGTAGCTCACAAAAGGGATAAGAAAATTAGAAAATCGAGAATTATTAAATAATTAAAAAGTAAAAGTATTAAAATAATTGAAAGCGATTTCTGCTGTTGTAATAAATCATTCACATCTTCACCTTTATATGTTATAAATATTTTCGGGAACCAAAAGAAGTTTGATTCTTAAAATTACTAATTTGTATGAAAAGGATAGAAGATTATATCGCAAAAGCGATGGAACACGTGTGAGACTTTAAATAAAATTATCTTTTTTGAATACGAAAATGAAATGTATGATATTTTAATTTACGTTTAAATTATCAACCATGAATCCCCCTCCTCCCTCCCCGTTTCCGGCACAGGCTCAATCTCAACCCGTCTCATATCTATTGTGGATCCTATTCTCAAAAAGAACTCTATGGAATTATCGTTCATAGACGGTATAGTATATTTCGTACACTTTTGTGTTGCCCTATATTGTACATGAACTATAGATTATAGTTTGTTAACATTATTAAAACACACTTAAAGCAATAACAACCCATAAATGGTAGCACTTTTGTAGTAGTTCAATGCCAGATTCACTGAAATATATTGTTGCATAATTTTATAGTTATATTATTGCCTATGGTGCATTACGTATACGGCCAAATTCACATCTCTTGTTTTAAGGACTTAAAGACGGAAATTCTATGCTTTAAGATTTTTCTGGTTAATTGAGTTACAAAACTACTCATTTGTCTAATTTCATCATTCTACGACTGTTAGAAGTATTTCAGAATTTTGATAATCGCGAGTGAGTGGCGAAAAATATTTTTTTTTTCGGATTCGTGTAATTTGTTGAAACTACCACATTCTAAAAAGAATTCTAAAAAGTAAATTTAACACGATGCTTACTTTAAGACAACTTTAGATTTTGAGTCAATAAAACTTATTCTTCAATAAATGAAGGTAAGTATTTTTTAATGCTAATTGAATACTCTTTGCATAATTTAATGTGTATAAGCTTCTGATTTACATTGATGTAAATTTCGTCGCTTCTTTTCTTAAATAGAAACCGATCATACATGTAGTTATTACGATAAATTAATGTAAATAATAAAAAAAATATTTATAATTAAAATATAACTAAGGACATCTAATAAACAATTTTAAAATCTTTATAGAAGTTAAATTGTTGCATTTGTTCTTGTACGTCATTCTAAATATTATGTACGACTAGCACCCAAAAAGGTGCCTAAATTTATTACATTTTATAAAGTTATTAATGGTATAAAGAAATTGGTTATAACGAATATTTTTTATGTTCCTTCCAGCTTCTTTGTAAGCGGTTTCCACTCTAATAAAGACAAATTTCACTGAAAATTCAAACCGTTTCACTGAAACTTTTGCGAATTTGAAATAGACTTTCAAATAAAATTCTAATTCGTTTACCTTTCCAATCCGATCCTTTCAAAAATGCATCAATATCCTCTCTATTTCGCATATATTTCGAAAACGTTAATCATTTCAATGTTTATTCCCTCTATGTCCTCCTGTTTTCCCCATTTATCATACCGTTTGGTTTATATTCAGAAATAGCTATGCCGTGTGTTTCCTGGAGTTTCATTATTTGCTCCAATGACAGATGGTGTTTGAATCTTTGAATGACAACAAATCGTTAGTATTCCTAAAGAGGGAATTGATATTATTCATGCGATATTTTACGACCTTTTTATGCAAAATTTAGCCGCCGTGCTGCGTTTCGAGAGATGAATCAGTTTCAAATCAGTTGAACAAATTCCGATTTGTTTAGACCACATTGGAGTGATTTATTTTTCCCATCATATAATAAACCCTAGTAAAATATCGTATTTTGTACTTTATTTTTATACTCTTATTACGATATTTCTCGATCATTTTGCAGTTAAATATTTAAAATGGTCAATTAAATATTTACAGCTTAATATTGGAGACTTATGAAATAAGGTTCCTCCGAATCGTAACTACATCAGTCTACATCAGTCATGCGAAAAAACGCGCAAGCTAATGTTGTCTATAGGAAGGTTCTTGGCAGATTTCTAGCTCGCATTTTAATACAGTGGACTCTCTCTATCTGAACACTCTCTAATGTGAACACCCCGGTATTATGAACACTTTCTGACGGTCCCGGCGAAACTCCATAGACTTAACAAAAGATGAACTCTCTGTATTCTGAACACTATCTAATCTGAACACCCCACTATTATGAACGCTACTTTTGATCCCCATTCTAACCGGCCTCTCCGTAAACTGAACGTTTGTTTGCAGTTGGAATGCAGGGAATTCCCGCATCATGGAAATTTGGGAAAATTGTTGCAGAAGAATAAAAGGGTTCAATGAACTCGATTTAAAAATAAACACACAAAATCATTTCTAGATTTTAAGATCTACCCGATACTGAAATTTGAATAATTCAGATAAAATCATCAGTTAATAAAACAAAAAAAACATTTATTATAACAAAAAAAAATTGAAAGAATACTTTTGTCTTTACCGTATGTGTTATCAACTAACTAGAACATTCTTATATTTTTAATAAACAAAAAAGTGCAGATAGGAAATTGTTGCTGTTTCATAAAAAGTAAATCATGATAATCAAATTAAATGAAATGATCAAAACAATCAATTTTTATGCAGAGATACAAGAAAAATTAATGTAAAAGACATGTTATGTGATTCCCCCTCTCCCGACCTGAGATAAAAATAGAAAGATAGCGCAACAGAAATGCCCCCCCCCCTCCCCCCAATGACAGATAAGAGACAACAGGTGTTAGAGGGAGTGCTCAAAAAAGGATTATGGTTTCTTTTCTGAACACTTGGTTGGCAGCATTATTGCTTCTTTCATCCTTTTTGTTCGATAAAGTAAAATTTTTTTCGCCATTTCAATCTTGTTCTTCATTTCACACCGTTGCGGGGAAAGAAGCATAACACTTATGCAGATATGTCAGAAATAAGAAGGAAAACGAAAAACGGAAAGAAGTAAAGCTTCAGGAAAAATACGAAGTTGTTTAAAAATTAAAATCAAAAGTAAATCAAAAGAAAATTGCATCTGAATTTAGAATTTCAGCAGGTCAAGTCAACGCCATTAGCAAGAAAGAGAAAGAAATTATAGCCGCTTTTGAAGCAAATAAACCTTTCTCAAAGTGTAGAATTTTCGGAAAGAAAACGAGAACATAAACAATCACGTCTCAAAGTTTTTTTGCCTAATGAGAACGAAGAAAATTCCTGTCACTGGACCCCTCCTCAAGCAGATTGCTCTGGATTTTGCAGAAAAAGAGAAAATCACAGAATTCAAGGCATCAGAAGGATAGCTGACTCGCTTCAAAAGTCAACATAACATCGAATACAAAATAATCAATGGTGAAGCTGCAGACGTAAATATCGACATTGTGGAGGAATGGAAAAGTAAGCTTCGGATATAATGAAGGATTTTGATGCTGCTGATATTTTCAATGCCGACGAAACAGAGCTCTTCAGCATTTTCAGAGCTCTTCCAAATAAAACCCTAACAGAAAGAAGCGAGAAATGTTTGGTGGAAAAATGTCAAAAGAAAGACTTACCGTCATGCTCTGTGCCAGTTTTACGGGTGAAATGCTCAAACCACCTGTGATCGAAAAAGTTAAAACCACGATGCTTCAAAAATGTGAAGATAGCATCATTGCCTGCGCACTATAAATCAAATTGAAAAGCCTGAATGACATTCACAATTTTCTCACAATGGTTGGAGGGAATTAACGAGATGATGAAGAGAAGGAAGGAAATTTCTTCTTTTTGTGGATAATGCCAGATCACATACAAATGTGCAGCTGAGCAATGTGAGCCTGAAGTACCAACCATCTAACTGTACTTCTATAATCCAACCACTAGATCAAGGAATAATCAAGACCTTTAAATTCGGTAGTGATACCGAATTCATTTAATTGAAGAAAATGTCCGTGGTGAGGGAGGAGGCAAATTCGGAAACCAAACTAATGAAGAAGGTCAATGTCATGATGGTCAATGTCATTGGATATCAATGGCTTGGAATAAAGTAACCCCTTACACCATCATAAAATGCTTCTACAAAGCTAGATTCCTGTGTGCGAATGAGCAATCAAGGACAGCAGACCAAGAAGCAACAGCTGCGTGTGACTTGAAGTCAATTCATCCGAAGCTTCATACTGAAATTGAACCTGGAGCTTATCTCGAAGCCGACGGAAGCCTTCCTGTTTGCGACAACATCGTTGAAGAGGAAGAGGGTTGAGAAGACGAAGCAGAACCAAACGAGACCCATGAAACAAGAAGTACGATTACCTTCGAGCAATATGGCCAAGGGATTCAAGACCTGTTGAACTATGCGGCTGAATATCACACGGAAGACTTTCCACTTCTTAAACAACTAGATAACATGTACACTACACGAGTATACACAATGCTAAAACAGACTAAAATTACTCACTTTTTTAAGTAATGTACCGATTATGTTTTAGAGTAATGTAATGTATGTATGTAATTGTATTTTTTGTAATTTTTTTAATATAACTTTTTAATAGTTCCTAAATTCAGCACCCCCATCTCGGTAACTTGCATGGTTAACCAGGCTAAGTATTCTATACAGTCTATAAACTCGATACATAGTAGTAGTAGTAATGCATTGCCCAATCTCCCTCTATAATGAACACCCCCCTAATCTGAACATTTTTGGTTGGTCCCATGAGTGTTCAGAATAGAGAGAGTCCACTGTATTTTCAAATGATGTTTTTTGCATAGGATAGCTGAGGTCGATCTCTAACATTGTTAGTTTTTAATTTTTCGAGTTTGGTTCCAGTTTTTTTATATAAGGTTACTTTCACTTTCAGAACCGGTTCCAACCGGTTCTAAAATTGAAAATGTCCGCTTATAAAAAAAACTGTAACCAAAATCAAAAAAGTAAAAACTAACAACGTTAGAGATGACCTCAGCTATCCTATGCCACAAAAATCATTTAAGGTATCTGACTAAGATTTAAAAAGTGGTTTTCGACCAAAATTGTCGAAATGGTTTTATTACATTTTATTAAAATCCAACTTTGTACCTTTCCAAAACTGTATTTATTTTTATTGTATGACAAATAGAACTGGAGTTGTTAGCGGTTTTTAAACTACTCAATAGCTGTCACTCAAACCGGAAGTACTGTTTAAAGGACCGGAAGTACTATTTACAGGTACTAACTGGGAAGGGGGAAGCAAAATAATGGCCTTCTAGAAATAAACAAAGGCTCAGTACTTAAAAAAAAGAGAGTATGGCTCATAAAAACAGTGAAGTTTAGATGGGTTGGGTTGAGTGGGTTGATTATTGACGGCCAATTATCTACACATGGGATATAGGCCCGGGGGGAGTACCCTTCGTGGGGGATCTTTCTAAGGGAACCTAACCCGTATTTACGCATGGATAAATCCACGGCTCGAAGAAAACCAAGAAAACTCCGAACGATTAGGCCGACGGGCGCGATTGGGATCGAACCCAGCACCTCCCGTCTACCAGCTTCGAGAGCAGAACCTCTCAGCCACTGGTGGGGCGTGAAGTTTAGATGCATATTACTGTGTAAATTCTTGTAGTAAGACATAAATCTCAACTTAAAATGCATTTTTTGGAAAATGTAATTTTTGGTGACAATTCCATACGCAAAACATGATTTCTCAAAAAGTTATTAGAATATCACTATGAAATTTAAAATGCATGTTTTTTATACTATTGTGAAGGGAAGAAACTACTTATTTAATTTTAGAATAAATATTTTTTGTTTTATGGATGTTTTCGTGGAAAGGCATCGATGAATTTTAAGAATATCAGCATGTAAAAAGGTGCGATATGCTATAAATTTTGAAACATTTAAAATATCTCTTAGATTTTAGTTCATTGCCTTCACCAGTGTCATAAGTATGAAGTGTAAATTTCAAATTAAGATACATAAAATATATTTTTCTGCAGCCCGTTTTGCGTATTGGGCCAAATTTCACTAAATTTTACCACAAAATCCCACCATTTGCAAAATTTCATCAATGAATCAAATATTTTTTACATTTTTTCACAGTTTCTAGTTATAATCTTAATAGAAATAAAAAATAATTAAATAGCTTTTTTGGAAAAAATTGCTCCGTACGTAGTCAGGCACCTTAAAAATATTAAAATGCAAGCGAGAAATCTGTCAAGAACCTTCCCATAGACTTTACATTAGATTGAGTATTTTTTCCCGTGACTAGTGTAGGCTCTTTCTTAACCCTTATTTTACCATCGTCCAGTGGCGTAGAGACAGGAGGACAGCTGGGTTGGTTGGTTGGTTGAATTGGGTTTAATGGCACAAAGTCCCTTCTGGAACATGCTGCGCCAAGAAAAAGTGAATAAAAAACATAAAATTACATCAAGAAGTTATCCAAAATCTTGTCAAAAAAAAAAAAAAAACACTCTTTAGTGAAAAAAGCGGAGGACAGCTGGGGAAAAATTCCCGGTGCGCCACTACTATTGTTGTCCAAGTGTCCGATTTACCGGAGCGTTCCAATTTTCATGGATTCTAAGACCCGTCCCGCGGAACCACTATGCGCGGGACGGGTGGTCGGGCGGGACGCGACGCTGAAGTCAATTTTTTCATAATAGAAAGATTATCTTACATTTCTTTTAGTACAATGCTATTCGTTAGTCTGCATACAGAGGAACTTAACACAGGAAAACCACAGTTATCTGTCGAACCACAGTAAAACAAAACCTGACTATAAATAAAATTTGTTATGGTCCTGCCGAAAGGAATATCGTACGATCTATCTGCTAAGACATCTGTCTAAAAAAAATATTTTTTCGGTCCCTAGCTATTTTGTTTTACACGTTTTAATGGATATGGTTCAGTAAAATCTGGTATAAGCGAATCCTGTCTTAAACGTAAAAAATTCATACTCTCTACTGAATAAATGTCATACAATTATAACTGTTTAATCGAAAACCTCTCCAAAGCTGAATTTTGTATCGGTCGCTACCGATTCCGCTTTCACAGATTTTACTGTATAAGATTTTATTTTATTTATTGAATACAGTAAAACTTATTAAGAGAAAATCTCAAAGGACAGGAAAAAGATTCCGTTTTACACAGGTTTTTGTCTTAGCAGGTATATTTTTATGATATTTATTTCATAGAAACTATGACTCTTTTACGTTTAAATCAGGACTTCGTTATAAGACAAGTTTCGTTTTCATAGGATTTACTGTATTTTATGTTCCGATTTAGAAGCCGCTGTACCCCTCTTTTTTGCCTCCCTTTCCCCTTTTTGTGAAAATGGAACTCGTAACACTATCCACTACTGTAAGTTTTAGGCAATTTTATGAAAATAATATTTTTTCGGAACTTTTAATTTCACCACACGGACATAGTTATCTTCACCAGGAAACAGTTCCGCTATTCTGCCTAATTTTCATCTTAATGAGGGCTGATTTCCATATTTTATCAACACCAAGTCATTGTTTTTTAAGTTCGGCTTACATTTTAACCACTGTTGAATTTGGGCGAGATAATCAGAAGACCACCTTTTCCAAGAACTTTGAAAAATTCTTTGCAGTAATTTCCACCGTTTTAAAGACGTAATATTAAGTAGGAGATATATCAGGCTCAGGAAAAGAAGTTGAGGCAGTTCCTATGATAAAATGCCCTGGTATCAGAGCAGCCAAGTGATTTGGATCTGTGGACACAGTCACAAAGGATCTTGAAGTCAAGCATGACTCAATTTGAGCAATTACAGTTAGAATTTCTTCATAAGTTAAAATCTGTTCACCAATAGTTCTTTTCAAGTGATTTTAGGTAGATTTCGTAAGAAATACTACCTATTACATTCTCCCCTAAGTTGGAACTTTTGAAAAATTTTTGCAGATCTACGCCGATCATGACTCCCAGAACCCAAAACCACCTCCAGTTCAAAACTTTATCTATCTATCTATCTATCTATGTCACTTTTTTATGGACACTATAACTGCAATAATTCTGCACAAATCTCTTCCAAACTGATACATAAAATCAAGGGGCATAAAATCTGGGCCAAGTTCGTTAATGGGCATTATCGAACCAGGGGGAGGGGGGGAAATGGGAAAGCTTTTTCTGAAAACAGAAAAAACCGCTATAATTTCTTAATTATGATACGTATAGAATCTGTTTAAAGTTATTATTACTTCTAGGAAAAGGGCCGAAAATGTATGTATGACATATTTTGATATCGTTAAAAATGGCCCCAAGGGGGGGGGGGGGGGTTAGAAGAAAAAAATTCATAACTTCGTCAATTCACAAGATATTAAATCCGCTTAAATTTATTATAAATCCTCTTAATATTATCTAAAACTTTTACATTGACAAGTTTTTTTATATTACCAATCCTTATTGCAAAAATAATAATAATAATAATAATAATAAAAATTAAAATTAAAAACAAAAACAAATCCCTGTTGGCTCCTCCTGCAAACAAGTTATGTTTCGAAATGGGCGGTTCCAACTACCGAATCATGGCAAAAAGGTCATTTCTTCCCCAATTCCCAACAAACAGGCGCCCCATGGTCTGCGTCTTCGAAATCTACCTGTGCCTGCAGGCCGAGCCGTTAGGAATTTTTTTCATTTACGTTATACCCGCCTCCCAAAGCCGACTAAAATGTGGGGCGCATTTCAGATTCTGAAACAGCTTCAGATACAGAACAAATAAGCGTTTTACGTTGCTCTCGCAAGACCTCTTCATCAGCTAGAATAGCGTTTCAGCGGAAAATATTGGTAAAGATACTTTTTTCAACGAGACGGTTACATGTGACCACATATCATTATTTACCAATTCAGATACAGAGCAACTATGAGAGAGAGTATCTGCAGGATTTTTTTTTTTTTTTTTTAGAAAATTTACAGTGTGTTGGAGCAACAAGATTTTGAATTTCACGAACATTAACTAACTATCCTACAGTAAAAGAATTTTTAAAATCGGTCCAGTAGTTTTTGGGATTACTTCTCACAAACAAACAAATATTTTTTTATTATTTTAGTATATATGTGCAATCACCATAAAAATCGAAATATCTTTGGATAATAAGTTGAAAAACATAGGTTTTCTATATTCAACTATCTGTTTTGTAAGCCAAAAACAAAATATGAAGTATTTCTTCACCAATTTGGCACTTTTTTTGTCTTTATTATTATTATTTGAATAAATTATAGCAGTTATTGGTACTTGAATTTTATCACTGTAAACTGAAATGTCTGAAATTCAGACACTTAAGTGTCTGAAACGGATGGTTCATTAAAGAGACACTTGTTTGCGTCTGTATTTCAGACATTTGAAACGTCTGAAACGCGGCCATTTTTGACCTGCCATTTGTTGACAACAGGCAGCCATTTCTGACCACTCTTTTATAAAAAGCATTAAAAAAAGCCATGTTTGACCACATTGAATCCTCAAAAAATGGGAAAATATTTCACCATAAAGCAGGCCTGGGTTTGTTCCAGAAGCAGTATCTGATTAAAGCACGGGTAAAGTGGGCCGTGACTCTGCCCCCATCCATGATTTTAAGGGTCCCAAATTTGGTATACAGTTTTAATAAGTCTGATATTTTAAATCTATTTCGACAGTACAATGTCGAAATAGGTTTAAAATATCAGCTTTACAAACATTGCATACCAAATTTTGTGCCCCTAAATAAATGGGAGGGGGCACGGTCACGGCCCACTTTGCCCATGCTTTAATCAGATTCTGCTTCTGGAATAAACCCAGACATGCCTTATGGTCAAATATTTTCAAAAAATAAAAAATAAAAGTCCAATTTAATTTTCTTTTAAATCAGACTTTATTATTATTATTACTCATGTTTTCTTTCTTTCTTTCTTTTTTTACACCCACATGTATAAAAAAATATACTTTGATGGTAAAAAAATCTAAAAACATTTTTCTCCCTATTAATATCACATTATTATTTTTTTTTAGTTTAACTATAAATTAAAAAATAAAACCACTTAAAAAAGTATCTGGTCTAAAAATGAATTTTATATATACTCATCTGCTTTTTTTTTCCTCATATTATTTTCATTTCTTTTTATGGTATTATTCAACTTGATTTTTTTAATATTTTTAGCGCATATTGGATAAGTTACACAGATTTTTATTCTTCATTTGTAGGGTATTTTCATGATGGCTCTGTGTCTAGAAATTTAAAAGTGTTATTGAGATGGAATACAGGATATTTAACAAAGTAGTTTATGTATTTTCAAACAAGTTCTCATAAGGTTTTTTTTTTTTTTTAATAAATAGTATTATCTTGCAGGTGAATACTATAGCAGGGATTATTTTCCATTGGAAAAACAACCTTTATTTATAAAATATTCAGAAAGTCATGATAACTTTAATCTAATACTTTCATGATTTCTTTTCTATATCCCCCATCTGAAGCAAAAAATGGAACATTTCTCATACACAAACTTAAATTTGATAATATATGAACATTTACATATATGGTCTTTAATATGCTCTGTATTAAATGATACTGTTGTCACTAAAAATGAAAATTCCTATATAAAATTATATCAAGCATACAAAGTAACTGGAAATTGTAAGGAAAGAACTTAATTGTGAAATATCATATAAGAATTATGATTTTTTTTATATTGCCATATAAGCTATATTTTATTAATTTAGATCAGATGATAATCACACTAGCTGTTTAGCGCTATTATTAAAAAATATATAAACATTCTTTTTTAATAACCTGTAGTAAAAATCACTTCTGGTTTCAAAACCTCTTTTGTCTTTAATATACATCTTACAATATCTAATTGTTGCTTTTGCATTTTTCATGTAAATGGGTGCAAATAAACTTATAAAAAACATATACAGCAATTTTAAGTGTAAAATATAGTTACGTAAGTATATATATGAAATTCTAGCTTTTTTTTTTTTTTTTCTAATTTTCATTTTAAATTTACAATCACTTTATTACCAAAAATAATTAAAAAAAAATCAATATTATATTTAATTTTCATTTTGTCAAGTTTTGCATAATATAAACCAAAATTTTTAAGCAGAAAAAAGTAAATAATGAAATGATTTGTTTCTTTTTAATCATCATTTATATAGTTTATAGAACATAAATATGATATTACAATGTAGCTAAATTTTGTTTTCAAACCATGATAGTATTATGTGGAACTTAATTTCAGAAGTTTTTTAGAATTAAGTTTAATAACAATTTTAAATGAAGAATGCAAAGCAGTGATATGATTCAAGCATTAATCAGGTTATTAACAAGCTATATAAACTTTTTATTTATAAAATGGAGGTCTAAAGAAATATTAAAGAAATTCATTAATATTGAAAAACATTAGAAATGAGCACACAAAATCATTTGACAGAAAAAATATTTATTGGGAAAAAAAGACGCAAATATGAAAAATGAAAATTTTTCTAATGAAAATAATTTAAATAATAAATAAACAAGAACGAAAAATCATGCGTCAAGCATAGATTATGTAGCACTTTCCAACGCTTCCAAAATAATTTTACAAAACATACCGTTTAATAAGCTAAAAGATAACATCTAAGTAAACAATTTGGAAAACGCATAACATATTTAAAAACATAATTTCAGGAATTTCCAATAGATACAATATTCGGAAAAATATCCGAATACTTTTATTCAGCCCTGTATATGATCTATAGATTTGTATATGCTAGGATGCTAAATTTTAGTTTAGTTAGGAAAGCGTAGCACAGTTTAAAAATTTCTTTCTGGAGTTTCTGTCAATAAACGGAAATGTGTTCGCGAACTTTTGTGCTGCCCTGTATAGGATCTACAGAATTTATACACACCACGTAATAGACAAAAAGCGAGTTAAAATTAAAATCGCGTTTAGTAACTTAAAACGCACTTCCAGGAATTAGTGTTAACAGACAGTAGGGAATTCTTTTGTGTGTCCCTGTAAATGAACGATGAATGCTATACACACACTATTCTGTAGTAAGCCTCTTGTAATGCACCTTAGATATATATATATATAAATTTCAATGCGTTTAAAATAGTGAAACATTATTTAAATAAACCGCAGACGATTTTTCTCCATAGACGTCATGTAACGGAATTCTTTTGACTGTCCCTGTAAAGTAACTATAAGTGCTATGCACACCCTATTCCATATTAAGCTTCTTCTAATGCACCTTAGTGATATATATAAATTTCAATGCGTTTAAAATACTGAAACATTATTTAAATAAACCGCAAATGATTTTTCCCCATAGACCGCAATGTAACGGAATTCTTTTGAGTGTCCCTGTAATAAAACTATAAGTGCTACACACTTCCGTTGAAATAGGGAACATGCTATAGATAACGACAATAACATATAAAAATTGCAGAGCAATCCGAGCATATTTACGGGAGTTAGAGCACGGACAGACGGCAGACGGCCAGACGGCAGACGGCAGACGGCAGACGGCCATACGGCCAGACAAACCGAAGTCATAAGCACTTTTCAACTAGGTTGGAAAGTGCTAATAATGTAAAAAAGTTCGTAAATCATATGTAAAAAAAAGTTCGGAAAATGCTCTGTACGAAATGGATAATTATCCTTCTATGCGAGCTTACCTTTAAGAACCTATCCAAAAACTGTAACGATAAATCCAATTGCATACAAATGAAATTTACAATCTTAAACGCCATTTTTTGGAAATATGTATTCAATATACTCAAAATATACATTTTCTTGCACTCCTATTTCTGCTGTTGTTCTTGTTGGCGTGTCAGAGAAAGTGCCAAGGCAGAAAGAAGGGGTGCCAGAGCCTCAAGAGAGGTTGGACTTTTAGAGCTGGCCTCCTAATTTTAAACCAATTCCAGATGAGAGACCTGTACCTGGATTGGCACCCTCAGTGGTATCGTTTTTTCAAACTTGGAGGACATTGGAGCTACGAACAGATTTTAAGTGCACCAGCTCCCATTAACATACACCGTCCTACAGCAGCGGCAGTCGAGAGAGGTTGTCACCCTCCCAAGCTTGTGGTGATCTTACGGGAACCGAGCTTAACCGTCAGCGGCATAAGCTTGATATTATTCTTCCTTAAATATTCTATTTAATTCTTTACATTCAATTTATAAAATGCAATAAAAACATTCAGTCTATCTTCTGTAAAACAGAAAGCACAAACATATAAAAGGAAGATATACGCTTCAATATTAAACCCGAAACGAGTCAATTGCTTTAAATAAAATACTAACACGTTTATATCTTCACAAAATAAAACATACTGTCAGCATTTCTTTTCCTTAATGACATGTGTAGTCCAGTCACAGTTAATTACTCATCCTCTATTTAAAAGTGATGAGACTTCAATTGAAACTAATAAAAGTTTTTATCAGCGGGAAATAAGCCATTTTGGAAATAATAGCCGTTGCCCGCAGTTTTATAGAAGATTGTTCGATAAACACGCTGAAGCAGACAGTTTTTAAATCGAAGAATTATTTTAAGAGATATTTAATATTAAAGTTGGTCAAAATAGTTCTCTTAAAAAAGTTTTATAGGAATGAAAACTATGAATAGAAATTTAACCATAATTTAAAAGGATATAGTTGACAAGCTTGCGTTGTTTAGAGTGCAATTATTTTTTTAATTTGAGTAATTTTTTGAGGTTATATTTCAATTTTTTATTCAAATTTTGATTATTCTGATGGAGATTTATTTCGTATTTCAAAAAGTCCATTATTTGCATTTTAGCCAATTTTAAAAATAGTGCACATAATAATATTGTCTTTCAATTAAAAAAAATGTATTTACACGTGACTATTAAAAACAGAAATAAAACTTTAAAAAAATGATCACATGTTAAAAGCAGTAATTGTAGAAAATTACGTAATAAAAAATATACTTGCACTTGAATATTAAAAAGACAAATAATTAAATTATTATGCGTTCAAAGCATTAAATGGGGAAACTTACGTCATATTTAAAATGCTCAAATAACAATATTTCCAAACAGTTTCAATATAAAAATATATTTACACGAGAGATTAATTTATTTCGGCAAAATCTTTTACCTATTACTGCAAATTTTAAAACAGCGTAAATAATATTTCCCTTCAATTAAAAACTATATTTTTACGTTTAATAATATAGGAAAAAACTTTGAAAATTACGTCATATTGGAAGCGATACATTTAAAACGTCTTACTGAAGACAATTTTCGGTACTTCTCTATTATACCGTTGACAACATTCCAGTTTAAAAAAAAAAAAAAAAAAAAAAAAAAAAAAAAACTATTGCCAAACTCTAATGCCTAAAAAACAAATGGAAGAATGTTGTCATTGGTATCTAAAGCCTCACTCACTAAAGTGTCAACTATCAGTAACTTTAAACAGTAAAGTTTAAATACATTAATGAAAAGAGAAAAAAAAGTAATCTTAAATATTTATTTATTTACAATATTTTTCTTAATTATCCCCTTCGGCTGGTGGATAAGTGTTTATGACGTCACTTGCAACGGATCTGTTGTGCGTAACTATGCATAGCAACATTTAATCAACGTTTGTTTGTATTTTAATGTCATGGCGGCCGTTTAAGGTCGGTCGTAATTATTATTTAAGTTAACGAAATAACTAATAAATTGGTAAAATATCATCAAAAATAAAGATAAATGTCGAATAAAAATCTCTGGATGACACAACAAACACGTCTAACACTCGAATGTCAATTGAATGTGACGCCACGGTAACGCAATTTTGACATTAAATCCTATATTTTGGCGACAGTTTTTTTTCTTTTTTGGATAGTGGTCCACGGGATAAAGCATTAGTACCCAATTTTTTATAACATCATTATAAAATACCCCGATGCAACGACATTGTTTACTTAGTCATTTAACACAAGTTGATTTTCAAATGTTTAATTCATCTTATTTATTCAATCATGGAAAGAGATGCTAGCTCTTTCGACAGCAGTTCATTCGGCCTTAAAATCCCTCAGTGAAAGGAAAATGAATGGAAACCTGATTACAGTAAATCGCCACTGGTCGTTTAATTATAATTCAATCTTCCGTAATCGTTTTAGAGTTGATCAAATTAGCGTGTTCTCAGAGTTTGCGGTGTCAGAACGGGGGTTGGCGAGCGTAGCTCGTAGGGATACAGAGCCCCTTAGTAGTAATTAAAAAAAAAATTCCACAGCAAGGAAAAATCCGTTTTAACTTTTAATAGAAAACATTAAATTTGTTCACTTTTATATTTCTTGTATTTACAAATATTCTTCAATCACAATCACCACCAGGCCTATATAACACTGGCTTCAATGAAAATATTAAAATTATCAAATATTTGCTTCTTTTGAGTAAGTGCTACACAATAAATTTCACGAATAAAAAGCTTTATTGCTGTATTTTCCATCTTTAAAGAATGGTATTCAAATAACAATAATCAACAGAAAAAAAGAGGTGAAGATTTTCTTATACAGTTGGCAAAAAAAATATTTGTACACTTCATTTTTTTAAAATTAATTCAAATAAAAGATTTAAGCAAACAACAATGTAATACATTAATTTAATACATTATAATAATATAAAAGCAAAAACAAAATAAAAAGAATTAATTTTTTACATTTTAACAAACAAATATGCAAAAATATAATGCAAAAAAAGTATTTGTACACCACATTAATGTACAATAATTAATGAAAATTTAGTTAAATGATACAAATTAATACTTTGTGTGAAGACCTTTAGCTTTAATGACTGCTTCTAGACGTTGTGGCATAGATTCCACCAACTTTTTTTGTGATGGTTGGGTCTATGCTACTCCCATGACTCAATAAGAGCTTCTTTTAAACTGTTTTTACCTGATATATATATTTTTTACGAATTTGTGCATCTAATAGTATCCCCAAATTTTCTATTGGATTCAAGTCTAGAGATTGTGAAGGAGTTACCAATCGCCTTCGAGCATTATAGAGTAACCATGTCCTGGTGATCATAGCAGTATATTTTGGGTTGTTATCCTGCTGAAAGTGAAAAGTTTCCTCTAAGCCTAATTTTCTTTCACTGCATATTAAGTTATGCCGCAACATATCAGTGTATGTTAAAGCTGTCATTCTAGTGTCGATAAACTCCAAATTTCCTACTCCAGTAGAAGCCATGCACCTCCAAACCATAACATTTTCCCCACCATGCTTCATAGTTGGGAATATATGTTTTGTATCTAGAGCAGTTTTATTTTATACGTCAAATTTTTCGAATGCTTGGTGGAGAGAAAATTTCAAATTTACTCTCATCAGAAAAAATCACTTTCCAAAAATCCATTGGTTTACTTCTGTATGCCAAAGCAAATTCCAGGCGTTTTCACCTATTTGTTTCACTGATGAATGTATTTTTCCTTGGAGTTCTTCCTTTTAAACCTGCATTGTGAAGAACATTTCTTATTGTTTGAGGTGTTACTCTGATGTTAGAAGATGTTGCAAGGTCTTCAGCAAATTTTCGAGCTGAACTCATGAGATTGTTTAAAGCTGTTTTAACAACACTTCTTTTTACCCTCATTGTTAATTTGCTGGGGCGTCCTGATCTTCGTTTATTTTCGTTGCCTCCTGTAGTGTAGGTTTAGTATACAATAGTTGTCGTTTGCATTCTCGAGCAAGTGATCGAGCTGGAAGTGATATCGAGAATTAATAAAAAAAAAAAAAAAAAAAAAAAAAAAGAGAGAGAGAGAAGAAAAATTTTAAGGTGTCCACTGCCTTGTGTAAAAAGTGGTTTACTAAAAAAAAAAGTGGTACTAAAAGTGGTTTACAGCTTACAATATTTTTTTAACATGTCATATATGTTACTTCAATCCGTCTTTTTTTTTTTTTTGGCACAATGCATGCGATATATTTTTAATTTATATGTAAAAGAAAAAGTTACAAATTTTTATTCTTATGTTTTTAAAAGTATTTAAGTGTTGGGAAAAATGATAATAATGATTTAAAAAGATAAGATTTTACTGCAATTTAATTTTTCTCATAGTAAAGTATCGAGTTATGATGATATTTTGAATTGTTAAAGGTTATGATTTTAATAATAATAATAATAATAATAAATATAGGTTCTCATTTTTTTTATCTTTCATATAATAATATGCTCATGATTTTTTAAACTAGTTAGATATTTTGTGTAGATGGAAGAACACCAAGGTAGGTGAAAAATATATTTGTGGAAAATGATGGTAGTAGTAATTTATTATTTTAATATTTTTACTGTGTTATGCATTTAATTTATTATTTATATATTTATTGATATTTTTGTGCTAAAATTTTTGTGTGAGGTCATATATATATTTTTAAAAGAGAAGAGATAACTTTTAACAAAAGAACTAAAATTGGTTTTTTTGTTTATTAAAAAGCATATATATGGATCTATACCATACCTCCAATTTCTTCATACTTTCTCACTATGTATCCAACAGTTCTAAATGGTAATTTAACAGCTTTTCCAATTTCTCGTAAGGTTTTTACATTTTTATGAAGCTCAATGATTCGATTTCTTATATCTAGAGGTACCTCTCTAGTTTTAGGTGCCATTCTCAATTACTTCAAGAGCAAATTAGATTAAATGCCAGACAAATATAATATGAAGTTAACAATTATTAACAGCTACTGTATAAATAGTCCTTTGAACCATGAACACTATAAACGCAGAGCGTATCTTGCTGTGGAAATGTACAAATACTTTTTTTGCAAGAAACTTTTAAACTTTTCAGGATAGAAATTTATTTAACATATTTATCGAAATTTTCTGTTATATAATTTAAAACGTACGATAAACATACTGTATTAAAAATATTTTTGTCAAAATATCTGTTTTTATTTAGTTAAAAATTAAACATATTAGAGTGTACAAATAATTATTTTGCCAACTGTATGTAATATTAAAAAAATATTTTCTTAATTATTTATTGCTCTGATATGATTTCCGTTTCCAGTATTAATTTTATTTCATTTGGAATAGTTCGTTTTTATAAGTCAAAATCTTTCTTCATTATTCAGAAACATTTGAGAGAATTTTTATGAACACTAATGATATAAAGCTTCTGTATTATTTTGGCGGAACTAACTTAATATTTCTCATTTATGATTCTAGGAAAGTTTTCAACCGTCTTTTTCCTCCTTCTAATCGCAGCTTGTTTTCAATCGTTTTCATTTCAACTAATGTCGTTCACCTTCCACTCTCTCTCCGCTAGATCCAATTCATCTAAAATTTTCATTTTTTATTCTTCACATGTAATCAAAAGGGTAACCTCTTTTTTAACATAACCTATATGCTCAAACAAGAAATTAAGTAACACATAAAACTCTGCTGGAAATGAGAAACTATCTTCTTTCACTTCTCTTCTTTTTTTATTCTTTATCAATATTATTTTCGTTTTGGCAACGGTCCAAAACTTTTTTCCCTTTTTCAATATCCATTTTAAAGTTTTATTTTTTTTTAAAGCAAACATAATCTGGACGAAGAAAGCAAATTCTGACATTTTTTTTTTTTAGTATGACTGTATTAATAATGAATAATGTTCGCGTTAGATAACACTGACGCAGTCTGTATTAGACAATATTTCAAGGAGAAAAGAACAATTATGACAAGCGAATAAATCTGTTTGGACGAATTTTCTTTTCGAACTCCATTCATAATTTTTCACAATGTACATAGACTTAGATCATTAACGTCCAGTTCTCTTATGTTTAGAAATAAATATTTTCTTTAAGTCGCAGTTTAAATGAAAATGAAAATAAATATTATATAAAAGTAAATATGTTAAAAAAACTAGTCGTTGGGGGCCACCGTAATACTTACTCATCATGGATATGCATAATGTAAAATATTAAAATAAAAAATGTGTAAACTACTTATAAAATGCATTGCAATTCGAATAAAATCGTGGCTTGATGACGTCATAAACTTTGAAGGCTCGATTACTGAATTGCTTAAAAGAAACATCCTTATAACTCCAAAAACAATAATCCTATTAACTAGCGGTTTAATGCATCTGATTAAGCGTCTCATTTCCAATTAAAATATATCTTTGAATCGAAATTTGGATGAAATACAGGGTCATGAAAAATCGAAGAGTGTGGAAAATAGCATTACAAATATCTCGGTATCCGATCGACTTCATGCTTTATGCAAAATTTATGTTTTTTTATTGTCTTTTATATTCACTCCTTAAAATAAACAATTTCGAAAATTTTTATATACCTTTTATCAGAACGAATATTTCGAGGGTCCGAAAAAAATAGTTCCGGATAATTGAGGTTACTGAAATTCAATAGGCTTCTTTCCGTTATTACATACTAAGTACATACCAAATTTTAAGTCTCTATCTCAATTTGTTCGGGAGACAGAGCGTTTACAGGCACACAGACGGACGGCTAAATTTTTTTTTCTAAAAATATGTTTTCCGAAATCTCCAGTGTCTGTAACGTGTAAATCCGTAATTTTTTTTGTTTTTTCGATTTCCAAAACGATTACAAGACACCCTATACTATGTATGATGGGTAAATAATAAATATAAAAGTAAAAATGTTAAAAAAAAAAAAAAAAAAAAACCAAGGAAGAAAAATCACGCGTTAAGTATAGATTATGAAACACTTTCCAACACATTCAGAGTACTGTAACAAAACACTCCTTCTAACAAGGTGAAAGATGATATTTAAGTAAACAATTTCAAAAACGTATAACACATTTGAAAATACAATTTCACCAATTATAGTCAGAAAAGTGTTCAAATTATTTTGTGAAGCCCCTGCATATGATCTATAGATTTGTATATATAAACTACATAGTATGCTAGAATTTAGTTCAATTAAAAAACGCATAATACAGTTGAAAATTTCCCTTCAGCAATTTCGGTCAATAATCAGAAATTAATTCTTTTGTGCAACCCTGTATATGATCTATAAAGTTTACACGTAATATACAAAAAAATTGTTAAATTTAAAAACACACATTACAAATGAAAACGCACTTTCAGCAATTATTGCACAGAAACCGAAATATTTTATGTGTCCCTTAGAAATGAACGAAAAATCCTATGACCCTATTCTGTAGTAAGGATCTTGTAGTACCCCCCAGTGATGTATATAAATTTCAATATGTTTGAAATAGTATAACATTTTTAAAATACATTGCAAACGATTTTCCCCCATAGACCATAATTAAACGGAATTCTTTTGAGTGTCCCTGTAAACAAACTATAAATGCTACACACTTTATTTTCAATACTAAACATGCCATAGTAATCGTCAAGAACATATATCAATTATATGACAATCCGAATATATTTACACGAGTTAAAGCACACTCAAACAGACAAACAGAATTCATAATGTTAAAAATACGCAATTATATGCATTCAATGTAAAAATCATGTCTAATTTCATGACTGCAATTAACCTTGTTCAAAAACATTTCCGTTTCAATACATGAATTTGGCTTGATTCTCGATAATGGAGAACTGAGCACTTTTATTTATGCTTGGTGGAAATTACGAACTACTAAATTTATTAAAAACAAAATAAAATAAATTCACTATTGCAATGTATATATATATATCGTTGTATCATATGATAAAAGATTGAATTTTTTAAATTTTTGCTCAGCTTTTTAAGATATGACTACAGGAAAGAAAAAAAAATATAGCATGATTTCAATTATCTATTCAATATTTCTAAATTATTTTTTTCAACGTTTGTTCATAATTTAATTAATAATAATCTATTGATTGATAATTACATTACGATATTAAGAAAATATTGTATTGTCACCGGGAACACACAACTATACACGATTTCTAGAACTGTAGCATATCAGGATGGGGGTGAAAAATGAATTACAAAATTCCATCTTTGTACATGATTACGAACAAGTTGAGTTAAATTAATGCGTGTAAAAAGTTAAGACTTTTCAAATATAATCCTGAATACTTTTCTTAATTTAGTGAAGATAGACGTATAGTAAAACGCAAATTTCTTTTTTTCTTTTCAATTATTTTCTTTTTTAAGAAATCAAAACAAAGTTTACACATCAGTATATGATGCTAATAATATATTTAGGGTCGTTGTGACGATGTTGGTCGTTTCGGGTGAGTTTGTTAATGCTTAAGAAAGAAGATAGTCCAAAATCGTAGCCAGGTTCGAGGTGAATAAAAAAAATACTCCAGTATAAATGGCAGAGTATTTATTCAGGTGAAGATCGTTACATAAGATGTCCGAAGGCAGAAGAGGGGGAAAACACCATAGGCCTTCTTAAGAGGACATTACCATAGCAGAGACAGGAGCAGAAGTGAGTTGCTTTCACGACTCGATTTAGAGACGGAGTAACATGTATCTCGCCAAATAGGGTTGCCAACAGTGTTGTCTTGGCGAGCACCATTCCAGACGGAGCATTTATAATTAATGGTATTTGTCGAGCAAGGCTGACAGATTATTGGCATAAGAACGTATTTCATTTCAAAATTTAATATCGCCAAGAAGAATTGCAACGATCGGATATTTTCCCATGCGAAAGGAATTTTAGAAAGTCCAAACTGTTTAGCCTTTTAACGACCAGAATATATTTTTTGAACTGGGTGTGAATGGTTGAGTTATTACAGAGACCAAATAAGGACATGTATATGAGCTTGATGAAAATGATATACATAATTTTAACTGACTCTCTGGCCGCAAAAATGCATTATGAATATATTGTGTTATAAGTTTAGTTTTGGACAGTAACTTACAAAAAGGCATCTGTGCTGATTTAATTCTTTTCTTTTTATTTTAATCGAAAGACCGTGAGATATTAGCGATCCAGTACAAGTGACCGTGAAAGGGAAAGAGTTTAAATTACGGCGGGATTATTGTTTCGAGTTATAGATAACGCAATTAAATTTTGAAAAAGCAGGGGAAAATATAATTTAAATAAAGAGCAGGGGAGGTTAAAATTTAATATATAATTCTCATATCATACATTTCCCCGTTTGCTCAGATAAAATAATTTGATAGGGTTTAAATTGCAGTTATGCTCCGTCTGAAAGTTTACATTTTATCAATGCACTATATGAGATAAAAATAAACACATACAAATATCATAAAAAAATAGTATACTAAAAATTTGTTCTGCAACTGGTAATCATAGTGTACACAAAAGTTTATTTTCTCAAGTCGATAGGCTTATTAAAAGTTTTTGTTCTTGTAGATGTAGTAGTTGTTGCTGTTGTTCTTGCTGTTGTTCCGTAACATATGGTAGTTTAACTACTCTATATATATTGAAGACCAAAATTATGACCAGAATGGTTGCACTATCATTAACTAGTATTTATTGTTTTACAACTGGTCGTAAGCATGCTAAATGAATCAAAAATGTTCATAATTTTGAACATATATAAGCTTTTGTTAAGTTGCAACTACAGCACAATAAAATTTTCTTTGTTCGAACAGAATGCAAGATACTGATATATATATATATAATCTTACATAAAATAAACATCTAATATAAATGCAAATACACAGAATATAAAATATAAGATACAGTTACACGTGATAAAAATGAAGTATGAAAAAGTGATGAAGATAAAAAAGGATGAAATTTTTGGGTTTAAAATGGTAAAAAAATTTGTGCATTCGCACAGGACAGGATAGGGAAAGTGACACACGATCCAAAAATAAATTCCTGCCCTAAATCTTGTCTAAGGACAAGTGTAATAGCGCAAGTTTAGGACTATTGCCTTATTTGGAGAGGGAATATTTAGGGAGAGCTCCACATTGTTGTCACAACATAGACCCCGTTGCTCCCGCAGCAGTAATGCAACAAACTGAGGAGCAGTCTCGTATACTCATTGGGACAGGGGATTTAAAGTGAATTGGAATGCCAATTCGAATGTGTTTCTTATTACAATGGGGTGGAAGATCCTAAGGGCTATAATTTTGAACAGATCACCACTCCGAAAGGGAATAATTAGAAAATAAAAAAAAATGTATACACATAGTGTATGTTGAATAAAAGTCAATCCTAGAGTAATGAGAGACGGGTTTGTCAAGTTCGGTAAAAATGTTTAGTCATGAGGTAAAAAATATTTACTTAATTAGCATTATTAACTAAAGGAGAAAAAAAACTGACTTGAAGAGAAAAAAAATTATTTTAGTGCAAATAATATTACTATTATTATGTTTGTAAATCTTTATATGAGATAAAAAAAAAATATAAATATGACATGACAAAAATTTAAGAAGGAAAAAAAAGAAAAAAAAATGTGTATATGTGCAAACACCCCATAAATATAAAAGATAATGTTCACAACAAGATTGCCATATCTGAAATTCCCCCGATGAAATGACTTGGACCAGCCGAGAACTTTCACAAGGAAACACCAAACATAACATCAGAACATTGTGTGCACCCAATATACACAAGTGTAAACAAAACCAAAAAATTGCACAAAATACAACAATTATAAAATTATAAGCTATTTTCTAGGTCTTAAATTATAACGTGTTGAATGATTTGGAAAATTAATATTATTATAACCATCATGACTTGTAAGTAAGTGATCGCTTCTTGGTGGAGCGATGATTAGCCTATCAATGTGTACTCTAAAAGCAGAGTCATCAGGTGCATGTAAGCGCTTGATGGAAGCAGTGACAGGTGAATATTTGTGTATAACAATGTAAGGTCAGAATATTTTGGCTTAAACTTATCTACAGATTTTAAATACACAATATCTTTATTCACAATTTTTCTTAGTTTAGCACGTTTTTGAAAATGATCATTTCTTTTGTTTTGAGAGTCTTTGATATTGTTGTATGCTTTCCTGTAAATAAAATTTAAATCTTGTAACAATTTGTAAGCTTCAAAATCTTTGTCTAGAACTTGATTGACATTATGGTCAAAAGTATCAAATATTAAGGACAGTTCTCTTCCGAAGTGAAGTAAGTTGGGAGAATATTTTGTGGAGGAATGTAGAGATCCATTATAAAGAGATTTATGAATTGATAAAGCATTTTCAAAAGTGTGACCTTCTTGAAGTAAAGTTGTAACGGAGTATTTAATTGATTTATTAACGCGCTCAGAAACGGCATTACTGTGTGGTCTCGCAACACTGGAATGACGTACTTTTATACCTAATGTGTCATTAAATTTGTCATATATGTGTGAAGTGAATTGTTTTCGCAAATTTGATAATATTACAGAATGTCGTCCAAAGGTAGTTATGTAATTGAATAAACATTTAATTATCTTTTCAGAAGTGATGGTACGTTAAGGGAAGAGTTCTAGATGTCGAGAAAAAAGGTCAATTACTGTCAATACTGACTGTCCATTACTAAAGGGACCGACCAAATCAACACTGACTGTGTCTCCTGGATGTGTAGGTGTGTATGTAGGTTGTAGTGGAGCAAGTGGAGTTTTATGATGTTTTGCCTGTAAACATTTTGTGCAAGATGCTACATCATTTAAAGTGTCAGCATACATTCCTTTCCAAAAGTATTTTTTTGTGACAAACGCATGTCTTTGTTAATCCAAAATGTGAAAAATGAGATGTTGTTGGAACTTTAGCTTTTAATGAATACGGGACAATAATGTGGTAAGAAAAGGTGTTATTACAAATATTTTCTTTTTTTAACATTAAAACCTTGAATCGGGATGAATGAAGTACATAGGGAATTGTTTCGATGAACCATTTTGCATAATTTCATTGTAAATTTCGGATAATTTTGTGTCTTTCTTTTGTTCGTTTACAAATGTTTCATTTGATATTTCCAATAAAGGGTCTTTTTGATCCTTGTTACCAATAACTAAGTAATTTAGAGAATGTGCACCGTGTGAGAAATGATCATTATTAGTGTCTGGCAGATCATTATCAACAATTGGCAATGCATATGGTTCATTGATAAGCTCTGGGTTGGAATTTAGATCAACTGTGTTTTTCTCGAAAGAACATCTGGACAAATAATCTGCAAGTACATTTGAAGAACCGGGAATGTGATCAAAAGTGTATGTATATTCTGATAATTCTGTTAACCACCTAGTTGTTATATCAGCGGGATTGGTTGTTTTCTTATATTTTTTTAAAGGAGCACTATCGGATAAAATTACAAACTTTCTGTTATATAGGTAGTATTTAAAAACAATTACTGATTTGTAAATAGCCATTAATTCTAGTTTTAGTGCCGGATAACGTTTTTCAGAGTGTTTAAGCGATTTTAAAAAATGCAATGGGAAGTAATTGTCCTTCCTGTTCCTGTAACAGAGCACCTCCTATGGCTATAATTGAAGCATCCATGTTCACATAGAAAGTTTTAGACCAATCTGGTAAACGAACCATAGGGGAATTAAAGAACACCTGTTGCATTTGATCAAATAATTTTTTATGCTTTTGAGTCCATTTAAATGTTGTTTTTGGTGTAGTGAGGTCAATAAGTGGTTGAACAAGTTTTGAAAAAGAAGGCACAAGAGATTTGTAAAATGTGACAAGACCAATAAACCTTTTTAATTGTCTTTTTGTTGTCGGTGTAGGAAAATAATTTATTTTGACAATATTTGATTGGACGGGAGAAACGGAATGATTTTCAATGTGAAAACCTAAGTAGTCTACAGCGGTTTTGTGAAACGAACATTTGTTAGGAGAGAGAGTTAAATTATATTTCGATAAAATTTCGAGTATTTTCTGTAATTTTGCACATGTTTCATCAAAAGAATTAGAGCCAAAGATTAAATCGTCTTGGTATGCAAAATTACCTTCCATTTCTAATTCATCAACAATAGTATCCATTGAATTTTGAAAGAAACTACTGCTATTCTTTAATCCGAAAACCAACCTTTTAAAACGAAAAGTACCGTATATGCATGTGAATGTTAGTGGATCTTGATATTTTTCAGGTAAATTTATCTGATGATAAGCTTGTTGAAAATCTAACGAAGTGAAATATTTATATGCAGATAAATTTGAAATAATGGTCTGCATTTTAGGAAGTGGATATGAAGATCCTTGTAAGACGGAATTTAGCATTCTTAACCCCTTCGGGACCGGCGGCTTTTACGCACATTTTATTCGGTTGGCACCACTTTTTAAAAAAAAGCTACCTTTACTTAAACTATTACAAAAATGCTGTAATTAGACAAAACAAATATTACTTTTATTTTTTACTGGTGCCTAAAACAAATTCTGTATGCTCTTTTTGAGGTACCATATATGATACCATGGTCCCGAATGGGTTAAATTCAGAGCCCGTCTGTATTTTTGTTTTGCAGACCCATCAGACTTCTTTTTGACTAGCAATATGGGACACGCCCACTGTGAACAGTTGCGTTCAATAATATTTGCGTCAAGAAGTTGATTTATTTGCTCTTTCATTTCTTGGTGTAATGATTGGGGGACCGGAAAAGGTAATGTTTTGATTGGGTAGTCATTAATGAATTTAAGATTTGGAACAATCTTGTCTGTGTGACCTAATGTTTTCATTGATTTAGAAAAAGAGCTGTAGTATTTTAATAATAATGTGCCTAAGGTTTTTGCTTCCTGGGTGTCTAGATGTTCCGATTTGAAGTCTTGTATTGTTAAATCTGCCTTTCTTTTTTTTTAAGACCTTATCTGAAGCTTGAATGTAATTACAAATAAACTGTTGTAAATTATCATGAGGCTGAACATTAAAGTTGTTGATGTTATCGCATGACATCATGGTCTGTGAAAAATTGTCATTTTTAAATGGTTCCATAATTTCAGAAACTCCATATAAAATTCCTATTCGTGCATTTTTGTTTATGTGGTATGGGTTTGTTAGAAAAGTTTTGTAGGAATATATATATATATACATGCGATTTTTGTGGGTGTTTGTTATGATTTTCCTGACCGACCGATTCAACATTATTATTGTTACCTAGCAGACTGTCATAACAAATAATTTGTTTATTAGAAATAGTACTTTCAAAACAGTACTGCATTGAAGGATTTAAAGAATCAGTGTCGATCAAAATCCATGTTTTCTCATATGGTTCAAGTTTTAATTTATGTGCAAGGCGAATCGTTTTTAAGAATGAATTTGACGGTGAGTTTACATGTTGACTTAGAAGATTTATGTCTTTGCCATCAGCTGACGCGCTAAGTAATGGCACATGAAATTCATTTGTTGACATTCTATTTTTGTGAACATCAATTATGATTCTGTGTTTGTGTACGAAGTCGAATCCTAAGATACCTTGAAAACTGGACGTATCAAGAATGTCAACAATATAGAAATTGTGATTGAAAAATTTGTGGTGAATTCTGATTGACGCTTTTATACATTCGATGAAATCAACATCGGAATTTACGGTTTTAAGAGTAACTGTTGTGCCTAATCTTTTATATTTAAGTTTATCCTTAATAGAATCAAAAAGAGACTGTGATAAAAGCGAAATTGTCGATCCTGTATCCAGAAGTAAAACTGTGTCATTTCTCGCTATAGAGGCCTTTATAAGGGGAAGTGTTGGGGAACTATTATTCACATTGGAAATAATTTCAACTTTCTTTTCGTGACTTGGTGATACAGTTTGCGATGAACTTTCAGTTATCATTTGCACTGTTTGTGACGACCCATTTCTGGTCATTTTTATGTTTGTTGTGGTCTGTGAAGCGACCGAATTGACTAGTCTTTCCGTAGAAACTTTTGGAAGAGTTTCGTCGAACGACCATGGGAATGTAGGACAAGTTGCTGATGTTAAAATGTTATCCTGAGATGCAAAGCCATCAGCGGAATTACATCTCCTTAATAGTTTAAAGATTCCCCTTGATGATTACCTTTTCTGCGAAAATTTGGATTGAATTTGTAATTTTGGTATCCACCTCTATTCGCGCTAGATCTTCTCCATTTAAAACAAAATTTTGCAGTGTGGCCATGTTTAGAACACAACTGACAAGTGGGTGAAGAACTCGATTTTTTGTGTTTATTTGTGCGGAAATAGTTATGATCAGTGTGTCTTTTTTTAATTCCTTTTTGTACTGATCATGCGAGTTTTGTGGGCGAGAGGGTTGATTATGAGTGTTATTTTTGTCCTCGCCACCTGTTATCGACAAGGCATTTATTTTTTCATTTAACGTTTTCAATTGATGAGCAATCGAGTCGGCGGAGCTCGATGATGCGCAAGGCTGCAGAATTTTCTCGTTTTGCATTATTTCCTGAAGTGTCTGTGTCCTGGCTACCGCTTGTTTATAACTGGAAATTCCTTCTTCCTGTATTTTAACTCTTAAATTGGAGGGAATTGCAAAAATAAATTTTGTGAACTTAATGTTGTCAAGGGCCGTTCTATCCGTTATAGTGTCATGGACGCGAGCAGTGAGTGTGTTTATACGATGCGCTAGGTTTCTAATTGATTCCTCTGGCAGTAATAACAAATTATTAAATTCAACAAGCGCAGCAGTTTTACTCGGGGGAGCGAAAAATGCTCTGAATTCTTTCTCGACGAAATCCGAATTGTTTGATTTGTAAATTTCTGGATTTTGCGTGAAAAAGGTTAAGGCTGGACCTGTTAATTTTCCTCCCAAAAACTGAATGGTTTCCTCTTCTTTCCATTTTTGTACGCGTTCTTAATTGATTAAAAAAGAAATCTAACAAACTGGGTTCACCATCGAAATTGGTGACCTTAAAGGTTAGTTTACTCGCCATGTTTAGCTAATGAGTGAGCAAATACATATTTTTTGTTTGCAATAATTTTATTAGTTAAATAAATATTACTTTAAGGAAATATATTAAAAATCAGGTGGGGAAAATTTTTGTTTAACCTATCAATTCAAAGTACCACAGGAGAAAAATATTTACTGTGACCAGTACACATAAGCAAAAAAATAAAAATAATAAAATGTTACCTATTATTAAAATAACAATATATATATCTCCAGAATGAACAATTATTCACAAATAATAGTCTACATTTTTTTTAAATTTTAACAAAAGATGTCCTAATTTTCAAGCGGACCAAATAATTTGGAAAAAAATTTATTTATGCAAATGCACAGACAAAAGTGAATCGTTCACTCTGAAGACTGAGATACTCTTTGTGGCAGATAAATAAAAGAAAAAAATATCTATTAACTGTATATAGAAAAAGAGAAAAAAATGTATGTCTACTTTATTATAAAATTAAACTTTTATGCATTATATAGAATAAATTTCAGTCATAAAAAAAATGTGATATCTAGGCAAACCTTTGAGAGATAATAAATATTATATTATACTTTTCTTTATAAATGTTTTTTTTTAAATATAAGCCTTTATAAAAATATTCAAAAGAAATGCAGATAGTAATTTACTATTTCTTCTTTAAAAAGAAATGGCTTAATTTCATACAATTGGTTTAAGAGATTTAAGGAAAAGAAAACGAAATTTAAAAAGATGATAATAGTACATTCAATATTTGGAAAAAAAATTTCTTATTGCATAAAAAGGAAAAGCAATCATTTGGAAATAAAACCAATATATATATTGCAAAATTCTCTGATTTTTTTTTATATCAATGTTTAATTTTTACACACACAACAGTATTTTAAAGAGCTTACTTATTAATGATGGCAAGAAAATTAACATTAAAACAGAAAATAAGACTCAAATTCTTTAATAAATATTATGATAATGCATGATTAATACCTATAAGTAACAATGAAATAAAACGGAAGACGCGTTCTGGTTGTAACTGCATATCATAATAAAATTATATATATAAATAATATTTGAACTATACTTTTACCCTGAATTCTTTATACTATAAAACAAGATACACAAACAAAAAAAGAACAAAGTGCAAGTTCTATTTCATATGATGCATTAGTTTTAAAATAAAGTTACAGAAGAGATATTATTATTATTATTCTTTTTATAATTCAATTAGATTCTAAAAATGTCAATTTCCCTTCATTTCTTTCTTTTTTTTAAAATTTTAAACCATAAAAAAAGCACTTATCTTGAGATCACCTTTTTTTTTCTATTTTTAATTTACTTAAAAAAAAAAACTTTGTGCTGCCTAAATTTATATATGTAACAAGCAAAATTCTTATTTATTATTGTTTTTTTTATGTAATTGGCAGGAAAAATTTTTATATGTCATCATTTATAAAAGTGCACGTTAGTTTAGCAGGGAATCAGATGACCTGATTATACGTAGAAGAAAAAATATAAAAGATACTTGAATTGTTGTAGAGCTGCCTTTAAAAACACAACACACGTAATCCAAAACGAATACCAATCCAGCACAATTAATCGTTGTTGATGTCCATATTTTATTAGTTCACTGCAGTGAAACGCTGATTCAAAGTCCACTGGATACTTATGAAGGGTTGGCGCGGCTTGTGAATGGGATACCGAAACGGGAAAGTATTATTATTATTAATTCTTTGTGAAGTCACCAAGGCTATTTATCGAAAAATTATGCAGAGTTGCGAATACGGTGTTCGAAAGTTTAATGATCAATTAAGAGGATCGTGATGATGCACCAGCGCACGTCTGACGAAACGCACGTCTGACGAACGTCTGACGAAAGCACAACTTCTGTTGTAGAGCTTTAGGCTTTTTTTATTTTATTTTTACAATCATACGCAATTAAGAGTACGAGAACAGATGACCATTGATATAATCCAGAAAAAACGAAAGGCAATCGAAGGCAGGAGGGCACTGGGCGTCGCACAAGCAAGGTTCTTTGAGCAGGGAACTCAATCGTAACCCTCGAGACACTCTCGAGGGTTACGACTCAATCCTTGGTACTGCAGGAGAGCACGACGAGTGAAGCAATGAATACAGAGGAGGGCACTGGGCGTCACACAAGCAGGGCTCATAGAGCAGGGCTTATAGAGCAGGGCTCATAGAGCAGGGAACTCAATCCTTGGTACTGCAGGAGAGCACGACGAGTGAAACAATGAATACAGGGAAGGAGGGCACTGGGCGTCGCACAAGCAGGGCATTACCAGCAGGATAAAATCCTAAGATGACACTTGCTTGATGTTCAAAGATGTTTTCCTTTTCATTCGAATAAAAAGAAAAATGTGCCAATCATTATAAGTCCGCCACGATGAAATAGAGCAGAGAGGCGCTGGAGCATAGACATCATAGAACATAACTAAAGCAAAGGGGTCCCCTCATCTGCCAATACATTTATTACCTAATTAAGTTTTTTTTTTTTAACTGGAGAAAAAAAATGGTCACGATTCCAAATTATGTGACGATGTTGGTCGTTTCGGGTGAGTTTGTTAATGCTTAAGAAAGAAGATAGTCCAAAATCGTAGCCAGGTTCGAGGTGAATAAAAAAAAAACTCCAGTATAAATGGAGTATTTATTCAGGTGAAGATCGTAACATAAGATGTCCGAAGGCAGAAGAAGGGGAAAACACCATAGGCCTTCTTAAGAGGACCTTACCATTGCAGAGGCAGGAGCAGAAGTGAGTTGTTTTCGCAACTCAACTTAGAGTCGGAGTAACATGTATCTCGCCAAATAGGGTTGCCAACAGTGTTGTCTTGGCGAGCACCATTCCAGACGGAGCATTTATAATTAATGGTATTTATCGAGCAAGGCTGCCAGATTATTGGCATAAGAACGTATTTCATTTCAAAATTTAATATCACCAAGAAGAATTGCAACGGTCGGATATTTTCCCATGTGAAAGGAGTTTTAGAAAGTCCAAACTGTTTAGCCTTTTAAGGACCAGAATATATTTTTAGAACTGGGTGTGAATGGTTGAGTTATTACAGAGACCAAATAAGGACATGTATATGAGCTGGATGAAAATGATAGACATAATTTTAACTGACTCTCTGGCCGCAAAAATGCATTATGAATATATTGTGTTATAAGTTTGGTTTTGGACAGTAACTTACAAAAAGGCATCTGTGCTGATTTAATTCTTTTCTTTTTATTTTAATCGAAAGACCGTGAGATATTAGCGATCCAGTACAAGTGACCGTGAAAGGGAAAGAGTTTAAATTACGGCGGGATTATTGTTTGGAGTTATAGATAACGCAAATAAATTTTGAAAAAGCAGGGGAAAAATATAATTTAAATAAAGAGCAGGAGAGGTTAAAATTTAATATATGATTCTCATATCATAGTCGTTACTGTTCTTCTTTTTAAAATACAGTAGAATAAACAGACAAACAAAAAAATATGTAAGTAAAAATAAATTTCAACACACTATTAGGCAGAATGTTATAGGAAAAAAAATTTTTTTTAATGATTTTAAGTATGGATACTTGTTTTATACTTTTTAAAATTAGATTATTTTAAAACGAAATTTATAATTATGTAAAGAAGGAAATTAATTGTAAAGCACTGCTTACAGGTTGCCAGATACAAATCGTCAAACTAGTGAGAGTTTCGGTAATTGAACGTCCGTTCGGAAAACATTTTTATCCCTCAGGGGGATATTTTCTTTAGGTATTCACGGGCATCGCAACTTCGGGCACCTGAGCGATCTTTCTCTTTTCTTTTTTCCTCTCCATTCTCTTGTCTAATCTTTCTTCTTTGTTTCACTCTCACTGTGGTTTCTTCTTCTGAGGTGAGGGCAATTCTGCATAAGTCGACATCATCCTGTTTATATCGACTTATGGAGAATTGTAAACCACCCACGCGTTTGCCTTGCGTGGAGACCCGTGTCACTGGAAAGGGGGATCCTGGCAGTTGAGGGAAATCAACACACTGCTTTGGCCTCTGCTTCAGGTAGACGGGTGGTGCATATTGGTCCTGTATGCATCAATCGGCTGGTCAGCTGACTTGTCGCTGGCTGGGGATCAAGTGTGCGGGCACATACTAGTCATTTCATTAAGGGTGGAAACTGAAATAGGTGTGTCTTGTAAACGTATACTCCCTGGTTAGCACTGGTGCACGAATGTGCATCCCCTTGTTGGGCTCGGTAGTGGGTGGTGCGGCCGGGGTCTGAACTTTTTTCTCTCTAATATGGATGGAAATACTTCAATTCCTTCCATTTCTCTCCCATGTGGAGAGCAACAAACTGTGCATAATGTTTCATTTACACGTTTTTTTGTAGTTCATCGCACTGATAGTCTCTCTGATAGTTCTTTTAAGAGAACTACTCCATTTCTTATTGCAAAAACATTTCAGTCAATTTTTGGAGATGGTCATTCACTTAAAAAAATGAAGTTTGAGGATTTGCTGGTGGAGGTTCTTCAGCGAGTCCCTCGGAATTTCCCTCAAATTGCAAAGAAATAGGCTCTTTTTCTGTTTCTGTTCTGTCCCATCAAACTTTAAATACAAGCCGTGGTGTAATATCAGAACCAGAACTTTTACTCTCTACGAAAGACGAGCTCTGGCATAATATAAAAGATCAAAATGTTATAGACGTACGCCGTATCACTATTCGTCGGAATGAGAAAGTGCTTCCTACAAAGCACATTATTCTGACTTTCAATAGCCCTACTCTAACAACTAGAATTAAAGCAGCATACCTGAGTTGCCCCGTCCGGCCTTATATTCCTAACCCTCTCCGTTGTTTTAAATGCCAGCGCTATGGCCACAGCAAAACTACCTGTCGTGGATCTGTTATATGTGCAAGATGTTCAGATGTCGGCCATGAGAGTAACTCATGTGAAAAATCCGAATGCTGTATAAACTGCAAGGGTGACCATCCAGCATACTCTCGCTCTTGTCCAAATTGGATCCGTGAGAAAGAAATTCTTACAGTCAAAATCAATCAGAAACTTTCTTATCATGAAGCTCGAAAACTTGTTGAATCTAGAACACCATCTGTAGGAGTGTCTTATTCTAATATACTCAAGCGACAATCAAAATCCATAAGAAGACATATAAGCACCCAAACTGAATTCTCTTTACCACCAAATGATTCATCTGTTACACTAACCAGCACTATGAAGAAAAAAACCCGTAGTATGTATTGTTCAGCTAGAATAAGACCCCTGACTGCACTGCAACTTTTGCCACCATCATCAGAACCAGTGAAAGTAGAATATTCTCAGTATCCATCTAAACAGTCAACCGAACATGAGTCAGGTCAAAAAATCTGTTTCATCTCCAAACAAATTAGAAAAACCAGTTTATCCTACACAAAAACCAAAACCAAAATCATGTGCATTGAAAGAGAGAAAGAAAACTTCAACCCAAGCCTTTTCACAATGGAAAACTGTGAAGGGAAGAAAAAAGAAACCTTGTCTTGTTACATCAGTCTTTGCTACAAAAGATTCAAAACAGCTACTGCACTATGCAGAGGAAGCTATGGAATCAGAGTCCTACAGTTCAGACTCAAATGATGATGATGATGATGATACTGTTTTTGAGGTATTCGAACCTACGTAATTTTAAATATATTTCTGCTTGAAACTTTGAACATTTTACCAACTGTTAGTTTAAAGATTTTCTATTTTAATTTTGAAAGCTTGTGTTTATATATTTTAGACATTGTGTTATATTTTCATTGAATGATTTTAATTACACATTTATCATCATATCACTCTTTTCATTTAAATGTGTTATTTTCATTCATTTTGTTTTTATGATAAAGTTTTAATTCATTTTTAAATTTTAATTTGGCGTTCTTATTCTGATCTTTTTTTCGCGCTATTTGTTTTATACACTGTATGACTATATCTAGATGGGTAACCCCATCCAGATAATTCTCTCATTAAGATTTGTTTCTTTTTTAGTTTTTATATTTCAATTTGACGTACGTAATTTAATCTTTTTTTTTTTTTTGCGCGGCATGTCCCTAAAGGGACTTTGTGCCATAAAACCCCAATCAACCAACCACCCAGCCAAAAGATTTTTAAGGAAATTGAATAGCATTGTTTCAGACAAAGATTTTTTTTTGTACTTAAGAAACAAACATTCACATTAATTCCACTACCAAAACAACATTGTGATGCCACAGTAAAATGGTGGTGACATCACATTGTGACAAGACTATCCGATGTGGTTGGGACATCATTTTATGAGTTTTAAGCCTAATTTGTGACTTGAGTCAAAAAGGAACACAATTTGTAAGTGAACAAGGTATCGTTGGATTTGTACAAACGTTAAAGGTGTCATAGGATATAAAATTCCCCCAAAAAATAATAATAATAAAAAAATGGCGGACACTACCAATGTGAAAATATCGAATAAAAAGTTATTCGTTTAATCCTGCACCAAATGAAAGGGCATATCGAGATAATTGCAAAGGTTTATATATCTTTAAGCCCACTTAAATTTAGATAAACAGAGAATTGTCTACAAGTTCAAAATACTGCGTTGTACTATAATCTTGTGTCACAAAATGACGGATTTAGCAGTAAATAACAATGTATTTATCCATTAAAAAATAACTATGAGTGAAATAGTGGTTAAATATTGATCAAAAAGCAAATCGCTGTTTAATCGCTTTAAAGCAGGAATGTCCAACCTTTTGACTTTCTCGGACCGCTCATACACTGTATTAATACTAACGATAATTGTTAGAGAAATATGTTAGAAAATGTATAATATTCAACGCGATAAAAATGAAAATATATCGAATATATCGAAGAAATAAAAACATTTGATTTTCTTTCTTTCAGAAATATTTCTAAAATTATTGCGCATATCAATCAGAACATCATGACCTAGTCACATAATATTGTGTTGATTTAACTTTGGTGGGCAAATCATTTCCATTTCTTCTGAGAATGGAAAGCAAAAGTTTTTAATAAGTGTTCAAAGGTAGACTGTACCAAATGTACAAACATAGGTCACTCAATTATTGAGCATATCAATCAGAACATTATGACCTAAGTCACATAATACTGTGTTGATTTAACTTTGGTAGGTGAATCATTTCAATTTCTTCTGAGAATGGAAATGTGGTGTTTTTACTTCAGAAAGTAAGTTGTAGATGGCAGCACCACAAAATAATTGTAAGAATTGCAAGTCCTTCATCTGCTAGCCACCTGTATATTCATAATTCTTTTTTGCTGCATTAGCCGTGGAATGTACTTATAGTTATGTCATGTCTTGATGCTGTAATGTACGTATTATGTTTTTGTGATGTTCATTAAATGTGTTCAAATTATATATTTGTCCATCTCATTTTATCATGTGTGCTACTTTAATTAATATTCTATATACTATCGGAAACCAAAAGTTTTTAATAAGTGCCCAAAGGTAGACCGTACCAAATGTACAATCATGGATCACACAATTTCAAGTTCTCAAATACTGCTCCATTATCTAGCGATATAACCAGGGTAGCGTAAACAGTGGCGGATTTTCCCAAAATATAGGCCAAAACCAGGAAAAAAACAATGTGCACTCTTTCTACACCCAATTTTGCATAATTGTACATGACCAATGTCCTTAAAATATGTTTAGCTCACGTTTATTGCGTAAAGTAAAGCCACTGAAATTTATTTTCGGTCATGCCGTTATGATGTTGAATATTTTGAAAATTAACTGTCTTTATTGTTCAAAACGATACACTGAAAATAAATCTTTTTTGACTATAATATTTAATATTTTATGATAAATCGTATTTCAAGAAAGATGTATCATAGTAGGATTTGACAGTAAGCAATTACAAATTTTCGAAAAAGCTGCCCTATAATGATCAATTTCGTATTTATTTACATATCGTTATGAAAAAAGTTTGAGATCCAACAGAATCCAGTCGAATTAAAATGTGAAGGAAACAGTTTTTTATATTTTCTTTAGAACATAATTAATTTATTTGCTACTTTTTGAAAATTAGAGGAAGATAAATGCTGTTTTACTATTTAATTATTTCTGCCAATAAATGCACGAAAAAGCTTGAATTTTGCACCGAAATTTCACAGAATTATACCGTACGGATCAGGGTTCTCGCTGCCAATCACAATTGCGCCAAATCGCGACAAAATGTTTCATTTGTCTAGAAAACAAAAGATTAAAATCGCCAAACTGCAATTTTTTTTTTTTTTTTTTTTTTTTTTTTAAATTTTAGTGACATTCTGAATCATGTTATGTTATTCAAGATTTAGAAGTTTTTTTTTTCCTCTCATGATTTATCATTTGTATTTTGAACTTTTCAGATCTCATTCGTATATATAAATATTTATTTATTTATTTTTTAACCCTGTAGAGAGAAACTAATTATGTTTTGGCAATGTTCAATTCACACAAGGATTTTTGAAAAATTTTATTTGAAAATAAAGAAATGCAATTTTACATCTTCTTTTCGTGGAAGTTATAAAAGTAAAATTCTGATTAGAAATTCTGGTATAAATCTTGATTAAATTTAAGTGACATTAAAATATCCTACCGCACTTCAAGGGGTTAACCCCTGACATATTATCTCGATTCCAAGTTAAACCGAGTTTTGTTTCATAACAGTGTTTTCTCTACTTTGAAAAGCATAAAGTTTTAGAATTCTAAAAGAAATTAATAAAACAAGTATACCTATTAATATACTTGTTTTATTAGTTTCTACAGCTGATTGTTGAATTTAGATCAATAACTGATTTAAAAACTACTCCAAAAATATTTAAATTACTCCGAAAATGAAAAAGAAGGTATATAAAAGGGTTTAAAGAACGACTTTTGAATCAGTATTTCACGACGAAATATTGCTAACATTATTTTCCTTTGGTACAGTTTTTCTTTGCTGATTCACCAAATTGTTAACCTCAGTCAAATGACAGCGAAAACCCTGCATATGGTATATATGAACTATACGTTTCATAAAATACAGATCCCTAGTAATGCAATTCAGCATTCTGCCTATTAACTTGCTTTTGAAAAAAAAAAAAAAAAACTTTCAGTAAAGCAAACTATAATTGGAGTTTTGAACAAAATTTCGAGAAAATACGACATTGTATTGCGTATTAACACAAAGTTATTATCACACGGTGGTTGTCATAACATAAACGTTACACAGGAAATAAATTTGTGTTCCCATCATCTTGTGTTATGCAACACACAATTAAAAATCTACATTAAAATATCAATATTTAAGGAGACAAGGGGCTCTTTGAACTTTTTTTCTACTAAAGAATTTTCTCTTACCTCTTATGCATATTATTAGAAGTTATTAGTAGATAAACTCATTTTAACTGGCAAAAAAAAGAATTTTGTTGGTAAAATTTAAAATTTATTTAAAAAAAATTCAACGATTTAAAAATATATTTTTCTCTTCTAATTTACAATAATAGGCTCCAAATGTTTTTTATTATTATCTTTATAAGAGTTTACTCTATAACTTTAAGGATCGATTTTGCTATTAATTAATTCGTTTTTGAGATAAAAATAAATAAAATGCATATATCCATGGAAAACTGCTGGGAAAAACACGGATTCTGTTACATTTTTATTTATATATATTTTTTTCTTTTCATTATATTATAAAACCCATCCCTAATTTTATTAAGTAGATCATACTGAATATATAAATAAATAATCAAGACATTTGAGAAATATATGTTGAAGTCTTAGCATTTTAAATACAGCAGGTTTTTTTTTTTAAAAAAATATCAAAAACTCGAAAAAACAATTTAAAGATTTCATGCCAAGAAAAAATTATTAAAAAACTATTCCCTTTTTCTTAATACTAACTGAATATCTTTGCTGCTTATATTACCTCTATGTTACAGATGTTACAGTTATATCAGCGAACATTTTAGTGTAATTATAGTATACTAGCAAAACCCGTGGCTTTGCTCGTGTAATTGTTAAAATGTGCCAAATGGTGTTTGTGTGCCTATTTGCATTAGAGGGAATTACACTGCTACGAATAATAAAAAAATTTACAAATTAAGCCACATTTGGAGTAAACTTCTTTCTCATGTACAGCTTTAGGCGAACATGAGACTTAAACTAATGAAAAGAACTAAAAATTAATTCCAAATAAATGGTAATTTACAATGTATTTTGAAGGTTTTCCGCTCATTTTAATTTTCATTTGAAATTTCGAATTTTTTTAGAAACCGTTCTTATATCTTAGCATCTTTACATCTTAAAAGTAACCACCATGCCAGATTCCAAGCTTCTATAACAATTATATCACAGAAATCGCAATTTTAGAACGATTTTTGCTCCTGTCAACTTTAAAATTTCAATTTTTTTTTAAACTATTCTGCGGATGAATTTATGTAGCTTCTAAAATAACAGCAGTAAAATATCAAGTTTCTATCCCTAACAATTTCAGACAAATCATAGTTTAGAAGGTTTTTAGAAAGTTCCGCGCTCGTTTCACCTTTTAAATTTTCGAATTTTTTTAGAAACCGTTCTCATTGTTCACTGAAATCTTAAAAATAACCAACATGCCAAATTTAAAGTTTTTAGTCCAGCAACATCACAAAAACCGGAAATTTAGAACTTTTTTGCTTCTGCACACTTTTAAATTTCAAATTTTGTAAAAATTGTTCTGTGCGAGCTTGACGACTTAAAAATAACAGACATGTCAAATTTTAAGTTTCTATCCCTAAAAATTCGGAATACCGTAATTTAGAACGTTTTCCGCTCATTTCACACCTTTAAATTTCGAATTTTAATCAACTGTTTATAAAGTTCATTTGCATCTTAAAAGTAACCACTATACTAACTAAATTTCAAGTTTCTAACCTGAATAAATTCAACTAAATCGCAATTTAGAAAGTTTTTAGAATGTTTTCAGCTCATTTCACCCTTTTAAATTTCGAAATTTTTAGAAACCGTTCTTAGCGAGCATTTACATTATTAAAGTAACCACTATAACAAATTCCAAGCTTCTATATCAACTGTATCACATAAATCGCAATTTTAAAACTTTTTTGCTCCTACACCCTTTTAAATTTCAAATTTTTAGAAAACTGTTCTGGACGAGAGTAACAGCCATGCCAAATTTCAAGTTTCTAAACTTAACAATTCCAAATAAATCTTAATTTACAACGTTTTCCACCCATTTCACGCTTTTAAATTTCGATTTTTTAAACCCGTTCTTAGTGAACATTTACATTCCTTACATTTCTTAAAAATAACCACCATACAAAATTCCAAGCTTCTATATCAACTGTATCACATAAATCGCAATTTTAAAACTTTTTTTTTTTTTTTTTTTTTTTTTTTTTGCAAATTTTAGAACTTTTTTTTTTTTTTTTTGCTTTTGCACACTTTTGAATTTTTAGAAAACTATTCTAGGCGAGCATTTCGTCTTAAAAGTAACAGCCATGTGAAATTTCAAGGTTCTGTCCTTAACAATTTCATAGAAATCGTAATTTAGAACGTTTTTAGAACACTTTTCTCGTACCTTTCAAAATCGATTTTTTTTTTTACCTGTTTTGTGCGACCATTTACGTCTTAAATATAACAGCCATGTCAAATTTCCAGTTTGTATCCTAACAATACCCTAGCATTCGTAATTTAGAACGTTCTTAGAGCGCTTTCCACTGATTTCATCCTTTTAAATTTCGAATTTTTTTTAGAAACCATTCGTAGCGAGCATTATCTTAAAAGTAATCGCCATGCCACATTTCAGGTTTCTAGTTCTTTCAGTACCACAAAAATCGTAAATTAGAACGTTTTTTTCTCCTGCACGCTTTTAAGTTACGATTTTAAAAAATTGTTCTGTGTGTGCATTTGAGTTTTAAAAGTAGCAACCATGTCGAAGTTCAAGCTTCTATTTTTAAAACTTCCATAGAAATTGTAATTAAGAATGTTTTTAGAACATCCCCCATTTCACCCTAAAAGGGTAAAAAATGCGGAATTAAAAAAATTCCACATTTTTTAGAAATTGTTTTTAGAGAGCATTTACATATTATATTTAAGTAACTACCATTTTCCACCAAATTTCAAGTTTATAGCCCCTTCAGTACCATAAAAATCACAATTTTAAATCGTTTTTGCTTGTACACCCTCATGGGAGTAGTGGCGTCGACATAAAATATAGTCTATGTTGGAGCAGGGACTATCACCATTACTTTTGAAATCGGTTCGATAATTCCAGAGATTACCCTCTACAAACAAATAAACAAACATTACTTCTTTATAATATTAGTATAGACATAGCGCAACATTTAAAGGGCTGACAAAATAATAAAAAGTGTTTTTACTACACTTATTTGACATATTGTTTCAAAACTTTGCTTAAGTATACTAAAGCTGCCAAAGTTCATTTTTTGTAAAAAATACAAAAAATCGATATTTTTGGACGATTTGAAGGATACCAAGCTCCCTTAAAAGAATTATTTTATTTTCTGCCAGGTCCCGGATTGGACAGCCATTTTATGATAGCCTGAGTTAAATTTTAGTGAAGTAATTTAATTTAATATTTTAGAATCAAAGATTTATTTACATTTTTAAACATAAGCAGTGTGTCATTTAATAGTTAAAATATTGGAGAAAAGCGTGAAAATAGAGACATTAAATAACCTAAAAAAAACGGAATTAAATAAATAAACGGGATTAAAATTAAAAGAAACGGAATATCTTTGTGATTTGTTATCAAGGAAAAGAATCTGGTTCGATATTCCAAAAACACAGATATTTGTGGCACAGATAAAATATTAAATATCTCAAATCCTTTAAATGGTTTACCTGATATTCGCGAGGAAACAAATAAATAAAAAAGACAATAATTCCCCAAAACCAAAAGAAAAAATATTTGAAACGTGAGATGGTAAAAACTAAATTCTGGTTGTTTGTTTGACCTGATTTTCTCCCGCTTATTTATTGACGAATTGTTTGTTATTCTTCTTGCCCTGTTGTTAGAAAAGCTAGATTTCTTTTTCATTTCTCTCTCTCTTGGATTATTTTTCAATCCATTTAAACCGTTACCGTCGCTATTACGCAGATATGTGCAACTTGTTTACCAATCGTACCGCATGGAGATTTTGACAATTTTGAAAAGATTTTTATTTCAATTTATACAAATTTATTTATGTGGGCCAGATTAGAAAAAAAAAGAAAGAAAGAAAAGTCATGCGTTGGGGACAGATTTTCTATCATTCTTACCTAAAATTATAGTTAGTTACAAAATTACATGGAAAACATGCCTTGTTCAATTTTTCCCCCTGTCATTTTAAATATGTATTTGTATACATTTTATTTTTAACTGAATCAAATTGCTTGGCAAAGATATCATACGAATTGAAAGGATCAGGGTCCATAAGCCGTGTTTTTGGCCCATAAAATAAGACTAAAATTCGATTTTGTTACACTGACTTAATTATTTCACTTTTTAATATTAGAAGGTTTATCCTGTACGATTTCAACAATATTTTTTGCATTTTGTTCGGATTTATATAACTTACACAAGCTCAAAGTTCGTATTATTTATAGTTTTTGATGAAAAATACGTAATTTTTCCTAATTTTACCTCAATTTTTACTTACCCATCATACGTAGTATAGGGTAAGTCTTGTAATCGTTTTGAAAATCGAAAAATTTTTTTTGACGGATTTACACGTTTCAGACACTGGAGATTCCGAAAAACATATTTTTAGAAAAAATTTTTTGCCGTCCGTCTGTGTGTCTGTGTGTGTGTCTGTAAACGCTCTATCTCCCGAACAAATTGAGATAGAGACTTGCCATTTGGTATGTACTTAGTATGTAATAATGGGAAGAAGCCTATTTCATTTCAATAACCTCGATTAACCGGAACATTTTTTTTCGGACTCTCGAAATATTCGTTCTGATGAAAGGTATATAAAAATTTTCGAAATTGTTTATTTTAAGGAGTAAATATAAAATACAATAAAAAAAACATAAATTTTGCATAAAACATGAAGTCGATCGGATAATGAGTTGCCGAGATATTTGTAATCCTATTTTCCATACTCTTCGATTTTTCATGACCCTGTATTTCATCCAAATTTCACTTCAAATATATATTTTAATTGGAAATTTGACGCTTAATAGATGCAATAAACCGCTAGTTAATAGGAGTATTATTTTTGGAGTTATAAGGAAAAACCTCTTTCAAGCAATTCAGTAATCGAGCCTTTTTATGACGTCATCAAGCCACGATTTTATTGGAATTGCAATGCATTTTTTAAGTAGTTTACACATTTTTATTTTAATATTTTACATTATACATATACATGATGGGTAAGTATTACGGTGGCCCCCAACGACTAGTTAATATATTTCTTAATATTTTACTATGAGCGCAGCTTTGCAACACTTTTATTTTTACATATATTGTACATTTTGATGTATTTTATAATATATGTAAAGAAGAAAGTGTTGCGCGATTGCGCTCATATAAATAATTGAAGGAAAATTAGGAGAAATTGCGTATTTTTCATTAAAGAAAAAAACTACGAATAATATGAACTTTGAGCTTGTATATGTCATATAAATCCGAACGAAATGAAAAAACTATTGTTGAAATCGTACAGGATAAACCTTCTACACTGCAAAAAATAACTGTTGATGATAACTGCGGTGCGCGGTAGCGTATTACTGCTTGCGCGGCAGCGTATTACTGCTTATTTTACTATTTAATACTGTTAATTTTACGGTATAATATTGGCAGCTGGGGTGCCAGTTTTATACTGTAAAATCAACAGTTATTTTTTGCAGTGTAATAATAAAAAGTGAAATAATTAAGTGAGTATAACAAAATCGAGTTTTAGTCTATTTCATGGGCCAAAAACATGGCTTATGGACCCTGATCCTTTTCCCAACTGAGTGAAAAAGTGCTCAGGGCGGGAATCGAACCCAAGACCTTTTGGCTTACATTGCCAACGCTCTGTCTTTATTATTTTTAATTCAATCATACTGCACTCTCAAAAATGAGTACTCAAATTTCAAGACATTTTCTTCGTTTTTGACGAAACGATTTCTTGAAAAATGCTCCGAGTAAACATTTCGTCAAATCGAGTAAATTTGCATCCTCAAAATTACGAAGAAATCAGTTTCCTCAAATTGTTTCTTTGACGAAAGTTCCAAAAAAAGGTTGGTGCTGCGATCTATCGGAGTTTTTAGAAGCATCTTTAATTGACTACGGCAAAATAAGATCACTGGGATTTGATCGGACTCGAACACGCGATGTATGGCTTGGCAGCTAAGTGCTCTAACCACCTCGCTATCGTGACTTCGGAATTATTTGATTTTAAATGTATTTATGGGATGCTGATGTGTGTTTATATTTTTAGAAAGCAGGTTGTATTTTTATCGGTGCTGTTATACTTTCTGCATGTTTTAATTAATAAGGCTAGTTTATTATTATGGTTTTTCTATGGTTAATAAATAATTAGAAAATGGCTTGATTAATATAATTTATTAGAGAAATTTTCCTTTGTTCAATGAATAATTAAAATATGGTCTAATTGTTGATCAGAAATAATTAATTTTGAAGTGCATATTTTGGAGGCGAGTTCATCAATTTTAGCGGATAAGATTACTGTTTATAGAGGGGGGGGGGGTCAGTTATACATATTTTAAATTTGATTGTTATATGAATATATTTCTTAAATAAAAAAGAGCTCCTAAAATTGTGATTTTTTTTTTTTTTTTAAACCATTGGAAAAATGTTGATGCTTTCGATCGAAAATGGACCAAATGATGTTCGCATTTTACTATTTTAACCGTTTTTAACGAAATTCTGTAATTTTAGAAGAATTTTTTAAGCGTTTTTAACGAAATTTAATACTTTCGTGTAATTTTTTTTTTTTTTTTTTTTTTTTTTTGAACGATTTTGTAACAAAAATAATCTGGCCGGGAATGGGGAGATATTTTTGTCAAATATTTGAGATTTTCCATTTCATTAAAAATCACTTAATTTTGAGACGAAATAATTGTCAAAAAATGACGAAATATAGCTCAAGAATTGCGAAATCGTCAAAAGTGAGAGTTTTATTTTTGACAGCGAGGAAACAGTTTCGTCAAGATATTTGAGGATTCGCGTTTCGTCAAAAACCACGTGACTCTGTGACGAAATGATTGTCAAAAATAACGAAATGAGGCCTGAGGATTGCGGAATCGTCAAAATTGAGTGTTTTATTTCTGAGAGTGTGATTGGAAATGATATCGCATTGTTGACTGTAAAAGATATTTGAATGATAAATGTGTTGACTGTGAAAGCAGGTGTCGAAATAGAAAAATCCACGAACGGGAACGCTGTTTCAAAATTACTGTTGACTAAAAAATGATTTTGAAAGTATCGCCAAATTTATTTCTAACTATATAAAAACAAATGCTTTCAGCATTCTAAATCATAATTTAAAAAAAGTCACAGAGAGTACACTAAGCTATATAGTGTCTCCGATAAGGCCTACATTCAGCATTCAGCCTGTTTCTATCCTGGTTATGTGAAACATTTACAAAGCTTGGATGTATCATATTTATTTAGTCACTAAAAATTTAACAGTCATTTGCCTTGTGAGTCGTTCACTTGGAGTAGGAACTAGGAACTATCGCAATCACTCACAGTCGTAGCTATGGGTGGTGGCTTATCGCACAGTGATCATTTATGAGGATACTTTAGATCAGCCATACTCAACCTTTTTTTCTCGCGGGCCGCAAACATATGTTTGCGACGTTAGGCGGGCCGCAACACACTTAAAAAAGGGTAATTAAAATAGAAAGATAACAAAAGCAATATAACACAGTTAATGTTATCAGAAGGATTAAATGTTTGTCGTGGAAGGAATGTTAACAAACAATTTTAACACCACTATTTTTAAACAATAAACATCATAGTAGATTTCTATTGCAAATGTTGCAGAAATAGGCCGCGAAGTTTGTTGTTTGGAAATACCAATGTAAAACATTTTCGTGCCAATTTTTTCTGGGACAAACGTTGAACACTAAAAAGCAGTACTAAGCTATATAATAAGTATAAAACGTTATAAATATAACAATCAGAAATTTCCGAGTTCTAATGGGAAAGAAATAAAAGATTTTCTCTAGTAAATCAGTCTTTTGCTCAATGAAAACCCTTTTCTTTCAATTGTAGAAATATATGGTGTAAATTTAATTTTGAATAATGTTTGTTTAGTATTGAAGATTGAGAAATGTATACAGCACTGTTGCACAAATAGAATAAAAAAAACTTTTGACTAAGAAAACAGCACTTAGAATGTTTTAACATGATTTTAAAATAATTATAAATGATAAGACAGATTTTGTCTTCCCACGAAAATATATCAAACAACAGAGAAAGTCTTAAATACTTTTTATGCGCATCTAAATTAATTTTATAAGTATGGGTCAATGATTGTGTCTCGGGAAACACATAAATGGTCGCCGGGCCGCAGGTTGAGTATGGCTCAGGGAGATATAAATAGATTAGGAGAATTTTCCTCTATGGCATCTTCCTTGCAAACTTGAGCCTAACGCCGAAGTGGCCGCATGTGGCGCTGCGATCTTTAGCTGAGTCAAAATAACATTGTTTGCTATAGGAGTGCGTTATTATTTCTTTAATAAAATATTAATTTTACATTATATTTTAATATGGCTCGGAACTATTTTGTATATGGATGTGACACAGGTTATAAGAAAGTCGAAAGACAGAATAAAGAACTGGGTATAAGAAATCCATCGTTGTTTCCGTGAGCATAGCTCGTCTAACACAGTAAAAAATGCCAAAAATTTAGTTCAGATAGGAAACACAGTTAAAAATTATCTTTTCACCAATTCAAAAAATGAATGCACCCCTTCCGGGAAAAAAGAAAAAGGGAGGGGGGGGGGGGCAACAGATAAATTAACTGAATAAAATGGATGGCCTTTGTGCTTCTTTTTGAAATTATATATATAAATGTTTGTAGCCGAGTAATTCTTGAAATTATATTTTTTGTATTTTTCTTTGTTAAATAAATGTTTGTTAATTATTTCTGTTAAATAATGTTTGTTCCTTAAATAAAGATATGTAATTTTTCTTGTGTAATCTTTATTTAAATATAGGCACAAAAGTTTTTTTAATTTATCAAAATATCTTGATCATATGCAATAAATACATAGACATCAAATTATTTTTTAATTTACAAAAAAAAAAAAAAAAGTATTTCAAATAGGAAGTTATTGACAGCAAGTCTTGAATGTAGAAAATGATTCATATTATACATGTGTATTAATTTACAGAAAAAGCTAGTTGTATTTGAATTTATATTACATCAAATATAAGAATAAAATGACAATAATTCAGCAGTACAGGAAACACTATTTTTATTTTCTAGGGTCCCCCCTTTCCTGTATTGTCACAAAAATTTGAGCATTTCTGATGCCCAAAGTATAGATAGGAGTATGTAAATAAATATTTATATCAATATATTTATTATTATCCTACTCTAATAGTATAAAATATCATCTCTAATGAAAATTACATGCTAAATTTGGGGGCCTAGGCCCAATTGCTACAAATTTCAAATTTATTTTACATTTGCAGCAGGCATAAATATTTTTTAAATCTAGAGTTTGAGTACAATAAAATTAATCCTAACAAAATTTACCTTATTCCAATACTTGTTTTGAATAACAATTGATATTTTTTGCTCATTTTAAATAATACAGCTGGGAAGAATATTTAACAAATTCTTAAACTAAATAGTCCTGGTTTTCATATTTTATTTATTTTAAAAAATAAATAAAAGCATATAAAAACATCATCATTTGTTTTAATTAGAAAAAAAAAAGTTATTCTATAAAATATTTACGAGAATTACATGATAAATCCCGGATATTGAAGTACAATAAAATTTAAAAGAAAAAAAAAGTTATATTTGAGTTCCAGGCTTGTTTTGAATAAGAATGAATATTTTTTGTTCTTTTTAATATAACAGTGAAAAAATATATTATTTGCAGTTTGTAAAATTTAATATAAATATTTTACAAATTCTTAAAATAGTTCGTTTCCTGTTTTATTAATTAAAAAACATCACAGAATTTCTTTTTAAATGCAGCTTGAGAAAAAAAAAAGTTTTCGATTTGCTGAACTTCGATTGCTGACACAGATGGCGCTCCGGCCAGTACACGAGATTTCGCGCATTACCAAACTTCATCTCGGGTCAAAAATCTAACACGGCGTTCCCCTACCTGAGGTATTCTATTACCATGGTATGGCTGCTTTAGATACTTTCACTTTCGGAACCGGTTTCGAAAATAACAGTATCTCAAAAGAGAGAGAAAAAAAAACTGCAACCAAAATTAAAAAAGTGAAAAAAAAAAACGGCCTGCATTGCACCTCAACTATCCAATGTAAAAAAAATCGTTTAAAAATATTGAAATGCAAACAAGACATTGTAAAATAACCGTCCCATAAGATATTAACATTAGCGAGCGTGAATTTTCGCGTGAGTGAAGTAGCCTCTCTAAGTGCATCTCCGCAAGAACTATCCATTTTTTTTTGGATGAACCGGAACGGAGATATTATGTTTTTCAGGAACTGTAACAATATGTTTAAATAATTCCACGAACCGGAACGATTTTACTATATCTTCAGGAACCGGAACGATTTTACCATAATTTCACGAACCTTAATATCGTTCCGGTTTGCTCTGGTACTTCGAGGACTGTGTGAAAGACAAATTTTGTAACTAATTATAAGACAGAGCGTTGGTAATTTAAACCAAAAGGTCTTGGGTTCGACTCCCGACCTGACACTTTTCCACTCAGTTGAAAATATTTCAATTCGTATGTATTTGTATGTTCATATACCGTGATGGAAAAAAAGTATTTGAAAAAGCAATGTATTCCTTTTAATTTTTATTAACACTTTCCAACATAGTTGAAAAGTGTTTATGAATTTGGTTTGTCTGTCTGCCTGTCTGTCCGTGCTCTAACTCGCGTAAATATACTCGGATCGTCATGCTATTGATATATGTTATTGAGGCTTACTGTGGCATGTTCGGTATTGAAAATGAAGTATGTAGTATGCACTTATAGTTTTTTTACAGGGACACTCAAAAGAATTCTGTTACATTGCGGTCTATGGGGAAAAATCATTTGTTATTTATTTTAATGCTGTTACACAATTTCAAACATATTGAAATTGATATATATCACTAAGATGCACTATTAGAGACTAATTATAGAATGTTGTGTGCATAGCACTTATAGTTCCTTTACAGGAATACTCAAAAGAACTCCGTTACATTACGGTCTATGAAGAAAAATCGTTTGCAGTTTATTTTAATAGTGTTTCACTATTTCAAACATATTGAAATTGATATATATCACTAACGTGGATTACAAGAGGCTTACTATAGAATATTGTGTGTATAGCTTCCATCTTTCATTTACAGGGACACACAAAATAATACTGTTAAAGTACTGCTTATTAATAATAATTGCTGGGAATGCTTTTTCAGTTGATGAACGCGTTTTTAAATTTAACTCATTTTTTTGTCTATTACTTTACTTTGTGTGTATAAGTTGTATAGATTGTATACAGGGCAGCACAAAAATTCTCGAGTACAATCCCGTTTATTGTCGGAAATTGCAGAAGGGAAATTTTAAACTGTGCTACGCGTTTCCTGACTGAACTAAAATTTAGAATTCTATTTAGTATATATACAAATCTATAGATCATATACAGGTCTGCACAAAAGAGCTGAGATATTTTCCCGAATATTGTTAGTAATTTCTGAAATTGGATTTTTAAATATGTTATACGTTTTCAAAATTGTTTAGTTAGATATCCATCTTACACCTTACGGTAAAGATTTGCGAAATTATTTTGGAAGTGTTGGAAAGTGTTACATAATCTATGCTTGACGCATGATTTTTCGTTCATGTTTAACTAATTACAATGTTAAGTGCAAATCCCAGCAAAATAAATGAACTTCAAATGCAGAGCATTTATTGATGATAATGCCTAAAATACAAATTATGCAGTTTTTTGTGCGTGTTGGAGAGGTGGTAAGCGATAATGCATAAACATTATAAAGAGCAATAATTTGTTTGAAAATTTTAACAATTAATGCTTTGGACAAACACTAAAACAACAAAAACAGTTAAACACACAGTCAACAAAGTGCATCGAAATGGTTGCACAATAGTCTCTTATAGAGGACATTATTGAATATTGTTTAAGTATATCATTTACATGCAAAAATTCAAGCAATTATTTCATGGTCGTGTTTTAGTAAAACGCTTTAGAAAAGTAGCGAACATCTCGTGTTTTATTTACGCATTCAGAACAATCTTTTTGCATTTTGCGAAAAATACAATCGTAGTGGAAACACTGTTTTAATATAATATTAGAAATCTTTATAAAAAATTAAATTAAACTAAATTAAATTAAAATGCTAAGATCACATTTAATTGTGTTGTTTTCAAAATAAACAAAACATTTGATAAAGGATACACAGACATAAGTAGAAAGATTAAAAAAAAAAAAAAAAAAGCTGACAATCTTATACCGGATAATCACGAGATGATCGTTTCAGTCATAGAAGGTTTCAGTACCTCAGAGAAAACACGATAGTTATTTTTTAAGCTCGGTAGATGGCGCTATATTCCATCTCAAATAATTACTTTTCTGGAGAATATTACATTACTTATAAATGAATCAGACCAGGACAGTGAAATATCAACACAAAAATTACGAGAAGGGAACTCGAATAATCATTTTCAAATAAATTAAAGAATTATCAATGAATAATAAACTATTTAGGAAAATAATTGTTTAAGCTGATTATTGATTCCAATATTATAAAATCAATATTTTAATTATTTTAGATAGAAGATTTAAGATACTGAATTCCAGAAAGTCAGTTACGATTATAAAATAATGGAACAATGTATGCTTCTTTATGGATTTCCTAGTTGCGGAGAAACTTTAACATTCAGGCGGTAAATAAGCGACTTGCAGGGACATAAGAGAGCCACTGAAAAAAATAAGTCTACACGAGAATGAACAAGCTGGAAACTGTACGTCAAACGTGACAAATGAGGTGCGTTCGTACTGTAGCTAGCTATATAAATATTTAGATCTTGATGATTTTTAATTCTGTGAAAGGAATGATATCGTCTGCAGATTAATTTCTGTAATAGAATAAGTATCTCGGTCGCTTGACGATTAAACTTCAGAAGCTCCTATAACAAGAAAGCACCGATTTAAAAAAAAAAAAAAAAATCAAATTTCTTAATAAATATTTTTATTAATATCTCCTAAAGTTTTGATTCGATTTTAATAAAATTTGAAATGTCTCGACAAAATTCTGCAAAGATAATATATCTTAAATTTCAAACCATTCGGTTGGGTAGTTTTTGCGTTGTTATATGCTGACGGACGGACAGACAGACGGACGGACCAAGCGACGACTATAGGTGTTACGTATTTATATAATTACGAACGCACCTAATAACTATTAAAAAGTATATGAATTTAATATATTATATCCATAATAAAATAATATAATTTTATCATGTCAAAAGGTTAAGGGGTCTCATCCCCCCCCCCATATTAAAAAGTTTTCATGAAAAATAAGCAAGTGCATGTAACCGCATTTTGCATAAAAGTTAAATGTCTAAAAACTACTTGGGAATACTGATAAGAAAATAACTTGAAACGTATTGAAAATTTCAAATATTAAATGAAATGAGTTCAAAATAAAAATGCGACTTGCAGAAATGACGTCGAGGCTCCTGATCTGCAAATTTACAAGCTATAGATATGAAGCTGGAGCCTCTAGAATTACAGAATACCAGTGGACTCGTGCGAGGATTTCACACTGCAGTCTAATAATTTTTAACAATATCTAATATTTTTTGCAGGTTTAAACTTTCTAAAGAAAATTTAAGGATAAAAATATCTGCAAACAACATTAGTCTAGCCAGAATATCATCTCATTTATTTCAATAAAGTTACAGTAAAAACTGACCGATGATAGAAAAAAACAAAACAAAACAAAAAATTATCAATCGTGTTTTAACTACATTAGAGCATGATTTCTAGTTCCATGCATTAGAGATTAGAGGATAATATCATCTGTTAAAATAAGTTGAAACTGGTGTGAAACAATAAGAACTAAAATATCTTCTTAAAACACCATCAAAAACTTTAAAATGCGCAAGGTCTTTCAAAAGATCTGAGTCTTTTTTCGTCAGGCGCAAAAAGACGTGCTTCTACTATAAAAGATGCAGCAAGACTGATTTTATTTCGCATTTTAAAGTTTTTGATGGTGTTTTAAGAAGATATTTTAGTTCTTAATATCATCTGTTTCGAAAAAAAAAAAAAAAAAAAAAAAAAAAAAAAAACATAGGACCAAGAAAAATAGATTGAGTACACTGAAAAAAAAAATAATAATAATGTTGATTTTACCGTATAAGACTGACATCCCAGCTGCCAGTATTATACCGAAAAATTAACAGTAATAAACAGTAAAATAGGCAAAATTGTTGATTTTACAGTATAATACTGACATCCCAGCTGCCAGTATTATGCCGTAAAATTAACAGTAATAAACAGTAAGATAAGCAGCGCGCATGCGGCAGTGTATTACTGCTTATTTTACTGTTTATTACTGTTAATTTTACGGTATAATACTGGCAGCTGGGATGCCAGTATTATACTGTAAAATCAACAATTTATTTTTTGCAGTGTATTTGAAATTAAGTTCGGCTTTTTAATAATAAATAGATAATAAACACGTGCAGAAACTATACCCGCGTTTTTTTTTGCTTAGAAAAAGGGATGTTGACAACAGAAATGATATATAAGATGATATTCTAGATATATAATAGCCCTATACCTGGCGATAGAGCTCCTTCTCCACCTTCCTTACACCACCAAAGAGACAGAGACAGGGCCTGTTTACCGAATAGGCCCGTGAAACCCAAGCTTACCCACTTAAATACAAAGTGGCCCCCAAATTTACTCTTCAAAACTAATTTTGAGGAAAAAATATTTCAGTCAGGGTAAAAAATGTATTTTTTTTTTCTTAATTATACACTGCAAAAAATAATTGTTGATTTTACAGTATAAAACTGGCATCCCAGCTGCTAGTATTATACCGTAAAATTAACAGTATTAAACAGTAAAATAAGCAGTAATACGCTGCCGTGCAAGCAGTAATACGCTACCGCGTATTATACCGTAAAATTAACAGTATTAAACAGTAAAATAAGCAGTAATACGCTGCCGTGCAAGCAGTAATACGCTACCGCGCTGCACGGCAGCGTATTACTGCTTATTTTACTGTTTAATACTGTTAATTTTACGGTATAATACTAGCAGCTGGGATGCCAGTTTTATACTGTAAAATCAACAATTATTTTTTGCAGTGTAGCTGCTAAATTTCCCTCAGACTATTACTGATACATTTATACTCATTTTTTTTTTCTGTTGATATAATAAATGGTATAAAAACGGTGATTAAATGCAACTTATTTTCATTTTTCTTATGTTTTACATTTTAATTTCAAACGTGCTAAAAATAACAGAAAATTTAATCTGTATAATTATATTTTGTTTATGTTCATTAAGAGTGGAGAAATGATATAAAATATGGAGAATAGGTTATTTAAATAAAGGGGAAAGTAATTAGCATTCAGGTGATACCAAATTTCTGTTTATAGAATTGTGTTGCAGCCAAGCATAAATTTACGTCAAATATTTGTTGTCTTTGCTCTGTTCTTATAGCACTGGCAAATCCTGTATAGCGTTGCTCATATATTCTTAGGATTATTTTATTCAAAATTTAATTTTTCCCTTTTTAAATATTAAAATATTATGTGCTAAATTATTTTCTAAATTAATTCTTTGTATGCGCATTAAATACTTTATTCGAAAAGCTTTCCTTTCATCATAATGTTAATTTAATAACCGTTAAAGATATCTTACTCTATTATTCAGTTTTTATGCTTCCAATCTTCTCTTTGTGGTTTTTACATCTGGAAGCAGATATTTCAACTATCCTTTACCCTTTGTTCAGAATATAACAAATGCATATCTATCTAAATTTCCATCTGCTGTTTTCGGACTTAATAATAATTGTATATACAGTTCGTTCCTATCAAACCGCATTTTCCCATGCATTTTTCAGATGGTCACTGCGTTGCCGTCCCATTTTACTTATTTTGACTAGCCTGCCAATTATGGAATCCCTTGGTATGTCTACTGTTCGAAATTAGCATTGCACTCTCCCAAACGGTTGTGAATAACTCCGCGCCATTGGCTTGATTCAACATTTTTATGTTGGCATTGTAACTTAATGAAAAACGGCAGATCATCTCTGACTTCCAAGCTAGAAGCATCTAACTATTAAGTTAAGCTACGGAGGCCCCCCCTTGTTTTTCATCGTTATGTGTTTTGCAATAAAATAATTTCCATGGATACCGTTTACTTCCCTTCAATGCATTGTCTTTAACATCTACAGGATGAGAATGCTGTGTTCTTGCTTTAGCCACAACGCAACTTTTTGTACTTCCACCGTTTTCACCGTCCTGCATGTTTCTGTTTATCAGAAATCTAACAATTGCTGGATTCCATGTTATTTACAACTACTACAACACAAACATCTCTTCCATATCCTGCACAATTTGTAAAGCATAAAATATATTTTGAAGTTTAAACATTCGCAGCTGTTCCATATTTGTAAATTCATTTACAAAATTAATTTGTTATGTATAATTATGTATATATAATAAAATATTTTTTATATGTATATAAGTAGTTAGTTTTAGTTTAATATTAAAAGTGTTGTTTACTTGAAATTTTGATGGTAAAATTTCAAATTGTTGAAGCACAAGAGCGCCCATATGATTAAATTTAAGGGGGGGGGGGCTGAGAAAAATCTCAACTTCCACCAAAGCTATCATACATTTTAGTAAATATTTAAGGTACTTTGCGTTTTTTTTTGACAAAATTTGAGTTTTTTCCAGCGATCTTTTGACGAAATTTGCATTTTTTTCGCGATCTTTTGGCAAAATTTGCGTTTTTTTCACAAATATTTGACCAAATTTGCGTATTTTCCACGATTCTTTGACGAAATTTGAGTTTTTCTCACGATTCTTTGACGAAATTTCTTTTTTTTTGCGATTCTTCGACGAAATTAGAGTTCCCCCCCCGCCCCCGGAATCTTTTGACGAAATTTGCATTTTTTTCGCGATCCTTTGACGAAATTTGCGTTTTCCTCTATGAATATTTAACGAAATTTGCGTTTTTTCTGCGATTCTTTGAAGAAATTTGCGTTTTTCCCGCTATTTGATGAAATTTGCATTTTTCTCGAGATCCTTGAACGAAATTTGCGTTTTTCTGCGATTACAAATTTTGCGCTTTTCCTTAGATTATTTGACGAAATTTCGTTTTTTTTCCCGATTCTTTGACGAAATTAGTGTTTTTTTTCCCGCGATCCTTTGACGAAATTTGCGTTTTTTCACGATCCTTTGAAGAAATTTGCGTTTTTTTCGCGATCCTTTGAGGAAATTTGTGTTTTTTCGCAATTCTTTGACGAAATTTTCATTTTTTTACGATTCTTAGACGAAATTTACGTTTTCTCTACGATTCCTCGACGAATTTTGCGTTTTTATCGCGATCTTTTGACGAAATTCGTCTTTTTCCCTTGATCCTTTGACGAAATTGGCGATTTTTTTCTGCGAACGATTGACGAAATTGGTGTTTTCTGTGACCATTTGTCAAAATTTGTGATATTCTTCCGTGATATTTTTTATGTTCGAATTTTCGGAACCAAATGCCTTAAATTTTCAGACAATTCGGAACATTATCACCTTCACCACGGGCCTGAGGGTACTGAATAAGGTGCTCACAACCATAAAAGACAAAGTCCATTTTGAAAAGAAATGACATATAGTCCATTGAGAAGGTGCATAAAATCTGTTTTATCAACTCCCACTGTAAACATAGTCTGTAAACAGATGACATATATACAGGGCTGCCACGGGCGACTATTAGGTAGATTTCGTAAGAAATACTACCTATTACATTCTCACCTAAGTTGGAAATTTTGAAAAATTTTTGCAGATCTACGCCGATCATGACTCCCAGAACCCAAAACCACCCCCAGTTCAAAACTTTATATATCTATCTATCTATCTATCTATCTATCTATCTATCTATCTGTGTCACATTTTTCTGACCACGATAACTGGAAAAATTCTGCATTAATCTTTTACAAACTGATACATAAAATCAAGGGGCATAAAATCTCGGTCAAGTTCGTTAATGGGCAAAATCGAACCAAGGGGGGGGAGGGTGGGGGGGGGGGCTTTTTGTGAAAACAGAAAAAAACCCATAATTTCTTAATTATTATACGTATCGAATCCATTTAAAGTTATTAATACTTCCAAGAGAAGGGCCGAAAATTTATGTATGACAGATTTTTGATATAATTAAAAATGGCTCCAAGGGGGGGAAAAAGGGGGGGTTTTAGAAGAAAAAAAATCATAGCTTCGTCAATTCACAAGATATCAAATCCGCGTAAATTTATTATTAATCCTCTTATTATTATCTAAAACTTTCATATTGACAAGTTTTTTATAGGACCAACCGTTATAGCAAAAAAAAAAAATTAAAAACAAAAAAAAATCCCTGCCGGCTCCGCCTGCAAACAAGTTACTTTTCGAAGTAGGCAGTTCCAACTCCCGCATCTTTTCGAAACTGATACATAAAATCAAGGGGCATAAAATCTCGGTCAAGTTCGTTAATGGGCAAAATCGAACCAGGGGGGGGGATGGGGGGGGGGCTTTTTGTGAAAACAGAAAAAAAAAACATAATTTCTTAATTATGATACGTATCGAATCCGTTTGACGTTATTATTACTTCTAGGAGAAGGGCCGAAAATTACTGTATGACAGATTTTTGATATAATTAAAAATTGCCTTAAGCGGGGGAAAGGGGGGGGGGGTTAGAAGAAAAAATTTCATAACTTCATCAATTCCCAAGATTTCAAATTCGCTTAAATTTATTATAAATCCTCTTAATATTATCTAAAACTTTTATATTGACAAGTTTTTTATAGGACCAACCGTTATAGCAAAAAAAAATTAAAAACAAAAAAACCCCTGCCGGCTCGCTCCGCCTGCAAACAAGGTATTTTTCGAAGTAAGCGGTTCCAACTCCCGCATCTGTTCGAAACTGATACATAAAATCAAGAGGCATAAAATCTCGGTCAAGTTCGTTAATGGGCAAAATCGAACCAGGGGGGGGGGGGGGATGGGGGGCCTTTTTGTGAAAACAGAAAAAAACCCCATAATTTCTTAATTATGATACGTATCGAATCCGTTTGAAGTTATTATTACTTCTAGGAGAAGGGCCGAAAATTTATGTATGACAGATTTTTGATATAATTAAAAATTGCCTTAAGAGGGGGGGGAAGGGGGTTTTAGAAGAAAAAAATTCATAACTTCGTCAATTCCCAAGATTTCAAATCCGCTTAAATTTATCATAAATCCTCTTAATATTATCTAAAACTTTTATATTGAGAAGTTTTTTATAGGACCAACCGTTATACCAAAAAAAAATTAAAAACAAAAAAATCCCTGCCGGATCCGCCTGCAAACAAGTTAGGTTTCGAAGTAGGCGGTTCAAACTGCCGCATCATCGTAAAAAAGGTCATTTCTTCCGCAATTCCCGACAAACAGGCGCCCCACGGTCTGCGTCTTCGAAATCTACCTGTGCCTGTAGGCCGAGCCGTCAGGGATTTTTTTTTCTATTCTATTTACACCACTATTTAAAAAAAAAACAGATTTTGTAGTATTTATTCTCACAGTCTTTGCTTTTGCAAAAATCAAACCATGTTCTTGCTTTCAACTCCAAATTCTCAATATTATAAAAATGAGATAGCTCCTTGATTTCTTTGACAAAAACATTTTTTTCCATATTTTTCATCATATTGGGAGGAAGTAAAATTGCTTTGAATGACGTTTCATTTAGATTCAAAAACCTTGACTCAAAGAATATAATTAGAGCCTAAATATGGATTTAGAAATGCTGCTCTGTAATATTCAAGAGGAGTGGCCATAGGAAGGTTCGACCGGTAAGATTATCTAGTAGACGTTCGATACAGTTTGATATCAATTTCTTACAATTACAATTCTCTATTAGCTCCATGAAAATTTTTGAAAATTCTTCTTCTGATTCCATTCTGTGCATAAGAAAAATCTCAAGAAGTTCCATCTTTATGTTCTGATAAACCGAATGCAAATCTTAATCTACAGATTGTAATTTGTTTATAACTGATAAAGAACTGATAGAAAAAATATCGAGAAATTATTTTGAGATATACAATAAACTTTATAGATAACGTTGCAGCATCTAAATGAATGGTTTGTGAGCGTGTTTCTTGGTTCGTAGAGAAAAAGTACAGAGATTTTCTTTAACAGTGACAAAATGATTAGAAAAATATAGTGTGGACATACTTTTCTGACCACATTGTTTCACATATGCCAGGAAAGGTGTGATTTACAAGAATTATAAGATTTACAAGAAAGTTTCAGGTTGACGAAAATTATTTTGTCTTGTTCTGTAGACTTAAGATACAATTTTCGCCTTCGGGCTGCGTACAATCTGACACATTCTGGATTCTAATCTTTATTAGATTCGGGAAAAAGAATTTTTCAATTAAAAATTGCACTGTACCGTTCAAATCTTATTATTAAATCTCTCTCTAATTTCTCAGCATTTTGTTCATGCAAAATCAGTTTTACCTGTGAAAATGGATCCTGTCTATAACAAAATGATTCCTTATGCAGAAAAAGTGTTATCGTCTTGTAGGAAAAAAACCACACAGTAACACCAGCTAAGGTAAAATTCGTCTAAAACGGAATTTGTTTCCTATCTTGTGCTTTTCCTCTTTGTAAGAAGCAGACTATTCGAAAAGACTAATTAAAAACTTATGAAAACAGAACCTGTCTAAAACAGAATCCAGCTTTAAAAGAAAAATAATTATGGTTATGACAAAATGAATTCTTAAAAATTATACCTGCTAAGACGGAAACACGTCTAAAACGGAAATTTCTTCCGGTGCTTTCTGATGTTGTCGAGGCAGATTTTATTGCGCTTTGTTTTTACAAGATAAAGTTAAAATTCTCATATCTTGCAACTGATTTATATTAAAAAAAGTTGACAAAACCAAAATCTAGGGGGGGGGGGGTCAAGCCCCACCTTGCCCCTCCCATATGGGCACCCTTGTTGAAGCATAATTGGCAGAGTAAAAGGGGGGCCCCTGAGCAACGTTGGGCTTCCCCTACTTCTAAGTCTTAAGCGGACCCTGGACAGAGAGATATTTTCAGATTAGTACACAAACTGCTTATTTCATTTAAACATGATTCATTTTTTAAAGTTTCAACTTTTTATTTTAAAATTAAATAAATTTGAAAAGTTATTACTTGAATACATAATTGCTATCTTTCATATATATATATATATATATATATATTTTGAATAGTTGGTGGGCAAGTTTAAAAACGAAAAAAAAAATCTATTTTCCATTGAAACTTATTGTCAGCTATCTTTGCATCGGTTAATATGTTCTGTGGGTCGGGTTGGACCACCTGATAATCCATAAAATTTCTTGCTACCTATTTTGAAAAATAAAGAAATAAATAAAAACATTTTTTTCCCCTAATATGACAGTTGTTCTTAATCGTTGAATAGGCAATGCATTCTAAAATTTCATGCTGAAAATTTTGAAAAATAAAAAAAATCGCATAAAAGAAAATTGTAAAAAAGGAAACAAGAAAATATTTGCTGTTTAAAATTAAATAAAAAAAATCACGGAAAATGGAAAATTCCCGTATTTGATAACATTAATTAAAAAACTAGAACTTTGTACTTACGTAAGCAATTACGAAAAAAGAACCTGAGAAATCATGGTTCATTAACTTAAAAAAAAAACAAGAAAAAAGAAAATAAACGATTTCACGAGTGAGTAAATTTTCTCTAACCTATAAAGAACTTTTTCTTTCTTTTTTTCTTTCCTTTTTTCTTTCGCTTTTTTTCTTTTTCTTTTTTTCTTTTTCTTTCTTTCTTTTTTTCTTTCTTTTTTTCTTTCTTTTTTTCTTTCGCTTTTTTTCTTTTTCTTTCTTTTTTTTTTTAAGAAAATAATAATACGGAAATAAATAGTATATAAATGCTATGAAAATAAGAGAAAATGCAATGACCTCTAATCTCATATGCAATTGGAGGATAAGTCCAATTTCTGCATCGAAGTCAGAGTCCCCATAATTTGGGGGGTCTAAAATTTAGTAGTAGCAGTAGAAGTTTTAGAAATAGCTTTTTTTCTTTCTACTTCATTCGAAAAACATTCCTACTTTAAAAAATAATTCATATATCTGCTATTAATTTTGCCTTAAGCATACTGATGTGTATTGATAACTAAATAAATCTAAAACTTGATATTGATGATGTAGTCATTACTTTTACCAGAATAAGAGTGAAGAAATAAGTAAATTAAAAAAAAGTATTTTAAAACTGTTCTCAAATCCAAAGGAGTTACTTTTTGACACGATTTTTAATTCATGTTTGTTCGGAAACGCATGTAATTGGCATGTGTTCTTATTTAGAGACTATGTAATCGAAACACGTTTTAATTTTTTTTTTTTATTAAAGCCAGAAGATCTTTCAGAAAGTACTGTCAGAGTCGATGTTTTGAACCGAATTTCCATCGCGATGCCGCGAGCAAGGAGAAAAACGTGTTCTTACGTGACACGAATCGCTTGTAACTCGATAAGTAATTTATTGATCAAGAAATGGAAAACTCATTTCGATTCCAAATCGCTTCAGTAGTCAAGCCTGCCAATTTTATGGCTTTGCATTTAAAAATGAGTCTGAAATTGTGTCAGAAAGTTTCGCGTGGTTGAGCCGGTCATTTGAGAACCACCTTAAGTATTTTCATCTATTACTGAGAATATCTGGTGAGAATTACTACCTAATCTTTTTTATGTTTTTGAAAAATAGAAAAAAAAATACCATCATATTCTAAAAGTTCTCTAATATTAATGTTGTTTTAATGATATTTATCATATAATATTAGTAATTCTAATCATATTGAAGTATATTTGAGACAGAAAAAAGTAAAAAAAAAATTGGATTTTGATGATATAATCTATCATTTTGCAATATTACTAAAATCTCTGTGATAGTGACTTTTCTCTGTTTTTCTTTCTATTTCTCAAAAAAAAAAAAAAAAAAAAAAAAACATACACATTTTTACATTTATTTATATTTTTTATCAATTTTGTTTGAATCGATTTCCACATGTTGATACTTATGCTGCAAATTAGTATCTTCATAAAGGTTTGCAGTCACAGACTAATATGAACGCCAGCAGGAATGAAGGGGAATGAATCCCCTTAATTTTTTTTTTCTCTGATGATTTTGAAAAAAAAAAAAAGTTAAACTTTTATTATTAATGTAGCATTATAAAACTTCCTAAGTTATATAAAATAATTAAACATTAAGAGAAAGACGAACTAAGAATTTTTCCTCAGAGGGGCTCTGCCTTCCCTTGATAATATTGGTTGAAAAAATATGAATTTTTAAAACTATTTCATTCATGAATTCACTGCAAGTATTTTGTATGGGAATAAAATTTTTATTATTAATTTAATATTATAAAACTTCCTAAGTGATATCAAATAATTAAACATTAAGAGAAAGAGGAACTAAGAACTTTTCCTCAGAGGATATCTGCGCCCCAAACCTCCTGATAAAATCTGTTGAAAATATAGACATTTTTAAAATTACTTCCTTTTGTGGAATTCGCTGTAAATTTTTGTACTTTGGAATTTTTTTTATCTATATTATAAAGCAAAAACATGTCAGTGAGTAACGCTGACGTCATATCGACGGCGGCCACGGCCTAAGCCTGACTAATCTATTTCGCATTTTTCGCGAATTTATTAATTCCTAACCATTACATAATTTCACTTTTTACACAGTCAAATAGGGGAGAAAATGTATTTTCAAATACAATTTGTCTGAAAAGTGTATCTCTATGTACTGATTTTTATTTATGGATTTATTTTTAATAATGGTATTTAAATTAATCCGTAATTGGCTCCGCAGCCCGAATACGAAAGATTAAACCATTTGAACTCAAAACAAGAATTCGATAATTTTTATTAAAGTATGGATTAATTTTCTTCCATTTTCAATTCGATTTGGGTTCGCCTGTAAATATTTCAGGGTCGGCTCGGATTGAAATGTGTCGGGTTTGGGTGCACGCAAGACTTTAGTATGCACCACCACCACCTCTTAAAATGCATCCAATCTTTTTTGAATCATGTATATTACTATAGGATTACAATCTTGTACCTTATTAAACTTTGGCGGCAGCCTTTACTTTTTGTATCGAGTTGCATGTCTCAATAATTATAAACAGTGGCATAGAAAAAAAAAAAAAAAAAAAAAAAGGACTCAAGCACTCCCTATTTAAATGAAGGCAACTTTTTTAAAAAGTGACATGAGCTGTTCCAAAGACATTACTTTCTATTTTCAGTGCTTGATAATTCATCCCTGACAAAATAATTCTGTACATAACGAAGCATTATAAATATTGATTGCATTTCTAACCAACAAATCTGCGAATCAGAGCCGTCACAAACCTGCAAGTAGCATTTTTATTTTATCTCACTTTATTTCATACTACTAGCGGCCCGTCCTGGCTTTGCACGGGTAGACAATGTAATTTTTTTAGTACATTTGTTTTCCTGAATTTCGCGACCAAAAACTATTGCTGAGATATGGCGAAATGACCTAAAACTTTCGAATCCCCCTTTAACCATCTTCGCGGAGGGGGGGGGGGGGGGGGGATTTCTAAAATCAATGAAATGCGTGTTTATCCATTTTTTAGTAGATGTATTTTCCTGAATTTCACGCTCCTACCTAAATCTGCTGCGGTGATATGGCGAAATGACCCAAAACTTTTGAATACCCCTTTAATGACCTTCTGGAAAGAATTTCTAAAATCGCCGAAATACGTATTTAACCAATTTTTTAGTAGATTTGTTTTAATTAATTTCGCCCTCCTACATAATAGCTGAGATATTGCGGAATGACCTAAAAAATTCGACCCCCCCCCCCCATTTAAGGCTGCTCTTCAGTAAACTTCCCGATTCCCCTCGCTAATGTTATTCCTATGGGCGTAGGATGCATTCGTATTTTTATAATATCTCCCCAGGAAATTAATATTTTTAACTTCTGTTTTCTTTGTACCGTATCTTAAAGAATGTCTCTTTTTTTCTTAGTTATCAAAATATTTCTAAATTATGTGCTTAATTTATATTTTTATGCGTTAAAATCTTAGCGAAACTGAATAAGATTTTAACGTTTCATATAAAATTAAGTATATATTTTAGAAACAAATTGACAACTAAGAAAAAAAGAGACATTCTTTAAGAATAGTACAAAGAAAACAGAAGTTAAAAATATTAATTTCCTGGGGAGATATTTTAAAAATACGAATGCATCCTACGCCCATAGGAATAACATTAGCGAGAGGAATCGGGAAGTTTACTGAAGAGCAGCCTTAACCACCTTCTGGGGGGAATTTCCAAAATTGCTGAAATACGTGTTTTATTCATTTTTTAAAAGATTTTTTTTTCTGATTTTCGCGCTCCAAACTAAAACTGCTGCTGAGATATGACGAAATGATCTAAAACATTCGACCCCCCTTTTAACCCCCTTTGGGGGGGAAATTTCTAAAATCACTGAAATACGTGTTTAACCAATTTTTTAGTAGCTTTGTTTTCCTTAATTTCGCGCTCCTACATAAAACTGCTGCTGAGATATGGCGAACTGACCTAAAACACTTGATCACCCCCTTTAACCCCCTCCGGGAGGGGAATTTCTAATATAGCTGAAATGCATGTTTAATCATGTTTTTAGTAGATTTGTCTTCCCGATTTTTGTACTCTTAACTAAAATTGCTGCTCAGATATGGCAAAATGACCTAAAACATTCGCCCCCCCCCCTTTAACCCCCTCGGGTGGGGAATTTCTAAAATCGTTGAAATATATGTTTAATCTTTTTTTAGTAGATTTATTTTCCTGATTTACGCGTTCCTACCTCTAACTGCAGCGGAGGTATGGCGAAATGACCTAAAACATTCGACCACCCCCCTTTAACCACCTTCTGGGTGGAGTTTCTAAAATCGCTGAAATAGGTATTTAATCCTTTTTTTAGTAGATTTGTTTTCCTGATTTTCGCGCTCCTACCTATAATTGCTGCTGAGATATGGCGAAATGACCTAAAACATGCGACCACCCCCTTTAACCCCCTTTGGGATGGAATTTCTGAAATCGCTGAAATAAAGTGTTTAATTATTTTTTAGTAGCTTTGTTTTCCTGATTTTCGCGCTGCTACCTATAACTGCTGCTGAGATATGGCGAAATGACCTAAAACATTCGACGACCCCCTTTAAGCCCCTTTGGGGGGGGGAATTTCTGAAATCGCTGAAATAAGTGTTTAATCATTTTTGTAGTAGATTTGTTTTCTGGAATTTCGCGCTCCTACCTATAACTGCTAATGAGATATGGCGAAATGACCTAAGACATTCGACCACCGCTCTTTAAACCCCTTCTGGGGGAATTTCTGAAATCGCTGAAATAGGTGTTTACTCATTTTTTTAGTAGATTTGTTTTCCCGATTTTCGCGCTCCTACCTTTAACTGCTGCTGAGATATGGCGAAATGACCTAAAACATTCAACCACCCCTTTTAACCCCCTTCTGGGGGGAATTTCTGAAATCGCTGAAATAGGTGTTTAATCATTTTTGTAGTAGATTTGTTTTCTGAAATTTCAAGCTCCTACCTCTAACTGCTGCTGAGATATGGCGAAATGACCTAAGACATTCGACCACCCCCCTTTAACCCCCTTCTGGGTGGAGTTTCTAAAATCGCTGAAATAGGTGTTTAATATTTCTTTAGTAGATTTGTTTTCCTGATTTTCGCGCTGCTACCTATAACTGCTGCTGAGATATGGCGAAATGACCTAAAACATTCGACGACCCCCTTTAAGCCCCTTTGGGGGGGAATTTCTGAAATCGCTGAAATAGGTGTTTAATCATTTTTGTAGTAGATTTGTTTTCTGGAATTTCGCGCTCCTACCTATAACTGCTAATGAGATATGGCGAAATGACCTAAGACATTCGACCACCGCTCTTTAAACCCCTTCTGGGGGAATTTCTGAAATCGCTGAAATAGGTGTTTACTCATTTTTTTTAGTAGATTTGTTTTCCCGATTTTCGCGCTCCTACCTTTAACTGCTGCTGAGATATGGCGAAATGACCTAAAACATTCGACCACCCCTTTTAACCCGCTTCTGGGGGGAATTTCTGAAATCGCTGAAATAGGTGTTTAATCATTTTTGTAGTAGATTTGTTTTCTGGAATTTCAAGCTCCTACCTCTAACTGCTGCTGAGATATGGCGAAATGACCTAAAACGTTCGACCACCCCTCCTTTAACCCCTTCGGGGGGGGGGGGATTTCTAAAATCGCTGAAATACATGTTTAATAATTTTTTTAGTAGATTTGTTTTCCTGATTTTCGCGCTCCTACCTATAACTGCTACTGAGATATGGCGAAATGACCTAAAACATTTGACCCCCCCCCCTTTAACCCCTCGGGTGGGGAATTTCTAAAATCGTTGAAATATGTGTTTAAACATTTTTTAGTAGATTTATTTTCCTGATTTACGTGCTCCTACCTATAACTGTAGCTGAGATATGGCGAAATGACCTAAAACATTCGACCACCCCCCTTTAACCCCTTCTGGGGGGAATTTCTAAAATCGCTGAATTAGGTGTTTAATCATTTTTGTAGTAGATTTGTTTTCCTGATTTTCGCGCTCCTACCTATAACTGCGGCTGAGATATGGCGAAATGACCTAAAACATTCAACCACCCCCTTTAACCCCCTTTGGGGGGGGGGGAATTTCTGAAATCGCTGAAATACGTGTTTAATTATTTTTTAGTAGTTTTGTTTTCCTGATTTTCGCGCTCCTACCTATAACTGCTGCTGAGATATGGCGAAATGACCTAAAACATTCGAACCCCCCTTTAACCCCCTTCGGAAGGGTATTTTCAAAAATCCCTTCTTATTGCTTGCCTAGGCCATAACAGTAATCTACAGTCCAAATTGCGTGACCCTGACTTTAGTAGTTTCGGCTGGGCGTTGATGAGTCAGTCAGTCAGTCAGTCAGTCATCGTTTCCTCTTTATATAATAGTATAGATATAGATTTGTAGCTTTGAACTTACAGTTTTATTAGCTTCCATATCAGAATTACTGCAAGCAAGATTTGAAATAGTTTCAGGAATTAAACTCTCATGATTGTAACACGGAAAATACGATTGCCTGCACTGATATTTTAAGGTTGTTTATTTTCTGAAAAAACTTTATATTATATATGATGCAGGGGCTCTGTCCCCCTGAATCTCCGTTGTGTTATTTATTTGATAACCGTCATTTTGTAGAATTCCGTGTGTTAAATCCAAAATACAGTCCAACCCTGTTAAGACGCGTTTCAAGCGACTGGACAAAAGTCGCGTATCATCATCATCCCAAAACATGGTTTAAGGCTATAAGCCTGTTTCGGCCTCAATCCATCTCTTTCGCGGCCTTCCTCTGTCTCTTTTCTCCCTTGGTTTATAATTAAAGGCTGTTTTTGGTATGCGATCAGAATCCATCCTTTCCATGTGGTCCCTCCATTTCCTTCTGTAATTGCCTATTTTACTCACTATTGGCATTGGCATAACCTCAAGCTCTCTTCTGATGTAGTCGTTCTTTATTTTGTCCATTATCAAACATCCCTTCACACTCCTCAAAGTCGTGTATTAGACGTGAATAGTATAATTTTGCAGGAACTGAGCTTATTTACTTATATCTAATCATCTAAATGAACTTTAACGTTTTCATTTATATGTTTACGATTGAAAGTGTCTTTTAAGAATATTTAGATTACAATTTAAATGCATTCAGCTCATTCTCTGATTTTATAAGACCGATTGGAATAATAACTAAAAATAAATATGGATTCAAGTAGGGTTTTTTTGCCGATTAATATATGTTACAAACAACCAAAAATTAAGTAACAAAAATAGTTTTACTGCTAGCCTAACTTTTTTAACACAAACCAAACATATTAAATCTTTGCAACACAATCCATTTATTAAAATCACATTTCATGTTTAGTGCTTGTGATAATGAGCACTCTCATAATCAGTCCTTAATTTTTAATATAACACGAAAAAAATATCCTTATTAATTTTTGTTTAAAAAAAAATATTGTTAACATGGCCAAAAAGTAAACTAAACATAGAAACAGAAAAGGAATTATATAATCACAGTCTCATTTGTTTAATCTTCAAGAGTTTCACTCTTTTTGTTTCCTATAACATGCGTTATAAAACATAGTGGTGATGTAACATACATTATACAAAACTTCACTAACAATAAATATAATCATCTCTAATCATAATAATTTTCATAACGTTTCAATGCTAATTTAGTGGGCTTTGTCTTTATTCAAATGTCTATCGCTATTTCCGATCAGTAATAGTCGTTTTAATTAATCTGTCAAAATAAGACGAGTATTACTATTAGGAAACATTGATTTTTATCTAAAAAAAATCCGTTAAATTGGCAACACTGGAAAAGGCAGAAGAAACTTTGAATCTTGGTCTATGAATCCGCGTCTTAAGCCAGGTTGAACCGAATTCACGTCTGAACTGAAACGCTGTCGCATATTAAGAGGCTACTTCACTCAGACGAAAACACCCGCTCGCTAATGTTAATCCTATGGAGGAAATATTTTAAGATATCTCGTTCGCATTTCAATATTTTTTTTTTTTTTTTTTTTTTTTTTTTGCATTGGATAGTTGAGGTCAATCTCTATGCACGCTTCTTTGTACTTTTTCGATTTTGATTACAATTTTTTTTTTTTTTTATTAAGATACTTTCACTTTCGGAACCTGTTTTGAAAGTGAAAGTATCATTTAAAAATCATTTAAAAATATTGAAATGCGAACAAGATATCTTAAACTATTTCCTTCATAGGATTAACATTAGCGAGCGGGTGTTTTTGTCTGAGTGAAGTAGCCTCTTTCGCGCATATAAATGTGACATTTTTACATTAGTCTAATAATGTTCAAGGGAACGGAAGCGGAATCGCGTATTAACCGTGAGCGTCTTAAACGGGTCCGATTGTATCGGTTTCGTGATAATGGCAATAAATATTATTCGGAACGGTTAATTATGGGCATAAATATTTTATGAATTACTGATAATCCTAATTGTTCAATTTATTTGAAAATGATTCTTGAGCTTCTCCCATAATGTTTGAATTGCTACGCCACTGATTGTAAAGCACTGAGAAATCTTCACTATCTTTATAAAAGATTTCTGTGCCATAATTGCATATCTTTATGATGTCATACTGGAGACCATTACTTACTATCAAATTTTCTCTCCCTGATTACATTTTTGAAGAGAGAATATTCTTGCAGAATTTCTCATTTTCCATCTCACGCTACCGTGACAATAGCTTTTGTTTAAAAATAAATACACCTGTAAAACTTATTTTTCCTGAATAAATGAACAACTGGTAACACGGGTAACTCACCGCAGACTTTACCGTCTGTGTTTCTATTGTCTTTCTAATCACACGTTACGAACAACTTTGTGAAAAAAAAAAAAAAAAACGCACCGGATATCCTTTCAGCACTCATTGATTTCTCTCGTAAAAGTGAATAAACAAAAAAATTACAAATTGTGATCTTCAAGAGTGGATTTTACTGCGTGGCTAGAGGAATACAACAGACTCGATTATCTCATTATTACAAGTTGTAGAATCGATTTTCTCGTAACGAGCACGTTCTCAAAGCGCTACAGCGGCAATTTCGCTTACGCGAGAATACAGGGAAACTCTTTAACCCCAGCCCGTGCATACATTTTCATCTTTTACTCCAAATATTTCAAAAAAGCTTTGTCGAATTTAATCATAGAACTTATGTGATTAAAGGAGACGAAAATTTTTATTTGAAAATACTGGTATGAAAAATTAAGGATTGAACGCATTATAACCCTACTACACTATATTGCCAAAGGTGATTGGTCACTTGCGATTTTAGACGTTTTGTTAACTATCTAGAAAAATGCATGAGGAATTAACCTGAAACTGCAGGTGTGTAAACAGTATAGTATAGGTTATATATTTCCGCGAAGATTTTTTCACGAAACCCCATAGGGGACTGTCAACAAATTGAAAAAGAACGAATATCTTTTGGATAACCCTGTAAAAACTAATGTAGCAAAGGCGTTCAAACTCGAGAGTATTAATAAGTGGCTTATTGTAATATACTGTGTTCATTTTTATTAGGATAACATGGAAACTCGTAGAAAAATTAAGGTTTTTATAAAAACAGTCCCAAATTTCGCATAGTTTTTTGCTCATAATTTGCAGAGTTCTTAATATAAAAAAAAGTTCTTTTCAGAAAATATGACAAACAACATTGTACATAATACTCTGCAATCATAATTAAAAAATAATAAAAATTGGATAAAAAATGAGCAGGTTTACAAAAAATGTTTCACTGCGCATGCGCGAATGCAATCAAAATATAATATGCATAATGTATTAGCTAAGTATATAGAGCAACTTTTGTGAAAGTCTCAAAATCATAGCTTGAAAATTCTGAAAATTATCGTCGATAGAATAAGCTCGAAATCCGTTGTTCCCAAAAGGAAGCAAAAATATGAGGGGTTGTATCCAAATATAGTAGTACGTGAAATATTGTGTACGCTATCTTGGCACTAATCAACAGATATTTGATACAACCCCTCATCTTTTTGCTTCTTTTTGGGAACAACGGATTTCGAGCTTATTCTATCGACGATAATTTTCAGAATTTTCAAGCTATGATTTTGAAACTTTCACAAAAGTTGCTCTATATACTTAGCTAATACATTATGCACATTATATTTTGATTGCATTCGCGCATACGCAGTGAAACATTTTTTAGTAAACCTGCTCATTTTTCATCTAATTTTTATTATTTTTTAATTCTGATTGCAGAGTTATATGTACAATGTTATTTGTCATATTTTTTGAAAATAACTTTCTTTTATGTTAAAAACTCTGCAAATTATAAGCAAAAAACTAGGCGAATTTTGGGACTGTTTTTATAAAAACCTTAATTTCTCTACGAGTATACATGCTATCCTCATACAAATGAACATAGTATATTACAATAAGCCACTTATTAATAATCTCGAGTTTGAACGCCTTTGCTGCATTAGTTTTTACAGGGTTATCCAAAAGATATTCGTTCTTTTCAATTTGTTGACAGTCCCCTATGGGGTTTCGTGAAAAAAATCTTCGCGGAAATATATAACCTATACTATACTGTTTACACACCTGCAGTTTCAGGTTAATTCCGCATGCATTTTTCTAGATAGTTAACAAAACGTCTAAAATCGCAAGTGACCAATCACCTTTGGCAATATAGTGTATACGAGAGCGTTCATGCATACCATTGTACGGATTGTACGCATTATATACTACGCTCGGCGCGAAGTGGTTACGTGAAACAATGGGATATCCATAATTACAAACATCAACGTTATCTCCATAATTACACGATTCCATAAAATATACTTACATCGAGCAATTTCCAATAAAATTTTCCAATATAAAATACTGTATTTTCCAAAAATAAGACCAGATCTTATATTAATTTTTGCTCTAAGCGTGCACTAAGGCTTATTTTCGCATGATGTCCTTTTTTTCCCCTTGAGAAACATTTTATATTTATTCATTTGCAGCAAAATTATGCATACATTCATTTAAAACAATGTACATTTATTCATGCACAAAAACTTACCTTAATACAGTCATGTCATCTTCTTCTGATATTTCATCATAAAGCTCTAAACTCCAAATTTCGGATTGAAGAAAGGTCAATTTATTAAAAATTGCATTTTAAAATATTTTCATTATTATTAAAGTTATATGAACTAAAAATCTGAATTCGAGTTCGAGTGAGACGCCCCTATAACTGACTGTTGCATAATTTCTTGTGTCTTATGACATAATTTCTTCTAGAACCATTAGCCATTGACCCCCAATCTTTCATATTGATTTAGTTTAATCATTTTAAAGTTTTCTTTCTGTTCAATATGCACGTGAAAATATTTATTTCAATTGAAAAATGTCTGTAAATATTATTATTTATTTATTTATTTTGTAATCTGCCAGCAGGGGATAAAAACGACCAATTCAAAATATGAATTAAATCTTTATACGAATAACTGAAAAAAAAAACCCCACAGAATTAAATAAATTTAAGAAATGGTTGAACACTGCACATAACAATGTATAGTCAAGTATATGCCACCAAAAGATGGTTAAATTGCTATGCTTTATTGAAAGAATAGAATCAATTTTCTCGTATAACAAATACCTTTATAGTTAACATTCTCGCTTACGTGAGAATATAGAGTAACTCGTTAGTCACGTGAAGGAATAGAAATGATGGTTAAGCATCTTGCCGAATTCACTATCAAAGTGTTTGCATAATAAGAGAGGTATGTAGCGAGTGCGAGACCTTCAAAACGCTGCATTCAGTAATTTTTTTTTAACTTTCGTATATATTTTGTATATTTCTTGTCGTTTTTCTACTTTTCCCCCTTTACTGGTATGCAAAATATACGATTGTTTTCAAGAAGATCCATGTGCAATTTAAAAAGAAAAGCAGCAATTTCAAGCATACGAGTCAATATATGAGAAGTAACTTTTGCTTAACCAGTTAACTATCTTTTAAAATGTACAATTTCTCAGATAAAATTATTATTTTTTAATATTTTTCAATATAGTGGAAAAGTACTTATGACTTCAGTCCTGTGTCCCAGTATCCGTGCTCTAGCTTTCGTAAATGCACTTAGATTGTCACAAAATCTGTATATGCTTTTGAGGTTTACTACAGCATGTTGCATATCGAAAAAGGTAAGTGTAGTATTTATTGTTCATTTACAGAGGCATACAAAAGAATACGTTTACGTTATGGTCTATGGGTCTATGGGTCGAAAAACTTTTCAAGTGCAAAGAGTGACAGCCTTCTTAACTAACCAAGGATACAAAAATGAAACAATGCGTAAAAATCTTACATTTTTGAGTAGGAATAAGCGTTAAAAATATTCCTGGGGAAAAAATAAACTAAACCGAAATATTGATCTGAATCTCTCTCTCTCTCTTTTCTATGATTTCTATTTCTGCAGATCTTCAAGTTGACGTTATCGCCAAAGTGTAGATTCATATTCCCACATTAGTCATCAACAGTCTAAATTTCAGATACTTTTCTCCGAAAAAGATTTCTCCTGCTCCGGAGGAGGGGGGAAATTTTGAACTTTCAAACCAATAACAAATAGAAAAATTGAAAAGTTTCGAAGGGACACTTTAAGTTGGTTCTCAAATTCCCTGCCCAACAACGCGAAATCATTTCTAACGTAAATATATAAAATGAGCTATTTCGAATCGAATTGAGTTTTCCATTTTTAATAAATAAATTACTTACGGAGTTATAAGTGATTCTTGTCACGTGACGACACGTTTCCCCCCCCCCTTTTTCGCGAAGTCGTGTTGGAAATTCGGTTCTAAATGCCAAATTTAACAGTATTTTCTGAAAGATCTTCTGCCTTTACCGAAAAATGGAAAACGTCTTTCGATTACGTAGTTTCTGAATACGAACACCTGTCAATTTCATGTGTTTCCGATAAAAAATATGAATCCAGAAATGTGTCAGAAAGTAGCTCCTTTGGATTTGAGAACAGCCTTAATGCTCTGTGGAAAAATGTCCTCCGCAGGTCATTCTCTAAATTCATCACTGCAAATTAAATAAGTTTTCTGCAACGAATAAATAGTTACGCGTTGAAGCAATTACTAAAAAAGTCCTTCCGGCCTGTAGCGGTAGGAAAAGGTAGCTTTCCTATATCTTCGTTTTAAAATTTTAGCGAATGTTACTCGAAAACAGCAAGCTAAAATGCAAAGAAACCATTTACAAAACATTCGTTAATACTGAATTTGAATAAGAAAGTCGCCAAATTATTGAGCTATAGCCAAATTGGCTTCATTTGCAAAGACTTATTTTGGTCGCCAAATTTGGTGATATTTCGCCAAATGTCGCCAAGTTTGGCGAGAATTTGGCGTTAACGGATATGAATATATAGTTTTATTATGCGTATGATTGGGAAAATGATTACAACAATGAAAATTTTTGTAATGTGCTGTCTTGTTTCAAAATGTCAGCCACGCTAGAATTTCAAACTGCTGTTTTTAAGATAGACGTAAAACATAAAATGCTCTGGAATCCTTGTATTAAGGTCTAACACTTAATTAAAAAATAAATTTGATTTTTTAACTTTTTTGTATATTTATTTTAGTTTTAAATCTTTAAGTGACCGCCATCTTGAAACAAGATGGCGGACCAAGCTGGCCAACGAACTCGGTCGAGACATTGGTGAGCTTAATACACAGAATTAGTTTCATCCAAATTGATTTATAAATACTAGCGTTATCGTATGACATAGGTCAGATATATATATATATATGGATATATCTATATATATAAATCAACATTTGAACAGAGGGTGGTTTTGGGGTCTGGGGGTCATGATCGGTGAAAATATATCGAAATTTTCTGGGACTGCTTTCCTCCGAACGGCTGCAATAGGTATAGCTTTATACTTTTAGGTAGCTTTCAATACAAAAAAGTATAAAGCTACCTATTGCAGCCGTTCGGAGGAAAGCAGTTCCGGAAAATTTCGATATATTTTCACCGATCATGACCCCCAGACCCCAAAACCACCCTCCGTCCAAATGTTGATTTATATATATAGATATATCCATATATATATATATATATATATATATATATATATATATAAAACTTTAAGTAAAATTTAACCATTGAAACATAAGAAACTGACCACATACACTGAAATCCCGATACCAAAGAGCCCTGTCAATTTACAAATTAAAATTGTAGTCCTAATAAAAGTAACATTATTAATTCAAATTAAGAAGAAGAAAAAAAAAAAATTAAATAAATAGAAAATAAGGAATGAAATATAAACCACACGAGTATATACACAAATAAAAGCTTATAAAGTAATTTACTTTTTCAAGGGCAAGAAAATCACATTTATAAGCAAAGAACGATTGTTTTCTGTATATGACACCAGCTTTTGCTAAATATAGTGCCATATCTTGCCCGAACAATCGCTGAAACAATATTGAATAACAAGACCTTTACAATGGAATATTATAAATTATACATACAATTTGAAAAGGAGTGTGAAAAAGAATTAAAAAATATATATATTACTTATATTGATAATATCCCAAGATATTTAGTATATTGTGAGCACATGTACAAAGTTGTATCCACAAAAGAAGAGGTTAAATTCACAGTTAAATAGAGAATCCTTCAGATCATAAATTGTAACCTACAGTTACAGTTATTTTTATTTAACTAAATAGATTACAACATTTAAAAAAATGTAGAAAAAAAATTATGATATACATATAAATAAAAACCATTAATTATTTTATTTTAATTTTAATTTAATAAATTAAAATATATAATATTACTTGATAATTTGAAATTATTTCATAGATATTATTACCTCCATACTAAATTTCCAAGTTTTAATATTTTAAATAAGCTATACTACTGCTATCTATTGTAAAAATATTAGACTATTTTAGCATACTATCAAATACATTGCTGCTGACATCTGGTGTACAGATATTCTACTAAAACTTTAATATTGTATGTATAATTACTTATATGCAGCTGTAATGTAGTGTAAATATATTAATTTTACTAGTTAATATTAATGATATATATAGAGAATAAGAGTTACTAGTATAATATAATTTATATTTTAACTAACCCATTTAAAATATATCTTAATTTAACCCAAACATTAATGTAGAATCCATATGATGCTTTCATTTTATAAATTAGTATTATACTTAGAAATAACATAGATTATTCAATATGGTAATGCACTTATTATAATTTAAATCCAGCTATTTAAATAATATCTACCATGAAAAAAAAATATATAAAAAACATAAATATTAATTAAATTAAATGATCTAATAATAAAATAAAATAAATAATATAAAACTAAGAGATATGTTTATTAGTGTACTATATTTAATAAATATTTAATATTTACTAAAATTAAATATGTTTAACATATATATATATATATATATATATATATCTGACCTATGTCATACGATAACGCCCGTAATTATGAATCGATTTTGATGAAACTAATTGTGTGTATTAAGGTCACTAATGTCTCGACCGAGTTCGTTGGCCAGCATGGTCCGCCATTTTGTTTCAAGATGGCGGCCATTTAAAAATTTAAAACTAAAATAAATATACAAAAAAGTTAAAAATTCGAATTCAATTTTTTAATTACGTGTTAGGCCTTGATACAAGGATTCCAGAGCTTTTTTTGGTTTACCTCTATCTTAAAAAATGGCTGAGATAGAGCAGTTTGAAATTCTAGGGTGGCTGACATTTTGAAACAAAACAGCACATTAACGCGATTACTCGCAAATTATTTTCTTTCATTGTTGTAATATTTTTCCCAATCATACGCATAAAACTATATATTCATATCCGTTAACGCCAAAATTGGCGATATTGGCGACAAAATTGGCAAAATTGGGCGACATTTGGCGAAATATCGCCAAATTTGGCGATCAAAATAAGTCTTTATAAATGAAGCCAATTTGGCTATTGCTCAATAATTTGGCGAATTTCTTATTCAAATTCAGTATTAACGAATCTTTTGTAAACGTTTCTTTGCATTTTAGCTTGCTGTTTTCGTGTAACATTAGCTAAAATTTTAAAACGAAGATATAGGAAAGCTACCTTTTCCTCCCGGTACAGGCCGGAAGGACTTTTTTGTATTGAAAGCTACCTAATACGATGGTAAGATACAACGCTAGCTAACAAAAACTGAACTACCCCGAAAAAAATCAATTGCTCACATTCTGATGATCGACATTATAACTTAAATTTAAAAATAATACTAGTTATGTACTACTATAATAAATAATACTGACATTATGTTTCCTCAAACACGTTTTAAAATAATTAACATTTCCTTTCATAAAAATGTTTGAAAACTTTTCTTTCCTGTCAAAAGAGAAAGAAAGGTGTAGAAAGAAAAGATTTAACACAGCGTTTTAATTAAAGTTTTCATCAAATAATTTCCCTTGGCATCTGCGTAAACTTTTTTTTTTTTCTTTTATAATTGGGATTGGGAAAAATTATGTCATGTACGGAAAAATCTTCTTCAGGAAATGCATTTAAACTTTTCAGATATGTAATTTTTTACCAGACACATAGCTGAATAAAGCAACGATTTTCTCCCAGCAACTGTTGCTTAAAATCGGTCAATTTTTCAACATTAATTTTCCAGTTAATTATGAAGGAAACAAGGGAACTCAGCTTAATTAATATCTTGAAGGATTTTCTCGCTTTTTAAGAAACGAGAGAAAAAAAAAAATCTAAGATGAAGTTTGTGGAGATTTGATGAAAAAGAAAAAAAAAGTTTTTTTCCTCCTGTATATAAATTAGATATAAAATGGTGTACATGTAAAATACTAACGTAATTTCATTAGATATTTTTTTTTTCTAGTTTGTTCTTTTCTCTATTAAATTGTGTATTAGAATTGATGTAATTTGCATAATTAATACGAATGTTATTATGGGGTGATTATACTTTTTTATATGTATATAAAGAGATTTTAATTTAAATCGAAAATTTAACACTAACATGGACCAATAATTTGTATAAATTAATCATTAAATTTTGATTATGCGTGTGATCAATGCTTCTATGTACAGAATAAATCTTCAACACTTTGTCAAAGTAAAATATTCCGAAAAGATTAAGTTAATAATACAGTGGAGCATCAGTAGAGAGAAAATGGGGCTCCGGCCCCAGGAGGAGCTCGGAGCCGGAGGAGGGAGGAGGGCTCCTCCTCCTCCTCCTCCTCACGAAGTGCTCTCCTCCTCACGAAGTGCCCTCCTCCTCCCAAAGTGCGCACCTCCTCCCAAAGTGCCCTCCTCCTCCTCCTCCCGAAGTGTCCACCACTTAAGATAAGGGGATTAATTAAGGATTAGTGTTAATTAATTTTAATTAGGGAACTTAGAAATTTTTTGAAGCAAAATTTTTTTTTTCGCGGAGAATTTCCTACTAGAGTACGAGGTGTGTTTCAAGGGATTTATTTTAGCGAGTTAGAAATTTAATTAATTTTAATTTTAATTAATTTTAATTGGGGAACTTAGAAATTTTTCGTAGCAATTTTTTTTTTTCAACGAGAGTATGCAGTTTGATTATGAGTATATGCAGTAGAAGTGAATGATTAATTCATTAAAAATATTAATTAAACATAGTAATTAATTTTAATTGCAGAACTTAAGAATTTTCGCGAGATTTTTTTTTTTTTTTCAACTAGAGTAGGGTATTTGATATACATGTTAGAGGAGAATTTTAAAAGTCAATAATGGTTTAATTAAAAAGGGTTATGCATTAATTTTAATTGGGGAACTTAGAAATTTTTCGAAGCAAATTTTTTTTTTCAACGGGAGTATGCAGTTTGATTATGAGTGTATGCAGTAGAAGTGAATGATTAATTAATTAAAAATATTAATTAAAAATAGTAATTAATTAATTTTAATTGCAGAACTTAAAAATTTTCGCGAGATTTTTTTTTTTTTTCAACGAGAGTAGGGTATTCGATATACATGTTAGAGGAGAATTTTAAAAGTCAATAATGGTTTAATTGAAAATGGTGATTAATTTTAATTGGGGAACTTAGACATTTTTCGAAGCAAATATTTTTTCAACGAGATAGGCTATTTGTTATACATGTTAGAGTATATTACAGGTGAATTTTAAAAGTCAATAATGATTTAATTAAAAAGGGTCATTAATTAATTTTAATTGGAGAACTTAAGAAATTTTGGCGAGATTTTTTTTTTCCCTCAACGAGAGTACGCAGTTTGCATGTGCAGTAGAATGGTAGCTGGTAGTAATTAAAAAGGGTCATTAATTAATTTTAATTGGCGGACTTCAACATTTTTGGGGCAAACAGGCGCGTTTTAATGAATTCGATATAGGTTGTGGTAAAAAATATAGGGTCCCGCATGAAATATACTGTACTCAATTGAATAGCTCTCCCCTCCCCCTCCCCCTCCCTTTTTTACCCAGAGGGGGCCCTTCGATAGACCAACAATACACACTTCTAAAAATATAGAGTACTATAAAAAGAATTTTAGCGTATATGTAAATAAACAAGTATGTAAAATCAGGCATATCAGCATAATTCATGAATCACTTTCCAACATTATCGAAATGTTATGTGAACAAAATATAATTTTACCATCTAGTGCATTAGTTAATTAAAATAGTGAATAGTTACAGATCCCCTTTTTAATAAAAAGGCCCAAGGCCCTTCACAAAAAATCCAAATAATTCAAGAAAAAGCTTTACCCAACTGATAGCCAAAACATATAGGATTCTTAAATGGATTGAAGTATACAAATAGGTTCTACAGGAATACATTTATTTAGGTTAGCATGTAAAAATAGTTAAAAGTTATAGGGAAGCCTTCGAATGGAGTGATTATACGTTTTGGGGACCCTTCAAAAGAAACTGGAAACAGTTATAGATATTGAACCCTTCACAAAAAATTGGACAAATCCCCTTTTTAATAAAAAGGGCCCCTTCACAAAAATTCCAATGAATTCAAAATATGCATAAATACTGGAACCCTTCATACATTCAGTTCGTCGATCCCCCTTTTTTTTACCTTTCGAAGTGTGAACTCGCATTAGACTAAAGGGTCCCTTCATAAAATAAATGAGATACGTGCCCTATTCAAATAAAAACCACCCTTCACAAAAACTGTAGGGGTTCCCTTTTGGAATAAAAAAGCATCCTTCACAAAAATTCCAATTATGCATAAGATCCCTTCATAAAATCAGATAATTTACACTTTCGCCTTTTTTTTTTCAATTCAAGTTAGGCTAAAAGTACAGCTTGCGCGTCGATATGTTCAAAACACATAGTTATAGATATTAAGCTACCTTCACAAAATAAATTCAATAGATTCATGTTATATTATGGCGACAGAAATACAAGGGATACTCACCTTCCATGAAAATGCAAGGTCCGCTGTTTGAATGAAAAGGCCTCCCTTCACAATATACCCTGTAAAAATATTATGATTCCACAGATATTTTAAGAAATAGAGTACTAATCTCAAATGAATGCGAATTCATGCAATGTAAAAAATAGGTTTTACACGAACACATTTTTAGTATAACGTTCAAAATATAGTTTTTAGAAAAAAGATTCATGTTTCACCAAATTTATCATACAAGTCTGTAAAATAAGGTAGATCATTTCATGAAAAATAATTGAATTTTCGAATGATTATGCTTTAAAATACATATTTATAACTGCAACTAAGATTTGAATGTTACCCCCTAAAAGAAAATAGAGATACTTCGGAGTAGAATCAAATTCTACTCCGAAGTATCTCTATTTTCTTTTCGATATAAGATTGGTGCCTAATATTGATGAACTGGATTTTTCACAAAACAATTTCCATAGGGTGTGCGCCAAGGAACTCTATATCAACTACTCAATGTGTGGATTTTTTTTTATTTTTCTGCTGTCGTGACTCCTCTTGTGTCTACATCTTCGAAATGTGCCTGAATTTGTCTACATCTTCGAAATGTTCCTGAATTTGTCTACATCTTCGAAATGTGCCTGAATTTTTCTACATCTTCGATATGTGCCTAGATTTGTCCTGCGGTTCATGTTAGTTAAATATGCCTTTTCCGTGCCACGTAAGTGATAAACTGTTTCAACCTAGGATCTTTTGTGCAGTTTTTTTTAACCTGTGCCTGTGATAAATACGCCTTCAAAAAAAAATTGCCTTCAAAAATTTTTTACTTTCAAAAAAAAAAAAAAAAAAAAAAGAAAGAAAGAAAGAAAGAAATTCCAGCTGGATATATAATTAAAAATTTTCTCGCAGTCTTTTTGGTGCAACTTATATTTTTCCAATGTGTTAAGATTATAACTTCATTCAACCGATTCTACATATGCTTTCATTATTTCAAAAAGATTATCTTTCTTCGTCGATTAAATTTCTCCAGTTTACATGTATGAAATATGCCGCTAATTTCAGTGAATTTCAACTCATGATTATGCACTGTGTGGTTTCATCGTATAAACACGAGAAACTTTGATTGTGTTTCGGCATAAGAAAAAAAAAACACCAAGAAACTCAATGTGCTCCTCGAATTGACTTCCTAATCATGCGTTGCGGTTCTTATAATCGGAAAACTCTTTCTAACTTAGTTTCGATAAAAATTCAAGGTTATTGAATGCCTATCCATCAGCTTTAACGAAAACTTTTTGTTTTTAATTGCCTTGTAATAATCAAGTAAGAAGAAAATAACTGTGCTTGCAAATGTTGTTGAACTCTATCTCCATTAAAAAAAAAAAAAAAAAAAAAAAATATTCATTCCTCCAACTGCAATTCCATTGTGTAAAGGAATACTTATTCATAGTGATACAAATCACAAAATCCGTTTTCATCTGTGTTAATTTAAAACGAAAAAATAGATATATTATTTTCAGTGTTTTTTTTCTATTGCTAGGTGTTTTCTCAAATTAGTTATACAATGGATATATACTTGTGTTACAGGTAAGAGTTTTTATTCTTAATGTGTTGATATAAAAAAAAAAGACAACGAATAAGCAGAAAATTCTTATTTTTATTAAAATTTTAAATTTTATGAAATCAGCTTTCTATGGTAATTTCAAATGATATTTTCATGTTTATGATGGGATAAACTTTGACAGTGCAAGAACTGTAATATTTTTTTAATAAAAAAAAAGCCACTGCAAGAACTTTTAAATATTTAATAATGTGTATATTTTAAATCGTTCCAGAGGTAGTTTTGTATATTTGTGGCGTACAGGTAAGAAGCAGATTGTTTTCTAACTGTCAGAGATCTTTCAAAATTTAAAATGATACTAAATTTCACTTATATCTGAAATTTTTTCATGACTGATAAATTTTATTCAAATTTTGCTTCGTTTTATTATTTTGTTGTATTTTTATGCATTTGAAGCCACTGCTTATCATTTTAGAGATCTCTAAGGTTTTAAATATTTTAATCTTTAAAAAAATAATAATAATAAATTATCAGTTTTTATGTGTTTTAAATTTTGATATATTTCTATTCACATTTTGGGTTGCATTCAGTTTTTAACTCTAAGTTAATAATATATTATGGTAAATACTCTAAATATGATCTCATGATATGATATTTTAATTTATACTGTAGGTATGCACTGCTTTGAGTAAACTCTTTGCTTTTTTGTGTATCTGGTCTTGTGTATTTTACTAGTGTATTTATACCCTCATGCCATTTTTATCATATTGGTAAGAAGATATGACATTTTAAATTCTTGCAATTCATGCACTCCCTTCACCTCTTTTAATGTTTTGTGTAGATCTTTTCCATATTCATGCCTATTAAAAAAATACGCAAAATAAATCTAGGACCAGAGTGCAGAAAATGGCATCCACTCAGGCATCACCAGTATCTGAAACTACTGTTTCTATTTCCGAACAAAATCAAATATTTAGTGATATTTCATGGTCTTATGTATTCAGGGATTTGTTAAAAGGTGCTCCAGAGTTTGTTAACTCCCAATTAAATGAGCTGCATGATCATATAAAATTGCAGGACAATTCTGCTCTCTCTGCCAAATTATGCAAATTTCAGGTTATTCTGGAACGCCAATTTGACAGTCTTTTGCAGTTTTATGATATTTTTGTCATGAAGCAACTTGATAAATTGGTACAAGACAAAACAAATTTAATTTCGCTTAATAAAAAATTATTAGAACGACTTCATGCCCAAAAAGGTAGAAAATATACATGATGTTTTTGATGATAAAAATGTAAGCAATTCTCCCCATAACAGTTATATGTTACCCCGAAATGTGCATAATATTTTTACACAGACGGATATTTCACAAATTACAGATGATGAGAACACATTCGATGAATTAGCACATAAAAAAATTGATATGCAGCAATCAAATACTTCTAGCAATCGTGATCTTTCAGATAGCATTCCTATTTGTTCACCTACTAAAATGCATCATAAACCGGTTCGCATCATTATTTGTAAATTACCTTTAAAATTTAATATAACAGACATTTTATTTGGAATTTCTGATATTCTTCAAAAACCAGTGTCCTCTATACAATTTATAAGGAAATGTAAACTTAGGGATACAGATGAGTACAACTGGATATTTGAGATGTCGTTTCCTATTGCAAAAATATTACTGGAGCTTAAACAAATAACTATTCAAGACAAAAAATATCCTGTAATCAGATTTATCCCTGTAAAACGTTGTTTTCGATGTCATTCATTTTATCATATTGCACATCAGGTATGTCTTAATTCTATAAAATGTCCGATTTGTGCAGGCCAACATAACAATCTTCGGTGCACAAACCCTCCTAAATGCATTAATTGCATATCAAATAATGAAAATAACAATACTAATTTTAACATTTCTCACACCGTATCTTCGCCAGGTTGTCCGTCAATAAAGAAATATATTGATGAAGAAAGAAATACCACTCTCTGCTAATTCTAGTTTATATTTTTTGAAACTATAATATTAATGATAAGATGTTATATTATGATACTCTTTGCGTATCTATTTCTTTTATTATATACTGTCACAAATATTTTACTCCCTTTCTTACTTCAATTCAATTTTTCGGTATTTTTTTATACACTTCCCTACTATATAGGTAATTTTTTCCAAACAGCTGCTCTTATGAATATTTTCCTTTCTATTTCATAAGTTAATGTTTTTATTGTTTACACACCTGTGTGTATAGATGGTTCGTCTCTTTTCGTTTGGCTGTTTAGCGTACGGAAACGGTAGAGCGATTAGAGGTATATTTTTATGTCGAGATTTTTTTTTGGTGCGGGTCGTCAGAAAATTTTTTCGCATATTGAATAAGTGTAACTGATCCGTACACACAGCTTAATTTATCTTTTACCTTCGTTGTATTTTCGACATTTCAGGTGTAGACAATTCTTCTTCTCAGCATCACTGTTCTTTTAAAATAAAAATAATATATAAATAAATCAAAATATATTGGTATTAAAAATTAAGGCAAAATAAATTCGGCGTCGCATCTTTTCCTTTGGCACATTCTTGCAGAAATTCACATCACTCAACTTTTTTTAAATTTCCTTTGGTAGAAATATGTAATGACATTTTTTAAATTAAATTTTTTAAATTTAATTCTTTTGGTTCTGTTTTTCTCTATAATCAGAAATTTGTTCATTCTTCTAAACTTCGATTGTGATTAAAAAAAAAAAAAAAAAAAAAAAAAAAAAAAAAAAATTCTTTGTGGTTCTGATTCCTTTTGTTTTCAGAAATATAACTTATTGAGGGCTGATACTTTCGTTATCAGATTATTGTTTTGGTGAGTCCGATTCCTAGTTTTCGGATATATAACTTATTGAGGGCTGATACTTTTGTTATCAGATTATTGTTTTGGTGAGTCCGATTCCTAGTTTTCGGATATATAACTTATTGAGGGCTGATACTTTTGTTATCAGATTATTGTTTTGGTGAGTCTGATTCCTAGTTTTCAGATATATAACTTATTGAGGGCTGATACCTTGTTATCAGATATTATTTTGGTGAGTCTCATTCCTTTGTTTTCAGATATACAATTTATTGAGCTCTGATACCCCTTGTTATCAGAATTTTTTTTTATTTGTGTGACTGGTTCCTTTGTAACCAGAATTTTTTTTTTGTTTACCGTTTTCTCACTTAGTTTTCTCCGGTCTGATTCCTTTGTAATCCAAACCTTTTCTTTTTTTTCCTTTATTCATTATTACTACACTTCCATACTTAAGATTCGTGTTCACTGATAGGTATGGTCGAGCATTCACACATACCGTTATCTTTTTCGCACTTCACATATTAGTGTATACATTAATTTCTATTGCTCTTTACATATACACTATATCATCGTTTTTTTTTTTTTTTTAAAGTTACATCACTTTACATGCCACCTTCACTTTATCAATTAGAAAGAATTTTTGAACTTTATTTCAGTGTATAATTCCCATAATCGTTCTTAAAATTTGGACTTATGTTAATTTTTAAATTTATGAGATGCCTTCTTACTTCGATAACGTACATGTTGCTTTTTCTAAATATTGTTCAGGTGTAAACATCTCTCTCTCATCGAACATACATAATGTTAACACCTTTACTTCACACTATATAGATTATAGTGATATTTTAGGCATTTTTTTTTCTTTTTCTCACTTGTAGAAGCAGATCCTTCATTTAAAAATTTTTTTCACAATTCTTCTACATTTATTCATTGTATTGTTTCTTTTAAATATTTTAGAAATTCTTTTGAGATGCCTTAAAAAGTTGTTATATAAAGACATTTATTAATGAAAGTTAGATATAAATTTTTAAAATGATTACAACTATTAACTTATTCCAAAATTATTTATTCAATTGCTATTTTAATATTCGGTAAAGATAATCCCTTTTATGTACTATAATAATTTAATTGTTTTCCCAGTTATATAAAATAATTAAAAAAAAATAAAATAAAGACTATTTATGCAATTATTAAATTACAAGGTGGTTTTGTAAACTGTTTATGCACATTTCCCGATTAATACACAAAATTTTTAAATTTTTCATGTGGTATATGTGTTTTTGTAACCTCTATTGTGTCACTCTTATATTGTATAATTGTAACTATTTTTCAATATTGAAATATTATTTGTGTTTATATTTCACTATGGCCAGATTTTAAAGTGAAAAGTTTAATTGTGCACATTCTAATCTTCGAAATAAAATATGAGACAAAATATGACTATTTAAACAAGTGCACTAATACTATAAAAATATCATTAGGCATGCCATTTTAAAGAAAATGATATATTATTTATGCAGCCAAAAACAACTATGTTCATGTTGATAAATGGAACTTTTGAAAGCTACTGAAATACATGCTGCTGCAATTTGAAAATTTTATGGCCATTTATTATACTAGTATGAAGCTTTATGGTAGTACTACATTTTTTTTTATTTACATATTGTATGCATACTTATTTTATTATTTTTATATATTGATATTGTGTATTATATTTTTAGGGTGACATTCTAAATTTTTCAAAATCTTGTGAAGGGGTGATATATATATGGTAAAGATACCATATATATCGTTTTCAAAAATTAAAAAATCTATGTTTTAAGTATTTTTATTAAATATACTTTCCCCTTTCTGCATTATCGTAACTTATATACATTCCCGGCTGTTAAAACGCGCACCTTTTTATCATTCTCTTTCAACGATAACTTTTAGTCAAAATCATACATATTGTTTGTAAATTATCATTAACGTACTTTATTCGGTCTCCCACACATCAATGTAAATGAAATTATCCAAGGCATAAAATGTTTCCTTTCTCGTGGTCAGTTTTGACTTCATACTGAATCCAGATGTTAATTCCGTCTGAGTGACGCCTTATAACATATTTCTGAAATATCTTTCCTGCATTTTCTCAAAACAACTAACCACTATATATATATTACGGTATGGAACGTGGCACAGAAATCGCGATTATTTGTTAATTGTTTAATGGCAACACCAGAATGAAATGCAACTCATTGGTTAGGTGCTGCCATCTACAGGAATAAAAGCGAAACAAACAATGATTTCAAAATGTAATTATAATTTGTTAACATTAAAATTAAATAGATACATTTTTATACATTTTCATTTGAAACATTGATTTTTTGAGCATTTAATATTTATAAATTAAAAAATACAATTAGCAATATAAAATTCAAAATGTAAACAAAGCAATGATTTTTAAAAAGGGATTTTTAGTAAAAAGGGAAAAGTAAGTGTAATAATTTTCCCTGAACGTTTCATTTTTTAAACGTAACTATTATACTTTTGAAATTTTAGCTCTTATTTAATTTTTTGTCAAATTTTTATTATAAATAGTATATAGTATATGGTATATAGTGTATAGTAACTCAGTCTTTTTTTTATGAAGTTCACTCCGCTGTTCTATTTTTCAATGACAGTCTGCCCGGGCAACGCCGTGCGGTCAGCTAGTTGTTACGAAAAATGCAAAGAAATTCTTTTAGCAAATATAGTAAAATCTGCTAAAATAAAACCGTAAGGACACCCCCCTCCCCTTATTTTTTTAGATAAGATTTATTCTTAGCAAGGTGTCCTTACGTTATTGTGTTGTATTCTTTTCGCCGGGATCATTAAGATTTTCCGCAGAACTCCGTTATATACAAACTTCTTAGTCTCAGCAGTTCTTCTCGGGCAGTAAAAGTTCCAGGTTTTACTATTTTTAGTTATAGATATAAATACTATTTTTTGTTTTTGTTTGTTAATATAATTTTGTTGTTAAATGACATGGATTTTAAACTTGAAGTTATTTATATTTGTTACAGATGAAATGGTAGTGAAAATAAAATGCATTTAGCTTATACCTAAGTTTAAGAAAAAAAAAATCTCGTATGATACGCTTGAACCCGTAGTTAAACTTTTACGACACACTTAAGTTATAGGGATTAAAAAACATAAAAAAGTAATATACATTTCAAATTCATTTTTCAAAACAAATAAAATGCTTAATCACAGCGAAAAAAAAAAAAGATATTGCAAATTGTAAGGAAATATATTAAGTACAATTTTTGAAAAGGTATTTTTTTTTTTACTTACCCATGATACATAGTATAGGGTAAGTCTTGTGATCGTTTACAAAATCAAAAAAAAAAAAATTGACGGATTTTCACGTTTCAGACACTGGAGATTCCAAAAAACATATTTTTAGAAAAAAAAAAAAATTGCCGTTAGTCTGTCTGTGTGTCTGTAAACGCTTTATCTCCCGAACAAATTGAGATAGAGACTTGAAATTTGGTATGTACTTAGTATGTAACGAGCAGGGAAGACCGAGCTATGCTCGGTCAAAATTAAATTTGAGTTCAAATATCATGACTCATGACCAAAATGACCCACTAATTGAATTTTCTCGAACATGTGACTTAGCCCAACAGTCTTCTCGTGCCCGAAAACCATAGGATGCAAAATTTAGTGTAAATATCCTGAGCCGTTTTTAAGATAAAATAGCTTGACCCATAATGACCCATGACCAAAATGACCCACTAATCGAAATTTCTCGAACATGGAACCTAGCCTAATAGTCTTCTTGTTCCCTAAACCTGTAGGGTGCTAAATTTATTTAAAATCCTCTGAACTGTTTTTAAGTTAAAATAGCTTGACCCATAATGACCAATGACCAAAATGACCCACTAATTGAATTTTCTCGAGCATGTGACCTAGCCCAACAGTCTTCTCGTGCTCGAAAACCATTGGATGCAAAATTTAGTGTAAATTGAGCCGCTTTTTAGATCTTGACCCACAATGACCCAGAAATGACCCACTAATCGAATTTTCTCGAACATGTGACCTAGCCCAATGATTTTCGCGTGCCCGAAACTCGTAGGATACAAAATTTAATCAAAATCGTTAGACCCGTTTTTTAGATAAAATTAACTTGACCCGCTTTGACCCAAAAAGGACCCACTAATCGAAAGTTCTCGAACATGTGACCCAGCCCAATAGTCTTCTCGTGCCCGGAAATAGTCGGATACAAAATTTCGTCAAAATCGTTTGAACCGTTTTTGAGATACAATTAGCTTGACCATGACCCAAAATGACCCACTAATTGAATTTTCTTGAACATGTGACCTAGCCCAACAGTCTTCTAGTGCCCGAAAACCATTGGATGCAAAATTTAGTGTAAATTGAGCCGCTTTTTAGATCTTGACCCAAAATGACCCCAAAATGACCCACTAATCGAATTTTCTCGGACATGTGACCTAGCCCAATGATTTTATCGTGCTCGAAACTCGTAGGACACAAAATTTAATCAAAATCATTAGAACCGTTTTTTAGATAAAATTAATTTGACCCGCGTTGACCCAAAAATGACCCACTAATCGAAAGTTCTCGAACATGTGACTCAGCCCAATAGTCTTCTCGTGCCCGAAAATGGTCGGATACAAAATTTCGTCAAAATCGTTTGAACCGTTTTTTAGATACAATTGGCTAGACCATGCCCCAAAATGACCCACTAATCGAATTTTCTCGAACATGTGACCTAGCCCAATCGTTTTCTGGTGTCCCAAAATGGTAAGATACAAAATTTCGTCAAAATCGTTAGAGCCGTTTTTAAGATAAAATTTGCATATATATATTATATATATATATATATATATATATATATATATATATATATAGTATGGAACCATTTATCCGGAATCCAGTTAACCGGAAAACCAGTTATCCAGAATGATATTTCCAATTGACTGATTTCAGAATCTTTTCAGAAAAAAGTGTCATGCAGTGCCAGTTTGACATGTGCATTGCTTGATACATTACTATGCTACATGCATTGTACAATTTGATCAATATCTAGGATTTGAAATGAAAGCATTTTTAGTTAGATTTTGAGCATTTTAAGTTTTATGCAGAATTATTGTTTCCAAGGCATTGCCTTCTTTCAAACTCTGATTAATCTTTGATATTCATAGCATCTGAGCCTTAATCAGAGTAATCTAATAATTTGAAATCAGTAACACTTTTACAGCCATATATATTCTATAAACCTCATCAAATGGATGGTGCTTTAATGTCCAACCAGTTATCCAGAAAAACCAGTTATCCGGAATACATCTGACCCCAACCATTCCGGATAAATGGTTCTATACTGTATATATATATATATATATATATATATATAACCACACACAAGATTTGCTCGTATTAGAATATATGATAATGAGAAGAAGCCTATTGAATTTCAGTAACCTCGATTACCCGGAACTATTTCTTTCGGACTCTCGAAATATTCATTCTGATAAAAGGTATATAAAAAATTTCGGAATTGTTTATTTTAAGGAGTGAATATAAAAGACAATAAAAACATAAATTTTGCATAGAGAATGAATTCGATCGGATAATGAGTTGCCGAGATATTTGTAATGCTATTTTCCACATTCTTCGATTTTTCATGACCCTGTATTTCATTCAAATTTCAATTCAAAGATATATTTTAATTGGAAATGAGACGCTTAATCCGACGAAGTAAACTGTTAGTTAATATGATTAAAACACTTTTGGAGTAATACGGATGTTTCTTTTACGCAATTCAGTAATGGAGCATTTAAATTTTATGACGTCATCAATCCAGGATTTGATTCGAATTGCAATGCATTTTAGAAATAGGTTACACGTGTTTTATTTTCAGATTTTATATTATGCATATCCATGATGGGTAAGTATTACGGTGGCCCCCAATAACTAGTTTAATCATACGTTAAGGTTTAATCATGTAGACGAACTTGATATTTTTAAAATACAGGGTGACCATAATTAAAGTGTACGTGTTTGAAGGGCTCTACAAGCTAAACTGTTTGGAATATTTTTAAAAGCTTTGTTATTTATACTATTTAGAGTATGCGGAAACGAGTTATGGAATAAAAAGGATTAGTTCGAAATGTTACCAATAGATGGCGCTTACATGTTAGGGATGTTTTATTATCAAATATATTAAAAAAATAACTTATTTTAAATCAATATCTTTTGAGATGACGGCATTCTTTCATAGCAGCGTTATAATTACTACCATTTTGATAAAAACACTTTATTAACAGAGCGCGGCTTTTTTTTGGTTAAAATTCTTGTGCTCATAAGGCTCCTTATGGCTAAAACTTTAAGCTAGCATCATGTGAAATTTGCGATAAAAAAAGTTTAAATGGTAGGAAATTCTCTATTTATATTTTCTTTATATATTTTTATTTTAATGCCATACACCTGTTGGTATTTTTAAAAATTATTTTTCTTTATTGCAGAGCTTGTTTTCGCATGCTATGCTCTAAACAGTATAAATGCCAAATCTTTTTTAAATATTCCAAATAGTTTAGCTTGTAGAAACATATGCCAAACACTCTTCAAACACACGCAGTTTAATTATGGTAACCGTATACTATCTCTATTACAAGTTGGGGTTTTCAGCATGCTACCTTATATCCTTCCAAGGATCTAGCTGAATTCTGCGTTTGTTTCGACATTTTTTCGCTACTGACGTTCTCATTTATCACACACATAACGTTAAGAACTAAAGATTTTTCTTTCTTTGAGCTGAAAAGCGTTCCTTTATCTTAAAAAACCAATAGATTTTCGAGATTTAGAAACTAAAGTATATCTTTTATTGCCCTTAATTTTTGGAAATGTATTTTTACAGTGTAATAACAAGTTTTCTCAATCCTGTATCAACCCGAAATATCGGTTTTTCGGATGCTATCAATTCTCTCGTACAGTAATCCCTTAACATTCGCGAGGGTTACGTTCTAGGAAAACCTCGCGAATGTTGAGTCTATCTCTCTACACTAAAAAAGGAGTTACGTTCTATAAAATTTTAATTCGAGTGGCACAGCATTTCAAAGAACTAAAGGATAATATGTATTAACAATACATTCTGCATAACATATATGTAGAAGGTGAATGTTCACACATATTCATAAATATGAAATTTATTGATTGAAGATAATTCAAATTAGCTGACTGGAGAAATAATAACAGCTGAGAAAGCGTACACTGTAAAAAAAATTCAGGAACGTTGGAAAATAATGGACAGCTAATGTGCCTAATTTATACCAGTAACATTTCTGGCAAAAAATAGAAGACTTTTTTAAGAATTCAGAAAAGTTAATATTAAAAGTCAGTAACATTCCTGGAAATATAGTGGTAAGGTTTCTCAATTCTTCAGAAAGGTTCCAAGTTTAAGTCGGTAACCTTCCTGAAAAAAACCATGAACATACTAAAATCTTCCCAGTAAAAGCCAGTAACCTTCCTGGAACAAACCAGCAATCTTCCAAAACAATTTAGATATATTCACATCCTGTCATCTTCCTGGTAAAAACCAAGAACATTCTTTAAGAATTTAGAAAAGTTCCACAGAAAGTCAGTAATAGTACTTGAAAATATAAGGAAACATCCTATATATTTCAGGGATGTTCCTGATACATCAATATGATTTTTGTTGATATGTAGCTCACAATTTAATTAGCTTAAAAATTTTGCAAAGTAATTTTTGTATGTTTTAAGAATATTTTAAAATATTTAACTTATAAAATATATGTTTTTTAATTTAATATTTATCTTATAAACATATTTGCTTAATTATAACATCAAATTTGGCTCTAAATGTTTTTTAATGTCACTGTATTTAAATTTTTTGTTACAAAATATAGTTTGATGTTAAAAATAAACTTGTTTTTAAGATAAATATATGTTGTTTCATTTTTAAATTGTATAATGTTTTCTTTTTTAAGTTAAATATTTTGAAAATTCATGAAATGCATTAAAAATTAGTTGGCGAAACTTTAAAGCTAATCGATTGCTATTCTGACATAAGAGTAATCAATTACTCATAAAAATATTATATTTTTATGAGTAATTGAAAATTCTCAAAAGTGTAATACTTTTATGAGTAATTGATTGAGCAGTCAATTACTAAAAAAATGTTATATTTTGGATTATAAAGAAATATAATTTAGTTTTTATCCATGTAATGATCACCCGATATTAAATGTTGAAAATTTTTGCTGTTTTTCTGCAAATCAATTCGCCCCTTTTTTTCTGTCTAATTTGACTGGACTACTATAACTAGAATGTATTCAAGGATAAAGTCACTCAAAGCATTAACCGACTTTGTCATTTTAAAAATCTTAGGCAGATTTATTTGAAACCATTTTATTTTTAACATATACCAACATTTACAAATAATTTGCTTAGTATTTTCTTTGTAATATCATGTTAAATCAAAGACAGGATTTTTTTAATTTTCATTAATTTAACTTAGGTGAAGGCTGAGAAAAGTAAAATTATTATAAGAAACTATTTGATCTTGAGAAATTAATTGTACTTGAAAGAGGTGTGATTTTCAATTTATTTTATTCTCAAGAAGTTTCCAGAACATATTAGCATACTTGCAATGCTAAGTATTTTTTCCAATATTCTTTTCCAGTTATTAGACTTAATTATTACTTTTCTTTTTTGATGTTTGTCAACGAGTAATAATCACATTTTGAAAAGCAAAAAATTTCAGTACAGGGGTAGTACTGGTGAAATTTCAGGACACAGTTTCCAACATAATAAAAAATAAAATTTTCAAACAGTATATAAAAATTAATATGTTTATGAAAATTAATAATTTCTCCAAAACAGCATTTCAACAAAACGAAAATATTGCCTGTTGTACCTTTCTCAGTTTAACATCCCGATCACTGTGTTTGTAGTGTTTATTCTGGAACTAAAATTGTGTCAGTTGTTCTTATTGTAAAAATTTTTAAAATTGTGCAAATTTAAAATGGTTTATATCAAAAACGTCTTTTAACAGAAATTGCTTAAACAAGATTTCTATTAAGCTACTTTATATCTTGTACAGATAAACTTTACGGTTTCAGAGATTATATCTATGCCTTAAGATTGGGCCAAAATTTGTTTATAGTTCCAAACACAGAAAAAAAGCATAGATAAACTTCGAAAAAAAAAAAAAATGCAACCTGTTTAACTTTATTTTTAAACAGAATTTTTTTTAAAATACACACAAATTTAGGTTCAGTCTTAATATAATAAATTCACAAATATTGCAGGTAGAAACATTACCAAATTTGATAAAATTATTGTGCACAATTTAAACAAAGTACGTTTTTAACTTTTTGAGATAGACCACATTAAAATATCTTTTTAATCACTGCTTACAGTAAGAACGACAGATATATTTTCTAGCCATAACTCCTGTAAATATCGGGATTTTTTAATGCAGGTTATCTTAAAATGCTCAATGTTGTTCGTGTTCTTTTTTTTTTTTAATTAATTTTTTGAAGATTAAAATTTAATTCCTTTTAAAAAGCAGGCATACTTCAGATATACAAACATAGTAATATTTTTCATATATGAGTAAATGTACATTTTAAAATATTATAATTCTTGCAATATAGTTAAATTCTTTTTTTGTCCGATTGTCGGGTGTTTTTTAATAGCACAGAAAAGTTATTTTATACACTTACATTCTGTTGATCTAAATGTATGCATCAAATTATAAAAGTAATAATAATAATAATAATTATTATTATTATTATTATTACTATTACTATTTTACACTTCCATTTATGGACTTTATTTGGTACAAAAAGTTATATATACAACTTTAAAAGTCAGATCCATAAAAAAAATAATACTTTTAAACAGTATGGAAAGTTTACTAATTTTAGATTGTAGAAATTAAAAGCTTGTAGCTTAAAGCAGAAAAAAAAACAGAATTGTGAAAACAATTTTTCATCAATTATTGATTTAAAATATTTTTAATTATATTAAATTACGTACATACCTTTCTTTTTGTTATCCAAATGTTTTCCTGGGGAATCGTAAGAATAATATAATCCAAAAATGGAGACGAATTATAGCTAAAAAGTAGTCTAGGTAACAATGAAGTGATTAATTATTAAGCTTGCAAAGTTACCCAGTACCATTTGACTATTATTACGTGCAAAAAGATTAAAATACAATTTTAAAATCGTTTTCCTCCGTCTTCCTAGAGAACCTTCCTTCTAGAACGTCTTCCGCCTTGTGCTTGTGGTTGAAATAATAAAATGGCAGGTTTTTGACACTATCCAGACGCAGCTGTTATTTATTCATTGTTTGTTTACCGCAGATGCTTTGATATTGCAATACAATTTCAGAAAGGTTCATTAATTTCAAGTACCGCTTTCAATAAGACATTTTTTTAACTCAAGGCCGCTGTAAGCATAGATGCAAAAGCCCCAAATCGGTCCCTGGATATACGTCGAGAAGTCAATATGGCGGAGCTAAGAGCTACAGAAAAGACGTTGCCACGCAAAAAAGCTTAATTATTCAGGAAACTATTCGTAAATAAAACTTGTTTTTTCCAGGAATCTAATAGAAACTTGTTTAAACCCGGAACGTTGCTGGAACATGTACGTGACGATACGGAATTTTTTTACAGTGTAGGTTTTTATATAAAGTAATCTCGACTCTCTCTATTCGTAAATTGCAAAGATATGATAATGTGTTAGTGAGCCAGTATGCGATAGCGATACAATATTAAAATACGATATTTAAAAACAGCTAAATGCTTCAGAAATTATTTTATGTTTTTATCTAAGTGCAGCTTTAGCTCCATCTCTACGAGAACCTGCACATTTTAAATTAATAGATTGTAGATGCCGTTGCCCCCCCCCCCCTTTATCATTTCTAATATCTCCGTTGCAATGAGTATTCTGCTGTTATTATTTTGCTTTCCTACAACACTCGTTCCTTTTTCAGTTGACAACTGAAAATTGATTTGTAAATAGATACTCAGAAAACAGGGAAATAATCTTTAACCACTATAAATTCTGAAAAAGAAAGAGATAATAATAATTTAAAAAAAATCGTGAATAATCAAACCAGATTCTCGCGAATGATAAGTTTTTCCGCATTTTCATAATCGCGAATAATCAAAACTCGCGAATGTTAAGGATTACTGTATACACATTCATGTTCAACAGACAAACTAAAACAATTGCGAAAATTCATAAAGATACAACTAAATGTAAATATATTGCTTGAAGGTACCCTGAAGGTTAAATTTGAAATGGAATGTTTAAAACATTGTATTAGAGATAAATATAAGCTTATTGACACGATTTCCATTAGAGTTTACCATTTATATAGTTCATTAGTACAGACTGACTCTGATTTTGATCTTAAATTAAAAGTTATTGAACATTACAGAGCATTTCAGCGTAGGATTAAACTAGTTACCATGAAGAAGAAAATTGCCAATTTGAAATCTAATAAAGCTAAGCACGCAGAACGGAAACCAGATACTTTTATTAATATTTCAAACAAGAAGTTATCAAAAAAAGAAAAATTTAGTCCTGAATCTGGGTCCGAAATTCATGTTTGATTCACAATGGAATAACAAGATGATTATTGCTGATTGTGAAAAGGCCGTGCAGGCTGCTGATCCAATGCAGAAAGAGGTGGTTAGGAGTATTTTACATAGCAACATGAGATCATTTGTTTACAGACCAAACCCTCAACACGAGAAGTTTAAGAAAATAGCAGGGAAACTGAGGAAGGATAAGGACATTGTTATTATCCAGACTGATAAAACTAACCGTATTGCTATTTTAAACAGACAGGATTATCTCCTAAAGATGAAAGTTTGCATTGATAATATGGACTGTGTGCCGTTAAATAAAGACCCCAATTTGAAAATAGAAAATAAAGTTAAAGAACTTATCGGAAAAGGAGTTTGGCCAGTATTTATGAAAAGTAAACTAAGACTTAACAAGACTGCAACCACTCTCTCCCTCATAGGTAGACTAAAGAATCATAAATCAGACTTACCAATCCGCCCAATTGTTACAAAATGCTTCTCTCCAACATATTTTATGGGAAAAACCTACACGCATCTTTTGAAGCGATATTTACAGCCATCTGATTTTGTTATTGAATCAACTTCGAATTTTATTGAGAAAATTAAATATAAAAAGCTTGAAAATTCCAGTTTTATGGCTAGTTTAGACGTGGTATCTTTATACCCGTCTATCGATATAAAAGAAGTTACTAACACCATAGAGAGTCTGATCGATTTTGATCCTACGTTTACAGAAAATATTAAAAATATAGTCAAATTGGGTTTTAATTTAATTATCAACAACAACGTTTCTGTCTTCAACAATCAAGTTTACAGACAAGTCAATGGGGCCCCAATGGGTCCCCCCATTTCAGGTTTGCTTGCAGAGTTTAAACTACGTCCTCTTGTAAATATAATCATGGAGACCATAAAACCGGGTCCGGATTGCTGGTTAAGATATGTGGATGATATTTACATTATATGGAATCACGGAAAAGATGAATTATACTCCTTTCTAGATAAAATCAATAGCCTAGAGCCAGCGCTTCCCAACCTTTTTTCCTTCACGTACCCCTTGCTTGGGCTAGTCATTTCGGGAGTACCCCCTTTTATCAGGAACACGCTCCCTCCCCCTCCCCTCACTCATATAACGCAAATATGCTTTTTTTAAAAAAAAATTAGTAATGTATTCATTAGTAAATACTCATTAAAAAGAAGGAAGCTTATTTCCTATTAATTAATATGAATTAGTGACATAACCCCGCCTATTCGAAAACGAAAATAATGGCCTGCTTTTCAACGCGTTTCAAAATAAAGCATTAAGAATGGAAACTCTGACGTAAACAGAAACAGTAGATTGTTTCAAGGGGATTCCCAGTTGTAATCAACTCTACTCCCTGTATATGAGTATTTGAGTATCACTTCTTAAAGGACCATGTCAAAAAGAGTATAAAAGTAGCAAAAAAGCAGAGGATTTCATCGTCACTGTCATCAGCCAAACTCTAACGTAAATAAGGTGTTCTGCAATTATTATTAAAAACTGATCAATAAGATAAATTTGGTGGGAAAGTAATAGTGTATAATAATCATTGGCAGTTTTCGCGAAGATGGGGGTAAATATATAAGTACTCATGCAATATGATAATCGGTGGGCGGAGCTAGTGACATTCAATTATCAATGAATTATTATGTCTAGTGGGCCTTTTCCCCCTCACTTTGAGTGTAACATATTGGAATTACACATGAGAATAACTTTGTAATCCAAAAAGTGTAACTTTATATGTTTTCAGTGAACCCATTTTTGTGATTTCCGCCATTACCGATATTATTTTTACGTACCCCCTGCAGACTCTCCACGTACCCCAGGTTGGGAACCGCTGGCCTAGACAATAAAATAAAATTCACACTAGAAATAGAACAAAATCAAAAACTTGCTTTTTTGGATGTACAACTAATCAGAAATATGGATAAACAGAATCTTGATTGTACGGTGTTTAGGAAAATTAACAGATCTAACTCCACCATCCCGTTTAATTGCAGTTCACCCATTAGTTACAAGTTAGTACCTTTCAATTTTTATGTAAAAAGAGCGTTTGAAGATTGTTCATGCCTTTTCCTTAATGAAGAATTAGATGTAATTAGAAAAATAGCAGCCGAGAATTCAGTTCCACCCCGTTTCATTGAAAAAATCATAAACAAATTTAAAGTGAAAGATTAAGAAAAACGAAATACAGGTACAATTAAAAGTTTGAAGTTTTGTAAAGTTAACTACATCCCAAGGTTTTTTGAAAGTATGAGACATTCCCTCTTTAAGTTTGCGATTACATTAATCGCAGTCCCTCCCCCAAAGTTGCAGGTTTGAAAAATTGACCCAATCCAGGATATCAATAGATCAGGGGTATATATTATACCATTCAAGAAAGATAACAAAGATTTTATGTACGTAGGTATGACACTGAGGAAATTTCGGGACAGAATAAAAGAACATGAAGCAGATCTGAGATTAACTAGACCCCACACTGCGTTAGCAAGATTAGCACAAACTGAACCTATAAAAGTAGATTTCAATGGATCCAAAATTATATTCTGCACAAATAATCACCTGGAAGCTATCATAAGAGAGTCTATAGAAATAATATCTAAAAAAGAAATAGTCTGTAACGATGTATTATCATATGATATCCACGCAGTCTGGAATGAATTAATAAATCATTGATTACCTTTCCTATCCTACCTTATATTCCAAACCCTTGAAGTAAAATAGTTTATTCCGGGCAAGCAAGAAAACGCGAAGAGACAACAACTCAACTCAACAATTAGTTTTTCACTGATGATGACCGAGTAGTTCGGTTGAAAAAGTTTTGAGTTTTTTAAAAGCACCTTCAACCAATATATTTACATTTAGTTGTATCTTTATGAATTTTAGTTATTAAACAAGGTGAATTTGCACTGAAATTTTAACTTTTTATTAAAACAATCGCTTTTTTAATTTAAATTTATTTTAAAATGTTAAAAAATATTGTTTTTTAACTTTTTTCTTTATAGAACTTCTTTTCCTATACGTTATTATTATTTATTATTATCATTATTATTATTTATTAACTGATTTGACTTTTTTTAATTTTTAATTTAGTTTCATTTATATCTGTTAAAGATTACTGTCAAAAACTGTTAAGACAATTTTAAAGAAATTTATTTAGCTTAAATTAATTTACAGATTTTTCATTAAATTACTTGAAATTTAAATTTACTTAAGTTTTTAAAAAAATTCAATACAAATTTTAAATTTTTATTTAGTCAATGTTAAATTATAGAAGGAATTTTCAAAAATAAATTACATAAGAAAATAATTTGATTTAAATAATTATAAAAATATTGTCTAATAATTGTTAATGGAAATTAAAAAAAGTTGATTTAAAATACATTAAATTACAGCTTATCCCTTTCCAGCACAGATAAATTCTGTTCGTAAAATGCGAAATTACTGACTGACACCGGAATTTTCAAACGACTTTTTTAGAAAATAAAAACTCCTTATTTTAAATTTCCACTGTAGAAGCAAAATTTTATTAAAATATTCTTGGTGCTGAAAGCAAGTTTGGAATTAAAATTAGGTGTTCCCGGAGTGGGACTACTGTGCCGGAAAGGGTTAAAAGGCTGAATTAAAAAAACAAATAAATCGGCTTATATCTGTAACATTATTGTGAACAAATTGTTAATAAATTTAAAAGAAAACCATTTATCGTACGCTATAAGTTGTAGACTTTAATATGGATTATTTTAAAATTTAAGTTGTTTTCTATTTGATTATGATCATTGTATCTGAAAGACAATAATAAATATTTAAAAATATTAACTTAGCATACATTTAGTTACTAATTTCTTTTATTAATTTGTTTTATTAATTAGTATGATTTTTTTTTAATTTAAAAATATTTTATTATGTTAAAGATTGTGATTTAAAAATTGTGAATAAGTATTTGAAGAAATTCATTTAGCATACATTAAATTATCAATTTAATATTTTATTGTTGTTATTATTACTATTTTGAGTTGATTTATATTTTTTATAGATAACTATTAAAAACTGTTTTTAAACATTAAAAGAAATTCATGTAGAATACAATTAAGTTAGAGATTTTAATACTTACTTTTTCCATTAAATGTCGTTATTTTTTAAATCTGCTAATAATTACAGTCTGAAAATTGTTAATAAAGTTTAAAATAAATTAATTTTCGCACATTGTATTTTAGATTGAAGTACTAATTTTTTCCACATGAGTTTTTTTTTTTAACTTGAGCTTAATTAAATTGGTTAAAGATTATAATATGAAAATTCTTAATGATATTTTAAATTAACTAATTTATTATAAATTAAATTACATATTTTAAAATTGATTTCTTTCCCTTAAGGGATTTGATTTTTTAAAGATGTAAATTAACTTAAACCTATTTGTTCAGTACAGTTAATAGTTGCTCTGTTTGACAACAGGTGGCGCCACTATGTAATTCTAAGAACAATTTTGATTCAGAATTCTCACATCAGTCAGTCTTTTGGAGTTGGATGGTGGAAGGTGCTCGCAGGGCATGGATTGTCCTTGTTTTATTCTATTGTACTGTATTTCCCCAGTATTATGTTGGCTGGGAACTTAATAATTTATAACTTAATTTAAGGCTTTCATGTTAGGTGAAAGTAATTTGAAATAGGTTTATTTCTAAGAATATTTTTGCATTAGTGAATAGAATGTGAAACCAGAAGTTCCATTGTATATGTTTGTGGATGTCAACTGTGAAGTTTTTGTGTTTTGTCAAGTTCATGTTTTTTTATGTGTTTGTGACAATAAAGAAGAAAACCAAGAAAGAATCTTTTCTTTAAAAAATCTACATAAGAATTTTTTGGAGGCACTATGGCGAGATATGATCTATGATGTGAGTACCTTTGTTTATACTGTTCTTTGATGCTGAAATTTGGTTTGCAAATACAGTTAAATATGAAGGTGTATTCAGCATATATTATTTTGCAATATGAGAACAATTAAGTTTTGGTTTATTGAAAATGATAGAATAAGAAAGTATTCTAGAATTATATTGCTTGGATAACTGTTCTTGAAAAGAAAATTGTTCTGAAGAACATTATGATTTTTTATTTATTGTTCTCAAGAATATTATGATTTATTTAATTGAAAAATTTGAATATTTAATTATTATAGTGAATTATTATATTGCATTGAAGAATTTGAAGATTATTTTTAAGTTTATGCAGATTGTAGAACAGAACATTCCACTATTGCTTGTATGAAACAGTATTCTTAAGTGATTGAATATTGTATAGTAGTTCTATTTTTGAAGTTTATTTGCTCTGTTTTTGAATTTAATTTAGTTCTGGTTTGAACTTCATTTGATTATTATTGTTTTGAAGCAATTTGATTACTTTTGATTTTGAAGTAATTTTTGATTAGTTTTGTTTTGAAGTTAATTTGGTTAATTTTATTTTGAAAATCCTTCTGCTTATAAGTTATTGTATAAAATGGAAGATTATGAAAAGAAAGCTGTTCAAATTAAAATTGAGAGAGGTAGAGTTAAAGGCTCTGTAACTAGATTAGAGAATAGTTTTGATAATGTGAATACAAAGAATGAAATTTTGATTAGATTACAAAGATTAGATGATTTACTTAAAGAGTTCTTAAGATTAGATTCTAATTTGAATGATGATGATTCAGAATTATCAGAATTTGAAGAAAGGTATTTTGAGTTAAAAACTAAATATCAAAACAAACTAGATTCTTTGAATTCTTCAGAAGTTATTAATACTGTAACACAAAATCCTGTTCAAGGTCCTTCTGTTGTTGTTCCAAATCAATGTAATATTAGATTACCAAAGTTAAATATTCCAGTATTTTCTGGAAAATTTTCCGAATGGACAAATTTTAAGGATATGTTTGTTTCCACTGTCCATTCCCAAGTAGCTTTGAGTGGTATTCAGAAATTCCAGTACCTTAAAGGTTTACTTTCTGAAGAACCAGCTTCATTAATTAAGCACATTTCCCTTTCTAATGAATCGTACCAAGAAGCTTGGGAAAAATTGTTAGACCGTTATGATAAAAAGAAACAGATTGTAAATTCTTTGATTAAATTATTTTTAGACCAGAAATCAGTTCTTCAACCTAATAGCATAAATATAAGAAATTTGCTTAATACTAGTGATGAAGTTATTAGGAGTTTGAAAGCTGTTGGTGATGAAGCTACAAATAGAGATCCATGGTTAATATATTTGTTATTCCAAAAACTTGATCCTGAAAGTCGAAGACTTTGGTCCATTGAAAGTACAGAAAATGAATTTCCCACTTTGAAAGAATTTTTTGATTTTTTAAGTGTAAGATGTTCTTCTTTAGAGCTCATCTCTAACAATGAAAGTGATATTAAACATTCCAAAAGCTCAAATTTTGTTGGTTCCAAGTACACTTCAAATAATAAACAATCAAAGGTGTGCTTAAAGTGTCAAGGAATGCATCCATTGTACAAATGTGTAAAATTTAAATCTATGGATGTTTTTGCCCGAAAAAACTTTGTTAAACGTAATAACTGTTGTTTTTTGTGTTTAAATTCTCATAAAGTTAAGGAATGTCCCAATTCTCATTTAAAATGTTTTAAATGTGAAAGTAAACACAATACACTCTTACATGAAGAGAGTAAGGGTAATAATGCTTGCACTATTCAGACTGAAACTAAATTATTTCCTCATTCATCTGAGAATAAAAACCATCTTGCAAGTAGGGAAGTTGTACACGAGTCAACATCTCATGAATTACAAATTAATTCTAGTGCTTCTTTCAATAATTCCAAATGTGTTTCGTTTCTTCCTACTGCTAGAGTTCTGTTATATAATAATGAAAATAAAGCCTATTCTTTCAGAGCTTTGCTGGATTCTGGTTCAGAATGTACCTTTGTAAGTGAAAATGTTATAAGAACTTTAGGGTTAAAAAGAAAAAATGACAGAATTGTTCTAAATGGAATTGCCGGAGTATCAGCTGGACAAACTCGAGGTTCAGTGATTCTTACAGTTGGGTCTAAGCTTTCTAATGAGTCCTTAAAGGTTCAGGCTTATATACTGCCTAAAGTAACATCTCAGTTACCAGCTGAATTACTTGATACAAAAAAAATGAAGTATCTTAAAAGTATTACCTTAGCAGATGAAGATTTCATGAAACCGCAAGAATGTGATGTTATTTTGGGATCTGACTGTTTCTTTACTATTTTAAGATATGGTAGAATTGTGAGTACTGAGAATGAGCCAATTGCCCAAAATACTATGTTTGGTTGGGTGGTAGCTGGAAAATTGGAACCTAAATGTAAATATTCTTCTAGTATCAAATCTCATTTTCTTAGTGTTGCAAGCGAATTAAATGTTGATCTATTATTGCAAAAATTTTGGCAAACTGAAGAAATAAACATTAAAATTCCACAGTTGTCTGATGAAGAAAATTTTTTTGAACAACATTTTTGCTCAACTTACAAGGTAACTCCAGAGAATAGATTTGAAGTTAAGTTACCAATTTATAAAGATGTGATGTCATTAGGAGATTCTAAGTCCATGGCAGTCTCACGTTTGTTTGCTATGGAGAGAAAATTTCAGTTTGATAAAAATTTTGAAAATGAGTACAGAAATTTTATGAAGCAATATGAAGATCTTGGTCATGTGACACTTGTGGACAAAAATTCAAATTCTACAAGCAACAAAGTATATTACCTTCCGCATCATTCTGTTATAAAAAGTGACTCTATTTCAACAAAGTTACGTGTGGTGTTTGATGGTTCATGCAAACCATCTAATGGTAATTCTTTAAATTCTGTTTTGGCTGTTGGACAAATTCCACAACCAAATCTTTTTACTATTCTGATAAGATTTCGAATAAATCCTGTTGCTTTTACTGCTGATATTCAGCAGATGTATAGACAAGTTTTGATTGCTCCAGAAGATCAAGATTTACAACGTATTGTTTGGCGAGAATCAGCATACTCAGCTTTAAAGGAATATTGGCTGCGAACTATTACTTATGGGACATCTTCAGCTCCATTCTTGGCTACTCGCTGCTTATATCAAGTTGCAAAGGACATAGAGAAAGACGATCCTGCAATAGCTGCAATAATTCAAGAGAGCTTCTATGTTGATGATTGTATGTCAGGTTCAATCTCAAGTGAAGAAGCTATTAGAGTGATTGAAAAGCTTTCACTGGCTTTAGAAAATAGAGGTTTTCATTTGCGAAAGTGGAGATCTAATTCTTCTGATGTATTAACTCATTTATCTTCAAATTCTCTTGAGTCTACAAATTTAGAAATCCATCCTGATGATTGTTCCAAAGCCTTAGGGCTTAGCTGGGATTCTTCAAATGATATTTTTATCTTTAACGTTAATTTACAATTTGATGATAACATAACTAAAAGAAAATTTCTTTCACAATCTGCCAAATTATTTGATCCGTTAGGATTTTTGGCACCATGCACTGTCTCTATAAAAATGTTTTACCAGCAATTGTGGTTAATGAAGTTAGATTGGGATACTGCGCTTCCTGAAATTTTCCAAACAAATTGGAAAAATTCCAAAAGGAATTTGAACAAGTTTGTTCTATTCGAATTCTCCGATGGATCCAAGTTTCCAGTAAAGAGATAATATTGCATGGATTTAGCGATGCTTCAGAATCAGCATATGCTGCAGTGATATATGTAGTACAACCTGGTGAAATAAAGTCAAAGGTGACCCTATTGGTTGCAAAAAGCAAGGTAGCGCCACTTAAACCAGTTTCTATTCCTAGGCTTGAGCTCAATGGTGCTTTACTACTTTCCAGATTATATTCTACACTTGTGACTATTTTGAATACGTTCGTTATTAAGTTCTACGCATGGACTGACTCTCAGGTAGTACTTTCATGGCTGTCATCTCATCCTAGGTGTTGGAAGCCTTATGTGGCCAATAGAACTTCTGAAATTCTAGATTCAGTCCCATCTGACTGTTGGAGGTATGTTCCAGGAAGGGAAAATCCTGCTGACATTGCGTCTAGAGGGTTATCTCCCAGGGATCTTCCTAATTGTTCCCTTTGGTGGGATGGCCCAAAATGGCTTTCTTTGAATCAAGAACATTGGCCTCAACCTCAGATTAAGACTGATTTAGACACTGTAAATAAAGAGAAAAAGAACTCTAAATTTTGTTTTCCAATAACTTTAAACAATTCTCTGTTTGAATTATATTTTGAAATTTATTCTTCTTTTACCAAAATTATTGATGTTTTAGCTTTTTGTATTAGGTTTGTGAAAAATTGCAAACAGAAAATTGGCAAAATGAACACTAGTCCTTTGAATAAAGGTAAATTTCTTCCATTATCAACAATCGAAAGAAGACATTCAGGTAATTTGATTATTTCTTATGTTCAGCAGCTATATTTCGCTGATGAAATTAGTTGTATTCCATCAAATAGATCAGTTTCTAAAAAAAGTTCTCTTTTCTCACTTTGTCCTTTTATTGATAGTGACGGTTTGCTAAGGGTGGGAGGTAGGCTGCAAAATTCACCTCTCCAGTACAATGCAAAACACCCAGTCATTTTGCCAACTCAGCATAAATTAAGTGTATTAATTGTTAAATATTTTCATGTTATGCATTTTCATGCTGGGTTAAATTTACTTATGGGCATCATTAGACAGAGTTATTGGATAATACGTGCCAAAAGGATAATTAAAAATTGTATTCATAAATGTGTTACTTGCTGTAGGTATAGAGCAGCCTCTTCCAAACAGTTAATGGGAGATCTTCCTCTTAACAGAGTTACTCCTAACAGGCCATTTTCTGCATGCGGAATCGATTATGCAGGGCCTATTAATATTTTGAAATATCGAGGTAGAGGAGCTAAAACTACCAAATGCTATATTGCTTTATTTGTTTGTTTTGCAACTAAAGCTCTACATTTGGAGCTGGTAAGTGATTTAACCTCTGAGGCATTTATTGCTTCATTAAATAGATTTTGCTCTAGAAGAGGCGCTCCTCAGCATATTTATAGTGATAATGCCACAACATTTGTAGTTGCTAAAAGGCAACTCTCAGATTTATATAAATTTATTTGTTCAATTGAAAGAAATGAAGAAATTTGTTATTTTCTGTCTCAAAGAAATATTGAGTGGCATATGATTCCTCCAGTGAGTCCGCATTTTGGTGGACTATGGGAAGCCGCTGTTCGTTCGGTAAAATTTCATATGAAACGTGTAATTGGAAGTACTAATTTAACATTTGAAGAACTTTATACATATTTGACTCAAATTGAATCTATCTTAAATTCGAGACCATTAGTAGCAATTGATAGTGATAACAATTCAGACAGTATAAATATATTGACTCCATCTCATTTTTTAATTGGTGATGTTATTACTTCCCCAGCTGAACCTTTAAATGAGGAAAATTTGTCTTTACGGTCTCGTTGGGATATTGTGCAAAAATTAAAATTATGTTTTTGGAGAAGGTGGATGTCAGGTTTCTTAGAATCAGCTGCAAGAGTTGAAAGCTATTCTTAAGGGATTAGCATATTGTATGTATTGTATATGTATCTATTGTGTACCGTTAAAGGCGTCCTTTAGAAAATCTTAATCCGAAGGGTGGCGAGTGGAACAGAATGAAAGAAGTATTTCCATTGCAATGTGGTCTTTCATAGATAAGAAAAACTATTGCACCCTTTTGTTTAGGAAGACAGATCCGTCAAGAGGGAGGAAGGGTTGTCCAAGGACCCTTGGAAACAGAGGAAAAACCCCGTAGAAAGGAGAGTGCTCTGCAGTTTACGAGAGAGGGAAAGTGAGTTCTAGCGTGGTGGCGAAGGGTGAAGGTTGCTCGAGAAATGAGCGCTGAGACCGGAGTGAGTTCGAACGCAGGATTGGAGTGTGTGAGATTAATAGAAATCTCGGTTCTGAATAAATGAACGTAGTCTAGCGGTACACGTAGAGCGTTTTCTGTAATTGTTTTGATTTAGTGTTAAACCGGATAATTTACATCCGAGTTTAAATGTAAATAGTGTTAATAAATTGTTACTTTAACTTTAATTGAAAGAGTTAGGTTTTTCTTGAATATACATCAAGTATCGTGTCCGATATCACGTTTTCATATCGGTGGTGGCAGCATATCAAAAGACCGGATTTATTTCGAAGTTGTGTGGACGGAGAAGTGGAATCCGACAATGTTGGCAGCGACGGGATTGAATCACCGAAGACCAGTGCCAGTTAGCCGTGTTACTGAGAGTTTATGCCGGATCGTCTTGTGGAAGTGTTTGTGCCCTATCGTCGTAGACCAGTGCCAGCTAGCCTATCGTCATTACAGTGAAGTGAATTAGTGGTGGTGCTGTGTTAGTGTAGTGTTGTGCGTAGTGTTTTTTGTGCATTGTGAAGCAAGGTGCAGTGATTGTGGCCCGAGAGTGCAAGATTTACCCTGTGGAAAAGTGAGCAGAGAATTGCCCCAGCGAATGAAGTACGAGGTAAGGTGTTTTGATCATTTTACTCTACTGACATTCTCGAACCTACTGTTTTTTTATTGTGTATAATTCATGGTAATTTAAGTTAATGTGGAGGTTAATTTATGTGCAATATAATAATTGGTCTAAATCAAATGAGATATTAACAACCATTTTACACTATTGTTTTAAGAAAAGGATCTTATATTAATTACTAGAAGTGATTTTCTAATTGTTTTAAACGGATAAGATTAATGATTAAAATTAATGCATTGTGTTAATAGTTGGAAGGAATAATTGAAATTTCTTAAATTTAAATTATTATTAAAGTAATATTTAAATTAAGTGATATTGTTTGCTTTAAGTTTGAAATATTGATAGTAAATGAGGAAAGGAAATTTGTGTAGAATTTAAATTAAATTGAAATAACCTTCAAGGAAGAACTGAAGGCCCAGAGAAAAAAAAAAGTGCTGTGATTTACTTTTTAAGGTGAGAACTAATTTTGAAATTGAAATATTTTACTGAGATTAAATTTAGTAATTTATGTGTATTTCATGCAAATTTTTGTTAGGTGGATATTTTTATGTAGTGATTAGCATGAGTGTTTTATTCAAATTGCAACGTATCAGTATTATTGTGTAAATTGTATTTTATTATTTAATGGTATAAATTTAAAATCTGTATTGCATAATAGTAAAATTGAGATTATTGTTACTTTGTTATTGGAAGCAAATTGTGGGGTATCATTGTTTAAGGAAATTTATTACTGTATTATTACTTATTTGAAATATATTAAATAGTATAATATGTGGAGGTAACTTATGAGGGTAGGATTTGAGAAAGTATTAATTTGATATTGTGATTAAGTATTGTTGTAGGGTGGTGATAATTATCAGTAGAAGGTATGGCTTTCTTACTAAAAATAAAAAGGGTGGATCTTCAGGCGATATGTGAAGAGTTAGGGATTGAAGTTTCGGAAGATGATACCAGCTTTAAGCTTAAGAAAAAGATAGTGGAGAGCGATGAATATGAAGAGGGGGCTGTTATGGAATTATCTAACACTATTGTTACGGAGCGGTTAGAAAAGTTAGAAAAGGAGGAAAAGTTACAACGAGAAAAGTTAGAAAGGGAGGAGAGGTTAGAACGAGAAAAGTTAGAAAAGGAGGAAAAGTTACAACGAGAAAGCTTAGAAAGGGAGGAAAAGTTACAACGAGAAAAGTTAGAAAGGGAGGAGAGGTTAGAACGAGAAAAGGTAGAAAGAGAAGAAAGGTCTGAAAAATTGAGATTGGAACATGAGTTAGAGTTGGAAAGGATAAAAATTCAAAGTTCGGCAAATAATTCTAATGGGTCTAGAGAATATAATAATGAGAGTAGCCTAGAGAAATTGATTAAAAGTGTTAAAACTTTGTCTATCAAAGTTCCAGAAGGGACTGAGGGATGGAATCTGTTTTTTAGCAGTTTAGAACGGGCATTCCAAACAAAAAATGTACCGGAAACCCAGCAGGCCGAAATTCTGCTAAATATGTTAGGAGATAAGGCCGATAACTTGCTAATATACACTACTAGGGAACAAATTGAGAGTTATGAGAAGTTAAAGGAATTAGTTCTAAGGGAACACGAGCCGACACCGGAGGCGTGTTTGGAAAATTTCAAGAAGGCTAGAAGGAATCAACATGAAACTCATGTATTATTTGTGTCACGTTTAATAGCAACGTGGGAAAATTACTGTAAGATTAGAGGTGCAGGTACGTATGAGAAGGTTAATCAGTTAATTGTCACAGATAAGTTGTTAACTACGTTAGATGAGGAAACCGTGACGCATATTGGATTAACTCAGCACAGTAATTGGTTAGAAGTTTCTAAAATTGCTAAGGAATGTGATAATTTCTTTGATGCTAAACAAAAATCTTATGCGGTAACTTATAAGGGTTATAAAGACAAAGAAAGGTATGTAAATAATGGAAATTCTAGAAGAGAAAAAGATGAGAGATTTAGTAGTAATTGGAGACAAAATGGGAATAATGAGGTTAGTCCATTTTTGGGTAGAAAACCGGAATATAAGAAGCCTAACGATGCGATGCCTACCTGTTTCAAGTGTGGTCAACGAGGACATGTTCAGCGATTTTGTACAAAAGGAAATAATGAGGGAAGTAATCAAATTAATCAACGACAAGAACCAAGGGCTAGTATCAATAATGTCTCAGTGCGAGGAATTAAAGAATTACCAAGGGGAGCGAGTATGGCAAGAATAGGAGCAAGAGGGAATTGGAGAGCTAAAGTTATTGGAGAGAAGTTAAATAATCTCGAGAAAGTGGAAGTTAGTGTAAATGGGAAGATAACAAAAGGATTGGTGGATTCTGGTTGCCAAATTAGCGTCGTTCATAAAGATTTAGTACCAGCAGAAAAATTAAGAGGGGCTGGTAGCATATATTTACAAGGGATATTTGGTAAGGCAGTGAAATCGCCATTAATTCAGTTACCTTTAGCTATTCCAAAACGCGGAGAAACTAATGTAATTCATCAGGATGTACTGTGCGCGATAATTGATAATAGTAAGGAACAGGTAATTTTACATCCTGACGTGGCTAATGAATTGTCAGGGTTAAACAACGAGAAATCATTAAGAGAATCGGTAGAAAGGGAATGTAAGGAAGATAGTAGGGATAAAGTGAAGGAAGGGGAAAGGAATGGAAATGATAAGAGTGACCGTTATGTCGTAGAAACGAGATCGGTAAATTTAAAAAGTCATGAAAAGGAAAAAGCCGAGGTGGAGAAAAGTAAGATTGATCAAGTTACGGAAAGTAGTTCAAATGTATTCCAGGAATCCCAAATGAGTTGTAAAGATTTAGAGAAAGCTTGGGAATTGGCTGAAAATGAGAGAGGGTCTTATTATATTGTGAATGGGATGTTATATCATAAAGAGAAATTAGGAGACGAAACGGTAGCTCAATTAGTAATACCTAAAATTAGAAGGGAGGAAATTCTAAAACTAGCGCATACCTCCTTATATGGAGAACATCACGCGGTTAAGAAAATGTTAGAAAGAATCAAGCATTCATTTTATTGGGAAAATATGGCAGAGGAATCTAAAACGTTTTGCGAGTCATGTGTAGAATGTCGTTTAACGAGGGAAATGAATGTGAGTAATAAGGAGAAAGAGGAAATATGTCGACCTGCAGTTATAGTTGAGTTAGGGGACGGGAGTAAGAAACTGGTGTATCAAGATGAAATGAGAGCATTTATGGCTAAAAATAAAGTAGTCGATATTGTCTTAGATAGTGACGGGGAGTTTGAAGACTGTAGGAAAGATCTGTTGTTAGACAGAAAACAACCAGAAAATAAAGACAGGAAGGGATTTGAGATAAAAGGGTTAACAAATATTCAAGTTGGGGACATAAAATCAATCTTAAGGAAAAATAAGGAATTATTTATGGGTCCTATCGAACTGGTAGAAATGGAGAAAAATCGGATTGGTTGTAAACCGGAGAGGCGTAAGATAAGGCAGAAATTGTACAATGTCTTTATTACGTACAAAGAGGACTTGGACAGGCAAGTGCCTGATTGGTTAGAGGAAAATTTAATTAAGACCTCAGAGGCAGAAGTTAGCCATTCAAGCGGGTGCATTACGAAAAGGGATGTACCAATTAAGTTAACGAGGAAGGACTGGAGGGAAAAGGTAGTACCGCCTCCAGCAATATCAGCCTAAGGACTGACATTGAAATGACATAATACTAGTGTAACTTTATTTTTTTTTGTGTATTTATAATTGTATTTGCATCTTGTGTTTATAACAGTGTATTAGCATATTGTGTAATTTTTTTTTCTGTATTTATCACATTAGTATATGGTTCATTAGAGATGTCAGTAGGTAATTTTCAGACACCTTGAAATATTTATGTAATTGTAGTAATGAAGAAACCTATCAAGGAACTGTTGAACTCTTCTCAGACATTACATAGTTTGAGGAAAATTAGCCCCTAAAAGGCATATTTTCCGCTAAGGTGGGGGGTGTCAGGTTTCTTAGAATCAGCTGCAAGAGTTGAAAGCTATTCTTAAGGGATTAGCATATTGTATGTATTGTATATGTATCTATTGTGTACCGTTAAAGGCGTCCTTTAGAAAATCTTAATCCGAAGGGTGGCGAGTGGAACAGAATGAAAGAAGTATTTCCATTGCAATGTGGTCTTTCATAGATAAGAAAAACTATTGCACCCTTTTGTTTAGGAAGACAGATCCGTCAAGAGGGAGGAAGGGTTGTCCAAGGACCCTTGGAAACAGAGGAAAAACCCCGTAGAAAGGAGAGTGCTCTGCAGTTTACGAGAGAGGGAAAGTGAGTTCTAGCGTGGTGGCGAAGGGTGAAGGTTGCTCGAGAAATGAGCGCTGAGACCGGAGTGAGTTCGAACGCAGGATTGGAGTGTGTGAGATTAATAGAAATCTCGGTTCTGAATAAATGAACGTAGTCTAGCGGTACACGTAGAGCGTTTTCTGTAATTGTTTTGATTTAGTGTTAAACCGGATAATTTACATCCGAGTTTAAATGTAAATAGTGTTAATAAATTGTTACTTTAACTTTAATTGAAAGAGTTAGGTTTTTCTTGAATATACATCAAGTATCGTGTCCGATATCACGTTTTCATATCGGTGGTGGCAGCATATCAAAAGACCGGATTTATTTCGAAGTTGTGTGGACGGAGAAGTGGAATCCGACAGTGGAGTATTGATTATTTGAGTTCTTTACAAAATAGAAAAAAATGGAGAGTGCATACTGAAAATTTTAAAGTGAATGATATAGTAATTTTGAAAGAGGATAATGTTCCTCCGTCTGTTTGGCCATTGGGCAAAATTATTGAAATTCATCCAGGTAAGGATGGAATAGTCCGTGTAGTGACTGTTAAAACTTCTAGGGGTGTCTTTAAGAGACCAATTGTAAAACTTTGTTTACTTCCTTTGCATCAAGAATAACTTCTTGATGGGTGGGAGTATGTTCAGTACAGTTAATAGTTGCTCTGTTTGACAACAGATGGCGCCACTATGTAATTCTAAGAACAATTTTGATTCAGAATTCTCACATCAGTCAGTCTTTTGGAGTTGGATGGTGGAAGGTGCTCGCAGGGCATGGATTGTCCTTGTTTTATTCTATTGTACTGTATTTCCCCAGTATTATGTTGGCTGGGAACTTAATAATTTATAATTTAATTTAAGGCTTTCATGTTAGATGAAAGTAATTTGAAATAGGTTTATTTCTAAGAATATTTTTGCATTAGTGAATAGAATGTGAAACCAGAAGTTCCATTGTATATGTTTGTGGATGTCAACTGTGAAGTTTTTGTGTTTTGTCAAGTTCATGTTTTTTTATGTGTTTGTGACAATAAAGAAGAAAACCAAGAAAGAATCTTTTCTTTAAAAAATCTACACTATTAAAGATCATTATTTGAAAACTGTTTATAAATATTTATATTTTTCATTCAGACTACATTAAATCAATGATTTTTTTCTCAGTAACTAATTTGATTTTTAAAAAAAAATTAATTTGGTTCAAATATGTTAAACTTAATTGTCAAAAATTTCCTTGTAACTTTAATAATAATAATAATTATTATAATAATTAAACATTTACGGTATTGATTTTATAACTGTATTTTATATTATTATTATTATTTTAGTTGGCATACATCTGTTGATGATTAATACATATAAAATATTAATAAAGATTAGAAAAAAGCAACGTGCATTAAATTAGGGTTTTGGATATTGAATTTTCCGTTAAATGATTTGAATATTTGTAAATTTAAAATGCAAATTGTTCTTGTAATTTGTAAACTGTTTGATCTTAAACTTATTTCGAATTATTAATTATGTATGTCATACATTTTTCATTTTGAATTACAATTGTAACTGCAATAATAAAGTTACGTGGAAAAAAAAAAAAAAAACATATCGGTAGTCAAAGAATACCCATATCTGATTCAGTTTTGCAGTGAAGACAAAATCCAACATTATATTATATGTTTTCGTAATGGAGATAACTCCGAAAATATATTAGACCATTTTCTTTTTAATTAAAAAAAAAATAATAAAGAAAAAAAACTTTAAAGCATCTGAAATAGTATTAGTAACAAATATACCTGGAGAGCAATTAATTGGCGGAAATAAAATCTCCAATAATAATTTTTATTATTAACTTCTAAGGCTATAATGTCATACACTCACGCACAGTTTTTTTAAAATCTGTTATAAAAAGGAAAAAAGTCGCCAAATTCAGGGGATTTTTTCCTTTAATGGCAACCTAGCCATTGTATTAAGTTATTCGTTTGGCGCGGTCTTGAAAATCGCGCCAACCAAAAAATCGCCAAATTTATGTTTATATGTTTGCGTGAGTGTAAATCATCTGTTCCACTTTTAAAATAAAACACATATACACAGAGGGAAAACATTAACAGTAAAAATGTACTCAGATAGGTGATTAAATTAAAAATAAACTCCAGTGATACATTTACATATTTTTCTTTTTAATTTGGAAACTAGAAATGAGCCTAATCTATATGTGTCTTTTATAGATTTAATGATATATATTTAAAATGAAATCATATGTGGGAAAATCAAAGGAAAAGATTTTGTAAAAATTAAATATAATAAAATGCAAATGCAAATATAAAAAACTATGAATATCTTATGGATTCGTCAGAGGAACTTAATAAGATTAATTTATAGTAAATATATGTTATTTTTTCGAATATTGTCAGCATTAAGCCTAAAATCGACAATATTAAGCTCCTTATAACATATTAAAAAACTATATAAAAAAATAATAAAAAAATAAAATAAGATATCCAAAAAATAAATTATGATTCAACTGTAACTGATAAAAGACTAAATAATAATACACACAACTCACCTGTAAAATAAAGAGTGGGAAATATTAAATAAGATTTAAAAATATTAAACATAAGCTGGTCCATGGCTCATCATTAGGAAATGATGAATCGGTGGCAAAACAGAAAAAAAAGTAATAAGGAAGTTGCTGATGCTGCCATCTAGCATTAAATAAATTAAAAAAAAATTCTGAAACTGTAAACAATCTTTAAAAAAAAGGGGGGGAGCCTTTTGCTTAAGATAAATTATAGAGAATGTAGTATTTAATGTAAATTAAGATATAAATGGATATGAAGATTTAAGGGGAATAATACGGTAGTAAACAATATTTAAAATTAGAAATTATGTAGTTAATAGTATTTAAAAATGTGGAGAGATAAATGTAAGTAATGATATAAAAATTGAATAAATAAAAAGATAAAATTAATTAACAATACATATATAAATATAAAAGAAACAGAAAAAAAAAATAAATAGTTGAATATGTAAATGATGAATTAATATTAAAATAGTAATAATTTAAGAGAGTGCAAATATGTAGCCCTGTATGAGGAATCATTATACAAATGACAATATGATTATGTTTGATAAAATGATAAATGATTGCGTTGAATGCACGAAACCTGCTTCTTTAAAATAATTTTTTTTAAACTTTTTTGAGCAGTCCCACCTCAACCCTCTGTAATGGCATTTTAATTATATATATATATATATATATATTTATAATCAAGTAAAGATATATATATATATATATATATATATATATATATTTAAGAGAATTTTTATAATTTTTTCAGCAATTTATGCCCACCCTCCATAATATTGTTTCCCGATTTTATAATTTTTATACATATTTAATGCCCATACTGGTAAGATTAGATGAATATTTAATGTTTGATTCATGAAGAAATAAAAGAAAGGGTATAGTTATAGGACAACGCTGTATGTTTTGATTTTAACAAATTTGGCCTTATAAAATGGGTGGAGCATAAACGTTTAATTCAGTGTTTTAGAAGAATATTTCTGTAAACTGAAATATATAGACAGGAATTAAAATTAATAACATTAAAGGAAAAATCATTCCGTTTATCATAAATAATGAATGTTAGAGTATGCGCTATAAAAATATATCTCAAAATACTTCAAAATATATGCTAAAACACTTTAATTGCTTAAAAGACGTCAAAATATCAATAAAAGCATTAAAATATGGACATGTTTCGATTGATTCACTCAATCATCATAGAACACAAATTGAAATTTTTCGATTAATTCACTCAATCATCATAAAACACAAAATATTGACATGTTTCGATTGTACGAGAAGTAATTTTCCAACTGGACGAAAAATGTCCGGGCCAGGATTTGAACCTGGGATCGCTTGGCTGAAGCCGCCACGCTCTACCACTGAGCTATCCCGGTCGAATCTGGAGGGCATAATTCATCCAGTTAACCTTATTGATCAGAGAATCTGGTCTGATATTTTAATCAGCTCAACAGAAAAGATCGCAGGTAAAGGAACTCCAGTAAATGCTGGATACGTGATTACACTAGATTAATTTTAACACAATTATTTTCAAATTGGTAAATAAATCATACGAGAAGTAATTTTCCAACTGGACGAAAAATGTCCGGGCCAGGATTCGAACCTGGGATCGCTTGACTGAAGCCGCCACGCTCTACCACTGAGCTATCCCGGTCGAATCTGGAGGGCATATTTTCCAACTGGACGAAAAATGTCCGGGCCAGGATTCGAACCTGGGATCGCTTGGCTGAAGCCGCCACGCTCTACCACTGAGCTATCCCGGTCGAATCTGGAGGGCATATTTTCCAACTGGACGAATCCTGGCCCGGACATTTTTCGTCCAGTTGGAAAATTACTTCTCGTATGATTTATTTACCAATTTGAAAATAATTGTGTTAAAATTAATCTAGTGTAATCACGTATCCAGCGTTTACTGGAGTTCCTTTACCTGCGATCTTTTCTGTTGAACTGATTAAAATATCAGACCAGATTCTCTGATCAATAAGGTTAACTGGATGAATTATGCCCTCCAGATTCGACAGGGATAGCTCAGTGGTAGAGCGTGGCGGCTTCAGCCAAGCGATCCCATGTTCGAATCCTGGCCCGGACATTTTTCGTCCAGTTGGAAAATTACTTCTCGTATGATTTATTTACCAATTTGAAAATAATTGTGTTAAAATTAATCTAATGTTTCGATTAATTCACTCAATCATTTTCAGAACACTAAATGTTTGTATTGATATTTTGACATATTTTAAGCAATTACAGTTTTTTAGTTATTTTGAACTTTTTTGAGACATATTTTTATATTGTTAATTTTAATGGACGTAATTTATGACTCTTTCTTTTATATGTAATATAATAACATTTTTTAGAGTATGATTAGATAAAATAGTAATATTAACGTCCATAAAATTAATTGTGGAATTATTTTAATTAGGTATAATGCTAAGTTCTAGATTAGAAGGATACGTTACAGGTAGATATATAGATTTATTATCATTAAGAGAAATAATTATTATGTCATCTATATATCTATAGAGTAATATATTATTATTAATAAACGTTCTTTCATAGAAATACAGATATAAATCTTATAACATGTTGGAACTAAGCGGTGCCTTGTGGGATGTCCTGAATCTGAATTAAAATGGCATTACTTTAGAAAATATATAGTTATGCTTATGAAAGAGTAAAAAATTAGTTATCAATGTCAATATTGTCAGGCAATTATGAGAATTTTTTTTATAAATAGTGAATAGTAGAATGTAAATCTGCCAAAAATATATTGTTTGATAAGTCCTCGAAGTTACAAGTAATAATATTGTTGACATTAGTTAATGACTTGATTTTATTTACTAATTCAAAACTGTTTTTGATTCAATTAGTGTTGCCTTTTTTTTACAGATAAATCGTAAATTTGTGTGAAAATATTTTAAAAAAGGTTATTAGCTCGTGTAATATAAGTATTACATCCTACAGTAACTGTGCGTAATTTTAAAGTATTTTTATGAAACTTGGGATTCATAGCAATGTAAGGATAACTGAAGTTTTTATGTTTTAAGCCTAATAATTTATAACTTAAAATACGTCTATTGTATTTTTCTAATGGAACATTATGAAGTGTGAAAATATTGTTAGAGGGAGGTGATAGTAATATTTGCCAGATGATTACACAGTTATTAGCAGCCTTATCAACACATGTTAGTAATGATGAAATTGTTTTGAAGATTACGAATATGCGGTTTAAGGGTAGAGAAAGAAACATAATTTTTGATAATATGTAATTGTTGTAAATATTTTTGTAAAAGAATAATGACATTATACTTCCAATCTGCAAAGAATTCAATGGGTTTATTATAGTTGATAGCGATTTTGTAAATAAAGAAGTCCAAATCATAAGTGAACTGTTGAATAATAGACTGAAGATATGACTGTGAAGGAATGCGATACTTTGTGCCAAAGCGCATTAAAGATCTTAAATGAGAATTTGTGACAATGTCAAGATTGCCAGTTATGGTGTGTCCATGGTGGGCATTAACATATTTTGTGAACTGACGTTCATTGCATTTACAAGAATGAGTGTCAGTGTGTTTGAAATTTTTTGAGAATTTATTATAATTAAATATTCTACGCCCTAAACTAATGGCATAGCTGCCAACTTTTACGCTTTTTTTTGCTACCACTAAAAATTAATAGAAAATTTTGCTTTATTGAATCACATGATTTCGGCGGTTTAATAAGGTTAAATTTACTAAAAAAATTTAGTGGTAGGAAAAAAGCGTAAAAGTTGGCAGCTATGTAATGAGGTATTTGAAGGTACTTGTAAGATTTAGACTTTGAAGTGGAAATTTACATTGTTCATTGTTAAATAAATGATTAGTTTGATTTTATTAAAACAGGATGGGTAAAGGTAATGATTAAGTGTGAATTACTTTTATTTTAAGTTTTTTGTTTCTTTGTTAATGTTAATATTGAGAACAGTTAACCTATAGTGCTATAGTGGAGTAAAACTAATGTACCATTGATTCCCGCCCAATACTGGGCATTATCGGCGATAGACTACTTGAGATCCAACCGTCGCTATACGGGAATGGCACCTGACGTCACTGTTGGTTCAATTACGGTTGGTTAGCAAGAAAAACCTGTTTGTTCGTTATGACTCCTACTGTACACATCAAATGGGGAAATTTTATTGGTCTACGTTAAACTGGTCTATTATATGATTGGTCTACGTCGCTTTGACGATTCCTGCAATGATAGCTATGACAAAAATGAAGTGGTAGATTGGTTGATGGAACTGTTTGTTTGTAAACATGCCCTTTCCTTACACTGCAAAAAATAATTGTTGATTTTACAGTATAAAACTGGCATCCCAGTTGCCAGTTTTATACTGTAAAATCAACAATTATTTTTTGCAGTGTATAGTACCCAGCTCATGAGTACGAAAGGGCCGGATCAGGTTCGGTCCGCAAGGGGGCTTCCATGGCATCATCGCCCCTGGGGACTTCCGGAAGTTTATAGGAACAACCAGAAACCCAAAAAACTAGCCAAGGGCTCCCTCCTGAGAATTGATATATCCCCATATCCCCACCCCATATATCCCCTCTCGGAATAGAGGAGCACCTATATGGACGTCACCTCTGGACTTTCTTCCGAGAAATAGACAACACACACACACACACACACACAAAAAAAAAAATAAAAAATAAAAATAAATAAACACTTAACTACGATAGGAATAAAAAATTAGGAAACTGAGTTCCCTAATAGTGGAGTAAATCAAAAAATGTATCTCTAAAATGGGAAGTGAAAGTATTAGAAGTGAAAACCTTAAAATATTGATTGAAATGATATACTTTGGAATTGCAAAGATGAATTTTCGGAGAGTCTTCCAGCTATAATTATTACAAAAAAAAAAAAAAAAAAAAAAGATTGTAGAATATTTAATGATTTTTTTTTATTTGAGTGTTAGTTAATTTAAAAGATAATTTTTTAGATGCAGATGAATGACCTCTTTGTGTACGTGTAGTTTTTTGTATAAGTTGTGATTAAGTGATGGAAACAGTGAAATGTAATTGAGAGTATTTAATAATGTAGAATATAATACTATGTGAGGTTTATTGTTTAAGAGTTAATTAAGTTCATGTGGATAGCAATCTATACTAATATTATAAAGAAACTAGGGGGCCTACCCCCTGCGAGCTACGCTCGCCAATCCCCGCTCAGACTTCGAGACCTCTAAAAACATGACAGCGTGCTTTATTTAAAAAATATTGGTAAATCTGTAATTGGGTTGCCATGCTTTTAACGTTTTAATGGGGCATTTTTGATTACCATGGCCTCATACACAGCTGTTGCGACAACTGACGACTGTTTTCGGGATTGATAAGTAAAATCAATTACAACTTGAAAACCATCTTGTATAAAATGGTTAGGTTTAAATTGTGGCTACCTCTCGGACTTTTATAACAACGATCTGTATTCTATTCTTCCGTTGCATTTAAGGATGAGAAAAATCCATCTGCTTGTGAATAACATTAAGAACCACGGTATTGAAATGTACTATGTTATAGACATTTTCAGTAACAGGTTTTAATTTTCTCTCTATTTTAGTGCACCATCATGCACATTTTCATGTTATTTTAAATTTGTAAATTATTTATTTTAATTAATATGTATATACGAATTTTCTAATAATTATTTATCATACAAAATTAATTAAATATTTTGTGCATGCATGCCTGCATTTATTCGGCATCAATTGATGAGATATTTAAACAAATTTGCTATCCACGATAATTTTACACCATGTTATGTCACTTGAATATTGTCCATAAGAAAATCGGGTACTTTTCCAGTATAGGATCCTTTGCTTTTAGGTTTGGCGTAATTCGAGCTTCAAAAAGGGATAGATTCGTTAAAATACATAGATTTGTTGCCAAAAGTTATGAAAACAAACCCAATGAACTATTGGTGCTTTTCTATTATAGGGGTCTTGACGCTTTTTTTAAAAAGCTTGGCGGAAAAAACCAAGCAGGATAGAAAACCAAGCAGGATATTTTATTCTTCTTCCGTTCAGTTGGGCAATTATTATTTTATATATTCTTTTCAAATATCCGAATTAGTGATTTTATAAATTCGTTTAATTAAATTTTATAAAAAAATAACAAAATGATATCAATAAATAATAATTACTATTAATTCCTTTATTATTATTAATTCTTTTGCGTTTACATAAATGACGTCATTTGAACGAATTTATTCAAAATATTTTCAGTTTATAAATTAAATTAAATGCTGACAGACGATTGAATCCTGACGATAGAAATGTGATTTTTTTTTTTTCAAATTTTCCTGAAAAACATAATTTAATCAGAATCTTGTCTTCATTATCGATTGAAATATAAGATAAATTCAATTTCAATTTGAAAATGACGAATATAAAGAAATCAATAATCCCTATCGGGATCCTTTTCAATTTTTTTCCCTTTTTTGTCACAAAAAACTGAGTAATTAGTTGCCATCAATACAGAAATGTCATTAAAATTAGAAAAAAATTAATATCTCGATAACTAATTCCAATTTCAAAATTCTATTACCAGTTTTGACATCCGCGGATTTTTATGGACAATTGGTATTAATTTCACCATCAAGCGTTTAATATTTTATTAAAAATAGCCCTGAAACATAATCAGTCGTTTAATCAGTCGTTTCATAAAATCGTTTCATAAATTCGTTTCATAAAATCGTTTCACAAATTCGTTTCATTAGGATTTTATATATATAGGGTAGACTTTTCCAGTATAGGATCCTTTGCTTTTAGGTTTGGCGTAATTCGAGCTTCAAAAAGGGATAGATTCGTTAAAATACATAGATTTGTTGCCAAAAGTTATGAAAACAAACCCAATGAACTATTGGTGCTTTTCTATTATAGGGGTCTTGACGCTTTTTTTAAAAAGCTTGGCGGAAGAAACCAAGCAGGATAGAAAACCAAGCAGGATATTTTATTCTTCTTCCGTTCAGTTGGGCAATTATTATTTTATATATTCTTTTCAAATATCCGAATTAGTGATTTTATAAATTCGTTTAATTAAATTTTATAAAAAAATAACAAAATGATATCAATAAATAATAATTACTATTAATTCCTTTATTATTATTAATTCTTTTGCGTTTACATAAATGACGTCATTTGAACGAATTTATTCAAAATATTTTCAGTTTATAAATTAAATTAAATGCTGACAGACGATTGAATCCTGACGATAGAAATGTGATTTTTTTTTTTTTTCAAATTTTCCTGAAAAACATAATTTAATCAGAATCTTGTCTTCATTATCGATTGAAATATAAGATAAATTCAATTTCAATTTGAAAATGACGAATATAAAGAAATCAATAATCCCTATCGGGATCCTTTTCAATTTTTTTCCCTTTTTTGTCACAAAAAACTGAGTAATTAGTTGCCATCAATACAGAAATGTCATTAAAATTAGAAAAAAATTAATATCTCGATAACTAATTCCAATTTCAAAATTCTATTACCAGTTTTGACATCCGCGGATTTTTATGGACAATTGGTATTAATTTCACCATCAAGCGTTTAATATTTTATTAAAAATAGCCCTGAAACATAATCAGTCGTTTAATCAGTCGTTTCATAAAATCGTTTCATAAATTCGTTTCATAAAATCGTTTCACAAATTCGTTTCATTAGGATTTTATATATATAGGGTAGATAAGGTTGTTTATAGGGGGTAATCTCTGGAACTACCGAACCGATTTCAAAAGTGATAGTGGTAAATTGATGGTGACAATCCCTGCTCCAGCATAGGCTATATTTTATGTCGGTGACACTACACCCAGGGGAGAAGGGGGGTGTAGAAGCGAAAAACGTTCTAAAATTGTGACTTTTTTTTTTATACTGAAGGAGATAGAAACTTGAAATTTGGCATGTAGTTGCTTATAAGATGTAAGTGTTTTTTAAGAACAAATTCTAAAAAAACTCAAAATTTAAAAGGGTGAAATGAACGAAAAGAGTTCTAAAAACATTTAAAATTACAATTTCTATGGAATTTCTAGAACTATAAAACCGTTTTCAAAAGGGAAGGGGACAAATTGATGGTGACAGTTCCTGCTGTAACATAGGATATATTTTATGTCGGTTCCACTACCCCCTAGGGGGTGCAGAAGCGAAAAACGTTCTAAAATTGCGATTTTTGCGATACTGAAGGAGCTAGAAACTTGAAATTCGGCATGGTAGTTACTTGTAAGATGTAAATGCTTTCTTAAAAAAAAAAAAAAAAAAAAAAATCTCAATTTAAAAGGGTGAAATGAGTGAAAAGCGTTTTGAAAACATTCTAAATTACAGTATTACAGTTTCTAAGTATGAAACTACAGAACCGGTTTTAAACGTAATGGTCGCAAATTGATGGTGATAGTCCCTGCTGTAACATAGGCTATATATTTTATGTCAGTGCCACTACCCTGAGGGTTGTAGGAGCGAAAAACTTTATAAAATTGCAATTTTTGTGATACTGAACAGATTAGGAACTTGAAATTGGGCAAGGCAGTTACTTATAAGATATGCTCTCTTATATGCTCTCTAAGAACAGTTTCTAAAAAAATCGAAATTTAAAAGTGTGAAATGAGGGAAATGTGTTCTAAAAACGTTCTAAATTACGGTGTTTATGGAATTGTTAAGGACAGAAACTTGAAATTTGACATGGCTGATACTTTTTAAGACGCAAGTGCGCACACAGAAGTTTATTATTATTATTTTTTTTTTAATCGAAATTTAAAAGGGCAAAGGAGGAAAAAACGTTCTAAATTACATTTTTTTTTTTAATACTGACAGGATTAGAAACTTTTAATTTGGCATGGCGGTTACTTTTAAAATACAAATGCTCGCTAACAATGGTTTGTAAAGAAATTAAAAATTTAAAAGTGTGAAATGAGCGGAAAGCGTTTTAAAAGCGTTCAAAATTACGATTTCTATGAAATTGTTAGGGATAGAAACTTGAAATTTGACATGGCTGTTGCTTTTAAGACATAAATGGTCGCACAGAACAATTTGAAGAAAAAAAAATCGAAATTTAAAAGAGTGAAATGCGCGAAAAGCGTTCTAAAAACGTTCTAAATTGAGATTTCTATGGAATTGTTAAAGATAGAAACTTGAAGTTTGACATGGCTGTTGGTTTTAAGACGTAACTGGTCGAACAGAAGAGTTTTTTTAAAAAAAGAAATTTAAAAGAGTGCTAAATTGAGATAGATTTCTATGGAATTGTTAAGGATAGAAACTTGAAGTTTGACATGGTTGTTGGTTCTAAGACGTAACTGGTCGCACAGAAGAGTTAAAAAAAAAAAACTGAAATTTAAAAGTGTGAAAATGTGAAAAGCGTTCTAAAAACCTTCTAAATTACGATTTGTTTGGAACTGTTAAGTCTAGAAACTTGAAATTTCGCAATGCTGTTACCCACGTAACTGATCACACAGAACAGTTAACTAAAAATGAAAATTTAAAAGGAAAGAAAAAAGTTATAAAATTCCAATTTATCGGAAATTTTGAGTTTCTGTTTCTTATCGATATTCATGCAAATTATTGTAGCTAGTCAATCGATATTTGGGATATATAAGCTTCAAATTTACGTTTGAAAAAGCGGAACTTGGATCGGGTCCACTCTCGCTACGAAAAAAATCTAGATCCTGTGATGTGATTAAATGGAAGCTGCGCTAGCATAGGAGTAGTTAGTTGCTTTCTAGCCCGGACGAACGACTGCATCAGCGCTCGCCTGGTCTACAGTGCGGAATTGAAGTGTTTGTTGAATGCACCCTGACCTGAGGCTGCCTATTGAATTTGTGATTTCGTTTCTTTTTAATCTTTACATTTTATATATTTGAAAGTTTTGTTTTTTACAGAGTAGAGCTTCGAGTAGAAGTTTTAATTATTTATTTTTTGTAGTTAGGAAAATCAGTAGTGGCCTGCTCAACCCCTGCCCGATTAAGTTGAAGTAAACAGTCCTTTTAAATTTTACCTCTGTGCTCTCCTTGTACGCCTGGCTCACTCAAAACTGATGGCAGTGGCCGTCACAAAATGAGCGGAAAACGTTCTACATTCTGATTTAATTGGATTTATTCGGGTTAGAAACTTGAAATTGAGTATACTGTTAACTTTTTAAATGCAGACGCTCGGTATAAACAATTTATTAATTTTCGAAATTTAAAGGTGTAAAATGATGTTCTAAATTATGTTTTTTTCTAAATTGTTAGGGATAGAAACTTAAAATTTGACATGCTTGTTATTTTTTAGACGTAAATGCTCCCATAGAACAGTTTTTATAAAATTCGAAATTTAGAAAGGTGCAGAAGCAAAAAAACTTTCTAAAATTGCGATTTTAGTTATGCTGCTGGTCTAGAAAGTTGAAATTTGGCATGGTGGCTATTTTTAAGATTTCAAAACTCGCTAAGAACGGTCGCTAAGAAGTAAAAAAAAAGTCAAAATTTAAAAGATTGAAATGAGCTGGAAAAGTTCTACAAACCTTCTAAACTATGATTTATCTGAAATTGTTAGGGATAGAAATTTGAAATTTTACATGGCTGTTACGTTAGAGACACAAATTCATCCACATAACAGTTTTTAAAAATTTAGAAATTTTAATGTGTGCAGGAACAAAAAAGTTCCAAAACTGCAATTTCTGTGACATAGTTATTACAGAAATTTGCTTAACTAGAAGATTGGAATTTGGCATGATGCATACTTTTAAGATGTAAATACTCGTTTGAAACTGTTTCTAAAAATTACTAAATTTCTTATGAAAAATGAAATGAGCGAAAAACCTTCAATATATATTCTAAATTACCATTTATGTGAAATTAATTTTAGCTTTTCTCATTAATTTAAGTCTTATGTTCGCCTACTGCAGCACAAGAATGAAATTTACTAAAAATGCGGCTTAATTAGTAATTTTTGAATTATCCGTGGCAGTAAAATTTCATCTAATGGAAATAGGCATACGAATACCACTTGGCATTTTTCAACAATTAAGCGAGCAAAGCCGCGGGTTTTGCTAGTGTTTAATATAAGTGGATTCTAAAAAAAAGAGGTTCATGGAATTTGTTTTTAATGTTGAGGATAGTAATAGTAATATGTGTGTAAAAGCTATGTTTCTTGAAAGGTGTATACTCGACATTGTAGATATCTATATCTTATAACTCTGAAATCTGAAACGAAGTTACACTCTAAAACAGTGTTTTGTATGTTTCTCACCTACTAAGATCAGGGCGTAATTTGAGACGGAGCCCACCGGAGCTCAGCTCCGGTTCTTCTCTGTTTTTAGTAAATATTTAAATATTGTGCAGAATTCACCGGAGCTCATAAACAGTGCGCTCCGGAGCCCAGTACAATAACGCTTCCGAAAAACGAATCCTAAATTACCCTTTTATTTCCCTCCCATTTCCAACCTTTAGCCGTCTTTTGTATCAAAACACTTATAAGTGACGTAAGGTGTCACTCACGTAAGAGATGGAGATGAAACAGGCTCGATTTTTATATCAGTCTTCGGGTTTGGGCAGGCTCGAGCTCAATCTGTCTTAAATTAAAATTTTATTTATTTCCATTTCAAATCATTTTAATGCTATTTTGATAAGAATAAAGAGTAAGCAGAAAAAGTCTTTTTTTCTATTCCGCATAGCTGCGAACTATTCATTTTTTGTGTTTAACACTATTTCCGAATCATAATCCTGGGCTTATTTAATCTCAGAATTCTGCGATTAATTAACATTAAAATTAGGCAAAGGTTTCTATTTGGAAGTATAGTAATAATTAAAAAGTGGAATAGTCGATAGTTAAGTATACTCAGATAGATGTATTTAAAATTTTTATTTTGCTAAATAAAAAAAACAATGCTTTAAATTTTGAAAATGTCTGAAATATAAATATGAAGATTAGAGTGACAGCGGAGGGGGAAGCTACGGGTGTTAGAACTGCAGAATATTAGGGCTCCGGTACTTTTTTTCTTAGAAATTAAGCCCTGACTAAGATTATTATCATATGTAAAAATATTTTATATATAAAATATTTTTACACATCTGCCTATATTTATATATCTTCTTGTGGCGGCACTTTAGTCATGCTGTCATCCTATTTGTGGAGAATGATTTCCCTATTATTGGTAATACGATTTTTCCATCTCCCATCCCATCCCCTCCTCTGATTTATTTCAAGTTATTCTTTCGGACTTCCCTTCCCAAAGAAATCGCTTGAAGAAAAACTCACCACAACCGCCAAAAAGAGGACGCTACTACTGCTCCGAGTGGCGCATGCGCAGGTCCATTTTGAATCGTACCATGCTATCCATTCGACTCAACAATAACATCAGTTTCTGCTAGCTTTTGGCGAGCGGTGCTGTGAGAGAGTTTGGTGCTTTGCGATTTCTTTTAACGATAAGATGTCGTTTTGGAATGCGAAAACCGATTTTGCAATCGAAATTTGAGGTGTGTTTCCGTCTTAAGTCTTGTGGATTACTGTGTTGTTATCGGAATTGTGCCCTGGATTAAATGACAGAATAAAACTTCGGCAAGTTCACTGACAGCGCTTGTTGTGCGTGTGTGTGTGTATATATTGTAGTGAAGTGTGAGAGAGCGACCGATGGATTTCGGAATTTTCGTATCCCCAGGTTTAATAGAGTGAAATTTTCAATCATGCTGTCAATGTCGACAATGGGTAAAGAGACGGATTTGCTACAAGCAATTAAAGCAGAGGATATTAGAGGGATTACTAGATTGCTGGCGAAGTACAAATCTTCTAAACCAAGTAAGTTAGATTTATTTATCTAGATTTTTACTGCAAAAAATGTGTAAAAAAAAAAAGTTTTAAAACATTTTTTGTTTAAAATTTTATTTTAGATAATAATAGATGAATAAAAAAATGAATTACACGAAACAAATAAGTGATCGTATATTGTTTAATACTATCACACAGTTATTTGATAGAGGATATTAAATCCCTTTAATGAGTCTTTCATTAGAAGTTGCAGTGTTACTTCATAAGTCCTCTCATGGATTTTTAAAACACGTTAATAATTTCTTCTTTTCAATTGTAAAGGGTTTTGTAAAATAGAAAAGCGATTTATTATTTTAGAATTTTTAAACAACCAGTAAAATTTTAAATGTTTGAGTATTTCTTGACACATTTCTCTCCTTATCAAACAAAAGATACGAACAACATTAAAGTTAAATATCAGTTAGACCTCTCTAATATATGTTTCATAAAAAATTAAACTGTTATTTCGTAAGTAGTTCATGGATTTTTAAAACACGTTAATAATTTCTTCTTTTCAATTGTAAAGGGTTTTGTAAAATAGAAAAGCGATTTTATTATTTTAGAATTTTTAAAAAAAGTAAAATTTTAAATGTTTGAGTATTTCTTGACACATTTCTCTCTTTATCAAATAAAAGATACGAACAACATTAAAGTTAAATATCAGTTAGACCTCTCTAATATATGTTTCATAAGAAATTAAACTGTTATTTCGTAAGTCCTTTCATGGATTTTTAAAACATGTTAATTTCTTCTTTTCAATTGTAAAGGGTTTTGTAAAATAGAAAAGCGATTTGTTATTTTAGAATTTTTAAACAACCAGTAAAATTTTAAAGGTTTGAGCATTTCTTGACACATTTCTCTCTTTATCAAATAAAAGATACGAACAACATTAAAGTTAATGTTTCATAAGAAATTAAACTGTTATTTCGTAAGTCCTTTCATGGATTTTTAAAACACGTTAATAATTTCTTCTTTTCAATTGTAAAGGGTTTTGTAAAATAGAAAAGCGATTTATTATTTTATAATTTTTAAACAACCAGTAAAATTTTAAAGGTTTGAGTATTTCTTGACACATTTCTCTCCTTATCAAATAAAAGATACAAAGTTAAATATAAGTTAGACCTCTCTAATATATGTTTCATTAGAAATTAAACTGTTATTTCGTAAGTCTTTTTATTAATTTTAAAACTCACGCCAGTAATATCTTTTTTTTTTCATTTATTAACTTGTATAATGTAGAAAAGAGATTTATCCCTTTAAAGTTTAAAAACATTAGTAAAGCTTAAATGTTTTAAATATTTTGTTTCACATTTCTCTTTTCCAAATATATAAGATGCTACATTACTGAATAACATTAAACATAAATATCTGACATGTATCAAACTAGAAGCTTTAATACGTGTTTAATTACAAATTAAGCTGGTATTTCGTAATATCTTTTATTAATTTTAAAATACAAATTTCTTCTTTTTCATTCGTAAAGTTATGAAACATCAATATCTAAAATAAAACAAGTTATTTATTATTTTAGAATTTTAAAAAGTCAGTAAAACTTTGAGTGTTTTAAATGTTTTTACATGTTTCTCTTAAATGTTTTTAAGCATTTCTCTCTCACTCCTTTTTGTTTAAAATAAAAGATGCGAACTTTTTGCAAGAATTAAAGATAAATATTTGATATATCGAATTATACCGCTCTAATGCATATTTCAATTACTGTTGCGCCGTAAGGCTTTTTATTATTTTAAAATACACAATAGTAATTTCTTATTTTAATTTGTAAAGTTAGTTTTATGAAATTGAAAAGCGATTTATTATTTAAAGTTTTAAATGGATTAAATATTTTTAAACATTTCTCTCTTTTTCAAATAAAAGATGCGAAATTATTGAAAAGGATTAAATTTAATTATCTGATATTTCAAGTTAGAACGCTTTAATGTGTTTTTCATTAGAACTTAATAACCTATTTTCTTTCTTTTATTAGTTTCAAAATACAGATTAGCAATTTATAGGGCAGAAAAACGATTTCTTCATTTAAATCTTTCAAAAAAGCAGTAGAATTATAATTGTTTTAAATAGTTTTACTTAGTGTTGAATTCGAACGTTTTTCTCTGGTGTATATGTGTGTGTGTGAGAGGAGAGGAGGGGTGGAAGGGGGGTGGGGAGCTTTGAGGAGTTCCAGAGGGGAGAATTTGAACTTTAGACCATATGTATAAAATTCCAAATCATGAAGGCAGATCGTTTTAATGAATAATTATTTTATTGGTTTTATATTACAGATTAGCGAGCTTTGATTTTTTTTCTTTTGTCACTTAATTACTTAACAACATCAAAGATTGCGAACTAATTATCAAATGTATGTTTAATTGGACAGTACACCGCTTCATAAGGACTTTTCCCCAGTTTTATAATACAGATTAAATAATTTTTTTCTTTTATTTCGTACAAAAAAATTATAAATAATAATAGCAATAATAATAACAATAAAAACTGGAAAACCACAATGTTTTTTCTTAGCTTTACGGATTTTTAAATAGATTAATAAATAAATAACAGTAAATATAAAATTTTTAAGTAATATCGCTATTACGTATGTTTTCTTGCGTAATGCAATTGCAGAATATTTTAACTCTAAAAAAATTAAATAATAATAACGAATTCTTAAATCATACAAAAAACATAGTTTTACTGATTTTCTCTTTAAATAAAACATGATGAATAATTAAAATGACAATTGGTTAATATCTGAAGTTAAATTGCTAGAAAGTATGACTTTCTAAAGTTTTATAATAAAAACCAGTGGTTAACAGTATAATCATTAAATATTATTAAAACTCAGTAAAAAATTTAAAGTTTTATATTTTTACCTTTTTTTTATCTTTTGATAAAAGATGCTGAATAACTGAACAATTCCAGGTATAAATATTTGTATCTAAATCGATCGATCAAACGCACGATGTGCTTTTCGAGATTACATTACTTCTTAAGGCCTCTCATTAGTTTAACAAATTTACGATTCTTCCGTTTAGATCGCATGAAAAATTAACTACAAAGTTTATTTACAGTTTTATTGATTTTTCGTCTCTGAATATGGTAAATATCTGAAGTTTGACGTCCTTACGTAATGATGTTGAAGATTTACACCACTTTCTTAAGATTTCTCATTAGTTTTATACGAATTAACTATTTCTTTGAGCTGGCTCAGATTTGTCATCCACGAAAGGTATACAGAGTGTCCATAAATTATCGCTGGTGTTTGCTTACTTCATAACTTTTGAGTTAAGAACATGACTAAAAATATTTTTTTACATATTCGTTAAGTAAAACCTTAAAAGTTTTTTTGAATAACACAAACAAAGTTACATACATAAAGTTGCAACTCAAGATGACGTTATTGATCAAATAAGGATTATAATAAAATAATAATTAATATTAAAATTTTATCAAAAAGTTATTAATGAATTATGTATCTATCTAACTTTGTTCTTATGATTGCTTAATAACCTTTTGATAAAATTTTAATATTAATTAATATTTGATTATAATCGCTATTTGATTTAAGAACGTTTTGAGCTGCAACTTTATGCATATCTAAGTTTGTATTATAAAAAAGAAAACTTTTTGAGTTGTACTTTACGGATATGTAATAATATTTTTCGTCATGTTCTTAAATCAAAAGCAATGGGATCAGGTAACCCCGACAATAATTTATGGACACGCTGTAATTTAAAATAGTTGTTCCTTTCGTGGACGGTGTACTCTAATTTTTCATTATTTATGTTAATTACACCAAGAAATTCTATAAAGAGGTGCTCTGTACCATAAATTCGATAAATATTTGAAGAAAAAAAGTTATTATTATTTTACTTTTATTTCTACACTGCAAAAAATAATTGTCGATTTTACAGTATAAAACTGGCACCCCAGCTGCCAGTATTATACCGTAAAATTAACAGTATTAAACCGTAAAATAAGCAGTAATACGCTGCCGCGCAAGCAGTAATACGCTACCGCGCATACTGTAAAATCAACAATTATTTTTTGCAGTGTATATGCGTTCCGTTTCCAAAGTATTTTCTTCATTTTAACTTTAATAATGCTTTAATATAATTTTTTTTAAATGTTAATGTTTTTTATAATGCGATAAATGGCTGTTAGACAAAAAAAAAAAAAAAAAAAAAAAAAAAAAACATACGAAATTGAATTTTCGTTAAAAAATACACAGGTTAATAAATGTTATTACTCATTTGAGTACTTTAATAAATCAACATTCTAAAATGGATGTATTCTGAATTCGATGTAATATATAATCAAGATTTCCCATTAGATATTTCTGAGAATTTTGAACAAAAATTAAAACATATACACAGAGCATTTTAAAGGTGTTTTTATAGACTGCGAAAAATTTGTTTTTAGAAAAATGCATTTTATGTACTACTTGGTACTTGGTATTTTCTTTACTTACCTTCAGGACCTGCGTCAGTTTTTTTTTTTTTTTTTTTTTTTTTTTTTTTTTTTTTTTTGGGGGGGGGGGGGGGGGGTCACGTTAGGGGCTCCGAACCTCTCTATGGCTATACAATTCAAAATAACGTTGCCTCTGTGTAAAATAATAGTATTTTTTCTCTAGATTTGTTTTTAAATGTTTCTTCGCGAGGCAAAAGTGAGTATCAACTTTATTTCTTATAGCAAAAGGTGATATAATTGTCGGGGGGGGGGGGGGGGATGTATAGATTTGAGGATTCTGATATAAAAGTTAACACGAAAAATAAATTTTTAAAATATTGTAAAAAGGTAGAAGATTTTGAGAAATTAAAAATAATTTTGCACAATAAATGTTAAAGAAGTTTCCTGTTATTTTCCCTACATTTTATTATCTATATTATATATTATTCTATGACATATACAGTTAAAATATATATATATATATATTAGTGTAGTAATAAAAATTAGGTATTTCTCCATTATCCTGTCAGCCATTAAAAAAATAAAAAAAACTATCGCCAAACTGTAACGCCAAATAAACAAATGGAAGAATGTTGCCATTGAATTCTCAAATAAATAAATAAATAATAAAAATATATATAATAATAATAAATATTAAAATAAATACAAGGAATTCGAAAAAGCCCCACTCATCAATGTGTCAACTTAGTAAGCTTAAACAATAAAATTTACGATATATTAATGAAAACAGAACAAAAAATCTTGTATATTTTATTTATTTACATTATTTTTTTTAATCATCCCTCTCTGCTAGTAAATAAATGTTTGTGACGTCAGTTGAAACTGATCTATTGTACGTATCTATGCATCCCAACATTTCCGCCGTTTAAGGATGCAATTGTTATTTTAATTAACGAAAGAACTTATAAATCAGCAAAACATAACTAAAAATACAGGTAAATGTCGAATTAAAAACCACTTGATGACAACACGTGTAATGCTTCTGACGTCAAGTGAATGTGACGCCACGATCATGCATTTTTTGGCTTTAAATTCTGTAGTTTGGCGATAGTTTTTTGTTATGAAAAGTGGTCGACCGGATAATGGATAAGTACTATAAATTGTATTAGCCAGAGACCGACCCACTAAGTGCTTTGCCAAGCTTATACGCGCTACCTTTCACGGTCCTTGCTTATCTTTAAGAAGTATGAACACACTTTCTGCCAAGTCTATGGTAATATATTCATATTTTACAAATTTTAAACAAAAATTCGTATTTTTGGTCAAATTTTGCTCATGTCAAAATCCATTGCCTCCCTAATCAAACTGTAAATCGATTCAGAAAGGAAAGTATTTATTTTGTCAAGAAATTAGGTGGCATTTACAGCAATATTTGATAGTACCGAAATTCCACTTTATAAAGAAATTTTTAGTATTCGCCAGCTAAAAACTTAACAACATGTAATTTAATTATAGCGAATGCATTTTGGCTGTCACATTGAATTCGTTCTAATGAGAGACTATGGTACAACGAAAACAGCGCCCCAAAACATATGTTATAAAATATTATCTTTAATTTTTTATTGAAAATGTAATTCAAACCACAGGCGAAAAAGTTACTTACGTTAGGGACAACAATGATTCAGTTTTATCTGTCAGTGCAGAGATATTTGCCACCAGTTATTATAAAGATAGATTAAATATCTTTTAATATTTATTGGTTGATATTATATCAATGGAAATTATCTACATGTATTACTTCTTTACTCGCATTCGCATAATTTGCGCCTCCGCATGTATTTCGTACTCCTTATTAAAAAAAAAAAAAAAAAAAAAAAAAAAAAAAAAAACTGCAAAACAACAACAAAAGCGTAATTTTGCGATAACTTGCTATAAGTGTAATTGGATATATTCTAACGGTAACCATTTTACAATTTATTTAAAAAGTTTTTTCAGTTTGGTTCTGGGCATCAAAAGGAGAAATTCGCTATTTTGTTTCTCTGATATATTTTTTCTTTTCTTTTTACCTATACCAACAGTGCAGATGGTTTTCCAACGTATCTACATCATTCCAACCTGTTATTATTAAAGATTAGTCTCTCTAATTTAAGATTTGACTAAATTTGCCTAGATTGCTTACATTCTCAATTTATAATGATTACGAAAAATAACAGCTTCACTGCAGCTTTAAAATTTGTTGCACTTTGCTAAAAAACAATAATAATACGACTGCACATATTAAATTTGGCATAAATGAAATAGCTATTCGATAATGGCGCAAATAAAATTATGAAGTGAGGAAAGCTAGTAAAAGTATTTCAAGGTTATAAATCTACAAAAATATTCTAAAATAGACTGAGTTTAAAAGGTATTAGAAAATTCAAAATGATTGTTGCGCTTTATCATCTAAAATGTTACAAGCACAAAAGCTAGTTCCTTAATTCAATATTGTGTCTATTAATTATTTATTAAAATTCTATTATTCACCTTAAAAATGAACTTATTTTAAACACTCCAACTTTTTTTTTCAAGAAAAATTATGTTAAAGTAATTCCCATATTCTTAGCACTCTCTATTTTTGACATCGAAGAAATGGCGAAAAATACGCGAGTAAATACGGTAATTTGTTCATTTACAGGAGTAAAAATTTTCAAAATGACTCATATGTAAATGATAAAATTCTATATAATATCCAACAAATATAAAAAGTAAAATGCCTTGAAAAAAATCATAAACATTACTCAAAAGCCAGACTGCTAGGCATTAGATTAGATCATTTCCAAGCAGCGTAAAAAAAAAAACCAAAACTTGTATATCAGCAACGTAACTTTTTTCAAGGACAGATGTCATGAAATGTGTGAACGTTCATTTTTTCTTCGACAGCTGATGGCTCAAGCATTTTCCTTAATGATAGAAAAAGCCATTTATTGACTAATAACAAATGTATAGTGCATAAATATTTCTCGAGGTCCTGAATTCACTAAATATCGTGTTATCTATGAAAGGAGAAAAGAAGAAAGTTAGGAAAGTTAATATTTTTCTTTAAAAGTTGCGATACGTGCCGACTCGCTGAAGGGTTTTGTTTTTTCTTTTGTTGTGAGGTTAAAAAAGATATCTGGCGGTTGTATCAAAACTTACCTTGCGTGATCTTGACGTATCAGAACTTGGTTTTTATCTGTGTATTTAGCTGACAGCGAAATAGTGTATCTTTATTTTTTTTGCTCTCGAAACAAAAGATAAAAGGAAAAGTGTTATAAAAAAATAATATTGAAATTGGTACTTTACTTACTTCTGTAATTATTAAAACAAATTAGGAATGCTGCATCATAAAAGATGTCAGTTCATTAGAAATAAACTATATTAAACAAATTGCAGGTCATTTTGAAAATAATGGATTAATTCTGTTTAATATTTCGAAATGTATTCTGTTTATAATGCCAGAAATGTTTGACACTTAAGCTAACTTTATAGTGTGAAAAATAGTTTTCATAAATTCTATGACTTACGGATACTGTCAGATTTTATACCGAGTGATTAGAAAAAGATTTAGAGTCGTAACCAGATGCGGGCAGGTTGGACTGCCCCGTCCCCCCTCCTTCTAGCAAGTTCATAAGCCCCTTTTAGAAATCATAATATTTGAATAATAATATTATCTATATTACATTTAAAAGTTTTAAAACTTTGTAATCTTAAGTTTTATGACAGTGAGTACTGGCCCTCCATTTCTGTCTACATTTACTTATAATTAGAAATTTTATTAATGTAATGGGTAGAAATTTTATTAATGTAATGGGTAGAAATTTTATTAATGTAATGGGTAGAGATTTTATTATAATGTAATGGGATCAAATTTTCATTTACCGCTACCTTTTTCAAGCCTCAGAGGGTGAAAAAAAAATCATATTTGAATTAGCCCCCATCAAAAAATGCCAAAGCCCCCCTCTCACTTTGTTGACCGATTTTGGCCCTGAAGGATTGGGCAAACTTGAAGTCGGTGGTAATACAAATAATTTCAGTTATCCATTTTTTCACCTGAAAATACATGATGTCTCATATCAATCCAAACATAATTGTTTATAACTTTAACTAAAACAAAGGTATTTGAAAGCAGTTTCAACAGACTCACCCGTGCTTTGTTTGAAATGCACTGATAACATGAAAAGTGTACAGCATAGTTCAGCGCTATTTGGCTGAGGATGGTAGCCATTTCTATCATTTCTCGTGATATCCTTAAATACACACAGATACAGGTGAGTGTATTTTGAATTTCGTTAAAATATCTTCATTATTGTTTAAGTTATGAACGAAAATCGGAATTCCGATTAGAGTGAGACTATCACCCTGTATTTTTGAGTGGATAAATGGATTGTGACCCTAGCTTACTATACAAAAATTGCTTTTTGTAGTGTGCCCTACTACCTCTTGAAATTTGCCTCCCCCCTTTTTTAATCACCCAGTATTTACTTCGCTTGAAAACACTAATATTTCTGCGATAATAACGAAATTTGATACATATTTGATTACACTCTATTGCTACCTGATGAAGCATACACGCGCGCGATCACCACAAAATTGAAAGCTCGCTATTATTGCGCGTTCTCTTTTCTATCTTTGTGTTGATTACACATGATATTGATCACATATGACTGATGAAGAAGTATTAAAAATTATTCTCCAAACTTCTTGTTTTCCTCAAAAGAATATCTGACCTTTAATAAGACATTTTTTAAACAGCTTTAAAATCTTTAAAGGAGCACTAAATTTTAACTGTAGCAAATAACACGTAGCACATAGTTTTCTTGATAGTCTGTAAAGAGCACTGAAACAAAATTCACACAATGCTCACTTGTGACATAATTTCGTTAATAAGAATCAATGTATTTTTTGAAGTTCGAGTATGCAGAAGCATAATGAAATTAGCGAGCATTAAAAAAATAATAAAAGAAACTGCCAGTGGTTCTGGTTCATGATTATTTTATTAAGGGGAAAGAAAAACAAAAAGATGGAGATCAGCTTTCTCCGGAAATCATTTCCACCTCATCGTATTCTTTACCACGCCTGCATGCACAACCGGCGCGAAAAAAAGAAATAAAAGCCGTCGCAGACTTGCTTATTTTGTGTCCGATTGTTTACTGCTGCCATTGACTTTTAGAAACTATATCAGAAATATGTTTTATCGAATCATGGCAGCAGTTAACGTCTAGCCGTGATGAATGTTAATTCGACTGTAAGTGATGGGGGAAAATTTGGAAATTTTATAAATGTAATGACTAGTGATCAAAGATTTATTTACTGCTACTTTTTTTAAGCCTTTCGCGACACTGGTCTTGCTGTCTTTGAAGTAAGGCGTGCAGTCCTGGGGGAAAAAAGAAACATCCCCTACTAATTCTGCTGCAAATAATCGCGTGAACTAGATACAGGTGTACCGATTGACTGGTAATAATATGTACTATTAAAGTAATATTTACTTGATAAATAATGTCTACTTAATAAAATTATTTTATCAAGGGGAAAGAAAAACAAAAAGAAGGAGATCAGCTTTCTCCGGAAATCATTTCCACCTCATCGTATTCTTTACCACGCCTGCATGCACAACCGGCGCGAAGAAAAGAAATAAAAGCCGTCGCAGACTTGCTTATTTTGTGTCCGATTGTTTACTGCTGCCATTGCCTTTTAGAAACTATATCAGAAAAATGTTTTATCGAATCATGGCAGCAGTTAACGTCTAGCTGTGATGAATGTTAATTCGACTGTAAGTGATGGGGGGAAATTTTATAAATGTAATGACTAGTGATCAAAGATTTATTTACTGCTACTTTTTTTAAGCCTTTCGCGACACTGGTCTTGCCGTCTTTGATGTGAGGCGTGCAGTCCTGGGAAAAAAAAAAAAAAAAAAAAAAAAAAAAAAGACCATCCCCTACTAATTCTGCTGCAAATAATCACGTGAACTACATACAGGTGTACCGATTGACTGGTAATAATATGTACTATTAAAGTAATATTTACTTGATAAATAATGACTACTTAATAAAATTATTTTATCAAGGGGAAAGAAAAACAAAAAGATGGTGATCAACTTTCTCCGGAAATCATTTCCACCTCATCGTATTCTTTACCACGCCTGCATACACAATCGGCGCGAAAGAAAGAAAAAAAAATCAAAGTCGTCTCGGATTTGCTTATTTTCTGCCCTATTGTTTATTGCTACCATTGCCTTTTAGAAACTATATCAGAAAAGAAGTTTTATTGAATCATAGCAGTAGGTAACGTCTAGCTGTGATGAATGTCAATTCAACTGTAATTGATGGAGGAAAATTTGGAAATTTGATTATTGGCTAATGATCAATAAGAGAAGTTTTACTTGTTACTTTTTTTAACCCTTTCGTAGACATGTCTGTTAGTTTTGCTGTCTTTTGATGCCTAAAGTAAGATTCATTTACGTTCATATTCACCATATACCTCAACTGCCGATTAAGCTCGAAAACCTCGGATGGTATGATATTTTACCCTATATCTTATTGCCCCTGATCGGGGTCGAAGTTAAGTCAGTTTAATTGTAAATACCATTTGAGCGTTTAACCGAGATTTCTGCGCTTAGTCGACAGTTGAAGTAGATGGTGAAGGTGGATACAAGTGTTATGCTTTTTCCAAATTATTAGACATCTTTCACCTTATCCAAAGGTTAATTTTTTGTTACAGTATCCTGAATTTGTTGGAAAGTGTTTCATGATATCGACGCTTGACGCATGATTTTTCTTTCTTGTTTTTTAAAATTTGAAAGTATCAGTTTTATATTTTAAACTTTCTTAAAATAAATTCGCAAGAATTAAAATGTTTTAAAACATTTTATCATATGTGTGTCTTGCTGAACAAGATTTTACTGACATGAAGTCATGTGATATTGAAAATGAATGTACAGTTTATCTCAAAAGTTTAGGCACACAGTAAAATATGATAATAAAATTGGAAGGTGAAATATTTGGAATAGTTTTATAATAAACTAAGGCATCCAACCCGGGCTTCCCGAAATAGAGAATATATGTGAAAACCATTTATTTATTTTTATTGAAAACTGTAATAGATTTTTTGCATTTGATTATTTTTTTAGATTGACTTCTAACAACACCAAAGAACATTTTTATATTAAATATGCCAATTATACATTCAATTAAAATTTTGAAATTTATTAAAAGCGTCAGTTTAGTATTGGCCTCGTGCCAGAAATTAATAGCCGAAGAAACCGCTAAAAATTTCGTTATCTATAGAATTTTTAGGTAGCTTTCAATACAAAAAAGTATAAAGACGTGAAGTTATATATATATATATATATCTGACCTATGTCATACGATAACGCTCGTATTTATAAATCAATTTTGATGAAACTAATTGTGTGTATTAAGCTAACCAATGTCTCGACCGAGTTCGTTGGCCAGCTTGGTCAGCCATTTTGTTTCAAGATGGCGGCCATTTAAAAATTTAAAACTATAATAAATATACAAAAAAAATAAAAATTCAAATTTATTGTTTAATTACGTGTTAGGCCTTGATACAAGGATTCCAGAGCATTTTTTGGTTTACCTCTATCTCAAAAAATGGCTGAGATAGAGCAGTTTGAAATTCTAGGGTGGCTGACATTTTGAAACGAAACAGCACATTAACGCGATTACTCGCAAATTATTTTCTTTCATTGTTGTAATAATTTTCCCAATCATACGCATAAAACTATATATTCATATCCGTTAGCGCCAAAATTGGCGACATTTGGCGAAATATCGCCAAATTTGGCGACCAAAATAAGTCTTCATAAATGAAGCCAATTTGGCTATTGCTCAATAATTTGGCGAATTTCTTATTCAAATTCAGTATTAACGAATCCTTTATAAACGTTTTCTTTGCATTTTAACTTGCTGTTTTCGTGTAACATTAGCTAAAATTTTAAAACGAAGCTATAGGAAAGCTACCTTTTCCTCCCGGTACAGGCCGGAAGGACTTTTTTTTTTTTCATTCTGATAATTTCAGCGGTTTAAAGCGCTTATTTCAATTGTATGTCTGTTAAATTTGTTTTATTTATACTATTTTATTTATTGTATGATAAAGTTTTAATTTCGTTATTGAATATTAGCTGGAAACAGATGCTAGACTTTTTATATTGTTTAAAGTATAAACAGATTAATATTTTATAATCGTCTGCAAGCAATAGATATATATATATTTAAAAATTCATGCTTGAAATTTATTTTAAAAGCCGTAATAAATCAGTCAATTAAGATACAGTTTTCAAACAAATTGCATTTGAAAGTAGATTTGTTCCCTATATAACGGTGTAACAATTGAAAATGTGCGATGATTAGAAATTTAAACAATTTCAGTACCAAAAATCGCAAAACCGAAATTTCATTGTCAAGTGTTGCCATTCGCAAAATGACGTCAGCGTTAGGCACGGACACGTTTGTCCTTTATAATATAGATATGAAAAATGTAATTGAAATGAAACATAGCAGAGATATTATAATGGTTTCATCAGCATTATTTATTTAAAAAATACGCCTTTTTTAAATTTTTGTTGAAAAACCACTGTCTCAAAACTTTAGACACATTATGCAAACGTTAACAAATGCTGGATTGTTTTCAATCAACCAATCGTTCCGACCAACGAACCGTTTTCTCTTCTAATAATAACAGCTAATATTCAATTTCCGTTGGTTATTTAAGATGCCGAAAGCTACGTAATTAACAAAAGAGGAAATTTTAAAGATATTTAAGTTGAAATAGGAAAATTAGCCCGTTATTGAAATTTCTAGAATATTAAATCGTTCAAAGCAAGGGATATATACACCTCAGTACTAGTGATGCAACGAATAATGGTTTGGCCGAATAACCGAATACCGATTATTCGGCCAAGTTATAGCCGAATATTCGGCTTATTCGGCCGCCGAATAATGAACTCATTTTTGTCTAAAAACAAAATATAGTATGCACTATATGCACAATTCTTGTATATTTCACAATTAAAATGTATTATTTTCTTTTAAAAAATTATTTATATGCAAATTTTTAATTTTTTAAAGCATTATTTTATTCTGAAAAAATATTCGGCTATGTTCGGCCTAAATATTGCCTCAGTAATATAATTCGACCCCCCAAAAAAATTCTTAACAAAAGTTCCTCATTGGGTACTGTCTAGTTACATTTTAATAGATATTATGTATATATGTTGTTACATTTTAAAATAATGACAAAATTTTAAAGATACTAGAAAACATAAATTTCAACTTTCTGATGAAAGAAAATAAAAAATAAGAAATCTTACTATCTTAAAGAAAAAAATCACTGATAGAAAAGAATATCCTCTAAAATGGTGAAAAGAAATCAGTGTAGACTTTATAAAGCTCACAATTATCAAAAAAGTTATTTATTTATTTATTTATTTATTTTTTTTTTTTGCTATGTCAGTAGACAGCACTATTAAGAAGTGTATCTAATTAAAGTTTTCAGATTCAAAGGAAGGAAATATCTGTAAGGAAAAGCAAAATAGATATAAATATCAAAATAATGAATATATAGTATCTTAGGTATTGTAATGTTACATTTTAATAGATATCTTAGTTTTTGCTGTTACATTTTAAAAGTACTAGACAACATAAATTTCAATGCACATAAAGAGCAAGAACAAAAATTGAGGTAAAACAATTGTTACACATTTTAATCATTCGCCACTAGCATGTTCAAGATTAACTGATATACAAATTAATGAGTTGAAAATTCCTAGGAAGAAATTAGTTCAAAGTGTGGCAACACACTGGAATAGTTCCTATTATATGCTAGAAAGATTACTTGAACAAAAAAAATGCACTTTCTCTACATACAACTAAATTTGTAGAAAAATAATCTGACAACAAACCGGTGGACTATTTTAGAAAAATTGCTTAATCTATTAAAACCATTTGAAGTAATAACAAAACAAATTGCCTCATCAAGATCATTAATTTCTGAAGTTAATCCTATCCCGATAGTTATAACATTAAAATTATATTTATCTAAATCTGAAGATTTTTTTTTTGCTGTAGGCACCATGAAAGACACCGTTCTACAAAATTTGGAGAAGCATTTTGGATCGATTCAAGACAAGGAACACTATTCCATTGCAACTGTTTTGGACCCCAGATTTAAAGTGTTATTTTTCAACAAAGATGAAGCAAAGGATGTAGATGTAAAGTCCAAATTAATTGCTATAGTAAGACTAAGAAAGGCTAGTATAAAACCAGTAACAGAATCTGAACAAAATATTTCCAACATAACCATTCCAGTTTCTCAAACTCAAATTTCAAATTCTTTGTGGGCAGGCTTTAATGAAATTGCAAGCCAGTCACAGAGTGAAGCTTCTATAGAAAATTCCCCTCAATGTGAAGAAGTGAAAGAAATTAGCAATTTTCTTTCCCAGTCACTACTAGAAAGACAACAGTGTCCTTTGGAGTGGTGCGCGAAAAATTCAGAAAACTTTCCAGACCTTTCATAATTAGCCAAAAAAATACCTTTCTTCACCAGGAAGTACTATATATAGTGAGCGATTATTTTCAGAATAAGGTATCATTTCTGAAAAAAAAAAAAAAAAAAAAAAAAAGAAAAAGAAAGACTATAACCTGAAAATACTGAATTATTATTATTTCTGCATTGTAATCTACATTTATTAAAAACATTTTAATTTTGTTTTTTAAGGTAAATATAAATTTAAACATTACAATGATGTTCTTGAAAATATTATATAAAACATACATATATAATAATTAAAAGAATTTAGTGTATTTACATTTCTTTCATTATTTAATATTAGTAACACACTTAAAAAAAATCACTTATAAATTATATTTAACTTGTAAGTGTATTTTACTCCCCTCCCCCCCCCCCCCCCAAAAAAAAAAAAAAAAAAAAAAAAAAAACGTAAGTATTGCAGCATATACGATTTAAATATCTATGTTATACATGCAATACATCTATATCTAATCTATCGTATATGTTTATGTTCTTTATGGGTATAATTAAAATATCATTGAAACCATTTTTTTTTAATGTAACAGGAGATAAATATTAAACTTCCCATTATGCTTTAAAAATTTAGAATTTGCTTGTATGGCTCTGTTAGGACAATTTTGAATAGATTAATTTTAAATTTAACAGATTACCTTAGCTTATTAGATTACAGATACTATTTGTACTTATTGATATAGCATAAAAGTTTTAACATGATTCTTAAATTACCCTCTTATACAAAAATGGGTAGGTAAAACCTATTCAGGGTATGAAAATTAAGGGTGGGAAAAGTGTTAGTTAATTTCAAATAAAATTTTTATTATATATGATGAATATAAAGTGTCAAATTAAAAAGTTTTACTGTGCAAATATAAAAACATTTCTTACATTTACATTTTTCACATTTTTCCACACATTTACATTACATTTCATCCATTATTCGGACAAGGGCGAATAATGGATGAAATGTAATGTAAATGTGTCCATTATACATTACCCAACTTATTCGGCACAAAAATATAAACACGGCACAAAAAACAAAATTATTCGGCCAAAGGCCGAATAATGGACTTGATATTCGGCCGAAGCCGAATATTCGGCATATAGGCCGAATACTCGGCTTCGGCCGAATAATCGTTGCATCTCTACTCAGTACTTGCTAGAAATAAGTTTCGACCATATAATCCTATGGGATTTCCTCATCAATTTATCAATTATTGCTGTAATTTTTGGAGTTTTTACGATATTTCACTGGTCATTTTATGAGTTGCCCTATAGTATTGACTATCAAATCATGACAAAAAAAAACAAATACACATATCTCATCAAATATTCAACGTATTAATATTTTAATTGCAGTATACTATTTCTACGATTTTTTGTCAAGTTTTTGGAAAGCGGTGTTAAATTCGGTTGAGAACTCTGCATGCTGTTAAAAAAAACCCCTTTTGAATTTTTCACAGAAACGTCAACATCTTCACGAATATACGTGCCGTGCTTACACAAATGCAAACAAATGTTGAACAGGACCTACATAGTTATTTGCTACAGTGACAGACCATTTTTAGCATTTTTTGTTACTTGGGTTATCGAAAATATTATTTTATTATTAAAATTATTATTTCTCCCCACTAATAGTCCTCGCGACAGAACGTTCATTGAAAAACATGAAGTCAAATATGTTCTTTACATCCTCAAAGTTCAAGGGCATTTCGGGTATTTCCTCACGTGTTTCAGTAGATATTCTTTGAAACGTCTGAAATTGGTCACTGCCCCTTAATTTCTGGACATCAGTGTATGACAAGGCGGGGGTAGACTCTGGTGGTTTGGGGTGCGATGGCTTTTATGTTCAAACCTGCTTGGCATTTCTCCATGGAAAGCAAAATTCAAAAAAGTATCAAACACTTGAGCAGCATCTATTTCCATTTGGTGTGACATCTTAGATGGTCGTGAATGGAGATTTCAGACCGACAATCCTTTAATCTCAATCTCACATAGTACGAAACATTGACTTTCCGCCAGAAATGTTAACGTTTTAGATTGGCCAACTCGGACTTAAACCCAATTTAGAACATATAGGGTATCTTAGCTCGTGAAGTATACAAAAATGGAAAGCAATATGACTACCAAAAAACTAAAAGTGACCACTGAAAAATCATGGTTAATCTCTGCCACCAATAATGTTTCATAAACTATTTGATTCTATGGAAACACGATTATTTGAAGTTATCCGAAAACATGAAAATTCTATTAATAAATAGCATCATATAAAAATGTTAAGTGATTTTTTTTCATTGTGCCTAACTTTTGAGACGCTATATAGTTACAGACTTTTATGATTTTTTATCAAAGTTATGATAATATATACTCATTTATTCATTTTGATCTGATTTCTTTGAATAATTTTACAGAATCTAATAAAGTAAATAATATGTTTTTGTTTAATTTTGTATTGTTATTTAATAAACGATATTTTCTTGTGCTTATACTTTTGAGACAGACTATGTATGATAGTTTACTAGAACAATAATTTATTTCAGTTTTATTTTTATTTTTTTGTTAAAGAAAATAATCGGAGATATCGCGTTATATAATTGAAGTATCCAAGTAAAATCATATAATTAAAAATAAATAAATTTTTCTCCAGTTTTTTTATCATAATTTATTTAGTTCCAGGGAAAAAAGAAAACTCATGCAGATTCCACATTACACATCCGATTTCCGTTTAAACATTTATTTTCAGGTATTTCTTACATCCAAAAGATATGTCTGGATGATTTAAAAATTGGATTTTTTTAAATTTTTAAATTTTAACGAAAAACAAATAAATCCTATTTAAAAGAACTTCCGGTATTAATAAGTTGTATTTAATTTCAGTATTTTAATTTTATTAATGGAATCTCCGGGGGATTTTTTTTTTTTCCACGGCGACAAATGGTTAGCATGCGAATATTTTAGGCTCCTATTTGATAAATAATTCATAAACATCCAACTTCCTGCCTCGAGTATACATTTCTGCATTACTTTTCGTGACTTTTTTTTCTCTCTCTCTCTCTTTACCGCTGTCTCCGTTCGAAAATAAAATAAAACGAGCCAGAAAAAATTCAAAGGGGAAAAAAATATATATATACTTTGAGATTACGAATGATTTTAGAACAAAGAATTGGAATCCCTCGATATAGGATTACCAGCGTAAAATTGGATCGTTTGTTTTGGGAAGAGATATGTGCAGTATGATCTTATATTATCATCTAGCTGCTATGGAATTATAGTTTGAAAATTTATTACCCTATTGCTTGTATTTTTTTAAATGATTCTCCCCTGTATCTCTTCTTTCTTACTTGTCAAATAGAAAACAAGATTATGTGCTTTGTTCTCAGAGTAATAATTCAATAAAACTTCTTTAAATTTAAGAACTCAAAATTCGCAAGAAGTAGAATGTTTTAAAACACTTGATCATAGGCGTGTCTTGTTGAACAAGATTTTACTGTACATGAAGCCATGATATATTGAAAAAGGGACGTATTTCGTATAATACGTATTAAATAAAAAACTTATCATATATAGTCTTATCGTAGATATTGTATGAGATTTTTTAAACTGGAATTTTCTAGACATAGTGTTAAAGTACTTTATCATAGACACATCTTGTAGAATGCTACTTTCTTTGAGGTATTATAAAACAAAAATAATTTTGTTGTAATATTTTTAAGTTTATATATTCTTACAGAGTAGGTTTTAGTAAGGTCTTATTTGTTTTTGTTTTTTTAATTTTTCTGTGGATAATTTTTTCAATTCATTAGCATATTTTGTTAGCAACATTTTATTGTATATAAGATCACGTACAAAATTCGTAAATTCATATGACGCTTGTTAAGAGAAGAAAAATAATTTTCCCCTCGTTGATATCCAATAAGACCATTTTAAACTGAAAATACTCAAAAAAGTTAGTAATTAAACAATTTATCTCAAATAGGGACATAATATAATAATAGGGATATAATGTAAAACACTACTTTCCTGACTTTGTTGTACATGAATAATATTTGCCAAATTTTTGGAAGCATTTTCTCCCGAATTTTTTGAGAGATGACAAATTTAACATTCGAGAGATCTGGCAACTATACATAAGATACGAGAAAGGTTCATTTGATACTTTTAAGTATTAATGAAAATGTTTTAATCGTGGATATTTATAAGATTTTCGTTTTCTTGTTCAAAAAACTCAAAATTAACAACAACAAAAAAAGGATAATTTTTAATTTTTTTGTAGCGTGTAGTATGTATTATCACCTTTTTGTACATGAAGTGTTGAAAGTCCCGTGTGGTACTTGAATAATATAATATATGTACACCTATTTATTATATCGTTATAATTTTCGCTTTGAATATTATTCACATATTCTTTTTGAAATTATATTTATTTTTAATTGGTATCATATTTTATTCAACATTTGTTACAATTATTAGTTCATTTTTGACCCATAACAATCTTATAAATTATATCAAAGCTGTCAGCTTTTACGCTTTTTTCTCATAATACAAATTTAATAGGAAAAATTGCCTTATTTAATAGCATACATCGAGATTAAATAAGGCAAGAATTTCTAATAAATTTCATTGATAACAAAAAGGCGACAAATTTAAGAAAAAAAAAAGGCTCCCGACCGCGAGAACACGTGCGTTACCATATCAACAGGTTTTGCCGGTAAGGGGGTTTACTTAGAAAACCAACGCAAGAACTGTTTTCCTCATTAGAATTTCGGGGAGTTTCATAGAAAAAAGGTCGATCTCCTTACTGACTTTAATAATTAATTAAAAAAAACTATTTCATATTTTTAATATTTTTTTTTAAATCGAATCTCGGAAATTTGCTCTATACGGGGGGGGGGGGGGGATGTAAGATTGGATGTGGATGGATAAGGCATCAAATAAAAATTGGTTCATAAAAAATTCCGAATAAACTTCAAAAGAGGACAACAGTTACTATATATTAAGTAAAAAGATTGAATTGGGGTTGCTTTTTTGAGTGGATAAAAATCGCCGGCGAACTTAGTAAATTGGAGAAATACGCGAATTGTTCCGTCCAATATAAAATAACAACACATCAAAAATTTGAGGCTACTGTGCCCACGAACCTGTCTTCGTCTATCCTTATTCAAATTTGTAGACTACTACACGCAATAAAATTTTCCTATTCATCGTCAACAAACATACATACACACAGATAAAATCTTTCTTTATTAATATAGATTTCTGTAGGATGAATCTATCGCCTATCTACTGGTTATAATATGTAATTTTCACACATGTGATTTAATTTTGATTAAATATATATATAAACTTATTGCAAAAATTAACCATTGAAACAGAAGTAACTGACCAAATGCAATGAAATTATTACCCCAAATAGCTATGCCAAATTACACATTATAAAACATAGTCCTAACAAATGAAGTATTTATTCAAAAAGTGAAACATAAGTAAAAAAAAAAAAAAAAAAAAAACACAAATGTAAGCTTATAATGTAATTTACTTTTTCAAGGGCTGGGAAACCACATTATAAGCAAAGAATGATTGTTTTCTGTAATTGTCACAAGCTTAAAGCCAAAATTTTGTGACAATTCCAAGCCCTAACAATCATTGGAAAGAAATTGAAAAAAAAAAAGGATACCTTTGAAAATAGAACACTACAAATCAAACGGAAGAAAATAAATCCATTTATAAACAAATAAATACAAAGGAAGACAAAGAAAATCTATACATTACAACATCAATTTGTCCAGAATCCGAAGCCAAAAATGTTTTGTGCTAAGCACATGGTAAAGTGAATAAGTGAATTCAAACGTACAAGTTAAAATTACAGTTAATTTTCTAAAAGTATCAGTTATTAATTTAACCATTGTGATTTTAACTATTTGTAATTTAAAATATAAAAATACAAATAAATAATATAAAAACTATAAATTCATTTACTAAAAATATTTTTTAACTTAAATAATTTTAATATATATATTATTGGAATATTTAAAAATTTAACTTGTATTCCAAGTTTTCAGGTAAAAGAGAAAAAAAAAATTGTGAAAATTTATATGGTGCTGCCATCTGGTTTTATAATAATGAACAATAACTAAAAAATAATACTAAAGAATAATAGTAATAGTTTTTTTTAAAATCATTATATGGTGCTGCCATCTAGTTAAAGATTGAAACAGTATCTAAATAACTATTAATTATTTAGATTAAGTAAATTTTCCAGTATAAAATTATTTTATCTATTTATTTTTACATATGTCAACATTTAAATAGAGATAGTTTGAATGAAGAGTGTGAACTAAATGTCTTTATTAAGATGGTTCTCAAATGACTTTCTCAACGCGAAACATTTTGACTCATTTTTAAACGCATAGGCATAAAATTGGCAGGCCTGGACTATTGCACCGATTTGGAATCGAAATGAGTTTTCCATTTTTTGATCAATAAATTACTTATCGAGTTATAAGCTCTTCGTGTCACGCGACGACACGTTTTTCCTCCTGCAGCATCGGAAATTCGTTTCAAAACGCCGACTTTGACATTATTTTCTGAAAGATCTTTACCACAAAATGGAAAATGCCTTTCGTTTACAAAATTTCTGAATAAGAACCGCTGCCAATTTCCTGCGTTTCCGAACAAAAATGAATTTAAAAAAAAGTGTCCTAAAGTAGCCAGTTTGGATTTGAGAAACAGCCTTAAATGTGATAATTACGCTGGAGCGTGAAAAGCCACCCACATTGATTACAAGAATCGGTGCTCTTATTAATTAACGTATTTCGCTCTCGAAAAAGTTTTACTATTGATATTTTCTGTAAAATTAATTATTAGCGCCTTTTACAACATGTCTACTAAAAAAATATTCGTTATGTAATCGAAGCTACAAGTTTCGTAACAACTTTTGTAATTAAATAATAATAAATAAATAAACAAAACAATATCAAACAATTTGAAAAAATTGTTATACGTGTATATATGATTTAAAAATTCTTGTTTGTATGTCTGACTTTCTAGACATGATTTCCCAACATTGAGAACGTGTTTTTCCTCATTCATTCGGTTTTATAATTTCCACCTGTTGCGGATAACACCGTGTCCGTTTACCTCTGTGAACACCTGTTTCATACATGGCTATAATTTGTGACGTCATCATATTGCGTGATGTTGGAGTGGGGTTACAGTGGACTCGCGATAATTCGAACCTATCAAGTCTTGAAAACTTTACCTTTGAAGTAATATGGATGGTTAATTCAAACTTTTTTTTTTCTTAATCACATTGGTTAATTCGGATATTTTTCTTAAAAATCTTTAAAGGAAAAAGAAGTTGCGATATTTAACTCTGTGTTAGATGTAAAATTTCCTAGAATTTTTTTGGGAAAAAAATCCTGCCACCCCTTTTTTTATTTTGGAAAAATTGAAATTTTACAATTAAGTTATATTTGGAATTATATTTTCTTAAAAATATATAAAATATATTAAAACCGTTTTTAAAAAAAATATGTGCTGTTAAAATTTTATTTTTGCTTCACTTTACATGGATATATTACGAAAAGGAACACTTTTACTATTAAAATTTAGCCTTTCAGTTCAGAATTTTCATTGTGTAGCTTTCCTTGCTTAACACCATTATTATAATATATCATTCAAATTATTAAGCGATCATTTCAGTTGCATTATTTATTTTAAATTGCTATTAAAACTAATAAAAAAATAATGTTGTAAGTTTCACCAAATATTTTCTAGAATTCCGATTTATTTAACACACACACTCAAAAAAAAAAAAAAAAAAAAAAAAAAAAAGTATAGTTTAATTTTTCATTAGTTTTATCTAATAAATGATATTTTTTTTCTTTAGGATATTTAGCTTTATCAAACTTTATCCCGTTAATCATAAATATCCAAAGTTGATCCCGTATTCTTATAAACCGAGAAAATGTAATTTGTTTTTGGAGCAGTTTTAAAACTGAAGTATGTTTTTCTTGCAATTTGTAGTTTAATCTAAAAATTTTACACTTTAAAAAACGAAAAAATTGGTAAAGTTTTGCTGTAATTATTCTTTTATCATATTTTTATTATTATTATTATTATTATTTTTTTTTTTCGGTTTCTAAATTTTATTTTTCTTCCTTCTTTCTTTCTTTCTTTCTTTCTTTATTTTATTTTATTTTTATTTTTTTTTGTAATTCTTAAATTATTTTGTAACTGACTTAAAAAATATTCCTTCACTGCACCCGTAACTGACATAACAAACCATAAATACGCCATTAATCTGAAGCTGAGAAAGGTGGATTTTTAAGCAATTCGTTATTGAAATTTTATGCGAGATATACCACAAAAACAGGAAAAGGATTCTGTTTTTTCACACAATGAAAAGCTCGTTGATAGTTTTTCAAAAATGAACTTCTTAATTTAAGTTTTTCTTGTTTCGCTCTTGTTGTAAAAAAACATGGCTGCGGATTTTTTGTTAGTTCTAAATCCAGATAGGAAAGAGCAAATGTTATGTGCAGTAATTAACAAACAAGAGCTTTCTCTTTAGCGGTTATTCTGTTTTTCCCTTATTGGATCAATGATTCATTAGCATTTGTGCTCGCTGTTTTGGTAAATGGCTGTAATTTATATTCACTGTGTTTATGTCGATTTAAAAAAAAATATATATATTAAATGTGTTGTAATTTTCTAGAAAAACATTTTCAATGTATACAGGGATGTCATTTAGGGCGGACAGGGTAAAAGTTTGACTTTGTTTCATCATTATCTCTTTCTTTACTTTCTTATTATTTGAAGGTTTCATTTGTTTTTACCTGTAAATTATTAACTGGATGTAAGTAACTTATAACAACAAAATTATTTCTTTGAAAATATGTATGAAAAATAAATGCAAATAATAAAAGTAAAAATAAAAAGTTCATTTTATAAGTCTGCAGATAATCTAGATTTACTTTTTCCATAAATTGGACAGAATGGAAGACATGAACAAAATTTTAGAAAATGTACAAATTAAAATCGACTGAATTTGCATATATTTGACGTGCAAAATTACTGTTGTGATGTAGGAAAATTGCGTTCTTACATTTTTGCTTAACAATAAAAGTATTTTTAAAAATTAATTATTTAATTAAAAAAGAATGATTGTATATTAATCATAATATGATAAGTCTACAAAGCAGGATGTTATTTATATGGTGATATTATTAATTTTATGGGCTACTTTGTTGTAAAATAGATCAAATTTAACAAAATAAACCAGCTGTTTAATTTTAATTGCATTATTGTATATTAAGAGAGACAAAATGGTTTATTTTATGGCAAAACCTAAAGCTGAAAAAAGAAGAGTCATGAAAAGATTACTTTCACATTATAATTTTTTGTGAACCTATAGCAATTTAATACACAGTAAACTTTAAATAACTGCAAGTATATTTTTTAATTACTTTTAAAATTTATTAGAATTAAAAATTTTGTTTTTCTAGCTTCTATATTTTGTCATTATTATTTGTTTATAATTTTGTATTTAACATTTTTAACTAACAAAAAATATCAATAACTATTACATATGTTTTACTTTTTATTGATACTCTTTTAAACTACATCATATAAGCAATGTCATTTCTTGCATGTTTTCATATACGTATCAATGACTCGTTTATTTCCATACATGACATTGTTCTGTGCGACTATTTATCCCTTAAAAGCAACAGCCATGCCAAATTTCAAGTTTCTATCCGTAACAATTCTATCGAAATCGTAATTTAGAACGCTTTTCGCGTAGTTCACAGTCTTAAATCTTGAATTTTTTTTAGAAATCGTTCTTAGAGAGTATTTAGAAGGAACTACCTTGCCAAATTTAAAGTTTCTAGTCCGTTCAGTGTAACAAAATCGCAATTTTAGATTATTTTTTGTTCCTGCAATACCAGTGTGGGTACCGATACCGACATGAAATAAGACGTTGGACCAGGGACTGTTCCAGAGGTTACCCACTACAAACAAACAAACAAACGTTATTTCTTTATAATATTAGTAAAGATTTGAAAATGTCCACTTTTTTTCAAATATGACGTCATATTTATTCACCTGCTTTCTGTATTCATAGTCATGCTACTTGTATTACTAAAATTTTTTTGAAAATGTCCATTTTATTTCAAACCTGACATCATATTCACCCACTTTCTGTACTTACTCATATTTATGCTCCCTGTATTATTGATAAAAGTTTGAAAATGTCCTTTATAGTTAAAATATCACGTCATATTTCCCTTCTCTTAATTCTTGAAACTTTTTATTTCATTCATTTTCCACATGGAAATCTTTTAATTGAAAATTAATTGCTGTGGAAAGAATTTTATTGTGGGTTTTGAATTTTCGGCAAATACTATAACTAAAAACTAGATGGAACCCGTCAAAATTTGACGGCAAACAACTTGATAGTACCATAAAGTTAAATTTTATAGTTGCTTTAACTTGACAAATTTCATAGTGGGGAGCATAATATGATTAAGCGATCACAGACCTTTCCATCGATATATCACATGAGGTTGTGTGCAAAATTTAGAAAGTACCTCTTGGGGGGAGGGGCAAAGTGGGGAGATGGGCATTGGAGATGCATAATATGATTAAGTGGTCACAGATCTTTCCATCGATATATCACATGAGGGTTATGTCCAAAATTTAGAAAAGTGCCCCCCTTAAGGAGGGGGAGTGGCGGGATGGACCCCGAAGATGCATATGATTAAGCTGTCACAGACCTTTCCAACAATATATGAGGGGTGTCAACAAAATTTAGAAAAGTACCCCTTGTGGGGGGGGGGCAAAGTGGGGAGATTGACATTGGAGATGCATAATATGATTAAGTGGTCACAAACCTTTCCAACAATATGTGACATGAGGGGTGTCAACAAAATTTAGAAAGTATCCCTTGGGGGGGGGGGGGGGCAAAGTGGGCAGATTGACATTGGAGATGCATAATATGATTAAGTGGTCACAGACCTTTCAAATGATATATAACATGAGGATTGTGTGTAAAATTTAGAAAGTACGTTGGGGGGGGGGGGGCAAAGTGGGGAGATGAACATCGGAGATGCATAATATGATTAAGCATTCACGGACCTTTCCAACAATATATGACATGAGGGGTGTCAACAAAATTTAGAAAGTATCCCTTGGGGGGGTGGGGGGCAAAAAGTGGGGAGATGGACATCAGAGATGCATAATATGATTAAGCAGTAACAGACCTTTCCAACAATATGTGACATGAGGGGTGTCGACAAAATTTAGAAAGTATGCCTTGGGGGGGGGGGGGCAAAGTGGGCAGATTGACATTGGAGATGCATAATATGATTAAGTGGTCACAGACCTTTCAAATGATATATAACATGAGGGTTGTGTGCAAAATTTAGAAAGTACGTTGGGGGGGGGGTGGCAAAGTGGGGAGATGAACATCGGAGATGCATAATATGATTAAGCAGTCACGGACCTTTCCAACAATATACGACATGAGGGGTGTCAACAAAATTTAGAAAGTATCCCTTGGGGGGGGGGCAAAGTGGGGAGATGGACATCGGGAATGCATAATAAGATTAAGTGGTCACAGATCTTTCCAATGATATATAACATGAGGGTTGTGTGCAAAATTTAGAAAGTACGTTGGGGGGGGGGCAAAGTGGGGAGATGAACATCGGAGATGCATAATATGATTAAGCAGTCACGGACCTTTCCAACAATATACGACATGAGGGGTGTCAACAAAATTCAGAAAGTATCCCTTGGGGGGGGGGGCAAGTGGGGAGATGGACATATCGGAGATGCACAATATGATTAAGTGGTCACAGACCTTTCCAATGATATATAACATGAGGGTTGTGCGCAAAATTTAGAAAGTACCCTTTGAGGGGGGGGGGGCAAAGTGGGGAGATGGACATCAGAGATGCATAATATGATTAAGCAGTCACAGACCTTTCCAACAATATATGACATGAGGGGTGTCAACAAAATTTAGAAAAGTGCCCCCCTTAGGGGGGGGGGGGGGAGTGGCGGGATGGACCCCGGAGATGCATAACATGAATAAGCGGTCAAAGACTTTTCCAGCGATGTATCACATGAGGGGTGTGTGCAAAATTTAGAAAAGTGTCCCACTTGGGGGGAGTGGGGGGATGGACTCCCAGAAATGCATAACATGAAAAAGAGGTCACAGGCGTTTCAACTTGCAACTTTTTTCTCGAAGGCATTTGACAATAGTAAATTTTTTTTATCCAAGACAATTTAACGATATTCTTAATTTTTTTGCGTAATTCGTCAAACGTTCATGGAAAAAATCATGAAATTCGCTAATCAATAGTTGATAAATTATAAAATTCAACAATCAATAGCAGCAAAATTGGTCAATTGATAAAGGAAAAATCACGAAATTCATCAAATGGTCTACCTAAAAAAACTGTCCTGCACACTGATGTGATGATCAAAAGGGTTTTGAAGTATAGGACAAAATTAGCACTTGCCAAACAGCGAGTAATACTGAAAATTTTGCAATGGACTTTATTGCCACCACTGGTCAAACATAATAGTCACACTCACCAATTGCAATGACTGAATGGAAAAAGATTTTTTTCTCTGCTGTCGCTCGACAAATTTCAAAACAGTTGATGAATTTTCCGTCGATTAATGAATTTTGTGATTTTTCCTCTATCGATTGACAAATTTCGCAATTTATCGATTAACGAATTTCACAATTTTTTCCATAAACGAACAAATTGCGCACTTTATTTCCGCTAATGTCTGACACTATTTCGCCCTTTACAATTCAGCCAATAAATTGAACGTTGTTTCTTTCTAGAAATGTCAGGTATGAAACAATGATTCTGTAGGATGAATTTCCTTCGTTCGATGCCCCATGGAAGAATGTGTGCGATGCAGCAACGGGCGTCAGACTTTTTAGGGCACCTGCAGACTAAAAACATCTAACCAATCTTCGCGTTTTGAAAAAATCACAGATTTCGTCAAATGATTGAGAAAAAAACACTAATTTCATCAAAGGATCATGGGAAAACATGACTTTCATTAAAAGACCACAGAAAAAACGTGAATTATGCAAAAGGATCATGAAAGATAAGCAAATTTTGTCAAAGAATCGCAAAAAAGGAAATTTCACCAAAAGATCACGCTTTTTTACTAAATTTCGTCTAAAAATTGCGGAATAAAATGTATTTTATCAAAGAATCGCTGGAAAATGCGAATTTCGTTAAGGATCGCGAGAAAAATGCGAAATTCTTCAAAGGATCGCTGAAAAAAACACGAATTTCGTCAAAGAATTTCTGAAAAAACATGAATCTCGCCCAATAACAGAAAAATCATGGTTCATAATCATTATATCTAGTAGTATCCAGTACTGGCTAAACTTAATAGTCACACTCGCCAATTGCGATGATTGAATGTAAAATGAAATTTTTTTTCCCGCTGTCACTCAAAGAATTTTGAAACCATTTGGTGAAGTTTTTCCCGAAACCATTTTGTGAATTTACCGATTTTTTCTTCAAAATCATTTTTCAACAATATTCGACCCAATACGCATGCGTAAAAAAAAAAACACCGGCCATTAAAATGAGGGTCTATTACTGTCTCTAGAAACGTGTTTGGGATCATCTCCTGTTTTTTTTTTTTTCTTGCACGTTGCATTAAACCTAGGAAGATATTTATATAGAACTCACTGTGGAGTGTTCAGAAGGTATTTATTTTATTTATTATAATTTGTATGAATACTTAGGTGTCCATTTCGGATTTACTGTTTAAAAATGAATTTAGGCTCATTTAACATTCGCGAAATCAATCCCGATGGAAATTGTGGTTTTAGATCTCTATCATTTTGTTTATATAGTACAGAAAATAATTATTCAAATGTACGTAAAAATATCGTAGAACACGTAATACAAAATTGGACCACTTATAGTCCGTTTTTTATCGGGGATGAATCTTATGGTGTTCCGATTGCTAATGAAAACGATTATGTAAATATATGGTTCTTCATAGAAGTATGTGCTTCTTCACACTTCAATAGAAGCATTGTTTAAATTAATATAATTCTACAAATATGATGCAGTTTTAAAATATTGAGTAATGATTAATACTGTCAAGGAATCTACTCATATACGTAATTAAGTTTTGGTACTTCTCTATTATCTCATCGACCACTTTTCATCACAAAAAACTATCGCCAAACTGTAACGCCAAATAAACGGGAGAACGTTGTCATTAATACGCGCAAATGTTGAATTAAAAACCACTTGATGACATAACAAACACGTATAATGCTTCCGACATCAAGTAAATGGGACTGCATTTTTGGCATTTAATCATACAGTTTGGCGATAGTATTTTGTTATGAAAAATGGACGATGGGATAATAGAGAAGTACCTAAGTTTTTTATACCAAGTTTGAAAATTTATCTTTTTTTGACATTTAAAAAAAATAACAGAAAAAACATTACAAATTTGCCCATTTGCTCAGCGGTCAAAGGATTAAGAAAATAAGTAAATATTAATGATTAGCGGAACTGGTTCTAGCTATGAAGTAATATTATTTTGCTCAAAAACCCCCAACAAAAAAATAATTAACAAAGAATAAGTAATCGTCTTTAAATATACAAAAAACAATGTGATTAATGGCCAGGATTTTTTTACATATAACGTTTTTTATATACAAAAGAAAAACCGAAATAACCTCATTCATTTCACCCGATGTTAAAAAGTTTTTTTTTTCCACATTCTTGGGCAAAGCACTAAATCAATAAAATCACCAATTTGTGACAAATTATGAGTTTCATATGAATCGCCCATGAACGGACATGCAAACTGGTAAAAAATGAATGTAATAAATTAAAACATTCAAGATTTGTATACATACAAACAATACAATGTAAATATTAATGTTGTTACATGATACATTGTTTGTATACATACTTCTTTGTATACATATATTGTTTGTATACATACAAACAAATATAATGTAAACATTATTCAAATATTAAGAGATTCTAAAGATTTGTATACATACAAACAATATAATGCATACATACTCTTTACAAATAAAATAGCACACTTATATAATGACAAAACTTTTAAATCGAATAGAGATAGTATATTTCTGTTAAAAAATAATGCTAAAGTTCAGACTTATATATATTATACATTCACATAAAGCTAGTCACATTCCTGCATATTTATTAAATATTTAGTTGCTAAATACAGAAATAATATTTTATAATTTATATTCAGACGCTCAGATTCGCTTTTTTCGAACAAATAATAATAAAAATATTACTGCCGTGCGTACTGTCTTTTGACATTATATTTACATAATCGTTTTCATTAGCAATCGGAACACCATAAGATTCATATCCGATCATAAACGGAATATAAGTGGTCCAATTTTGTATTACATGTTCTACTATATTTTTATTTACGATTGAAGAATTATTTTCTGTACTATATAAACAAAATGATTTGATTTCGCGAACGTTAAATGAACCTAAATTCATGTTACACAGTAAATCCGAAATGGATACCTAAGTATTCATTCAAATTACAATAAATACAACAATAAATAAAATAAATACCTTCTAAACACTCCACAGTTTTTTATATAAATATCTTCCTAGGTTTAACGCAACGCGGAAAAATCCATCAAAACAACAGGAGTTGATCTTGATCCCAAATACGTTTGGAGACAGGAATAGACCCTCGGCCTCATTGGCCGGTCCTTTTTTGACGCATGCGTATACGGTCGAAATTCGATGGAATTATTTGACATTTTTAGCAAACAGCTTTAAATATATGGATAGTTAAATTACATAGGAAATAGCTGTTGTCTTGTTTTTTTTTTTTTTTTTTTTAATTAAAAATTAACTACAAAATTTATTTCGATTCTGGATTACTTTAGTTGCCTTGGCCGTATTTCCTTACGCGCCTGTATGTAAAATTTCACAATTCTTGCTTCTAAACTGTGCATTTGTATAGAAAGACAGACTTATAGACAAATTTTTATACATTAAATAGTTTAATATTAATTAATTTACGATTACAAGCTGAGAAATCAATTTAGAAATCCTAAAAAAGAGAGTTTAAATAATATTTCATTTTTTCTTTCCTGGTTTTATATCTTAAAAGGAAACAGAGCAATAATTATATATTTTTTAATAAATTCACTTGCTCGCGCTTTCTACCAGACGTAAAAAAAAAAAAAGTGCATAATAGAGTTCGGTGTCCACGCCAAATTAATGTATTGTAACGGAATTTTTTTGGAAAAAACATGAATTGCACTAATGAAAATAGGCTGTATTTTAAAGATAAACATTGAATGCTCTTAAAAGAGTGTTTGCTTAAAAAAAAAAAAAAAATACTTTTATACTTATTCATTTTTCATTATATCTGACAACGTATGCCAAACGTGGGAAAGAGAATATAAGTTTTTAGATAAACCTTATTGTTGTATCCGTATTTCACTCATAACTTTTGAAAACTTCATTATGAGCATTTTTCAAGATCGTACTTGGGAGAAAAAAAAAAAGTCTGTATAACACAATCTGCGGATATTTCATTACCTCTTTAAATATGAATATTCTAACACGGTTTTTTGATAATTTTGTCAGATTTGCGATAACGTGACAAATAAAACATTGTCCTTAACTTTTTGTACTTGCGTAAGTCACGCAAGAAGGCCATGAATGGTGTATAGTAGATATACGTCATGCATGTAATTTTATATCATGCATCATTTAATACTATTTTTATCAGTATGAAAGAATACTTCTGAAAAATTGTCTTATGGTGCTTTTATTCTCAACTATTATTTATTTATATATATATATTTTATATGTATATACTACATTATTATTTTACACATGGAGGCAGATAAGTGCAAGGGAAAAAAATAGTAATTGGAATAATAATAAGTAATAGTTGAGAATAAAAGCACCATAAGACAATTTTTCAGAAGTATTCTTTCATACCGATAAAACTAGTATTAAATGATGCATGATATAAAATTACATGCATGACGTATATCTACTTATACATCATGCATGGCCTTTTTGCGTGATTTATGTAAGTACAAAAAGTTAAGGACAATATTTTAAATAGTAATTGGACTAATAGTTTTTAAAGACGACAGTAAAATTTGAAAACGGAAAATACGGTTATATGGTGTTAGAGATAGGTTAGGTTAAGGCTCGGTTAGGTAGGTGGCTGTAGTATCCATGACGCCTTGGGCGAGATTTTTCTCGGCGATCCTACGAATGATAATTTTTATATATACTATAAATATTAACCAAGTATCTTGTGTAGTATAGCGCTCCTTATCCCCCAATTTTCGTCCACCTGTAAAGCAACCTTTCTATACCCCAATAACTGATACATTTTTGTGGTACACTTTGTGAAAAAGTTATTGAATATTTAGACTTGAAATTAATCGTAGTAGTTAAGAATGTCGTTTAAATGTATTATCAATTATTATTTTTTAGAAATTTTAGATACAAATATTTTTTTACATATAGAAACTGCATATGTTATGGTTATTACCTTTACAAGTTCCAAGGAAAGAAACGGTTCTAAACTCTTCTTATCTTATCGAACCTAATTGGTCTACAATGTTAAAATAGTTAATGCATGTGAACACGCGAATTTTCTGTTCTGACATTTTTAGGATGATGTAAAAACGAAAACTGAAATTTTAATTAAAACATTCTATGTGTCCCCTTAAATTTATTAGCGACTTTGTATCCATAACATCTCGTTCTTATAAGCGTTCCTTAAGAATTTAATTTATCTTTATGTTTGTGACCGTTCTGAGAATATTCATATAAATTCTTCATCTTGGAAGTTTCTGTTAATCTATTTGGACGGTATACAGCCGTATGTTTGCATGGGCTGCGTAATACGGCGTTAGAAATTAAATCTCTGAATTTGGCTTCCGGCTTCCCAATTATACAGATAAGGCAAAGGTACAAGATGGCGACACAATACAAATTCCTAAGCCAGATTAATGTCTATAATTCGAATTTCATCCTCTCTAACTTTGTTTACAGTCCCTTTCATGTGTAACGCTTCGTGTCGCGGAATTAAATTTCAGAACAAAAATTAAATTTGATTAAGGTGGTTCTCAAATGAACTGCTCAACAACGCGAAACTTTCTGACACATTTCCTGACTCATTTTTAAACGCTAAGGCATAAAATTGGCTAACCTAACTATTGGAGCGATTTGGAATCGAAATGAGTTTCCCCTTTTTTGATAAATAAATTACTTTGGAGTTATAAGCGATTCATGTCACGTAACAACGCGTTTTTGTTCTTTCTTGCGCTGAATCATCAGGAATTCGGTTCAAGACGCCGACTTTGACAGTATGTTTTCTGAAATATCTTCTGCCTTTACTCAAACTAGTCGGATGTGCTAATACCAAAACTATCTTTTATCTCACACAGGTTTTGCATATACTAAAAAGAATCAGAACCAGTTTATATCCAAGTCTAACTGAATCTAAAGTTTTATTAAATTCCGTGCATTATTAGTTCTTGAGATATGACTATCGCTAAAATCGTGTAAATCTTGCAAAATGCAGCATAGCAGCGCCACCTGCTGGGAGATTTAGATCAAAACCTAATCAACAACAACTTATGTCAACGTCTAACGGAATAAGAAGTTTGATGAAAATCCGTGCATTAGTTCTTGAGATATAGTTATCGTAATAATAATAAAAAAAGTAGTATAGCAGCGCCACCTGTTCGGAGATTTAGACCAAAACCTAATGAACAACTACTTATGTCAACGTCTAACTGAATCTGAAATTTGATGAAAATCCATGCATTAGTTCTTGAGATATAGTTATCGTGATAATAATGAAAAAAAAGTAGCATAGCAGCGCCACCTGTTGGGCTATTTACACCAAAATGTAAGAAGCATTTATTTATGTCAAGGTGTAACTGAATCTGAAGTTTGATGAAAATGAGTGCATTAGTTCTTGAGATAAAGCTATTGCGGAAATTGTGAAAAATGCAGCATAGCAGCGCCACCTGTCGGGCGATTTTCACCAAAAACTAATCAGCACCAATTTATATCAGGGACTAACTGAATATAAAGTTTTATTAAATTTCGCGCATTAGTTCCGAAGATAGAGCGCCCTCAAAATTTTTGTCACATACAGACATTTTCTAAAAATAGCCAAATCGTGTTCAGGACCTCTAAAACGTATAAATCCGTAGAAAACCGGAAGTCGGAAATTTTCATGAATCCAATACTTTCTTCTTGTAAAGATAGAAGAAAGTAAAAAATGTGTCTGAAAGTAATCCCTTTTGGATCTGAGAACAGCTCGGCGTATATAACGAACACAGTCTTGTTTTTAATATCACAATATTTCTAATGTTTGTCCAAATGCATATTGTAATACGCCAGTTTTTAATTAATCTTCAATAGCTGTGTTTTGCAAACACATTTTCCTCAATGTAATTATGGGTAGTCTCAAAGTTTTCATTCTTATTGCTGGACAATTGTAATATGTGATTAAATTACAGGGTTATTTTCATTTTTTACTTGCACGAAATTACAAAGTAATCTCATTCCAACACAAAAGGATCGAGCATATTTTCTTTTTAAATTCGTATAAATGTGATACATTTTGTATTTTTACAGACTGCAACCTCTTGCATATTTTCATGTTTGAAAATCAGTTTAAAACAAGAATGTGTCCGTATTTTTGCATGCTTTACGTTTTTAATAAAATGGAATAAACAATTAAAAAAAAAAATGTATTCAATGTTTTTAATTTTTTTACTTATACTCAGTGAATGAAAGTATTTAAATTTGAATCAAAATGTATAAAATAAATACTGAACGACTAAATCAAAATTTTTACTCATACAAGGATGAAAATGATTTTCGAATCGAAATAATTTTAAGTATGATATGAAATAAGGAAGAAAATGATTTCCTGAATGAAAATATTTTTTCATATTACGGATGAAGTCACTTTGCGATTGTGTCAGAGAATAGCGATTTTGGATTTCAGAACAGTCTATAGTTTTGCTGAATATTCGTAACTACTCTTAGAACATTCAAGTAAATCCCTTGCTGATACAGTTTCTGTTAATCTATTTTGAGGGTATACAGCCGCGTGTTTACTGTCTTTACCCCGCTGTTCGGCCCTGTGTAATACGGCGTTAGAAATTAAATCTCCGAATTCTGCTCCCGGTTTCCCAATTATACAGATAAGGCAGGTACAAGATGGCGACACAGTACAAATCCCTAAGCCAGATTAATTTCCATAAATTGAATTTCACCCTCGCTAACTTTGTTCACAGCCCTTTTCATGTGCAACACGTTCTGGAATTGAATTACAGTTCGAAAATGAAATTCGATTACAGGAATGAATCGGCGTATAACGAACAGTCTTGCTTTAGTGTCACAATATTTGTAACGTTTATAGAAATGTATATTATAATACTCTTGTTTTTAATTACTCTTTGATAGCCGTGTTTTATAAACAAAGTTTGGTGTTTCGAAAACGAAATTCGATTACAGGAATGAATCGGCGTATAACGAACAGTCTTGCTTTAGTGTCACAATATTTGTAACGTTTATCGAAATGTATATTATAATACCCTTGTTCTTAATTACTCTTTGATAGCCGTGTTTTATAAACAAAGTTTTTCAATGTAAATATGGGGTGTTTCGAAAACGAAATTCGATTACAGGAATGAATCGGCGTATAACGAACAGTCTTGCTTTAGTGTTACAATATTTGTAACGTTTATCGAAATGTATAGTATAATACCCTTGTTTTTAATTACTCTTTGATAGCCGTGTTTTATAAACAAAGTTTTTCAATGTAAATATGGGGTGTTTCGAAAACTTAATTTTGTCTGCTCGACTATTTTGTCAGTGTTTTTCCTGTATGCTTTACGTTTATAGCAACAAGGCATACACAAACTGTTCAGTGAAATAACTGAAGTTTTTACGCATATTCATTGAATGAAATATCTAAACGATTACTGAATGAGATATCTAACTTTTTACCCATATACGGATGAAAAGGATCGTGTCAGAGTAGTGAGTTTAGATTTAATAATAGTCTTTAAGATGAATATTCGTTTGCTAAACAAATATACTTAATATGAATTGAGGGCATGAGTGGAAAAAGATGTTTAACAAAAGTTAAATTTCGAAAAAATTAAAATGAGTGTTTTTTATTTTCTTTATTATTATTATTTTTTTTTTGTGGGGAAAGGGGGGAAGGGGTAGCATATGTTTAAAATGTTAGTGCAGGATTAACTTTAGCTAAATTTTCTCTCTCTCTCTCTCTCTCTCTCTCAAAAAAAAAAAAAAAAAAAAAAAGGATTAATATTTAATTATTAAAAATTATTATTTAAATTATTAAATATAAAAATATTAAATATTAAATGTTTCGTATCTTCAAGAATAATTAGTATTTTAGCTTTCCCATATGATAAATTACCTCATAACACAGTCTCTGTAAAATAAAATAATTTTTAATGAAAATATGACACAACACTTCTTCCACTCGGATGTTAAATTATGATCTCGTATATTTCCCTGTTCGATAATGCCAATTTTTATTATGCAATTACAATTTTCATTCCTACACTGCGAAAAAAAAAAATTGTTGATTTTACAGTATAATACTAGCACCCCAGCTGCCAGTATTATACCGTAAAATGAACAGTAATAAACAGTAAAATGCCAGTATTATACTGTAAAATCATCAACATTTTTTTTTTGCAATGTACAAATGCAAAAACTTAAAGTAATCTCATTCAAATACAAAATAGTTATCACAAGAATCAAAAAAATAAAAAAAATAAACATATGTTTTTTAATATAAACTGGAGGCATCCTTCGTTGTGACGATGAAATGTGTTATGATATGATGTGCCTTATGACGATATCTTGAAAACCATTTTAAAGTTGTGCGATTGATTATGCTGACGGGAATCGATTGCAACTAAAAGATAAACAATAAACTAATTAAGTCGAAAACAAAATAAGAATCAGCAAAGATAACGACAGAAAAAAAAGGTGAAAAAAAGTAAGTAATCGAGATAACAAAACAACAAACTTGCCTTGAGCTTAATCTGGGACACACGAAAAACAAGTCATTCTGAATAGCTTCTCCCGTTTTCTTATTAGCAACAGAATAACTATCATTTTCGTTTATTGAAAAGCAAAGTATTGACGTTAAAAATTAAGGATACTTTGATTATTATATATTCAATGTTTTAAATGTGTATTTATAAATTTTTAGTTGAATCGGGATTGGAATCTTGTATGGGTCGGGTTAACAGTGTTAACCCGATCCCAACCTGCAAGAGTAAAAACCCAACCAGAAACCGCTTTGAACCAAAAACAATTAGTCAACCCGACACACAACGAAAAAAAAAAGTAGTGGTGACCCGACTCGAACCGCGGGTCGTATTGGGTTTGATTAAAGAAGGGTTATCGTTACCTGTCCCAATTTAGGCCTCTAATGGGGATTATGGAAGATTTTTCTTTAGGCGACTGAGTATTCACTATTACTTTCATATGCTGTAAAGTGTTGTTACATACAATTTGCGTATTGTAATTGAGTTTGTTGTATATAGTGTAAGCTGTTGTATGTAGATATGTATGTTGCGTAGATGTATTGTTAGTTGTTTTGTGTACGTATGTATGTTGCATGCATTGTAAGATCGATGTATATAAGTATGCAAGTAAGGATGTATGCATCATGGAGGTAATGTATTAAGTATAGTGTATTAGCTATGATAAATTTTAAAATATAAAAATATAAAATATAAAAAATGTAAAAAGCAAGATTATTCTTAGCCGGACTGGGGCTCAAATTTTTTCAAGTAAAGCAGTTAAAAAAAAATCTAGTTTCTTACTTCTGTTATATTGTTTTTATCCTTTGGGTTATTCCATGGTAACTTACGTTACATTTAGAATAATTGACTTAAGTAGTTTTAGTAATATAACACTGAAAATATTCAAAATGTAATGTTTATATGATTTGTTAATTAAACCTATACAAAGCTAAATTTGGATAAAAATTACTTAAATTTAGGGCTATTTCTTGAACGCTAAAAATTATATTTACTATGGTAATTTATGTTTCTGACAAAAAGAACGTAAGTTACCGTAATAAATATAATGGCCATTGTTCAAAAAGTAGCACTAAAGGTAGGTAATTTTCATCCAAATTTCCCTTTGGATAGGTTTAATTAACAAATCCTATCAATATTAAATTTTCAATATTTTTTGGTGTTATATTATGAAAATTACTAAAGAAAATTATTCTAAATGTAACGTAAGTTACCATGGAATGACCCCTTTTCGTTTATTTTTATTGTGTTTTTTGACTTATTTTGTTTATTGTTCACAAAAATAAATTCCATTAAATGAATGCGATGTGCCTATCAGTAAGATATCTCCCTCATCGCAAATTATTAGAGTTCTATTTCTAACAACACCATCGCTATTATATTTGTAATTTCTATCGAAATGCCATTATGATACGTCAGATTTCAATATCCGATTATTGGAGTTTCCAATCGATTTTCTCTTCAACCCAATTAAGAAAGTTGAGGGAAGAAAGGAAGGTTCATAATTACGGATGTCATAGATTTTAATCTGAAACTGCTTCGAGGATTTTAGTAAACAAAGAGGTTATCAGTAATAAAGTAATGGATGAATTTATGACCGTGATTAAAACTAATCATTGAAATTCATTTTGAGGTCAAATCGATGTGGGTGGTCTGAAAGCTTCTGAATTAACTATTTTGAGATTCATTCAATCAAAAGAATTTTAAATGTATTTATGGGTGGAAGCTTTTTAAGAGATTTTTCTTCCTCCTTTTTTTAAGTTACAGATTTTACTGAATAACAGCAATACAGTAGATTGATTGTGGTTAATTGGTTCTAGCATGTGATTTCTTCCGATAAAGTGGTTGCTCCAATTTCAGAAGTAAAGTAAATGATATTATTTGGTTTATTCTTAATATTTTGTCCCAATTAAACGGCGTTCCAAATAACCGGAATCTGCTGTACACAGAAAAAAAATAAAACCCAATTTGGGTCGAAAGATTCTTAGGTATGTGCCCAAATTGGGCCATACCTGTTTTGGTTACCACTGTGTATCCATTTTGGGCACGATTTAAATACACAATCACAATTAAAAAAAAAAAAAAAAAAAAAAAAAATCTTGTTGAATATCTTTTTTTTTCTTTTTGAAAATGTGTATTTAACAGTGCCCAAAATGGATACACAGTGATAACCAAAACAGGCATGGCCCAATTTGGGCACATACCTAAGAATCTTTCGACCCAAATTGGGTTTTATTTTTTTCTGTGTATTGCGTAATGTCTATAAAGTTTTGCAACTTTTAATGTTGTATTTGAAGTAAAATATTGAATATTGTAACAAAGGTTGCAATTAATAAATTATTATTTTTTAAAGTTCAACAATTGTATACAGCTAAATAAATAGATTTGTTGTTCATACAAACTTTCTTGCATATTTTTAAAATTTCAGTACCGAAAGTTATAGAGAAAAGTCCTTACCTGAAACCTGGAAATATTGCAATATGGGAAATATTTATATTTCAAGACTGCTAAGCTACTTTAAGCATTTCTAAACTTGCGACGAGCAAAGCAAAATGTCACCAGATTCCCCCCCCCCCCCCCCCCCCCTTCTAGGAAGTATTTTCTTCAATATAGATAGACAGTACGATACAGTTATTATTTATTCTACCAAATGGAAATTCTGTAACAAGAGTTAAATGTTTTTAATCAAATACAGAGCTGTCAACCCTTCTAGACTACCAGTATTGTTGAATAGAAATATTCGCTTTATTCAACGCAAAAAAAAAAAAAAAAAAAATTCATGCAAACATTAACTCTTAGTGCTATTCATATTTATTTATTATTTATTATTTAATTTTAAATTTACTGATTTCGTATAAGCAAAATAAATTATAGAAGAAATAAAAGGTTCTTTGTCAATTTCTAAAGAGCAGGGGAATGAACAGGAAATTTCATTGAAACTTCTTACCTTAATACCGGTTCAGAAATTCGGAACTCTTTATACCTCATATCCCACAAGTCCATCCACATTAAAAAAATTCACATAAAAATAAATAAATAATTGTATACCGGGGTGTGGTTTGCACCATCAGAGTCGGAAACGAGTCTGAATTTTTTAGGACAACAGCAAAAAAAAACTATATATATATATATATATACTCCTACAAGTTTGCTTACATTTCAAAAGTGCAAATTGCACCATAAAACTTATAATGTGATTAGGAATTTGAACTTTTTTTTTTTTTTTAATTACCACAAAAAGGCAGGTATTCTGGTGCAAATGTCACTCCAATACCCAATATATATTACAAAAAAAGAATGAATATGTATTTTTCAAGATTGATAGATTGATACTTGAATGTCCAAAGCTATTATAAGCTGGACACACAAAAAAAAGCATTAAAAAATGAGTACATTTTGCTTATTTTTAAACAGTATTCCTTTTTAACATTGTACTGATATTACAACCGATCATTCATATTATCTACCGCTACATTATGCATGCGACATTCTGAATTCATACCCGCATTTACTCTATTACTCCGATAAGGCTTCGACAAGATGCTAACACAGTTTAAATCTTCAAGCCAGAATCATTTTCATAAATTGAGTTTCCATTCCCTATCACTTTGTATCAATCCCTGGCACGTGACGCGTTTTAGGAATTCAGTTCCAAAGCCCGCAAATGAAATTTGATTAAGCGAAATGAATTTGGAAAATATCTCTTTTTGGCTCGCAAATTAATGAAGGTTCTCCATTTCTTTGCGTATAACTGTCGTCATATGCACAATTTCTATTCTAAAACACATCGTGAATGCGTTCTGTATTTAATTAATCTTTAATTGCCGCGTTTTCCAAACAATTTCACTTCAAGTCAATTAAGAAGGAGCTCGAACAAAAGAAATGAAAAAGAGGAGATTATTATTTGTAAGTTTAGTGTTTTATTATGGAGCTTCATTCTTTGAAAGAGCTGTTAAAAGAAGTCTTCGCGTAATAAACAGCTCGGTTGAAAGATGCGGAAAAGTGATTAAAAGATGTTGTTCATCAGAGGTTCGTGAAATGCGCGGAACTTGAGTTTTGTCTTGTATGTTTTGTTTCGTTTTTTGAAAAATCTTCTGTTTTTATTCATGGTATTTCAAACTAACATTCCAAACATTTTTGGAAAAACCATTCACGTTTCAACATTTGTTATTAAGAATTTTTTTTCTGGAAAGTGATCCAAGATAATTTTTTTTCTAAAGATCGGTGCGGAAGTCGTGTAAAAAATGATATACGCTATAGACAGAGACTATGTGCTAGAGAATATATACTATACACTGCAAAAAATAACTGTTGATTTTACAGTATAAAACTGGCACCCAGCTGCCAGTATTATACCGTAAAATTAACAGTATTAAACAGTAAAAAAAGCAGTAATACGCTGCCACGCAAGCAGTAATACGCTACCGCGCATGCGCGGTAGCGTATTACTGCTTGCGCGGCAGCGTATTACTGCTTTTTTTACTGTTTAATACTGTTAATTTTACGGTATAATACTGGCAGCTGGGTGCCAGTTTTATACTGTAAAATCAACAGTTATTTTTTGCAGTGTAGCTTTACTTGAAAAACAACGGATATACTTTTAAAAAAATCCAGAAGGTATATGAAGTGTACCCTCCACTACAGCCCTGATTAAGCCAATAATGAGTACATAAATTATTGCGCTTAATTTTGTAGATGGGGCTTCATTCTTGAAATGAGTTATTAAAAGATTGCGTAATAAATAGCTTGGTTGAAGATGCGGAAAAGTGACTAAAAGATGTTCTTCATCAGACAGAGGTTGTAAAATGCGCGGAACTTGAGTTTCGTCTTCTATGTTTTATTTATTTTTTGAAAAAAATTCTAATTTATTTCATATGATATTTCCGGCTAACACTCCAAATTTTTTTGAAAAAACCTTTAACGTTTCTTTCTTTTTTTCTGTTTTTTTTTTTCTGGAAACTGACTCAAGATATGTTTTTACAAATAAAGATCGGTGCAGTGTCGTGTAAAAAAGAACATGCGCTACAGGCAGGATATACGCTAGAGAGTATATGCTATTATAGTTTTATTTGAAAAACAACGGATATACGGAGATTCTTAAACAAATTCGGAAAGTATACTGAGTGTACCCTCCACTATAATAGCTCCGATAAAGATAATACGTGCTTAAAGATTTTTCGATTAATAAATTATTATTTAAGCTTAATTTTGTAGATGAAGCTTCATTCTTGAAATGAGTTGGTAAAAGAAGTCTTCGCTTAATAAAGAACTCAAAATGCGAAAAGAGTGATTAAAAGACGTTCTTCATCAGAGGTTGTAAAGTGCGCGGAACTTTGTTGTTTTCCTTCATTTTCGGGAAACCGTCTGACTCTATGCATTGTATTTCTTATAAATTTCGATTAAAAAAAAAAATCTTTTAACCTTTCAACATTTTTCCCTTTCTCAATAAAATGATTTAAGAGGAAGCTTTTTATGTATAGAAATTTAAAAATGTTTTTTATATCATATATTCTAATACGAGCAAATCTTGTGTGTGGTTATATATATATATATATATATATATATATATATATATATATATATATGCAAGTTTTATCTTAAAAACAATTAAGCATCAATTACGCTTTACAATTAATCATCGTTCTTACTCATGAAACATCGCATCTGAAAATCTTATTCCAAAGAATTAACCAAAAGAATTAACCAAAAAAGAATTCCAAAAGAATTAACCAAACAAATGGATCAAACGTTTGAATTGCATAAGATTTTTAACATTGTTTCGAATCATATATTCTAATACGAGCAAATCTTGTGTGTGGTTATATATATATACATGCAAATTTTATTTTAAAAACGGCTCTAACGATTTTGACGAAATTTTGTATCCTACCGTTTTGTGGCACCAGAAATCCATTGGGTTAGGTCACATGTTTAAGAAAATTCGATTAGTGGGTCATTTCGGGTCATTGTCTAGCTAATTGTATCTAAAAAACGGTTCAAACGATTTTGACGAAATTTTGTATCCGACTATTTTCGGGCACGAGAAGACTATTGGGCTGGGTTACATGTTCGAGAACTATCGATTAGTGGGTCATTTTTGGGTCAACACGGGTCAAATTATTTTTATCTAAAAAACGGCTCTAACGATTTTGATTAAATTTTGTGTCCTACGAGTTTCGAGCACGATAAAATCATTGGGCTAGGTCACATGTTCGAGAAAATTCGATTAGTGTGTCATTTCTGGGTCATTGTGGGTCAAGATCTAAAAAGCGGCTCAATTTACACTAAATTTTGCATCCAATGGTTTTAAGGCACGAGAAGACTGTTGGGCTAGGTCACATGTTCGAGAAAATTCAATTAGTGGGTCATTTTGGTCATGGGTCATTATGGGTCAAGCTATTATATCTTAAAAACGGTTCAGAGGATTTGAAATAAATTTAGCACCCTACAGGTTTAGAGAACAAGAAGACTATTAGGCTAGGTCACATGTTCGAGAAATTTCGATTAGTGGATCATTTTGGTCATGGCTCATTATGGGTCAAGCTATTTTATCTTAAAAACGGCTCAGACTATTTACACTAAATTTTGCATCCTATGGTTTTCGGGCACGAGAAGACTGTTGGGCTAAGTCACATGTTCGAGAAAATTCAATTAGTGGGTCATTTTGGTCATGGATCATGATATTTGAACTCAAATTTAATTTTGACCGAGCATAGCTCGGTCTTCCCTGCTCGTAAATTATTATATATGCAGAAATTTTATGGAGTGAGCTTTCTTCTTGATAAGGAGCTGTCAAAAGAAATCTTTCACGTAATAATAAACAGCTTGGTTGAAGATGCGGAGAAATGATTAAAAGGCGTTCTCCATCAGATGTCGTAAAATACTTAAAAGTCCAAATTTGTATTTTTCTTTTTAATTTTTTTTTGTTTCTTTTTTTGGAAACTGCCTGTTATATTGAGTATTTCAAACAAATATTTCAAAAACTTTCAAGAATTCCTAGGAGTGTTTGTCATTATTTATTTCTTAAAAAAGATGCAAAGGATGTTTTTGGTATATAAACATACGAATTACTTCTCAATTTCTCAATCAGTATATATAACAGATTGTCTGTTTTGACACAATATTTTGCGAATTTGACTTTCACTAGAGCTTGAATGACTCCCGATATTAGATAGTTTTTTTCCCATTTCTATTTCTATTTTTTTTAAATAAAAATGTTATGATGTAAAAATATATTACAATAATTTGAATGTATCATCACAAATAATGTAATTTTAACGAAACCGAAAAATAGCTCCGTTCATTCTTTTTATACCTACATTTTTTTTTTTTTTTTTTATAATATCCTGAAATAATAGACTCAACAAATATTTAAAGTAATGTAATAATTTCAATGTTCTAAATCTGATGAAGATTGTACATGTACAATGTTTACTAAGCATTTTCAAGAAATTAAAGATTAGTTTATTTTAATAGAAAATAAAAATTAACATGTGTATAAAAGCAAATTCTGTGTTTATAGAAAAATATATAACTATTCTCACCCCCTCCCCCCCTTAAAAAAAAAATCCGATGGACAACAACAGTAATCTTATCACAGGAAGAAAATAAAATTTCTTGTTGTCCTAAGTCTCATATTTATTTTTCTAATCCTTATTGTATTATTTTAAAGAATTTTAAAATTTTCAGCAAAAATTGCCGTAGAATAACTCTTTTTAAGGAACCCGCCTCAAAAATGACTCTTTTCCTCATACATATTTATAAACAGCATCATTTTACATTGAAAAGAATCGTAACAGGCCTAACATTATCATTTATCGTATATGCATTTCCCCCTGTCTTTAATGTTCGAAAGCTTTTCAGATTTCACACTATAATCCCGTCTAGCATCCTGTACTTTTAGAGACATTCCAAGAAGTCGTTCATTTCGCATTTATGTATCTTTGGTAATGTAAATTCTCCCATTTTCTGGCTCTAAAAAAATGTATAAAAATTCTCATTTCCTCATCCACTTTTTGCTTCGAGATCTGACATTGGTAGAGGTGGTTTGAGTGTTTTGCTTTCTTCTCTAATGACCTATGATTCACGCATTTGCTTACTGGCTCACATCGTTTTAAAAATAACAAATAAAACCTTTGTGCAAGAATATTAAAAGGAAGCATACCAACTTTAAAAATACACAAAATCAGGAGCGTAAACGTTCTTCTATTGCGCAACATTGTTGGTCTTTTCAACGTAGGTTCAACTTTTCCTCAGCCACCATTATCCAAAAATGTTCTTCTAACCTTGATCTTGATTTTTGGGAAGCTTAGCACATCATTAAAAATTCTCACTCCTTAGTTAATGACTTATCTAGTACTCCTGATTTTCCAAGTATTTGGAAAGCATTAATTTAATTTCCCTTTTTTGGTTTTCTTTTGTTCTCTGATAGATATCTCTACCTGTCCACTCGGTTGTCTCATGCTGCTTTCTTCTCATTGGTTGCTTTTGGCGCGTTCTCTACCCGCATCGGGTATATAATCCACCGCCCCTCTGTCGTTTTGCCCAGTCTTGCTTTTTCTAGCACGCTGTGCTTTGCTCTTTGTCGCACCGAAGAAGAATCTCGTATGTGGATTCGAAACAGCTGTTTGCTGCTTTTTTTGTGTATTATTTGGGCATTTTTAACGTTGGTATTATTCCTTTTAATTATATCTTCTTGTTTTACGTCGTTTGTACTACGCTTTTACTAACACTATTGCATTCGTAATACTGAGACCAAAGGTAAAAGGATCCTTTTATTTTTCTTTTGCCTTTTCAGAATCTTTTGATAATTAGAAACAAAGGTGTTAATGGCCATTTCAAATAATAAGATTTCGAAATACGTGAAAATTTGTATGATAGTTTACTAAAAATTTCAATAAATTAAAGATATATATGTGGATTTTGAGTTCTGGTGACATACGTATGAATGCCTTGGAAATCATAAAACTGGTTCATAGAGTTAATTATTGAATTCGAATAACGAGTTTATGGGAACGTACATTATAAAGGTGTTTTCATCTTGAAATAAAATTAAATATTCCCAAGCATTGCTGTGCTTATAATGTAAATTGATTTCTCTCGAAATTTTTAAGTTTGTTTAACATTTTTGAAAGAAGAAAATATTTTATTTAACTCCTTTTAATTTAATATGCAGGGGTCTGTATAGATTTCGTAACAGGGTCCAAATTTGTAAAATCGTGAATGTTTTTATATATACTTGTAAAACGTCTAATCATTATTGTGTGAATCTGAGATTTATTGTTATATTCAGGTTCCTGTTTCTAGTTTAGACATTTTTATAGAGACCCCATTTTGATCAACTTTATGCGTAAATATACATTAATAAATATATATAGACTTATAAATTATGTATACTTTTTGTCCACAGCTAGAAAATAGGTTCTTTGGAGATTTCGTCTGTTTTGTGAAAGTCCACTTTTTAAGATGAAACATTTTTTGAAAGTTCCGTTAACCAACCGAAATATGTGTGATAAAATAGTTCTTTTGTCAGTAGAAACATTAAATATGCTTTTTAGTATCTTCAATACTACATATATTTTTCGAACCCTGATCGCATGGGAATAATCTTAATTTATTTTACTAACAGTATGTAATTAATCTGTGTGTAATTTACTGCAGAAGAGTAATTTGCTGTAAAGTAATTATTTTAGGAAAATTTCATCAGAAATGCCTGTTTGTCGTCATTCGTATTGATAAATGACGTCATTTTACAGTTTTAAAAAGATCTGTAATCGACTTAATATTATCATTTGAGCTATTTGCTTGGTGTTCTCCCCCCTCTAATGTTCAAAAGCTCTCCAAATTCACGATACCCCGCATCCTATACTGTCAAGATATCTCCAAAAGGTGGTTCATTTCGCATTTTATGTATCGCAGGTAATGCGAATTCTCCCATTTCCTCGACGTAGAAAAGTGTATAAAAATAAACTCTCATCGACCTATTACATCGAAATCTGACATTGGAAGAGATTGTTTGACTGTTTACTTTCTTTCCTAATGGCCTCTTCACGTCACATTTGTTCATTGGCTTATTCTCTCTTATTTTAACGCCCTCATTTCTTGTAGTCCCGAATTCTAAATAATATTATCAGTTGGCTCGTTTTTCGTGTTAGCAATATATAGTTTCATTTCATACAGTAAATTTATAGTAAATGTTTTCTTTGGTGATATTGATTTTGGTGTAATTAATAAGTGATATTGTTAGGGGAACCGTCGGTAGCGTAATAAATTTTCTTATTTTTATAAATAGTTAAATCAGTCTTCAAATTTAATATACATTTTCATCTTTTGATATGTTAAAGAAGTTTGTTCAGCTTACCTGAGATTTTCCTTTTGCGCTGAATATACCCACAGTAGTAATCCAAAGTGTTGTAGCGATATTTATCTGTTCCATTGATTCACTTATATTGGAAGAATAATAAATAGTATTAGTAGAAAATGACAATTGTGTAAAATAAACAGAAGATTCATTTTCCTTTGAATATAATATAATTCTTGGCTAGATGTACATGTTTTAAGTCGCGTTTGGAGGCTGCGTATAAGTGCTCCAATTTTACATTATATTAAATATATTTACATCATATATGTACAAGAGCGTCTTAACTGCTCAGAAACATTTTGGAAACTGAAGGGAATGTTTTTAAGTTCTGTGCACACGCGCGGGATAAGACAGCTGTAGTTTGAAGGAGGGAGGTCTGCAGAGTTTCTCCAATTAGTTAGTTTCGACAGTCTCTGGTTTTGTTCACTATGTTTTTCAGCTGCGGCACTTGAAGTACTTATTGGTAATTGGGGTCTGGTTTTTAACATGTTCTTATTTCAATCGTTCGCTGCACGTGGAGATTATTCACTGCATAAAAAAGGTTTCTCCGTCACTCCCCCGTAATCTCCTGTGTGGGGAATGGTTGAAGATTCAGTTTCTTACGGTGTTTCTCGTACACAGGTTTGGGAGTGGGTTTCGTGAGAGTGTCGGCTGTCATTTCTTCAGTGGGGCAGTATTGTAAATCAATTTTTCCTTCTTCTTTCATAAGTTTGATGTTGTGGAAACGTATGTCGATGTGTTTGGATCGCTTAGTATCTTTATCGTTTTCAGTCATTTTTATACAGGACATATTATCCTCAAAAATCGTGATGGGTAATTTTTGTGGAATGTTGAGATCGTTAAGCAAGTTTGTTATCCAAGTTAATTCTTGTGCTGCGTTGCTAGCTGAAACGTATTCAGCTTCGGCTGACGAAAGTGCAATGCAATTTTGCCTTTTTGTAATCCAGTAAATCGGCGATTTTCCTAGCATGAATAGATTTCCTGATGTTGATTTACGTGTTTTCAAGTCACCTGCCCAGTCTGCATCGGCGTATGCTGTTAGGATGGGCTTGCTGTTTGCGCTAAGAGTTAAATTCAAATTTTCTGTAGTTTTAAGGTATGAAATGATTCTTTTCACTGCTGTCCAGTCCTTTTGGCGTGGTGTTTCATTTCTACGACATAATATGTTGACTGCTGCGGATATGTCAGGACGCGTGATTGTTGATATGTAAAGTAATGTGCCTGTGGCTTGTCGATATTTCGTGTTATTAGGTAAAAGATTATCATCGTCTTCAAGTCTGTTGAATCCAGCAATCATTGGTGTGTAATGAGGTTTCATGTCGTTTAAATTCAGTTTTTTCACTAGTTCCTGTATTTTATTGTTTTGATTTAGGTAATATGTATCATTGATTTTATTAATGTTTATTCCTAGGTAATTATTCACTTCTCCTAAGTTTTTTAGTTCATATTCTTTCTTAAGTTGGTTTATTGTTTCTTCGATGTCACTGTCCTTTCCTGCTATCAGGATATCATCTACATAAATGATGATGTATATCGGATTTTCTTGATTTGATTTAAAGTACAGACATGGATCATTTTTGCTCTGTATGAAATTATTGTTTGTGAGTGTTTCCGATATTTTGGTGTACCAGGCCTTTGCGGCTTGCTTAAGACCGTAGATGGCTTTTTGAAGTTTACAAACTTTTCTTTCATCGCCGGGTTTAATATACCCGTCTGGTTGACTCATATAAACAGTTTCAGTTAATTCACCGTGCAAGAATGCTGTGGTAACGTCAACATGTTTAACGTTCAAACTTTTGTGCAATGCAGAGATGAGAAATGCACGTATTGTAGCGTGCGAAACTACAGGTGCGAAGGTTTGATCATAGTCAATCCCGAATCTTTCACTATATCCTTGTGCTACTAGACGCGCTTTATAGCTTTGAATATTTCCTAAATTGTCCTTTTTTAGTTTAAAAGTCCATTTTGAGCCGATAATTTTTGTTCCGGGTGGTGGATCTGTTAAAGTCCAAGTGTTATTTTTTCTTAGGCATTGGATTTCATTTTGTGTTGCTTTTATCCAATTTTGTTTATCATTAGGATTTTTCATTTTTTCGATATCTTCCCAATTTTCGGGAATGTTTTCAGATGAACTATTTATGAGACAAACATATCTGTCAGGAGGAACGCCTCTATTTGTCCTATTAGACCTTCTTGGTTCAATTGGTTGCTGTTTGGGCACGGATGGTGTCTCTTCGCTGTCAAGTTTTATTTCTAAGTGGTTTTCATGTCTATCCGGTAATTGTGTATTGTCATCGGATGTTTTTGTGGTGATTTGTATCTCCTCAATGTTATCTGAGTGTACATTTTCATTCTCAAGAAATTTCACCGTTCTCGCTATTATAATTTGTTTTCCTTGTGTGTGAATTCTATAACCAGTCGATCGTGTATCATAACCTACAAACGTTCCGGTTTGAGCCCTGTTATCGAGTTTTCCTCTATTTACTTTATCGACGTAAAATAGCGCTTTACAACCGAATGTTCTTAAGTGTTTTAAATTCGGTTTAACTCCTTTCCATAATTCGTAAGGTGTTCTGTTGTTTGCTTTGGTTGGGAGTCGGTTTTGTAAGTATGTTGCGGTGTTTATGGCTTCACCCCAAAAATGTTTGCTTAATTTTGCTTGTGATAGCATACTTCTAGTCATATCTAATAAACTTTTATTTTTTCTCTCCGCAACTCCATTCTGGCTCGGATTATGCGGGACAGTCAATTGGTGTAAAATTCCGTTCTGTTTTAAGTATTCATCGATCTCTTGATTTACATACTCACGACCGTTATCCGATCTAATTTCCTTAGGTTTTTTACCGAACTGATTGTATATCATCGTTACGTACTCTTTTATCTTTTCAGCAACTTCGCTCTTTTTAGATAATAAATATATCGTAGTATATCGGGAATAGTCATCAATAAGAGTCATAAAATAAATTTTTCCGCCTAAAGTCGGTGTATCTAGAGGTCCACACACATCACTGTGGATCAAATCCGCAATATTAGTAGCTCGATTTGTTGCTGATTTAGGATACGGCATGTTAGTTAATTTAGTTTCGATACAAGTTACGCATGTTTTATTTTGATGTTTACATTTTCCTATCTTTATTCCGTCCGCAATTTGATTTGTTATCATTGATTTAATCGCGTCATAATCTCTGTGACCTAGTCTGCGATGCCAGAGATCTATGCATTGTTTGCTGTCACAGTTATACGTTATGTTTACATAATTTTGTGGTTCTTCCACATCGTCTATTTCCTCAATAATGTATAAGTTTTTCTCATTTTTCGCCCTAATATATATTTCTTCATCAAAGATCAAATCGCATTTATTATCGTCGAAGATTAGTTTACACCCGTTTTTAGCGGCTTTACTAACCGAAATTAGGTTCGACTCTAAGTCTGGGACATAAAGCACTTCGCGTAATTTCGTTAGTTTTTCTTTTCCTTCGGGGGTTAATGTTTTTATAAAAACTTCTCCTGAACCTAACGCTGTCAGTTTATTACCATTCGCGATCGTTACTGAAGTTTTATTATAATCAATAAATTTACTAAATAGGCTTTTATCATTACAAATGTGCGAGGTAGATCCTGAATCGAGAATCCAGTTATTTTTTCCTACTTTTTGAGTGATTAATGCTTTATTTTGCGTCTGATCATTTGCGTATTTTCTTTCGTTTGGAACTTTGTTTTCCCTATGAGTTTCGTTTTTTTCATAACATAATGAAGATGAGAAATTCTTTTTATTTTTGAATTGATTGTTACGAGGATTTCCGGATTGTACCGTGTTTCTGCTCTTGTAGTGCCAGCATTCGTAAGTCGAATGATTTTTCATTTTGCAGTTGTTACAATATTTTTGTTCTCTTCTATTTTCAGTGTGTGTATATCTCCTATTTGTTTTAAATGCTCTCTCATTGTTGTTATATCCGCTATGTGATTGTTCTGACATTTCATGTCTACGATTATATTCATCAGTTAATTTGTTTTTGATAAAATCAGGGGTGAGCTCATTTTCTGGTCTCGCCTCCAACGCAGTTATCAAAGTATTGTAACTGGGGGGAAGAGAACACAGAAATAGCGCGGAAATATGTGAATCGCTAATATTTTCTCCAATGGCATTAAGTTTATCTATAATTTGCAAGATATTAGTGATATGTGAAATCATGTTTGCACCCTCAGCTAATTTAGTACTGTATAGTTTCCGTAACAGGTAAAGCTTACTAGATAAATTGCTTCTCTCATGTATATTTTTCAGAGCTTCCCATGTTAATTTGGCAGTATCTAAGTTTTTTACATTTACGATTTGAGAATCATCGATGCTTAGGTTAATTAAAGCTCTAGTCTTGCGATCTTTTTTGTGCCATGCGGGATCGGGTGGAGCTGGTGGATCTTGTACTATAATATCGTCGAGTTCCTCTTTAATCAGGAACATCTGCATCTTGAACTTCCATGTACTATAATTTGTAGAATTGAGTTTTTCAATAAATTGAGTATTTTCTTTTATCGCATTCATTTTTTTCTTTTTTAGTGTTCTTTTATTTATTATTATATTTTTAGAAATTTGTTAAATTATCGTTTTTGATACTGGGATAATATTCTTTTTTCAGAATCAGTCTCATAATCTTTGTTAGGGGAACCGTCGGTAGCGTAAAGATTTTCTTATTTTTATAAATAGTTAAATCAGTCTTCAAATTTAATATACATTTTCATCTTTTGATATGTTAAAGAAGTTTGTTCAGCTTACCTGAGATTTTCCTTTTGCGCTGAATATACCCACAGTAGTAATCCAAAGTGTTGTAGCGATATTTATCTGTTCCATTGATTCACTTATATTGGAAGAATAATAAATAGTATTAGTAGAAAATGACAATTGTGTAAAATAAACAGAAGATTCATTTTCCTTTGAATATAATATAATTCTTGGCTAGATGTACATGTTTTAAGTCGCGTTTGGAGGCTGCGTATAAGTGCTCCAATTTTACATTATATTAAATATATTTACATCATATATGTACAAGAGCGTCTTAACTGCTCAGAAACATTTTGGAAACTGAAGGGAATGTTTTTAAGTTCTGTGCACACGCGCGGGATAAGACAGCTGTAGTTTGAAGGAGGGAGGTCTGCAGAGTTTCTCCAATTAGTTAGTTTCGACAGTCTCTGGTTTTGTTCACTATGTTTTTCAGCTGCGGCACTTGAAGTACTTATTGGTAATTGGGGTCTGGTTTTTAACATGTTCTTATTTCAATCGTTCGCTGCACGTGGAGATTATTCACTGCATAAAAAAGGTTTCTCCGTCAGATATTAAAACATTTAAAACAATGAAATTAATACATTTTGAACACTCCTTCTAAAATTATGCGAGGCTTCCATATTTTCTTTCTTTATTTTTTTAAGTTTTAATTTGGTTAGTTATGGAATATTACACGTAAACCAACAAATGCTGAATTATTTACATTGTTTCAAAAGCAAACCAGTTAATCTTTTGTAATTGAGTCGCATGCAGATTTAAAAAATATCCATTCTTGAAAATTACTTTAAAATCTATAAAACATCCGTAAATTGAGATACGCTTTTCAAACAAATAACATTGAAAGTACAGTTTTTTTTTTAAATATTCGACTGCATAAACATTGAATGTTCTATGTTTAGAAGTAAATGTCATTACTTTATAAAGATCAAATAAGTTAATCTTTCGTAGTTTGATTGGACACAGATTAAAAAATATACATGCTTTAAAATACTTTAAAATCCATAAAAATACATTAAATTGAGGTAACCCTTTGAAACTACATTTGAAAGTGCATTTTTTTTTTATTATTGATAGTTTAAAAAATGAAATTATGCGATATTTAGTAGTTACAAAAATACAGTACAAGCAAAATTTAATGGTTAGGTCGTTGCTACCATCAATATGATGTCGACATCACTCACGGATATGTTTTTGTTTTATAATATAAATAGATGCCCTATATGAAAGCGAATTTCGCAAAATGTTACGACATTTGGTTGATTTTTTATCATTGTCAGGAAAATCGTATATTTTTCTATTGTATGCGCAAAGAAAACGCTCATTCTGATTTATAAAGCTCAGAAATTTTACTATGGCTGAGTGAAAGTAACGCTATTTTTTCTAATTGTATTTTTTATTAATTTATGGTCGAGAATACACAAAGCTCCGTCATTGTTATTGTCGTATTATTGTATTTTTATTTATGTTAACCCGGGCAAAGCCGGGTGGTTCTGCTAGTTTATGCATACAAATCAAACAGTTGCTACTTACGCAGCTATATTTCTTTACGCAACTTCCTATTCTCACTTATCTCGCATACAGAGAAGGTAAATAAAATTAAACGTGAAGTTTCAGTCAGTTAAGTTCATTGACTTAATTACTGAACACAGGGCATAAAAAAGTGTGCATCTCATGTTACTGTGTAAGAAGTAAATTCTATAGTCATGAAAATATTGAAGCTATGTTAACCCTTTTTAAATTTAAATAAAAATGTTTTTATTGAACTTCACTGAAAACATAGCATTGGTGAGAAATTAGTGACCTTATTTCCTCACTGTCAATGATAAGGTTAAAGGATTTTATTTCTGTTCTGAATCTGTTATATGTGTTCTTTGATGTCTTATTGCATCATTTTAAAGAATTATTTTTACCACAGGAACGGTCATAGAATGATTAATCCCATTAGAAAACCATTTTTAGAGTCTCCTCATGACTTTTTATATTGACAAATAATGTATTTTGCAGTTTTAAAAAGATTTGTAATCGGCTTAACATTATCATTTGAGCTATTTGTATGATGCTCTTCCACCTCTAATGTTCAAAAGCTCTTCGAGTTCACGATACCCGGCATCCTATACTGTCAAGATATCTGCAAGAGGTCGTTCATTTCGCATTTATGTATCGTTGGTAATGCGAATTCCCCCATTTCCTCGACGTGAAAAATTGTATAAAAATAAAAACCCTTATCGACCTATTACATCGAAATCTGACATTGGAAGAGATGGCTTGACTGTTTACTTTCTTCCCTAATGGCCTCTTCACGTCACATTTGTTCATTGGCTTATTTTCTTTTATTTGAACGTCCTTCGTATTTCCTTTACACTAGTCTGAAAGCAGGGCTGTCAGATTTGCTGCCCGGATAGGTACCCATTTTCTCCACCGGGCTGGTTTTTTAAGTCTAAAAAATCAAAGTTTTGTTTGGGGGAAAATGGGTATTTGTCAAATAGAATATCAATTTTAAATTTTAGTTAAGTTTTGTTTGAAGGCAAAAATGCTATAGTGAGGCATTTGTTTACATGCATATATATATATATATATATATATATATATATATATATATATATATATATATATATATATATATATGAAAGGATAAAAAATTAAAACCTATTTAAAATTAAAATTCTAAATTTAAAACTAAAAAATTTCTCGTCTTCTTTTTCTAACTTTAAATCTTATATTCAAACTATTTTTACCCCTTGCAAGTTTGTTTCGCGGTGTGACATTACGTTCGATCATTAAAATCAGAATTACTTAAGGGTTTGCATGCACAGACTACAAGACTTACCAGCGGCTTTTTTCTTGTGGTAATTCGGACTCTTTGATTTTTTTTTTATGACTTTCTTAGCATATCTAAATTTCAGAGGTCAACCAGTGGATGTCGCTGACAGCTGGTCAACACCCCTTTCTTTTGTTGAGAATCCCCCCTTTTTTTGTTGATGACCACAAAATCCTTCAGAAAGAATGGGAAGTCGTATTATTTCACATGGCGAATAAACGCAGCTTTAGGCGTAAAAATTGCTTATCGTAGCGCATCTTTACTTTATATGTGGTTAATTGCATCCAGGCCTTGGTATCGTAAAGGCTTTGACCACACAGCAATCAAAAGTCAACCACCCAATTAAATTATCCTTCCAGTTTGAAACCTTCGCCCTTTCTGAAAAATATTGCAAATTCTTAACAATACTCATGTTCTCCTGCGAAAACTTCATATTTTGTAGATTTGAGTTGCCTGCAAAACCTACGACCCTGTAGGTCACAAAAATTAAATTTTACGGCTCATGGGACCTCTTCTGAATTACCCTTACCAAGACACCACCCTCCCACCAATATAGTATGTACCTCTATTTAAATTATATTCTCCCTGCCCTCACCTGTGGCTGAAAATTATTTTGTTTTCTGCATCAGATATCATTAACCTAAAATCTCCAGAAAAAAAAGAACGAATAAAAAAAAAAAAAAAACTTTAAATGTTAAAGATTTTAAACTGTATTCTAGCGACAGGGGTGTGCAAAGCAAAGGGTGGAAACTTCGGGGTAATTTAAACGATTACTTATTTACTGGTATTTTAAAATAATAAACAGGACATAATTTTTCTTTCTTTCTTTTTTTAACTAAAGAATTTTAAAGATTTTAACTCCCGTGTAGCGCAAGAGGAGAAAAAAAAATCAGGAGCACTTATTTAATTGACTATTTATGAATAGAGGATAAAATATTTTTAAAATTAAAGAACTTCAGAGATTTTAAATTTTGTATGCTATGGATGGGAAGGGATATTTAGATGAACTTAAAAAAAAAATAGTCAATAGTAATTCATAATCGTTAAAATATTTGTATGGTGCTGTTTTATCTCTAATGTCCAAAACCTTTCCGAGTTCACATGATATACCCAGCCTTTCGCCCTGTCACGTCATTGCCAAGATGTCGTTCTTTTCGCTTTTATGTATCGCTAGCAAAGCAGATTTTCCCATTTCTCTGACATTAAAATGATGTATAAAAATAAAAACCCTCATCGACTTTTTACTTCGGAATATGACATTGGACATACTGTTTACTTTCTTTCCTAATGGCCTCCGATTCACGTCACATTTGCTCACTGGCTTATTTCTTCTTGTTTTAGCGCCTTCTGTATTTCGTTTTCACTAGTTTCGTCGAAATCCAAATTGCATGACAGATATAAGAACATAGTGAGAGGAGAAAAAAAAAATTGGTTGTTAAAGTATTTATTTTCGCCTCAGAGATGAGATTTTAACGAGCTTCAGTAACCTAATATTATCAGATTTGCTGCCGTAGATAAATTTCGTTTAGCCTTAATAAAAAATACACAAGACTGTTGAAATAATATCACCCTTCATTTTGGAGTCATACTAGATGAAAATGTTGAGATGTTCTCATACGTCATTCTAGAGTCATCAACACAGTAATTTAAAAATATTTTTTAATCCGTTATTTGTCATGACAAAACTCCATTCGATTTGGGCATTAATTTCATCAAGGCGGAAAACCGGCTAGTATCTCTTACAATTCAAAAAGGAATGAAATCACTAATATATTGGGTCAACCAGAAAGTTCTGCGGTTTTTTATAAAGTGGAGCACGGTTTCGTTTAGTTATTTAGCTACTGCTAATAAAGAGAGCTTTGAATGAGCCATGTAAATTCAGTCTTTTGTGCTTGCGTAGCATAATTCTTGTTTGGGTTGTGACATAATTTTTGTTACAATACGGTGCTAAGAATAGAAAACCAAAAAATTCAATTTCGACAATTATGCTCTTTTATTTTTCAAGAAAGGTAAGAATGCTAGTCAGACTGATTGTAAAGTTTGTGCTGTATATGGACAAAATGCTGTTTCTGATGACACAGTTCGAAGATGGTTTGAGAAGTTTAACTCATTAACGCCGGTTGGCAAAAAAACTTGTCTCTTAAGGCTAACAAAACATTTAAATTTGGAAACTGTATTTTAGCTCGGAAAATTTCCCCTTATCTAATTTGAAATTTTGTCAGATTAAATAAGTCAAAATTACAGCATGGAAAAACTGGTGTCAACAGGTGTTGAAGAATTAAAGTGTAAAAGATTATTGTCGTGAATGGGTTAAACGCGGAAATTTCAGCCTGGAAAATGATACTCACTCTAGACGACCATCATCATCTGTAAAGGTGGACCTCTTAAAAGAAGCTATCTAATGATCCTACACTGTACTTTTTGGAATACTTAGTCTGTGTGATAGCTTCTCAACTGTGTAACGTGGATTTTTAGCGATAGCCTATTTTTTAGCTACTTAAGGACATATTTTAAGGGCACTCTTTTGATTTTTAAATGCATTTTTCATATTAAAAAAGCCAGGGTTTTCTTTTTAAGACACAAGAATCAGTCAGTTTTTTACTATGCAAGCAAGTTTTTGATAGAAAATGCAGCATGCTGCCCCCCCCCCTTTTTTTTGACTGAGGTAAGATGGGTGCTATTTTTTTGGATGAGGTATAAAAATAATGCTATTTTTAACTAAAGGGCGGGCAAGCTGTAGGTACCCTCTTGAAACTGCCTATTTCAATTGCCTGATCAGGAACTGAAATAGTTGCTTTGAAGAAACTAAATTATTTTTTTCAACAAATGAAAGTAATGGTGACTAATGAGGCATCTTCCATAATCCTGATTCATATAAAAGTTAATAAATCTATTAGGTTGCTGAAAAAATCGTAATGCGTGACGTTTATTGGAAACTAACTGTATACATAAATAAATGACTAATAGATTTTCCTCCAGAATACAACAATGATACAATAATACTTTCTTTCCATGATCGGAGTGTTTCTGTCATAAATGACTGTACGTTTTTCTGGCAGTTGGAAGCAATAAGCAATTCTGTCGCTTAAACAAAACCTTTCATACATTTTTGTTCAATACAAGTACACATTATTATCGAATAAAAAAAAAAACCACAAATGCATATACGCTTTTTATTGATCTTAAAATTAAAAAAAAAAGTTTTTTCAGCTATCTGTGATTTCAGTGATTTTCTGTCATTATGGTCAGTGTTAAAAGATCATTTAAATAAAATTTCTGTCACATTCTCCACCTTTATTTTTTAATACGTGTCCCATGTGGAAACAATTTATACTTAATTTTTTTCTTCACATTTCTAATAGCTGAGAAAGTCAGGCAAGCTATCACATCCTGTGATTGTAACATTTCCCACACACACAGTACGTGGGAGGGTGTCTCTCAGGAATCAGCCAAGCATTTCAAGAACATTACTTTCTGTATGATAGGTTTTCTCTTCAGAGAGTACACAAATACTCCGTGTAGATGTAGGTTGCTTGAGACAACTTTGCCGATCGTCTTCATTTCACTCAACCATGTTCATGGTAGTGCAGCAGTAAAAATTGCTTCGTGTGAAGAAAGGTGGAAACTGCTTATAACGAAGCTGAATCGAGTGAATAAAATTATTCATTATACTCTTAATTCGTTATAACCGATGTCCTTACAACATTATAAAGAAATGTCGGTATTAAAAAAAAGTAATCACTTTGTTAACGGGGCGCGCTAATCATACATACAGTATTTAAAATAAACGTTGCATATATGTAATACCGTATTTACTCGAATCTCGGACGTGCCCGAATCTAAGACTCACTAACCTTTTTCTGCGAAAATACGGATTTTTTTTTTTAAAACTTGTATATAACACGCAAGAAAATTTGAAAGAAAGAAAAGATTTAGAAACCTACGAAATATGGTAAATTCTATTTTTTTTTTCATCCTCCGCCTTATTCTAAATTAGCATCCATTCCTCATAGACATATCTTCTTTTACATCAATTATACATTATATTTCAGTGCGGGAATCTTTTTTGGAGATTCGAAAGTGACTTCATTGTCAGATTGTTCTCAGATAACATCTTCAGTTCCATCCATCGTATATGTTGGTATGAAGGATGTGGAATTGAGGAATAAATTAAATTTCTAATGTAACACACATACACACATCTGGTTTCACAGAATTACTAGTTGTACTCGATTGGAAGATGCATCCAATTAACCTTAATAACTGCTGTTTGCGATCTCACAAACGCAGTTTAACTTGTAACTTTCAGTTTAATACTAATAAAATTTTGTTTCGTTTAGAGTCTATAGTACTATCCACAAGATTAATTTTACCACAATTATTCAAATTGGTAAAGAAGTTATACGAGTTGTAATTTTCCAACTGGACGAAAAATGTCCGGGCCAGGATTCGGACCTGGGATATCTCGGCTGAAGCTGCCATGCTTTACCAACTGAGCCATCCCGGTCGAATTTGGAGGACCTAATTCGAGCCATCCCCGTCGAATCTGGAGGACCTAATTTATCCAGTTAACCTTATTGATCATATCATCTGGTCTGATATCTGAATCAGCTAAACAGAATAAATCGCAGGTAATCTGGAACCCCAGTAAACGCTGGACAGTCACGAGCTTAATGAACATTTTAAACGACAGGAACAGCTGTTCAAATATCTAGTTGTGGTTGTCCATGAGCAACCACGGCAACAGATGACCGGTACTTTGTTCTACTGGCGAAAAGGGGATAGACGGCAAACAACGGGTAAAATCGGAATGCACATACAACGGACTATTCGTATTGGGCGCCTAATATCGCGTTTTACCGTGTTCAGGAAGATAGACAAAGCTGGTTTATTTGCACGATGACTAGAATGGCATGTGCCATTAAAGCCTGCTCATCGGAGACGACATTTTCTGTGATACCAGGAACACAAAGAACTGGACAAATGAATGTGTTTGAGTGCTCTTAACGGACGAGAGCCGCACATAAGAAAAAGGCAGCTGACACCACTGCGGGTTAAATTACTGTGGAGTAGAAAGAAACACGTGTCCGTTCTTTATAACTTCTACTGTACACATGAGTTTGGGTGATTTGAATGGTCTGCGTTTAAAATGTCTATGAAATGATTGGCCTACGTCGCCATGACGATTCTTGCAATGATCTCTACAACAAAAATGTAGTGGTAGATTGGTTGATGGAAGTGTTTGTTTGTAAAAATACCCTTTCTTTATATGGAGAGAACGGATAACTCGAAATAATCCCTCCAACATCATCGAAGAGGACTTATTTAGATGTGTCTGAGTTCTCGTTTGTGGATGTATCATGTTTAGTAGCCGAACAGACCTCCTCATCTTCCTAGTAAGTTCAGTCACTGGTGTCCGCTGTTGTACTGAGAATCTTCTCCCTCATGTTTGTTTTTTCAGAGGTGCTACGGGTCCTCAAATCAAATACTCTTCATGGACGACAAAGCTACACTTCATCGTACAGTTGCTGTCGCAGAGCTGTTGGAGAGTGAGGATATTCAGCGCATGGATTGGTCCGCAAGTTCCTCGGACCTAAATCCGTGTGGAGCACTCTCGGAAGATGATTGGGAGCACGTCACCAGCCCACCAGGAACGGTTGTGGAGCTGCTATTGGAGCTAAAAGAGGAATGGGTCGCGATTCATCATCAGCTTATTGATAACCCCATACCCAATATGGATAAATGAAAATCCTGCAGCGCACTCAGAGATCGCCATATCTCCTACTAAAGACTGAATTTTTCTTACCAGTTACCTGTCACATGAACGTTTCTATCTTCTGTCCAATTGTGTTTAAGTTCCTTTTGTATCCTTTGGTTTCCTTTTTTTGGAAGTTCTGTTCACTTTTCCCATATTCTTACATCTTGATGATTTTGTGGTACGGTTTCTGTCGATTTGTAGCACTTCTACACGACGTTACATAAAAAAAAGCCCCGTTTTTAATTTTTGCATACCAGTGTATAACGTTTTCAATTTATAGCATTAAAACGTACAAAAAAAAATTGACATGTTTTAGTGTTATTGAAAATTTGTTATAGAAAATGTATCCTGATGGGAATGAAAACTGCTTCGTGATATCGAAAAACAGCAATAGAAATCAGACTCGTAGAAATTCAACTAATATTATTTTGTGGTTTTTAATCTTATAGATAAAATTGGCTTTTGAGGAGTTTTTTAAACATGTTTTTTTCTTTATTTTCTTTATGATGTTTTTCTGGAGATTCGTAATCTTTATGGTTTTACTTAATAGCATCATTTTTCCCCACTGGTATTTATTAAAACCATTCTTTTATGATTCCTGCCTTTAAAACTATTACGAGAAAAACGGTAGACTTTTTTAGCCCTAACTATCCATTAGATATCTATAAAAATATCTCGCATAAATTCTCGTTTATTTCCCATGAATGTGTTCTTAAATAAAAACCTGTTTTCTTTTAGTAAGCATCATAGCTTCGATGAGATCTTCCCCTCCTTATGCGTTGCCCCGCCGTGTGTGAAATTACCATAGTGCTTTGGCAACAAATGATGCGGAAAGAGGAGAAAGCCATCTGGCGAATACGTGCACGTTTGTGTTTTTCAAAAGCATAAAAAAGTGTGATATTGCTTTTTGTTTTCTGCCATTTTTAATGAGTTTGAAAGAGGGCCATTGGGTTCGTTTTCTGTTTTTATTTAACCGGAAAATTCGCGATAAGCTGAACGAGAATTTTGACCGAATTTAAATGTTGAAGATTTTAGGACAGTCAATAACTTTAGTGGAGCTTTTTTCTTTTAAGATAGGCTGCAAAGTAGTTCTTGAGTATATTTTCTTTTCCATTTTATTAACGCCGATCGTTAGTTTTATCATCTACTGGCAAAATTAGTTTCTTATCTTAAAATATTTTTATATGACAGATTTAAAAAAAATTGGAATTTACTGTGGCTTTTAAGTTTTTATATTGAGATGTAAGCAACGCAGCACTTAAATTTTTAAGCCATTAATGATGTCTGGTTATTTCAGCAGATATGTTTATGTTAGATAGATAGATAGATAGATAGATAGATAGAGAGAGAGAGAGATAGAGAGAGAGAGAGAGAGAGGGGGGGTCTTATTGGCAGGTTTTAATTTGCCTATGTTTTTATAATTTAATACTTTACATCTCAAAAAAAAAAAAAAAAAAAAAAAAAAAGTAATACGTCACCTCATTATTTAGATTCACCCATTCATCTTATCCTTTTCTTTTGTCATGCTGTTATTAGTCTCGCAGACCGCTTTTGCTTTTCTCAATTTTCGCAATTTAATTTGGAATTTTCAATTTAAGAGCCTACGCTAGTCACGCGAAAAAACGCTCAAGCTATGTTAAGTCTATGGGAAGGTTCTTGCGTGATTTCTCGCTCGCATTTTAATATTTTTAAACGCTTGTTTTTGCATAGGTTAGCTGAGATCGATCTCTAACGTTGTTAGTTTTTACTTTATTGATTTTGATTACAGTTTTTTTTTTTTTTATAAGCGGACATTTTCAATTTTGGAACCGGTTCTGAAAGTGAAAGTACCTTTATCTAAAAAAACTGTAACCAAAATCGAAAAAGTAAAAACTAACAACGTTAGAGATCGACCTCAACTATCCTATGCAAAAAAAATCATTTAAAAATATTAAAATGCGAGCGAGAAATCTGCCAAGAACCTTCCCATAGACTTAACATTAGCTTGCGCGATTTTTCGCATGACTGATGTAGGCTCTTTTGTTTCGTTTGAAGCCCAGACGTTGTCGCTAGAGACTTCTGAATAGCCGAATTTTAATTATAATAATAATGAACGTAAATGTTAGTACAGAAACAGTATCCCGTGAGTTATTCGAGCCTTTTATTAATCTTTCGATCAAGTGACCTCAGAGACCACTCACCGTAGCTATGCGACAGTTTCTGTCACAGTAGTTAACTGTTCTTAAATCCAAAGGTGTTAATGTCTGGCACATTTCTGAATTAATATTTTTGCGTAACTCATGAAATTGGCAGGTGTTCTTATTCAGAAACTATGTAATCGAATGACGTTTTCCAGTTTTTTCTAAAGGCAGGAGATATTTTATACAACACTTGGCATTTTGAACCGATTTCCAGATGCGACAGTGCGAGAAAGAAAAACCTGTCGTCACACTCTCAGAAATAAAACACTCAATTTTGACGATTCCGCAATCCTCAGGCCTCATTTCGTTATTTTTGACAATCATTTCGTCATAGAGTCACGTGGTTTTTGACGAAACGCGAATCCTCAAATATCTTGACGAAAATGTTTCCTCGCTGTAAAAAATAAAACTCTCACTTTTGACGATTCCGCAATTCTTGAGCTATATTTCGTCATTTTTGACAATCATTTCGTCTCAAAATTAAGTGATTTTTAATGAAATGGAAAATCTCAAATATTTGACAAAAATGTTTCCCCATCCCCGGCCAGATTATTTTTGTTGTTACAAAATCGTTCAAAAAAAAATTACATTAACGTACCAAATTTACAATATATTAATGAAAACAGAAACAAAAATATTTCATCCTTGGAGGCCACTATAACATGAAATTACCAAATTTCTACTTTATTTTCATATCTCATAAGTTGCGTCTATTCTTTTTGAAACTTTAAAATTTTTGTAGCGATTTTATGCATTTCTATTGCCTATTTAAAGATAAATTTTTCTAAAGTTGCAGAATTTCATTTAAAACGCTTAAGAAACTCTTCTAAAGTCACAGAATTTCGTTAAAAACGGTTAAAATAGTAAAATGCGAACATCCTTTGTTCCATTTTCGACCGAAAGCAACAACCATTTTCCCAATAGTTAAAAAAAAAATCAAAATTTTAGGAGCTCTTTTTTTATTTAAGAAATATATTCATGTAACAATCAAATTTAAAAATCTCCTTCTCCTCTATAAACAGTAACGTGTTAAAATATTATCTAAAATTGATGAACTCTTCTCCAATATACACTTTAAAATTTATTATTCCTGACCAACAAATTAATTAGACCATATTATAATTATCATTGAACAAAGGAAATTTCTCTAATAAATTATATTACTCTAATTATTTATTAACCATAGAAAAACCATAATAATAATAATAATCTAGCCTTATAAATTAAAACATGCCGAAATATAACAGCACCGATAAAAATACTTCTCAAAATATAAACACACATCGACATCCCATAGATACATTTTTAAATCAAGTTCATTCGTAGTCCTTCTAGCGTAAGACGCAGAGCAGCGGTCTCCCACACAGAAGATAGTCAGATCGAAACCGGTTGAAGGCTTGAGAGGTTTCCTTTTTAACGCTGTCAATTAAAGATGCTTCAAAAGTTGTCAATAGATGGCGACACCACCAATCTTTTTTTTGCAATTTCTTTCGAACAAGCAATTTGACGAAATCAATTTCGTCCGTTTTTGAGGAAAGAAATTTACTCGATTTGACGAAAGGTTTACTCGGAGCATTTCCCAGGAAACGGTTTCGTCAAAAACGAAGCAAATTTCGTGATATTTGAGTATCCATTTCTAAGAGTGCACGTGACCAGAATAGCTTATAACTCGCTAAGTTATTTATCAAAAATTGGAAAACGCTATTCGATTCCAAATCGCTTCAATAGTATGCCGATTTTATGCCTTTACGTTTAAAAAATGAGCTAGAAAGTTTCACGTTGTTGAGCAGGGAATTTGAGAATCATCTTAAGGGTTAACACTTAAATTCCTTACTTTACTTGAATGGAAATGATAATTTTGGCCACTTTCTCTTCAAAAGTTTTCTTTGAAAACTTTGAAAGCATTCCTCTTTAGGTAATTTGATTAAAAAAAAAGTATAACATTCATCACTCTTAAGCTCTTTAAATGATATTTGGTATCTTTTTTCTTGTATAAATCTTAGGATTCCATTGAAATTAGGATATTGTCATAAATATTAATTACTATTACGTTTTACCCGAAGTAATTTCTTTTTTAAGTCAAATCACGCTTGCTTAAGTTTTTCGCCCCAAGACTCTATTTATTTATTTTTTAAGGGAGCGGGTGATAGAGTAAACTTTATCCGTATAACATCTTTTTGCTAACCTCATAAATTCAAAATGTATTTCATGTTTATGTGCGAGCGATTAAATGAATCTTTCCTCTTATGATTTATTGACAAAGATACATTTTAAACATTTTAAATTTATAATAAAGCTCATGGAAGTGGCAAGTTACGAACTACAGTTAAAGAATATTTACAAATATCCCACTAAAAGGTAATATGTAACTGTATACGCCTCCAGGTTTTATGACTTGAAATGGTTAATTTTCATAACAAATATGCTCTGAGCATTCTTTACTGACAGAATTATTTATTAATTAAGCCCTTAATAAGCGAACAACCGAGCGCCTTTTTCCCTGCTAAGTAATGAAACACGCGGAGTATTTTACGAGAAAATATCTCTCCACGAATCCGCTGAAACGAATGCGCAGAATATTAAAATGGTTTTTAAGGTTTTGCGAAAATTGCTCCTTCTGTGTCGCTTGAACTGATCTTTGAGAACAGAGTCAATACACAGGTTTTACTTATTTCAATGTAGTTAAGTGTTCTGCAGGCATTTTCTCTAATATTCTTTAATGAATTTGCCCAAGTTGGAGAAGAAATTATTAAAATTTTGCCCTGCGGTCACCTTTTAGTAGCAACAAAGTTCTGAGAGTTTATCGAATACAGTTAATTTGACGGTTAGTATTTATTGTTGTTTTAAAATATCGTTTGCTATAAATAAGCTTTTTTTTGTCTTTGATATAATTTTTTTTTTGTTTATAATTTTTGTTTGATTTTTTGAATAATAATTGAATCTGAATTTAGAGTTTACATTTTTTTAACTACTTTCATTTCATCACTTTTCTTTTTTTAAAAATAAATAAAGAAAGAAAGAAAGAAGTTTAACTTTTGAGTTAAGTATAGTGGTCAATGTTGTATTTAATTTCGAAATGTTAATGAAGAACGAACATTTTTTTAAATTGTTTGTTTAAATTATTTGAATAATATTGTTTTTTGAAAATGAGTCGGATAAAATTCAATGTAAGAAAGAAGAAGAAGAAGAAGAAAAAAAAAAAAAAGAAAAAAAAAAAAAGAAGAATCAAAGCATGAAATTCCTACAAGGTTGGATTTCATGACAGAAGTCTCTTTTACAAGACAAATTACCGTGCACATTTTAAAATCTTTTTAGATTTTGAACAAACTGCGGAATGAATAAGCATTTTTCGCTGCTTATCAATAATAATAATAAAAAAACCTTAACACGTTAAATACACTAGAGAACCCTAGATCCCAGGGTTTTTAAAATTCAAGACTCTAGTAATATATTTCTTACATTTAATATATATTTTTAGATTATCCACTAATATCACCAAAAATATTTGCGCGGCATCGTATTACTGCTTATTTTACTGATTATTACTGTTAATTTTACGGTATAATACTAGCAGCTGGGTGTCAGTATTATATCGTAAAATCAAAATTTTTTTTGCAGTTAGCGGGGGGAATTTAAGATCTTACTTATCAATTCGCAGATTATTATTAAAATGGTTTTTAGCGCCGTCTGAAAATTGTTCCTTCTGTGTTTCTTAGACTGATTTTTGAAGATTAGGTCAATACAATTGTTTCCGCTTTGAATGTAAGTTGTGAAGGAATTTTTACTAATATTTCTTAATGAATTTGGACAAGTTGGTGAAGAATAGTTAAGAATTTTTTAAATATTTTATAAGCTTAGTTTGGTGTGCTTGAAATCTATTTACTCAAATTATTCAAATTGTTCTTTTAAAAGATGTTCGGGAAAAAAACTATTTAAAGAATATTAGTATAGTATAGTGTTAAGCAGGTGACACCAACTACGTGCTCACAAATCTCCCTGTATTGGGCCCACGAAGCCTATGTAATTTTGTATGTATAAAGCGAGGTGTCGGGTAATTCCGATCACTTTCAGCAAATTTGTTTTTAATTATTAAATACCGGCTTTCAGACAAAGTTTTTTTAAAGAAAATTTGATCTCTTGTGAATAACACAGAGATGTTAAAACTATAGGTAAACTTTGAATGTAAGTGGGTGATCTAAATTACCCTAGTAAAAAGTTAAAAAAAAAAAAAAAAAAATCTGGTAATTTCAACCAACAACAGGGTAATTCCGACTAGAGATAAGTTCGTGTTCTTTTTTTTTTCAGAGCTCGAGCCCGACGATTTGAAATCAAGCCTGCTCGACCCGGAAAAATTTTGGGTGATCTCGGTGACCCGAGCCCGATACCAAAAGTATGCAGTAGAAAATAGTTAATAACATTTAGGAATTATTGAATGAGAAAATTAAATTTTCTCATTTAAAAATTTATTTTTGCAGAGAAATAAGTATTCATCCTAAATATTTCCCATGACGATTCTTAGTGATTTTCATGTCCTTAAAAATCGGCTTAACCCATTTTCGGTCAAAGGTGCGTCAACGCACCATTTCAATAAATATTTTTTTATTAACATTGTGACGTATATTTTTCACTAATTTTATTTTTCTACTATTTTTAAGGGTTCTGAAGACATCTATAAAATATTAGTAATTCAATTGAAGTAATCACTTTCTGTTGAGAAATTTTCAAAACACGCTAATTTTTTAACTTGAAACGGTTATTGACAAATTCGATTTTTTGAAACTGTATAGTTATTTCACTTGAGATTAATCATGTGTTTTTTTAATGAAGTAAAATTGCTAGTTCGGTAAGTAAAATAAAAATAAAACAAATGTCATAAAAAACTAAAAAATTTTCTTTAAGTTTAATGGTGCGTTAACGCACCATTTCTTAAAATGGTGCGTTTTATTTCTTAAATAAAATGCTAGATGGAACCCGTCAAAACTTGACGAAAAAAATACTATAACAATATCAGTAAAATAAGCTTCTTTATTATTTAAGAAGGGATGCGTATGAAAAAGTCTTTTAAATATTTTATTTTAAAAATTATTTGCCCCAGTGAAATACAGTACCATTTCCGATGCAAACTCCAAACAAACAATCCGTAAACAACTGTTTAATGCAAATAAGTTCGACATTACCGCCATATTCACCACTACAAAAAGAAAATTTCATGGATCTATGAAGTATCATACAATTAGTATATTCCTACGTCCATATCATATTCAGTAAATAAAGCACACATCTCTCTCCCTGTGATAATGCAACCGAGTGAACTTCTATGTGCATATGCATTGCATCTGTTCAAAGGCACCGTCGAAATTCGACGTTAAAAAAGATTTAAAATGTTTAAATACTAAAAAGTTTTAAAATGTCCTCTTTAATCATTGTTCGTTTCAAATCCATATTTTCTAAAATGCATCCATTGTTTTAAGCTAATCAATTGTTATGTAAAGATGCAAAAAAAATTTTTTCAATAATAATATACAATCTGCAGATGATGCAGATTTTTGATGTTTTCAAGTATAATTTATTTGTATGGTTTTTTCGGTCCCTTTTCATAATCATGGTTATCGCTTTTCCACAGTCGTGATCTTTTCTCTCTTATACAGTGATATGGATCTCTAAAATAGTAATAAAATACAATTCCAAGCATATTCTGATGCAACACATATATCAACATGAATTCAACATATCATTTTAATGTTGAACATAAATTGAAAATCGTTTTTTTTTTTTGTTTGAAAGATTTCAGTTTAGCGCCAAAATGCTCTATCTTATGGTTAATCTAATTTTATGATTTATCAGAGGTTTTTTTATTATTATTTTCTTCACTTTTTATGTTGGTTAGGGAAATCAATTTCTAATTGTGGCAACTTTCCCAGGGGCTATTTTACATTACTGAAGCAAACTGGCGGCCATTGTTGAGATAGATTTGAAATATAATTCATGCTTGAAAATTGTTTAAAATGTTGTTAAATTAAGCGGCAGTTTTCAAATAAATTTCATTCTAAAGTTAACATTTTTATAATTGATGATGTATAAATTGAAATTGTATTTAGAAGTGATGTAAGCACGATAAAAACGAAAGCTATAGCGCCGTTTGTTGTCACAATCGTTATACATTCTACTCTTCATAATGAAGAATTTAAAAATCATTTAAAATTACGTCATGTTGACATAATCCTATAAATTTTTCTCTTTAGATTTATCAATGTAAAAATGCATTTCAAGATAAGCATAGCGTCATTTTCACAGGCGCAAAAGCAACGTACTTTATATACGTTGCTTTTATGCTTAACCACCATGTATACAAATAAAAATATATTTTGTATTTAATTGTACTGAAAAAATGGCATCCGCCGTATACCCTGTCCAGATGGTGGCTCGTACCGCGACCTACGTAATACGTATAATAATACCTCGTACTCGCTTGTTTTTCAGCTTCAAAGTTTGAGAAATATTAATCGTATTTTTAAACACATTAAATACATATGCCCTTCAATTTCATACGATTTATAAGAATTTTGATACTTCTCCGTTATCCGGTCGACCACTTTCCATTAAGAAAATAACCATCGCCAAACTATAGGATTTTAACGCCAAAAATGTATTATCGTGGCGTCAAACTCACTTTACGTCAAATGCGTTACACGTGCTTGTTTATCTCATCAAGTGATGTTTAATTCGACGTTTAATGTATTTTTATTGATGTTTTACTGATTTTTTTATTTTAAATCATTAATTAAAATATAAATTACATCTTCGACAACATGATATTAAAAGCGAAAAAGCATTGAAAAAATGTTGCGATGCGCAGTTACGTACAATAGATCAATTTTAACTGGCGTCACAAACATTTATCCAGCAGTCGAGAGAGATAATTAAGAAAAATAATTTAATTAAATAAATTTCCAAGGTTATTTTTGTTTCTATTTTCATTAATATATTGTAAATTTTACTGTATAAAGTTACTGATAAATGATACTTTAGTGAATTGGGCTTTTCCAAATTTATTATTTTTTTTTTCCCTGAGATTCTAATGGCAAAACTTCTTCCATTTGTTTATTGGGCGCTACAGTATGGCGAATAATTTGGTGATAGTTTTTTATATGGAAAGTGGTCGATGGGATAATGGAGAAGTACCAGAATATTAACTAAGCCCGAACTAAGAAGAAATTTCCGACCAAATAATTGTATTTCGTTAAGAATTAAATTTTTTTATTTTTAATCTCCGAAAGAAGCAATAATCATGGATTTAATTAATTTTCCAATATGCGGTACACCCAAACAATTTTGATTAAATCGGCGCAGATGTCGCAGTTGCATCGTGGTTTCTTTTTGGCGCCAAAATGGCGATTTTTGCTTTGTATGGCAACTTGGTGTTAATAAAATTGAATACGTGTGTAAATAAATAAAATAAAATAATTTAAAATTAATTAATACAATTAATTGCATGTGTTTAATAAAAATAATGTGGGAAAATTGGGTTTTCTCGCCAAAATAGCGCAAAAAATAAATCGCGCCAATCCCTGTGCGTCTGTGGCTTCTGTTCCATGTAAGGGTATTTTTTATTTAATAAATAAAATTTATTAACGTTTAAAAACAAATTTATGAGTAATTTAATATATTTTAATCTTTTTGTATTAGTTTTAATGTTTCAGCAAATGTTAAAAGTAAATAAATTGGTGACATTGATATTTTTATAACGTATTCGATCTTTGTTTACAATTCTACCTTGCCCAGATAGCTTGAAGTTACGGTCAGAGTCAGACTTCAATTTTATGAAAAGTTGCAGCATCCTCTGGCGATTGACTTTATGACGTCATAGCAGAAGTAAAATTTGAAACTAAAATTACGGCTAATTAATAAAATTTTCGAACAAACGAATGTACGATAACAAATCTGTGTCCAAATATCTTTCATTTAAAAAAGACTGATGTAATTTGATGCAGCAGTTTGTTCTCACGGACTATCGAAAAAAAAAAATAGCGTTTTAAATATATAGATGTTAAAATATTACCTAGTTGATGTTAGCTAATGTAAAAAGATTGGCGAACCACAGAGTTTACAGAATAAACTCTATGCCTTGCAACAGTGGGAGTTGTCGACTTTATGACGTCATAGCAGCAGTAAAAGTTTAATTGAAAATTACGGCTAATTAAATTTTTGAACAAACGAATGCACGATAACAAATCTGTGTCCAAATATCTTTCATTAAAAAAAGAATGGTGTAATTTGATGCAGTAGTTTGTTCTCACGGATTGTCGAAAGAAATCGCTTAGCGTTTTAAATATATAGATTCTTTTTCATGCATGAAACTTTGTTGGTATCTTAATGAATGCAATTTAAGCATATTTCAATGAAAATAATACCACATTTTATAAAATTCCTATGCTTGGCCTAAAACGGGTTAAAATATATATATATATATATATTTAATTTATACCCAAACACGGTGAGAAATCCGCAAAAGTCACAATTCCTATTGTTCATTGCACAACTATGGCAGAAAAACACACGTTCTGCTTTCCAGTACACTGCAAAAACAAACTGTTGATTTTACAGTATAATACTGGCACCAGTATTATACTGTAAAATCAACAAATTTTTTTTGCAGTATAATTGTGTGAGAGGACTTCCCCACGGCTTCTATGTGTTACTAACTCTGACAGTGCAAATACTTTATTAGAATCTGATAGAATATTTCTCCTTATATCCCATCAATAACAATTCAATTCCATTTCAGACTGATCTTTAAAGGACTGCAACACTAACACATTTAGATTGCGTTTTTGGATGCTTTCGTAATTATATAAATATGTAGCACCTATAGTCGTCGTCTGGTCGCATATAACAGCGCAAACACTACCCAACTGAATGGCTTGAAATTTAATATATATAATCGTTGCAGGATTTTGTAGAGTCACTTCAAATGTTATGAAAATCGAATCAAAACTTAAAAATATATTAATAAAAGTTTTCTTCATTCTATTAAATCCTATCGTACGTAATTAATTCAATGATATCCCATGATAGGTAATGATTATAGGTTACCATGGTGATTACGTCCTATTGAAGATGGAGTCATATTATTTCCGTATTACTGAATTTAAAAACAGAATTTGTATACTAAAATTGTTTAATTATAACAATCCTATAATTTGCCGACAGTTGTTTGGATAGATGTTTCCGGAGGAATAGATATTAAATGGAAAAAGTGTCTAAATATGGATTTCAAGTTGTGAAATTTTCAAAGCTAGATTTAAGCTTCCCATTGGAATTGCCAGTAAATGTAAAAACAAGAACGAAAAATCATGCGTCAAGCATAGATTATGTAGCACTTTCCAACGCTTCCAAAATAATTTTACAAATCATACCGTTTAATAAGCTAAAAGATAACTTCTAAGTAAACAATTTGGAAAACGCATAACATATTTAAAAACATAATTTCAGGAATTTCCAACATATACAATATTCGGAAAAATATCCGAATACTTTTATTCAGCCCTGTATAGGATATATAGAATTGTATATATACTACATAGGATGCTAAATTTTAGTTCAGTTAGGAAACGTGTAGCACATTTTAAAATTCTCCGTCTGGAGTTTGTCAATAAACAGAAATGTGTTCGCGAACTTTTGTGCTGCCCTGTATAGGATCTACAGAATTTATACACACCACGTAATAGACAAAAAGCAAGTTAACATTAAAATCGCGTTCAGTAACTTAAAACGCACTTCCAGGAATTATTGTTAACAGACAGTAGATAATTCTTTTGCGTGTCCCTGTAAATGAACGATGACTGCTATACACACAATATTCCGTAGTAAGTCTCTTGTAATGCACCTTAGTGATCTATATAAATTTCAATGCGTTTAAAATAGTGAAACATTATTTAAATAAACCGCAGACGATTTTTCTCCATAGACGTAATGTAACGGAATTATTTTTACTGTCCCTGTAAAGTAACTATAAGTGCTATGCACACCCTGTTCCATATTAAGCTTCTTCTAATGCACCTTAGTGATATATATAAATTTCAATGCGTTTAAAATAGTGAAACATTATTTAAATAAACAGCAAATGATTTTTCCCCATAGACCGCAATGTAACGGAATTCTTTTGAGTGTCCCTGTAAAAAAACTATAAGTGCTACACACTTCCGTTGAAATAGGGAACATGCTATAGATAACGATAATAACATATAAAAATTGCAGAGCAATCCGAGCATATTTACGGGAGTTAGAGCACGGACAGACGGCAGACGGCAGACGGCAGACGGCAGACGGCCAGACGGCCAGACGGCCAGACAAACCGAAGTCATAAGCACTTTTCAACTAGGTTGGAAAGTGCTAAAAAGGTAAAATTTTGCCAACTTAAAATGTACTCATTTTATTACGGAAGTTAATCATATCATAATAACAGACGATATAATTCATTTTTTCATGAAATAATAACGATGATTTTTTTTTTAACACTTTCCAACCTAGTTGAAAAGTGTTTATGACTTCGGTTTGTCTGGCCGTCTGGCCGTCTGGCCGTCTGCCGTCTGTCCGTGCTCTAACTCCCGTAAATATGCTCGGATTGCCCTGCAAATTTTATATGTTATAATCGTTATCTATAGCATGTTCCCTATTTCAACGGAAGTGTGTAGCACTTATAGTTTTTTTACAGGGACACTCAAAAGAATTCCGTTACATTGCGGTCTATGGGGAAAAATCATTTGCGGTTTATTTAAATAATGTTTCAATACTTTAAACGCATTGAAATTTATATATATCACTAAGGTGCATTAGAAGAAGCTTAATATGGAATAGGGTGTGCATAGCACTTATACTTACTTTACAGGGACAGTCAAAAGAATTCCGTTACATTACGTCTATGGAGAAAAATCGTCTGCGGTTTATTTAAATAATGTTTCACTATTTTAAACGCATTGAAATTTATATAAGGTTCATTACAAGAGACTTACTACAGAATATTGTGTGTATAGCAGTCATCGTTCATTTACAGGGACACACAAAAGAATTCTCTACTGTATGTTAACAATAATTCCTGGAAGTGCGTTTTAAGTTACTGAATGCGATTTTAATTTTAAATCGCTTTTTGTATATTACGTGGTGTGTATAAATTCTGTAGATCCTATACAGGGAAGTACAAAAGTTCGGGAACACATTTCCGTATTATTTAACTCCAGACGGAGAATTTTAAACTGTGCTACGTGTTTCCTAACTGAACTAAAATTTAGCATCCTATGTAGTATATATACAAATCTATAGATCCTATACAGGGCTGAATAAAGTATTCGGATTACTTAGATGTTATCTTTTAGCTTATAAAAGAGTATGATTCGTAAAATTATTTTGGAAGCGTTGGAAAGTGTTACATAATCTATGCTTGACGCATGATTTTTCGTTCTTGTTTTTTTTTACATTGCCTTGTATTCTATATTTGCGCATAGTATAATTTTAATGTTAACAGCATTATAATTAATCGTATGTAAAAGTGTATTGAAACTTTATTTCATAAAATAAAATTAATATCTATAATATGAAAATCACTACATAGTATAAAACAAAATCGCTTTTCTGTCCCTATGTCCCTATGTACGCTTAAATCTTTAAAACTACGCAACGGATTTTGATGTGGTATTTTTAATAGATAGAGTGATTCAAGAGGAAGGTTTATATGTATATCCATTAAATAGTGGAGAAATACTGTTATTTTTGAGGTTTTTAATGTGATGTCGTAAATAATTTCATTTTTTCCGCTTATACATTGCAAACGCAGGCTGAACCCTACAAGATTTATCAAAATAATGTACTAATTATTGTACACATTAAAAAGGTCTACAGAAAACACAAAGAGATGAAGGTTTTCAAGGTTAACCCGAAGCAAAGCGAGGGAGGGCCGCTAGTCTGCATATAAAATAAATTTTGTATTCATGCATTTTTCATAAGAGTGCAACAGCTATTGCACCAAGATCTGAATATTTATAAAACTAGTTATAGTACGAATGCACCTCATTTGCCACGTTTGACGTGACCAACTTGTTTCAATTTGTGAATAAATAAATTTTTCACTTTGAGCCGAGTACGAAGAGTGATATAAAAATCGATTCCGTTTCGGGCCTTTTCCTTTTATTCGGACTAAGCCCGTATCATCTCTAATTTCGACCACTGTTTATTTTCGCCCTAATAAAGTCATACAAATCTGCAAGGGATAGATCTTTCACAACCCTTGTTTGCTACTATCTCCCTTTTTTCGCATAACTTTCTTTTTCTAGTCTTCAGTGTCTTTGCTTTGGCAACACCAGCTGTTTCCAATCTCTTCGACATACTTTCTGTTGTCAGAACTCCTCCATATTATTGTAATGTAAATCGTACTCTTTTTTGAAGGTGTTTTCCGGGACCTTTTTCTGTGGATTATTTGCAAAATTTCTCCATTTTTCTGCAAATATGTCTGAGACAGATTTTCATGTTTTGAATTAGCCATTTATTTTTTGACGTTTCATAGGTAAATTGTGTGTATATAAATTATCTAAATGTTTTTTTAAAGTTATTTATTGTGACATAAATTGATGTTTTGGTGTAGAGCAAAATGTTAACCCTTAATTGCTGTGACAAAAATTGTTGCATAGCTACTATGAGCGGTCTCTGAGACCGCTAATAGTAAAGAGGAATAAAAGGCTAGATCAAGTCACAGGATACTTTTCTGTACTAAACTTTATAATACAGGATTTTTATAATTAAAATTCGGACAAAATACTGCGATAATTAGGCAAAAATTATTCCTTTGGGCTTTCTTTTAAAATGATTCTGTGGTCACTTGTGGTGTTTCTTATCGTTCAAAGTTCCAAACAAAGCGTACAAAATTAATCTAATTTCCAGATGTGACAGCGCTGGAAAGGAAAAAAAAACTGTCGTCCTAATATGACAATCGTTTATAATTCAAGTTGTAATAAATTTATCGAAAAATTAAGAAAACTATAGATTAAAAATCAATTCAATAAATATGCCTGCGGGTTTCATGCTTTTGAGTTTAAAAATGAGTCTGAAAAAGAGTCAAAGTTTTGCAGAGCTGAGCGGGGAAGAATAATTTTTTTTAAGAACTACCTTTTAAGTAATAGAGCTTGCTAAAAAAAAATTATGACAAAAATGTCTCTCTACGAATCCGTTAAAACAAATTAACGAATGTGCAGAATTCTTATTAAAATGACTTTTAATGTCTTACAAAAATTGCTTCTTGTCGCTTGAAGTGATCTTTGAGGGCTGAGTAAATATACTTGTTTTCCGATTTTAATATGTTCAAGTGTTGCGCAGCCATTTTTTTAGCACTTTCCAACCTAGTTGCAAAGTGCTTATGACTTCGGTTTGTCTGGCCGTCTGTCCGTGCTCTAACTCCCGTAAATATGCTCGGATTGCTCTGCAATTTTTATATGTCATTGTCGTTATCTATAGCATGTTCCCTATTTCAACGGAAGTGTGTAGCACTTATAGTTTTTTTTACTTTTTTTTTTAGGGACACTCAAAAGAATTCCGTTACATTGCGGTCTATGGGGAAAAATCATTTGCGGTTTATTTAAATAATGTTTCACTATTTTAAACGCATTGAAATTTATATATATTACTAAGGTGCATTAGAAGAAGCTTAATATGGAACAGGGTGTGCATAGCACTTACAGTTACTTTACAGGGACAGTAAAAATAATTCCGTTACATTACGTCTATGGAGAAAAATCGTCTGCGGTTTATTTAAATAATGTTTCACTATTTTAAACGGATTGAAATTCATATAGATCACTAAGGTGCATTACAAGAGGCTTACTACGGAATAGTGTGTGTATAGCAGTCATCGTTCATTTACAGGGACGCGCAAAAGAATTCTCTACTGTCTGTTAACAATAATTCCTGGAAGTGCGTTTTAAGTTATTGAACGCGATTTTAATTTCAACTTGCTTTTTGTCTATTACGTGGTGTGTATAAATTCTGTAGATCCTATACAGGGCAGCACAAAAGTTCGCGAACACATTTCTGTTTATTGACAAACTCCAGACGGAGAATTTTAAACTGTGCTATTCGTTTCCTAACTGAACTAAAATTATCATCCTATGTAGTATATATACAAATCTATAGATCCTATACAGAGCTGAATAAAAGTATTCGGATATTTTTCCGAATATTGTATAGGTTGGAAATTCCTAAAATTATGTTTTTAAATATGTTATGCGTTTTCTAAATTGTTTACTTAGATGTTAGCTTTTAGCTTATTAAACGGTATGATTTGTAAAATTATTTTGGAAGCGTTGGAAAGTGCTATATAATCTATGCTTGACGCATGATTTTTCGTTCTTGTTTAATATACTTTAATGAATTTGGTCCTAGTTGGAGAGGAAGATATTAAAATCTTGCCCTGTGATTGCGTCTAGTGGCAACAGAATTTTACTAAGTCAAGCAGTTAATTTAATTTGTTGATTTGCATTTATGGCTTTTCGAAATATTATTTGCCGAAGAAAAGGAAGCATTTTATGTTGAGAATCAGTTCGAAGAATTTTGGTAGTTGTATTAATATTAATTTAAAAACAATATATATATTATTCGAATCTGGGTTTATTTTGGAAAAGTAAAAAACAGAATAAATAAAAATATAGGCTTAGCATTAAATGCAGCGTCTGTTTTTTAAATATGGGCCCCCTCAGCCCAGTGATTAGAATGCTGGCCATTAAATGAGAAGCTTTGGCTGAAGTTCGCGTGTTCGATACCAGACTGTGTAAGGTTTTAAGAATTTTCTTTGTACTAAAAAGATATTTCGGTTCACTTTCCCTTGAAAATGATTATAAATAACGCTTATCAAACTTCTAATCTATTATAGTAGCGAAACTGAAATTAAACAAAAACTTCTGTATACAGGTGTTCTGTATACAGGAAGATAGTAAAGTATATGGGTTTATTGGATTCTATGCAATAATATTTAAAACAAAATAGCTAATAATATTAGAAGTAGTGATGGGCATAACGATTATTTTTATTATTCGAATGAATCATTCGGGCATGTGCAGAAGCATATCTGTCAAACTTCAATGTTTTTTAAAATTCAATTATTACCAGAAATTTAGAAAAAAAAAAAGGTTTCTGCAGAACTTTTTTTTTTTTCTTTTTTCAAAATTTCTGGTAGTAATTGAATAAAATTGTTTTTGAAGTTTGACAGATATGCTTCTGCGCATGCCCAAATGATTCATTCGAATAATCAAAATAATCGTTATGCCCATCACTAATTAGAAGGTATGCGGATTTTATATTTTATTCTGAATTTGACAACTTTCTTCTGCATCTTCCTCCATACCTGAATGAGCGCGATTACAGTTTAACATAAACGTAGTATAGGCTTTCATTTGGCAAGCTATATAGCTATCCTGTTTACGATTATATGGTTCTACCTTCAGTTAATACCACATCTGAGATGAATGGATTACAGTCGTGCATCATGGGCATCCTCTTGGTTGATTAATGTTATGTAAATTGTCCAAAGTTCCATTTCAGGCGATAATTGTCTTTTCGGTAAACGTAATATATAACAAGCGTCTCGTAGAATTAACATAGTTACACTAACATGCTTCTACTCCAATACAAGGATACACTTATGGTCATTTTAATTTCAAGGAGAATTTTGAGGTCTTAGGGTATAAGGAGTATACTCAAATTAAAAACATTCATTCTACATATTTAATTTCATGTAGTAAAATAAATTAATAATTTTATATGTTGCATCCAGCATGTTTTGAAGAAAGTCCTAATAGTTTCTGAAATGACAAAGGCCTTTTTTAGGCCTGAAAAATAAATGGCTGGAAAATAATAATAAATCCTGCTGGAAATAAATATCCACATTTCAAGATGCTTCATATCTATTCTTAATCACACAAACAAGTCTAACCATTATTTTAATTTAAGTTTAGGTCAGATAGATGCACATAGTTTTATATAAATCAATAATTAATTATTAATAGATAAATGTTTCTAAAAAATATGTAAGTTATGATTTTGTGTAGCACAGTTGTACATAATATAAAGCTGATAAATATTTCATATTATTAAAATGAGGGTTTCATTTATTCGTTAATTTATTTTTGTATGTGCGTGTATTTGTGTGGTGGTAAGAGGCAAGCAAGGCAATCGTAAAAATTTCGAAAAGGTTTAGGAAAAGTAATCCTAATAAATGTTTTAGAATAACCATTTAAATCAATAGTTGCATTAAAATTGCATTAAAAGTATAACTTGACTGACTATATCTTTTTAAAGCATTTATTTATTTCAAAAAATTCCAAAGACATTGCTTGGATTTCTTAGCTTTTTGTAAATGTAATCTTTCTTAGACATCTTCCTCTATAACCTGCATACGCATATGATTGCAAGTTCGACGTAAACTTAATAGGGCTATCATTTGACAAACTAATAATGATTCTGTTTGCGATTATAATTCTACCTTCACTTAATCCCACGTCTGTGATCAATGGATTACAGTAGTATACCACACGTGCATCCTCTTGGCTGATTAATGCTGTGTAAATTGTCCAAAGTTTCATCTCGGGCGACAATTGTCTTTACGATAAGCGTATGCACAATGTATAAGCATCTCACGGGATTAACATAGTTATGATAACAAGTTTCTGCTCAAACATTGAAATACCATTCAGTTTAATTTTACTACCATGAAACTGAGACTTTAAATCGCTTCAGTATGTGAATAGATTGAAATATGACATTAAATTAAGTATGGTAAAGCACCTTTTATACTTTTTTGTAGGGGACTATATAAATAGACGTATCAAAGAAATAATAAACTGGTATGCTTTGCCATCACAAAATTGATTTATGATAAAACTTCATAAAATGTTACATAAGAAAACCAATATAAATTAACGTTTTTTTATAATTGCATGCAATATTCAGTATATGTCATATAAAGATCTGGCTGAAAAATTGCAATCAGTGAAACATTCCAAGAAATTACCAATCAAATCAAAACTCTTGATTTTTTTCCCCACGTCACGCGCGCTTGATTTATAATAACAGTTTACAACTGTTATAAAAATAACAGCAATATAAATTACCGTTAATATTGTTTTTTTTTTAAATTTATATGAAATATCCGACGCATATTGAATATGGTCTTTGTTTGATGATAAAATTCTTATCTGATTCTTTCAGCTCGTAAACCATTTTAAGGAAGTAATGATAAAATCTGAACTATCGATTTTTCTTCCGTCACGCTGACTTGATTTATGATAAAACTTTACAAAATGTTATTAAAAAAAACAGCATCTTTTGTAATGTATCTTCCAAATGTTTTCAAATAAGCTAATTCTCTCCAGAAAATTCGTCTTCCTTGCTACTTTTCTTTCACGTATGCTCATCTCCAGTAAGGCGAAGACATTTATCTCTCTAACCCCCTCCAAAGTGGATATAAATAAATAAATAAATAAATAAAAAATATGCCATAGGATCTTAATAAATATTTCTAGAAATAAATTTTGTTTGGCGTTATTTTCTCAATTTCAAATCTATCACTTAAAGAATACGCGCTACTGCCTGCCTGAATTTCTGTTATAGTAAAACCACTGTAGAAAAAAAAAATTACAATTTCTTTTTAGATATTTATAAAATTTGAAGAGTTTTATATGCAAGTATTTTTTTTTTCATTTAATTGTTAACGTTTGTATATTTTACATGAAATTATTATTCTATTTTGAATGAGGGAAATTAAATTTATAAAGTATAGGCATGTTTTTGGCATACATATTTCGTATTTAAAAGCAGCTTAGTTGAAAACATTGCCGTAAGTAGACAAAATAAGTTTAGCTTGCATCCTGATTAATTTTATTTAAAACATTGGAGAAATAGTTCTTAATTTTTGAGTTGCTCAGTCATGTTTGAAACAAAGTACAGTGTTAGTTGACTTTACAGGGGGGGGGGGGGGGAGAGAACTGTCAGCCCCAATAACAAATAGTTTACTTTGCAGAAAAAAAAAAAACTTTCAGCCAGAAAAACAAGGAGAAGTTTATTGTACGGGAAAAAATTTAAACACTGTTATTTTTAATACGAAAATTTATTAAAATGACAAAGTACGTAAAACATACATATGTTTTTCGGTAAAGAATTGTAAATACTTTATTTTACAGCCATAAACTGTTAAAGTAGTAGAAAATCTGTAATAAGTACAGAATTTTTTCGCAAAATAAACAACTAACTTTTAATTTGCCCTTTGGTTGAGTTTTTGTAAAATCAAGACTTTTTTTCACGGTATATTGAGAATCGGAGTATTTTATTTATTTTCTTTTATCCTGTGGGGAAAAAATTGTAAATAATGTTTTATAAATAAATCTAGCAGTCGGAATATCGTAAAAGATTCCAGTTGCACATATTTCAGAACGTTTAAGATTCAATTAAAATTGCAGTACTGAGGCCCTGAGTAACATGTTTTTTTTTTCTTGTATTTTTTTTCTTTTTACAATGTAGCTATTTTCGTTTGTTGAAACAGCTACCAAATATTGTGACACCCTGATTATATGTGTTTCTTCAATTTAAATGCATATTTTTTAAGTTTTGATTGGCTTTGGATTGCTGCATATAGACTAATACACGAGCAATGAATTAAAATTTTGAATAAAAGGTATTTTTCATTTAAAGTAGATCACACTTTTCTGGTAATTACGTCATAATGATATTATTTAATTTATATGTTAAATGGTATATTTTGCATGTCACTCCACCGGATGAAAAGGAACCCCCTATGGAAACAGAACGGAGAACAATAGAATAAAACCGCAGAGAGATTATCAATTGAAAACATTTAAAAAACTCCCTTGTCTGAAGATTTTATTGACCTGTTAGCAAGAGAAAATATATTTTTAAAGTAAAAATTAAAAAGTATCTATTAATATTAGCCATTCTTGCGCGTAAATAAAATCTGCCTAATAAGTTTAGCTTTCTGATTTTTTTTGGAATTGAAAAGAAACGTGTATTGTACCTCTACGGTTAGTCTCAGCTTAGAAGTCTGCACGGGCCAGAATTTTCAGTCCCGGGGTCGGCCCGAACGAAGACTATCTTGGCCCCGCCCGGTGTGAAAAATAAAAGTTCTGCCCGGCCTGTTTATGTTTTTGCAGTTTAAGGCCCGACCCGTTGAAAAATCAGTGAAAACAGTCCTCGGCCGGCCTGTGAAAAATCGATGAAATCAGGCCCTGTCCTTCCCGACCTGACTCAAAATCTGCAAAAATTCCGATTTTTTTTCTTAACATACAATAAAGATTCTTTTAATAAATACTGCATACATATTTATGGGAAAATTTTACTGCATATTTTAGTTTACTATACGTTTACAAGCCATAGAATAATGTATAGCAATATTAATGATCACTTACTCTTAGTAGACTATTACATTTAAATAAAGACATTAAAGAAATTAATATAGTTTAGAATAAAAGAAAAAATATGATTATAGCCGGCCCTTCCCGCCGGGTACGAGCCTCGGGCCAAGCCCAGGCTCGTGCAGACCTCTATCTCAGCTAACGTTTCAGCAGGGAATAAAAATATACATGCATAAGAGTATATATACTAATTTATTGTTTTACATTTCAAAATAGTTAAATTTTAATATTTCTCTTTTAATAAAACTTTTATCTTATTACAGTAACTAAAAATTGTTTTCTGAAATAAAGACACAGAAGACTATGTTCGTCGTTATTCAGATAATCAATTTCATATAGCATTTTTTGAATAATGGTACACTTTGTTTTAAGGATATCTCCTTGTTGTTTTTTGTTTCTATTGTATCCTCTTTTTGATCGTTACTGAGGAATTCTGTTTTAGTCTCGATTTTGTTGAGCCTCAAAACAACAATTTGGGAAATGCTTCGTTCACTCCTAATTGGACAGCTGGGATATCACAATGCATTTGGTATTTGTAGCATGGATCTTCTCATTTAAGAGACTCATTTTCATTTTGTACCGTTGATGGACAATATTTAGCCGCTACTACCTGCTGTATTAATTTGTGTTCATGTAGGATGACCATTGATCAGTATTTTACGGCATAGAAACAGGGAAATATGCGTTTTTAATGCGTGAAAATTCATAAAATTCAATTATAACTCGGTAAATTTTTATACTAAAAGAAAAAGGCTGAGCTCATGTGGGTCATAAAACACCACAGAAACGCTGTCCTATCTCTAACCGTATCAGTTTTTTTTTTTTTTTTTTTTTTTTTTTTTTTTTTTTTTTAAATCTTTGTTTTTGTTTATGGTGGATAGAAGAAAATGCGCCAAAAATGCTTCAAGTATGAAAAAAATGAAGGTTCAGATTTTGGCGACAATTTGATTTTGTCTTTCGCCAATGTTTAAGCGCTTGTAACTGGCCATTAAATCCAGATATGTTGATTGAAATGGTGTTATGTTATAGGAATTTGTCTGCTCTTTCCAAATATGTACTTTATTTTGCGTATGGGTTTTACAGAAACATCACAATTTTTTTTTTTCGGACTTTACTCATTTTTGGCACATTTTCTTCTGTCTACCATAACTTGGAAACAGTTAGATAGGACAGGGTTTCTATGGTGTTTTATGAACCACATGGGCTCTTATATCAACCGTTTTGTTTGGTAGATTACGTCAAACTCGCCTGTACAGTGTATATACAGCTCCGTGTAAAATAAATGCCATATCTGCAAGCTGTACTTGATTCGTATATTTTGATAATTGGAAAAACGTTCCTGTTGTTTAAGAGATCATCACCACTATTTTGAATCTTTCAAAAATCACATGTAATAGTATATAAAAAAATATACAATCGTATATTAATAATATATAAAATTATTAAAAATACAGTTTTTATTGTTTTTATGCTTTTTCGATTTTTAAAAAGTAAAATATTTTACACTATTTATCTTTATTTTTTAGTAAAATTTCCCTTTTTAAGAGTTGTTAATTTTTAACAACATAAATGGCAGATCTATATATATTTTTTTCAAATTCAACCAGTAGCATAATTCTAGAATTCAAAAATTATTGGAAGGGACTTAAACACTAACCATTTTCAAATAAATTGGACAGTTAAGATTAACAATGATTATTAAAATATTTATGAGAATAATTAATTGTTCAAACTAATAGTGAAGGCCATGGCCATTATCGCGAAACCAACATTTTAATTATTTTGGATTGGATAATGTAAGATACTGAATTTTAGAGAATTATAATTTCCATCAAATTAATTGAAAAACTAAATCAAAATTAATAGATAAAAGAAAGGTACAGAAAAAAAAAGTGCTTGATATAATAATAAAATTCACAGAAATATGTATGCATAAAAAAAAAAAACTCTTCGAGTATCAGTATATGTAATTGTATTGCTCATTACAATTGATAAGGATTAGGGGATTGATAAGGGATTGGGGATTGATAACCCCCTCCCACCTTAGCTACGCTACTGATCCCTGCATCTTCCCAGATATCTCCCTCTTGTGCAGCGGTCCTCTTGGAGAATTCCTCTTATTGGGAGTCGCATTTCCTTTGCCGATCTGCATGAGACAGTTTGGCAAATTCTTGTTTCGGGGAGGGGGGGGGGGGGGGAGGAGGGGGATAAGTTTGAGAAGGAAGATAAAAGTTTTATTTTGGGGAAGATTTCTTTTGAAGACAGAGGGGTAGCAATTAAAAAATGATGGGTAGTCGTTTTCAAGTCAATTGAACAATTAAAATGATCAATTATTAATAATTTATTCATGGGAATGATTCATCATTCAAACTAACTATTAATGACATTATTACGAAATCAACATTCTAATTATTTTAGAAAGATAATTTGATATACTTATAATCGTAGAGAGTTACTATTACCAAATTAAGAGACCAAGGGAGGTTGAGGGGGCTCTGTTCATCACCTCATACATTAAAAAGTTTTAACAGAAAAAATACAATGTTTAGAATCAGTGCATGCAATCATATTTCACGTTTATAAGAGTTATATCTCCGGAAAATTACTCGAAATCTTACTTTCAAACTTACTAATCAAAACTGCTGAATGAAAGTTTCATAATATTAAATGAAATAAATTCAAAGTAAAAGTAAAACCCGGAGATCTGACGTTGTGGCTCCTGATCTGCAGATTTACTAGTTAGAAATGTAACAAATATTTATAATATTTCTTTACGTAGAGAATCCCCCCCTCCCCCCTCCTCATCCTAAGAGATGAATTGTTAAACATTGTAGACATAAAATAAGTCTTTCGAGTAGCTCATGTGACGGAATCATTATCACTGGTAGTAATTTTGTCGTCTGCGTTAATTTAATTTTATCAGTATGTTATCGTAAAATGCTATGTCGTAAAATATTCTGAAGTAATCATGACTGAAAAATTGTATTATACGTATAAAAATTCCATATAAATTTAAATTTTCTTTTAACAAAATGCTCGAAGTTTGTATCTGATTTATTCTCAGTTAAGAATTTTTCTGAAATATATTTCGAACCAATTTTTTATTCATTTTCAAATGTACGGCATTGGTAAACAAAATTTCCATTTCCATCATGTAAAAACATATTTAAATTACCCAATAAAATGTATAACTAGTTAAACTTTTATCAAAGTGTTTATTATTATTATTATCTTAGATTAAAAAAAAGAAAAGAAGTAGAAAAATCCTAATTATTTGTTTAAATGGCTAAACAAAATGAATGTTAATTTAACTTACATAAAAATTAACTAATCACAAATAAAGATTTTGTAAATAGTGTTGTTTATTAATTCAAGAATGTACTTAAAATGGTAAAAAAAAGATATATACTTAATATTACAAAGATTGTTCTTTATATTCTCGTATATCACGATACCTGTAATTCCCTGTATATTATTGCATCATTTTTGTATACATATATATAATAATTATATGAACATTGTTTACGTTAACGTCAGTAATATATCATGATGAGTTAATTGTACGACTGTTGGTGTGTAAGTTTGATATGCGAGTGGTGAGAAATGTTTTAATTCAATAATTGGATTAATTTTGGGAATGAGCAACATCCGGTTACGTCACCCGTTCTCCCCATCGTTAAATACGAAATTAACTTTTTTTTTTCTTTTGATATAAACATTTAGGTCGCTTTTCAAAGAATTATGATAATGAGACTTTTCAGTGTTTTTTAATTTGTTCCTTTAAATCATAGGAGGGCTATAAAATACTTATGTTTAATTTAAAGAACCATTTAACTCATTGAATTTCCGATTAAACTAGTCGTTTGGGAGCCACCGTAATATTTACTCATCATGGATATGCATAATATAAATTATGAAAATAAAACATGTGTAAACTATTTATAAAATGCATTGCAATTCGAATAAAATCGTGGCTTGATGACCTCATAAACTTTAAATGCTCTATTACTGAATTGCGTAAAAGAAACATCCTTTTTACTCCAAAATTGTTAATCATATTAACTAACGGTTTACTTCGTCGGATAATGCGTTTCATTTTCAATTAAAATATATCTTTGAATTGAAATTTGAATGAAATACAGGGTCATGAAAAATCGAAGAGTGTGGAAAATATAATTACAAATATCTCGGCAACTAATTATCCGATCGACTTCATTCTTTACAGACACACACAGACAGACGGACGGCAATTTTTTTTTTCTAAAAATGTTTTTCGGAATCTTCAGTGTCTAAAACGTGTAAATCCGTCAAAAAAAAAATTTTTTTTTTTTCGATTTTCAAAACGATTACAAGACACCCTATACTATACGTATGATGGGTAAGTAAAAACAAAAAACTGCAGTAATAATGCAGTTTGTTTAACAGAGAGTTTGTAGGAAATTTATTTTAACAAAATAACTTCTTTTAATAATGCAGTAATATGAAATTTGATTTTAAAAAGTTTAAGAATTGTGTCTGTGAAAAATAAATGAATTGGAATTAATTTGTTGTTTTTTCTTTTCAGGTAAGTTCCTATTTCTGATCAGTATGATGATACTTTAATGTGTAAAACGGTTCTATTTCTTCATCTTTTGATAATATGGGAGGTAAGTATTCATGTTTACACATTCGAAAAGACATTTACTTTCGTAAATGCATGGAATTTGTAGGTATCCTTATTCCGATACCAAGAAATCGAACAACATTTCTCTTTTTAAGCAACTTCATAAAAAAAAGCTCGTTTTTTTTTGTTTTTTTTTCCCGTTATGTATGTATTTATGTATGTTCTCAATTTTCTCAACAACTACACGATGTATTTAAACATAACTTTTACACTACAATTATAGTACAGGGAAGGTTTTAACGTGAAAGGATTAATCGTATCGTGTATAGTTTTTGTACAGGGACACATAAAATATTTTAATATACGATTGTCTACTGCATTTTCAAACCTGAGCTATGTGCAATAGATTGCCTAAATAAATGTGAGAGAAGAGGTACATGAAAAGAAAAATTTTATAGATCGAGAGTATTTTAGACGAAATCATGACGATGAGCAACTAGAGTGCTTTTATAAATAAGAAAATGGCGGCATACGAGCAATAAAATTTGATTGGTCAAGAGGATTTTGGACGAAATCAAGAGAGATGAGATTTTAGGCGTCCTTATTCATTTACCCCCCCACCCCCACCCCACCCCACCCCCCCGAAAAAAAAAAAGGTGTCTCCTTTTTTCCCCATAAATGAATGGAGCTTTCAGAAAAAAAAAATTGCCAAAATTAAAAATTTTAAGCTGCTCTTTGGTACTTGACAATACCCAACAGGTTATCATCAGAAAGAGATTTTATTAAGTTTCAACTTGTATCATATTTACAAGGAACTGGAAAATATTGCGTGATTCCTTGGTTCTCAAATAGTAATATCTGCTAAATTTATGCATTTCCTTATAAAAATGAGTTTGCGAATGTATCAGAAAGATTTGCGTTGTTGCTTGGAAAATTTTTAGAACACCCTTAAAATTACCTATGCATAAACTGCTAAATCAAATGTAGTTGTTTAGCATTAGGAAGCATTAAGAAATGTTTTTTACAGGCGCAAATAACGGATGGAAAGGGGGTCATCCATTAATTACGTCGCACAATTTTTTTTTTTTTTTGTCTCTCCTTCTATGTCACAGGTTGTGACACTGAAATGATACCCTTTTCTCTGTTGTGACTTCACAGTTTCTGCAACTAATATTTTATAATTAATTTTATACAAAAAATTGTTACATACCATTTATTACCTTACTAGTAGATAGTTGCCCCACCAGTGGCTGAGAGGTTCTGCTCTCGAAGCTGGTAGACGGGAGGTGCTGGGTTCGATCCCAATCGCGCCCGTCGGCCTAATCGTTCGGAGTTTTCGTGGTTTTCTTCGAGCCGTGGATTTATCCATGCGTAAATACGGGTTAGGTTCCCTTAGAAAGACCCCCACGAAGGGCACTCCCCCCGGGCCTATATCCCAAGTGTAGATAATTGGCCGTCAATAATCAACCCAACCCAACCCTTACTGATAGTTAATTATTATAAAAATTTTAAGATCTTGTGCAACTTTACTTCGAGATATTGAAATTCAAGGAAAAGGGGAAACTATTAATATCTAATGCTACATGAATAAAAAAAATGTATTTTTTAATAAACTGTATTATGTTTCTTGAAATGAATACCTACTACAGGTGCAGATTCCCAAAATTTGGAAGGAGCCAGTGGCTCCTAAACCCAAAAAATCCAGTGGCCACAATTGTGAAAAAAAAATCATAAGAACAATAGTGTTTATATGGGGTAAAATGCTAAACAAAAAACTCAGGAATTCAAAGTGTAAAGTAATTTATGTAATGTACACACATGTAAACAAAATATGAATATTAAGTGTAATATAAATCTTAAATCATGTACAGTCAGAAGATAAAAGTTAGGCAAGAAATGTTTTTTTTTTTTTTTTTTTTTTTTTTTTATGTATAAGCTAATCAATCATGATAGCTGAGAATATTAGAAAAACAATATTTCTTATTTTGATTTTGCCATACAAAAGTACATATAAAAGAAAATCTGAATGTGTAATATCATTTTGCACTATAAAAATCCAAACACTTCAAACATTTTTCTATAAGATTTTTTTTTTTTTTTTTGGTTAATCACAGACTATGTAAAATTATCAGACTCAAACTGTTACGAATGTCATTGTTATTCGAATATATTTAATAGTTTGCTGTGTTAAACAGGTAATTCTGAAATGATAATAATAAACATAATAAAGATAATAAATGAAAATGTAATAATAAATTTTGTTATGTTTATGATTTGTTATTATTAGATTTTTGCGCTTAATCTTAAGAAAAAAAAATAATAATCAAAATTTCATAATGGTGACTGGGAATACCAGAAATTGATCACTTTTAAATCACATGGCGACTTAAACACCGAAAGTTAGTGGCCACAGCAAAATATTTAGTCGCCACGTGGCGACTGGCGACCGTGAATCTGCACCCATAATACCTACCCAATTGTTCCATTTTGGATTTCACATCATGATATGCTAATACTCTCCCCTTCCCTTGTCACATTGTGTCACTCTTTGTGACCCCTCCCACCTTCAAATGAGACGTAACTAATGGATGACCCCTAAACTTTAAAAAATATTAAAGCTCTTTTGAATCACGTTTAAGACAGAATTCATTATCAACCACTTAACCACCTTATTACCATACAACTTTAATCTTATCTAAAACTCTTTTTCACCTCTAAAACGCCGGAACTCTCGTTTACGATGGATTAGATTCGTGCTTACTTGCTGTCTGTTCGGTGGATGAGGCGGGAAACAGGATATGATGCTGCTCTTTGCCTTGCTTTTTAGCTATTCCAAGAGAAGAGAGAGATGAAACATTAATAAAGAAAGGATTTGGGTACATAAAAAAAGTCTTGCTAAATATATACTAGCCTTGGTCGATGTTAATATATGACAGCTGTCTCTTTACATCGCGATAAACACTTAGTTACCGCGTCGGAATAAAGCCTAAATCGTGTAATTCATTAGTCATGTAGATGTGAGGCTGCTTTCCATGTAATGTCACATTTTTGGAACGTGTCACTGTTGCCATCTGTTTTTCCGGAAAATCGTGTTATCTAAGCATTAAAACCTGTTAAGTTTTTCTACCCGCGGATGTTTTCAGGCAAAAGTCCAAATGTGTTTAATATTCCAATTCAGAGCAATTTCATTTCATTTATTGAAATTAACGCTAATTCAGCTACGAATGGTCAGATGACTATTTTTGAATATTTATGACTCTATCAATTTATTTGAATTTATTTTGAAACGTGCTTCCTTTTAATTTAACAATTAGTTTAAATACTGTTAGTTTATTACTGAAAATAAACTTCGATTATTTTAATTGCTGTATTTACGCATATACGAGGGAATCATGTTGTTCTTTCTTTCAAATGATTTTCATATATTCACTCATGGGAACTATGCCCCCCCCCCCCCCCCCCTCTCCAAACAAAACTTTTGTTGTGTGGAAATACAGAATAATATTGAAAAAAAAAGTGTCAAATGTTTAAATGTTTTCGTGATGTGACCTTAAACTTTTAGCTCCAAATAAATTAGATACAAATTTTAGGAAATCTGTCAAATTAATAGTTACGATTGTTTTAGGCTATAAAACTACCAATTAATGTTAAACGCTATAATTAGTTTTGAAAAATACCACCATGCCGGCCATGGCAACTGTCACTGTACTGAATTTAATGGCCATCGGCTGAACAGTTTCTAGTGCAAGGCAGTACGCGATAAATTTGGTTGGTATACTGTACTTTTTTAACACAAAATGGTATTTTGCACTATTGTAGTTGGATCCTAAGAGAACAATTTAGGAAGAGGGGGCATTGAAAATTTCTCTTAGAATTCAAGATGGCGGTTATTTTTCCAAAATGACATGTAGCGGACAAATAATTCAAATTGTACTTGGTTTAATGAGACTAGATATGGGAATGCTCGGGGAAAATTCGGAAATTTGAGGAAAAAAAATACTTTTTTTTTTGTTTCTTTTTTCCCGAATATGATTATTGACTTGGGAGAAAATGAAATTTCATTTTTGAAATATAATATTAAAATTTTCATATAGCTACATTCTGGTGTTTTTTCTTTCACATTTGTGTCATCTTCAAGAAAACATACCATTTCCCAAATGAAAATATTAATTTAGAAAATGTAATCTGTAAGATAATTAAATACTACTTATCTCATTAAAAATGAAAATTCAGTGCACAATTTTAATAATACCAATTAATGAAAATGATAAATCAAGCCTACCCCCGCTTAATTACCCCCGCAACGAAACAAAATAACGTCAACGCGATCCGATCAGTCGGGTAAAATCGGGTTACCCGACCTGATGCAGTACACTAATTGCAACTGTGAAACATTTAAAGGGAAATAAATAGAATAGCATATTTTTAACTATCGGATTTTTACACTTCGTGAGGCTGTACTACAGATTACGGATTTCTAAATTCATTTTAAGTAAAAAGTTGGGAAATTGATACTTTCGTCATTTTTTGAAAACTGAAGGGTACCGAGTCGAGTCCCCTTAAAACTTAAGAAACTTTCTGCCTTTGTAACTCATACTCATTACTTAATAGCCTTTAATGAGTCAATGTTCTGTCTGGTTTCTTAATTCTTATCGCATTCGATCGAATGCCGGAACTTTGTGCTAAAAGGGTTCACTTCACGCTCTATCGCTGTTAAAGGCGTGAAAGAAGGATCTGTTGATATGACCTCGACCCGGAGATCCACTTGTCAGCAACTCTATGCTCAAGAGAAAGCGTGGGTGCAAGAAAAATAAACACCGAAGTATTTTATTCTTTCTTTTGTCATAGTTGTTCTAAATCTACTCTTTCGATGTTCTTAATGGTCATTTCTCCTTTTTTTATGATAAGCTTCCCTGGAATTTAGTGCTTTCAGGTTCACGTTGTTGAATGCTGTTGGCTAAATCAGAATTTACCTGATTCTTTCGTTTTTGTTAGTAGTTTTTTTTTCTCCGCTATACAGGGTAGGGTGTCCATAAAGTATTTTAACTAGCATTTTGTTCACGGGGGGAGGGGGGGGGGGTGGATTTTGACGCGCACCTCTCCCTTCTCCGCAAAGCAAATTTACAAAGATAATTTCACTAAGTTTCTAACAGCCAATTTATTTTAAAATTAAAAATATGTAATCATAAAATACATAATACTGAGCTACGTAATCAGCTTTGTCAAATATTTATTCAATAAAACCTGTGACACCGGAAACGAAAGGAAAAGGAAAACAATCCGCTTTATACAGGTTTTAGTCTTAAAGTAAATAAAATAGTTGATATTCTTTCATTTGGTATCTTGTAATTTTTTCATTTAAGACAGGATTCTGTAATAGATAGATTTCATTTTCACAGACTTTACTTTAATTATAGTATTACATTACAATTTACATTACAATTATAGTATTACATTACAACCCCTTTAAACGTGAGCAGTTTAAAGCAGCGTTTAAAGTCCCAGTGATATGAATCACAATGTTTTAAGAAATTAAAAACCAGGATTTTCTGTAGGTATAACAATGAATTCTAATAACGTAAAATATTCTTTGTGTGCTATCAACAGCCAGTTGCATCGAACTATCACTTATACACCTTTTCTTATTAGGGGTAGAACAGGGGGCACGCCCCCTGTTCTACCCCCACCTCTTAGTTTCGGCCCTTATCTAGTTTTTTTTTAATGAATTGCAAGCTGAATTGGATCATCTGACAAGTGGTTTTTATTTGAGTTTTTCATATAATTTATTTCCGAAAATAATAATTCGGAGTAATAGGTAGAGGAGGAAATGTAAGAAGGGGAGGTCAATATAACAAATTTTATACCAAGTCACTATAATTTCATCACTGTCATTTTTGCTTATAATGGCTCATGATTCTTCTATTCGAATATCTTAATTTCCATACCTTCCAACCATCTGTTTTTCAAAGTTACCGAAAAGTCAATTATTAAAATATTATCAACTGATGATTTAAACTAAAGTACGTTACAGAAAGATACACTTTTAATGTATCACTATGTTGAAATATCGATATCATGGTGTTATTCGTTGAATTCCCGTCTCTGTGCAGTATTAAAATAAATTCTTTTGGTATTTTCTTTTTTCTTGTTTACATTACATTCCGAAAATGTGCCCCCATCCCTTTCCAAAATAAATAAATAAATAAAATAAAATAAAATAAATAAATATCCATATTCCTTATGATGTTTTTGTTGTCAACAGGCATGTTTCTAGAAAAAAAAATGTCGAAAGAAATTCAAAATAAACATGTCGGATATCTCAAAAGATTCAGCGTTGCTGCCTTTTTGTGGAATCAGCCAGGTTTCTCAATGCGATCGGCACTTCATCATTCGATAGCTGGTGCTGACTGACGAATGAAAATGCTTTTAAGAGACCATGTCAGAAAGAGACGTGCCGTGGAGAGACCTGTGATCCCTCAGGGGATTTAGTCGGGATCAAATGAGCATTTTTAACCTTGCAAAATATATGGAGCTCGATGCGACTTGTAGAGCTGCTTCACCGATTTAAGCTTCACCGAAAACATATTGTGGTTTAATGAGTTGACTTTAATCTCAGTGCAGTATTAAAAGTACTTTTTTATTTTTCTATCTTACACTACATTGATGAAATGCCCCCCCCCCCTTCTTTAAACATGCTTGTTGACAACAAAATCGTACAAAAATATGCCTTTTTCTAGCAGGAAAAACATGGTTGAATGAAATCCAAACTAAACATGTTGGAAATCTCAAAAGTTTTATTCAACGTTGCTGTCTGTTTGTGGAATCAGCCAGATTTCTGAATGTGATAGGCTTTTTATCATTCGATGGCTGGTGCTGACTGACGACTGAAAATGCTTTTAAGAGAAGGTGTCGGCGAGGGAAGTGCCTTGAGGAAATTTGTTATCCCCCAGGGGATTTAGTCGGATCAAAAGATGATTTTGAACCTCGCAAAATATACAGAGCTTGCTGGGAATCCTCTACAATAGTGTCGGAGGAAGATGGTTTTGAAAATTTTCTTGAAATTACTTTAATGTGATACTTCTGAAAAATCTTTAGAAAGCAATCATTTTGGTTTCTTTTCATTTTTAGTTGAGTAATTGTTAAATTTCGTTGAAATCAAAAACACTTAATTACAAAGAATATGAAATCAACGAAACAGGGCGTTCAAGTAGGCAGAGATCCCCATTCTAAAATAAAAAAGTATTATATATATATATATATACAGTGGAACTTCCCTTTAACGAAGTCCCTATTTAACGAAGTTTTCTACTTAACGAAATTTTCTGCAGAACTTTGACTTTGAACACCATTAACATGTAAATTAATCTTCGTATTACGAAAAATATATTCTATATAACGAAGTTTCTTTCACTTTTGTGCGTGTACAGAATTCAAACTAAGAGGTTGCTGTTGCGATGGGTATGCGAAATTATTTCAGCAGATTGTATGAAAATGAACACATTTAAATAATTTCCATTCTGCTTGGTGCTAAATAAAACATTTTTTTCACACTAAGAAAAACACTTGCTATCACCACTCTACCACACCGAGAGTCCAGTGCTGACAGTTGGGGGAAGTCAAAATCCCCTTTTTTACATTAAATGGTATAGAAGATGCAGCGACGCAATGGCGCCAGATGCATTGAAGCAAAAAATATCAATTAGAGTCAGACAGTTACCATTCTGCCCTTTCACTGCTCATAGACAATTGCTTTGTACATTCACAAGAATGTGCTTCAAAATGCAAATCGAAGAACATCAAAGTTATTTTTGTTCCTGCCAATACAACTTCTAAACTTCAGCCATTAGTCTAAGGAATAATAAAAAAATTTGAAGTACATTATTGAAAAAGACAGTAAAAAGACAATGTAGTGAAAACATTAGTTCGAGAACTTGTGTATCAGAGCTGATGAAAGCTTGGGAATGTCATGTGATTCCGTCGACCGCACACAGCTGTTTTTAAAAAGACGGCTTCAAAATTGAAACTGAATCAAAGGCTTCTGAATCCAATACCTATTTGTCATATCTGAAGGGAAATTTTCATGAATTTAAGTTGATTTCTATTTAACGAATTTTCTTCATAACGAAGTTTTTAAGTGTAACGATGAGATTTCGTTAAATGGAAGTTTCACTGTATATATATATATATATATATATATATATATATATATATAAGCAATAACATCACGAGCGTCATGGCTGGGAGAGACGTATTACTTAAATGAGATCACATTTTCATGATTAAAGCATCCATATATGTAAAGCTAAAAGCACATTTCTTAAGATAAGATTTACATAAAATTGACCTTAGTGCGCATGCTTCAACTTTTTTGAAAGCAGGAATAGAAGGGAAATGGGAGGGCAACTTTCTCTTTCTTTGTAATAGCAGCTTTTCCTTGAAATGATTTTTACAAGCAGCCATTTTGTTGCCTGGGTCAATTTTCGTTGAAGAGAAACGCTTCACAAATTCGGACAAAAAAGTTGAGAGTGATACAAATGACTCATTTCGTTTGACCGTTCAACAGTTGACTTTCAAAAATGCACTAAAGAAACCAAAAATATTTAAAATATCTTTTAAAATAATTGTAATAACGAAAACATTTTTTTCGGATAAAGTTAATCAAGACACATAGCTATAAATATTTACTATTTGTAGATCGCAAATATCTTGTAGAAAAAATCTTGTAGATCCATATTAATACAAAAGTGAAAAAAAAAATAATTAACAATTACAGTTTTTAAAAATACGTTGATGCAGTTTCTGCAGGATTCTAAATGAAATTTTTTTAATAAATAGAAATAAATGAAAATATCTTTATCCAATAAATGTTTTTGCTTTTTATTTAAATCCAAGGTGACCGGATCCGAAGACACTGCAGTACTCAATCCTAAGTTCGTTTAATTCGAGGTCCGTTTGGAATAAACCGACCAGCGTAGCGGGCGAAGCTCCGCTAGTTTTATTTAAAATTTTAGGAACATCTTAGAGAGAAGACTGCACTAACATTTACTATCAAAGTTCGGTAAAACTAAGGCTCCTATAAGGCTCCTATTATAGGAGCTCTAGGTAAAACCAGAATTATCCCTCACCCCTAGCTGGGTTCTCATAGCGCTGGATTTTAGAAAGCGACTGTCGAAACCACAGTAAATTACTTGAAATCTTACTTGGAGTAATACTAATATGAAAGAAATGATGTTATGAGTTGTATGTTTCATATATTAAATAAACTGAGTTCAAAACAAAAACGAGACTTGCAGAGATGACATTGAGGCTTTTGTTCAGAAGATTGATACTAGTTACAAATTTAATCAATATTTAGAGTGCTTCTTTTTGTACAGGGTTGTTTTTTCAGAGTTATCAAATGCAGACAGAAAAAAATAGTCTTTGGGATAGTTCATATGAATTAAAAACAGCCATGGAACAGCTCATGTGACTTCATTTGCATGGGAAGTGTTTAAGCTTTAAGCTCAATCGAGCTTCTTCCTTTCCATCGCTCTTGTGCCAATAGAGTAAAAGAGAGTAAATAAGATATTCATTAGATATTATAAGTAATATCGAAGAATAAGTTTTAAAATATTATCACTTGATAGGTTAAACTAAAGTACGTTGATGAAAAATGTATTTTAAATTATGACTTCACCGAAACATTGATATCATGGCTTAATACGTTTGACATTCACCTCTGTGCAGCATTAAAGGAAATATAATTTTCAATTTATTTTATTTTATATCTTATACTATATTGCGTCTCTTTATCTCTCTCTGTGTCTGTCTGTCTACAATTATTTAATTTTTCCATTTATGGATATTTTTTTCATAACATGTTTGAGCTTCATTTTTGTGACTTTTATTTCTCCCCCCCCCCCCCCCCCCATTTGTGTACTATGAATTCTATATTGTCTTTGTCATGCTTATATATACCGGGTGTTCTGAAATGGACTGACTGGTTTTAAAATTCAATAACTTCCAAACGGTGATAGATATTTAAAAAATTCTTGCTGGAGAGTACTGTATGATGTCAGGAGTTTTTTTTTTAACTGCATTTCCTGATTTTAGTTCGAAATATCAGCAATAGATAGCGCTGCGAACAATAGACATCCAATCGAGACAAAAGCAGAAATCACCCACAGTATTGATATGAAGGAAGGATGTTCAATACATGGAGTGGGTCTCATTCACCAATAAAATCTTATTCAGAATGGGGCACTAAGAACAAGATTGTACTAGCGAATGAGCCCCACTCCATGTATTGAACCTCCTTCCTTCGCATCAATGTTGGGTGATTTTAGTTTTGGCCTGGATTGCACTCCTATCGCTTGCAGCGCCATCTATTGCTGGTAATTCAAACTAAAATCAAGAATCGCAATAAAAAAAATTCCTGACATCATACATTACATTCCTGCAAGAATTTTTTAAATATCTGTAACGTTTGGAAGTTATTGAATTTTAAAATCAGTCTGTTTTAGGACACCCGGTATATACATATATATATGTCTGTTGACAAAAAAAAGTAAATAAATAAATATAAAATATGTATTTTTCTTGCAAAAAACATGTTTAAAAAAATACAAAATAAACATGTGTGATATCTCAAAAAGTTCAGCATTTGTTGACGGTTTGTGGAATTGGCAAGATTTCTGAATGTGATAGGCATTCTACCATTCGATGGCTGGTGCTGACTTACGACTGAAAAAGCTTTTTTAAGAGGTGTCAGAGAGAGAAGTGCCGTTGAGGATACCTGTGATCTCCCAGAGGATTTAGTCGGATCAAAAGAGGATTTTGAACATACATGGAGCTCGCTGCGATTTCTCCCCAATAGTGTGGGAGGACGATGGTTTTGAAAGTTTTCTTAAAATCATTTCAATACAGTACTTATGAAAATTTTAATATGGAAAATGTTAATATGGAAAATATTTATTTGGGGTTTCTTTTCACCTTTAGCCGAATAATTTTGAGATTTTGTTGGCTTCTGTTAATATCTCTGTTTCGTTTCTTATTTATTGCAAATAACCTACTACGTGTTTGAAATTTATACTTAAAACATGTATTTAAATTGATTCCTTTTTTTTTTTTTTTTTTTTTTTAAATTGTATGAGCTCCTCTACACTGAAAAAAAAAATGTTGATTTTACGGTATAATACTGGCATCCCAGATGCCAGTATTATACCGTAAAATTAACAGTAATAAACACTAAAATAATTGTTATGTGTGACAGTAATACGCTGCCACACATAACATTTATTTTTTATTATTATTATTATTATTTTTTTTTTTTGCAGTGTAATATTATAATTTATACTTTTAAGTTTGATATTGTATTGGACTGACTTTTTGGGCCTCATAGTTTAAGTTTTATTTTTCACCTGGCTGGTGAACGTCAGGTCTTTTGGATGTAATATGGTATTGCCCGTAAAGGTAAAATACTATTGATTCATAAGATTTACAGATACGCGCAAATTGGTGCGAATGTTGCTCCGGCGCCAGGCGTCAGGCCGGATAGGCGCTTCTGTTATTACTAACGATGCACTGGAGATCGATAGAAAAGAGAGAGTGAGAAAAAAGAAATACCTGATGTTGAATAGATTAGTTGTGGTTTAAAGAATGCATAAAGCCATCATAAGAAACAAATAAATAAAGTGTTTTAACCCGGGAGAAGCTGCTTGAGATTTTCTCTCACCATCATACTTATTTTTTTGGTCCCAGCTGTTGCAATAAGACTCATATTTGAACCCTTTTTTTCATTTTAAATTAAATTTTAGAAACTATTTTTTTCATTTTATATCTCTTTTGTGAATAAAGTATTAAGACAAACAAAAAGTGCTGATATTAAGCGAATGTGTAAGGTAAAAGGAAGGCAATTGGGCACACTGAGAAAACTTCTCACTCGCGAGTTCTGGTGTGATAAGAGATCTAGCGAGTTCTCGCGGGTTAAAGCTCAATTTTGACAAATTGAAAGCTTCGTTGTTTTATGTGATCCTAAACTTACATCTTGGTATGATGTTGATTTTGGTCGTGGTATTTAAAGCAGGATATGCACCAAGATAACTTTAGGATGATCGTATGAACTGATTTTGGAAAATGCTGCACGGGCGGATAATTCGGTACATTGTCCTAGTATTGTGTCCACAAAACCGTCAAGTTCGTAATCCCTTGTTAAAAAAGTAGAAGCAAAGATAATGAATAAAAACTCCAGTATCTACTTGCAAGTTTCCATTTATTTATTGGCCATAAGACATCAAGATGTTATAGAGGAGAGGTGGTCTTTATACTTAGTGTATTAAAAGTAACCTTCTTGTTCAATGGTCAGATTAGGATCTGTCGTTAGCTCAGTTTGTGTTTTCCACAATTTTCCTTGCGATTCGGCCAACGCGCCAAAACAGAATTTTTACGTTTAAGATAAAAACATATTAATTTTTTGAACTATGTAATGCCAAGCGTATTCCAGATTGACGAATTATCAATTAAGAACCTTTAAAATACAACCCCGTTATTATTTGGGATATGCTTTAAAAATAACGGATGTGAGAGATTTATTAGCCTTTGATTATATTATTGCATTGCAATAGGAAACTGATTTCGGAATATTGAGCTAAAATGATTGCCTATATAATTAGAATCTGTCAACACTTAAAAGCCTAATGTTTTTTTAAAGCAACGGTTAAAAATTACATGTACGCATGAAAGCATATTATCTGAAGATTGATTTTGAAAGAAAGAAATCATTAAGATTAATTTGCGCTACTAATAAATATTACTTGACTTGAATGAAAAGCATTTTGATTAAAAAGAAAGAATTCAAATGCGTATAGACAGATATTGCAAAATTTATGACTTCTTAAATGAAATAATGGAAGGTAAATTAGAAAATAAATTAATTTTGAGTACGTAACTTACAAATAAATGTTAAAATAATATCAAACGTATTTTGACGTGGGGAAAGATATTTCTTTTGAGGTTTAAAATAAAAATAGATTTTAAATAAAGGAAAATAATTGACATAGAAAATTTAACATAGGTAATATTATTTTTGGAATAAAAAGAAATAGAAATATAAGATTTCATACTTCGTTCGGCATTCTAAAAGATTCCGAGGATCTCTCTCTCTAAATTAAATTTCTGAATCTTTCACATTGCAAAATATGTGATGCAGAGAAGTTTTTGACGATGACTTTCCTATCAACAAGCACTTTTCTTGGCAAAAGCATGAAGGAAAGAAATTCAAAATAAACATGCCCAGTTTCCCCGAAAGGTTCCGCGTTTCTGACTGTTTCTCTAATCTGTCATATTTCTGAATGTGGCAGGCATTTATCATGATCAACGGTGTTGCTTGACGAATGAACATTCTTATAAAGCGGTTAAAAAAAAATTACCCCTGCTCGTAAAATGAGGAAATTTTCTGGCATATTTTCTGACTCGTTTTTAAACGTAAAATCAGGATTATTGAAGTGATTTGTTATCAAACAGTTTTCCATTTTTTTATAAATGAATTACATCGAGTTATAAGCGATTGTTGTTTTATGATGGCAGCCTTTTCTCTCTCCGGTGCTGTCGCATCCGGATATGTGGTTCAAATCACCTACACTGCAAAAAAAAAAAAAAAAAAAAAAAAAAAAAAATGTTGATTTTACTGTAATACTAGCATCCCAGCTGCCAGTATTATACCATAACATTAACAAAAATAAACAGTGAAATAAGCAGTAATACACTACCGCGCGTGCGCAGTAGCCTATTACTGCTTATTTTACTGTTTATTACTGTTAATTTTACGGTATAATACTGGCAGCTGGAATGCCAGTATTAAACCATAAAATCAACAATCTTTTTTGCAGTGTACTTTGACAGCATTTTCTGAAAGAAATTCTGCCTTTATCGAAAACGGGAAAACAGTTCGATTACATAGTTTCCGAATACGAACACCTGCTAATTTCATGCATTTCAGAACAAAAATGAAATAAAAAATGGGACAGAAAATAGGCAATTTAGATTTGAGAACAAGAGAAGGGTGGGAAGTATGTGTGTGGGAACGTGAAACAAAAGTGCTATATAAAAATACCTATGACCACCACAAAAGTTTTAGTTAAATCAAACGAAGATTTTCACTCTTCGAAAATAGATGGGAGTTGCACATCTGGCAGATGTAAAAGCGTTACGGTCAGTGATAGCAAATTATTGTAGATTGATAACCAATTATTTTAGAAAAATGTAGTCTTTAAGTACTGCTTCAACGAAAATTATAGATTTATTAATTAAAGTGTTAAACTTTCGTGTAGATGCAGACTAAAATTTTTTTGCAGCGTCTCATGGTATAGCTTTTCGCTTTACCATTCCATTACAAATATATGTGAAGAAAACTCAAATTCGGACGATGATTTTGCTGTCAACAGGCCCAAGAAGTTCATAATAAGTAAATCCTTAAAAAAGTTCAGCGTTGCAGACTGTTTGTGGAATCGGAGAAATTTCTGGATGTGCTATAAGCATTTATCATTCCATCGCTGGTGTTGACTGGTGAATGAAAATACTCTTAAAAAAAGGAGGGGAAATGTGCGAGGGCGAAGGTGTCAGGTATCGCAGACAGAAGTGCCGTGAGGAAGCCAGTGATCCCCGAGGATTTAGTAGGATCAAAAGCGAATTTCCATTTTCGGAAAATATATAGAGAGCTCTGTGCCGAGCCTTCTAAAAGGTAGGGAAAATGGGTTTGAAAATTTTCTTGAAAGCATTTAAATGCGACGATTCTGGAATATCGTAAATCTGCGAAACATTCAGTTGAGTTTCCTTTCTGGCGTAATAGGTCTTGAATGCGGATATATTATGAAATTTCATCAATTTACATTTAAAACTTGCTTTGTTTGTGTCTCTCCATAACGAATGATGACTTTGAAAACTATAACTATATTTAAAAATGACTTTGATAATCAATTATAAATAGATTCCTTAATTTTTATTAGCTGATCCATGAAAGATTTGTGCATTAATATAATTTAGACCAATGTGGCTCAGGCCTTTTAGATCAGCGACACGTATTCATTTTTTAAAAATGAATTTTGCAATACATCACAACTTTTTACCGTAAATTTACCAGAATATATGATGTGTATGTGATAATATATGATGTGTAGGGATGCACTGAATACTGATTTTGACCGAATACCAAATATTCTGCCAGCCGAATAGTCCTATATTTCGGTGTTTCAAGGTATTAAAAAATTAAATTTTAAAACAATTTTACATTAATTTAACAAACTGCATTTTAATACATATCTGTTAAAATTATTACATAGAAAATTCCATATTTTTAAATAAACTGTGCGAAAAAAAGTTAGATTTTTTTTATAGAGGAGGAAAGCTTCTGATAAGATTTATATAAATGATTTTACTGGTCATTTGAACAGTCTAAAAAAGTCTAGAAAATTTTTCTTTCTCGGTCGTTTGAAAAATAATGCAATGTTATAAATTTTATTTCAGTGAAAAAAAAAATATATATATATATTCTGTATCTATGATTGTCTGATATTGAAGTCGAACGAGAGTTTTTCCGCCACGTTTCTCTCGATTCATAGGTAATGCAGTTTTAAAAAATAAGGCTTTATAACGAAAATTTGGGATTCATTATATAATGTCCTTAAACTTTCTTCCTGCAGTATTCAAAAGGCGTTTGCAGCATAGCATCTCAATATACGGCATTCAGTTTTTCATTCGTAACTTCTCTTGCAAAAGTGTGTAAAGAAAACCCTATATATAGATATTCTAACAATTATTTTGCTGTCAAAAGGCACTTTTCCCGAAATGAATCCAAAATAAACATGTCTGAAATCTCATTGAAAAATTGCTGACTGTTTGGGGCATCGACCAGACCTGAATGTGATAGGCATATATCATTCGATCACTGGTGCTGACTGACGAATAAAAATTCTTTTAAGAGAGGACTGGAAGTGTGCGTGCGAAGGTGAGGTGTCGTAAAGAGAAGTAGCGCCAGGGTGGCGATAAGAAGGTCTGTGATCCCACAAAGGATTTTGTCGGATCAAAAGAGGATTTCAGCTCACGCAAAATGTATGGAACGCGTTGCGAATCCTTCTGGAATTATGTGGGAGGAGGATGATTTTCAAAATATTCTAAAGCTTGCTTAAATGCGGCACTTTTTGAAATACTTTACAACATTTATTTGGGTGGTGGTGTTCCTTTTGACCTGACATCTGTTCTTGTTATACAGTTTTTATCTTGTCATTAGTTTTCTTTTGGCAACAAGAGTGGTCTCTAAATTTCAAAAACCCATTGTCTTCCTGATGTGTATACTTAAGGTTTCGTAAAAAAATTTCAGAGAATGAACAATAAAATTTTTATTTTAATACTAAACAAAAGCACACACACAATAAAACACCTGTATTTTATTTCAGTCAGAATAATGTAATAATTTGTTTAACATCTTTTGGATGTACGTGCCATATATGGTGCGCACTGTCCTTATTTTTGAGCATGAGCACTACTATTTCCAAATAGTTATCATCGCCTTACCTAGTTGCAGAATACAACTAGGTTTACTGTTACAAACTTACTTGTTACTGTTACTTGTTTTTCAGTTTACTGTTAAAATTACTGTTCGGAAGTAGGGGTGTTCAAAAATTAAAAGTGAAATAAGGAACGCTCGTCATGAAAGGGTTAACCACGGCAGACTTTAAGTACAGGCCGTGGAAGCTCTTGTTTGTTTCTCCCGCTTTAGGACGGAGTTCATGACGTCAGATCACGTGATCTCTAACTGATCTAATCGGGCGAGAAAGCTATTGTTTGTTTCTCTCCTCCTTAGGAAGTATTTCTTTGCCGATTGGGTCAGCGGAGATCACGTGATCTGACATCATGAATTCCATCCTAAACCATCACCCTGGTTAAGCTGCGTCCATTCTTCTCGGTTGATGGCGTACTATCCATTTGATATAAATAAGGAGTTAGCATTAAAAGAACAAGATTTTCCATTGATAGAAAAAAGGAAAGTACACGATTTATTCAGTTTAATTTATCTAAAATTTGAATGTAAAAAATATATATCAAGTTTCGCTGTTCTGTATCGCAACATCGGTATGTGCATTTATTTATTATCAACTGAGATACTTACGGTATGTGCAAACTTTGTCGTTCGCATATTAGTAAGAAGATTGTATGTGAAAGTTATGAATTCAATGGGGTGAAAAAATTTTAAGCATATTTTTGTGACAAATCTGTATGTGAGTATTTATATTCATGTAAACATGCCGCCTATACCCTTTTTTTTATTTTGCTTAATTCGCTTAATTGTAATATCGCCATTAACAGTTTTATATGCTTTTCAGCTTTAAATTAAATTAGTAATTATTAAATGATGTTGAAATGAAAACTTGAATGTCAGGCAACTATGTGAAGTAAAACAAATTCCTCTTCTATAAATTTTTCAACTCTTCAAAAGTTTACATATTTATATTTATCTTTTCTCATCATGAGCAAAACACCACCGGCTATAACTTTGAAGGTCACTCGCTTTGTTTATGGCAAGGTCATAATGTTGAACTTGACCTATGTTACGATTTTAATTAAGCGAAGAGAAGTCTTTCCCAGTGAGCTTACTCTTTACTACCATCGCTAAGCTGTATGACTGTAATTTCGCTTTATATTCTATGAAACTTGTTGACGTGATCTCAGTTTATTTATTTTTTTAATCCTTGAAAGTTCATTGCTCATGTATTTCAGGGAGTGGCGGCGTTCAAGCATCCTATTTGTAAATTTCGAAATCTATGGCAAACCAGGATGCTTCAGACACTAGTATTTTGATTCCCTTTTTTTCCTTTCATTATTCTTTGATATGTCTCCTGTTCAAATCCCTTTAATTGCACTGTCTATGTTAATGTATTTCTCTTTTGTACTTTCTGGTGTTTGTATTTTGTTTCATATTTGAGTTTTCTTGTTTAGGATTAAAAGTTTTAACAGTACACAATTTGTGTTTTTGTCTGATCAAGAAAATAGAAATTATTATACGTAACGTTTTAATCGTGCTGTTGAGGGTATATCTGTTGATGTGTTATAATTTAGTAAATAATGTAAAAAAAATGTAAAATAATGTCCCGGTATTGTTCAGAAGTACACTATATTAGTGTGCAAATCTACACTTTGTTCATTGCTTCAATTGAATAGAATTATTTTAAGCAATTTTAATGATCTGAATCTGAAAAATATATTCATTTCTAGCTGTGAAGCTAAGATTTTTTAAAAATAGAAATGAGAAAAATATTTTTAAGTTGAAAATCATTTGTGACGTGACAACTAATTATAGCGAGAAAAGGGGGTGAAAGCATAAATAGCTTCTTTAAATTTCAATGATATTAACTAAACTATATTATAGATGTCAAATAAATTTTCTTTTCACAGTTTCAAACATAGATGAAAAGTATTTTTAACTTCAATTGCAAACTTACAGCTCACTACTAATCACAAATTAGGAATCCAACTCTCCCATTGAACTCCAGGGAGAGCACAATCTAGAGCAGTGGTTCCCAACCTTTTTTGGCCGTGCCCCACCAAAGCATCTCTAAAATGATGCCCCCCCCCTCCCTCTCCCCCAAAAATTGTAAGTCTTATAAAAATTTAAATGAATGAACTGATAGAGTAAAAGACATTTAACATTGATCCCGAAACATACCGAACGTAATGGATCAATCAATTTTTTTTTTATAATCATCAGATACTACTCATAGTTTAAAGTATCGTTGGCACATAAAGGGTCACTTTTAATCTCTTCGCAACGGTCGCCACGTATACGTGATGTATAGAGTGCTCAGAATCCTTGATTAGATCAATCAATAATTTTTAATAAAACATTTTTGTCTTATTTAATCACAGAATTTTTGCGATTAAATTACACAACAATTTCTAATCAGAATAAAACGTGATAAAAAAATTTTAAAGGAAGGTTGTCAAGTAATTGTTAAATATACACTTGAATAGTTTCATGTGTAAAATTGATTTCCATGTAACATATTGCAGTGCGACTCATTCAATAAATAATCGAAAAAGTTGTTTAAAATTGTAAAATACTTATAAATCAGAAAAATTATAAAGAACTTTTAAATATAAAAAAGTATCTAAATATCATAAATAGTTTTTTCTACAATTATTCTGGTAGAAGTATATTTAAAATTTTTGAATGGACACTTTTTTAAAAAGTGAATAAAAAACTTGTTTTTTTTCAATTTGTTTTTTTTTTAAATTTGAATGTGTAACTTTTATTTTCAGTCTACAGCATTATTATTACAAAAATAATTCAGAGGGTATCAGTTCACAAAAATCTGGAATTGCCCCCCTGAAAAGTCAAATTGTCCCCTTGTGGGGCGTACGCCCCCCGTTGGGAACCACTGATCTAGAGAAATATGAAAAATTCTTAACTTCACTTGTTCGGATTTGGTGTCGTATTAATAAGACCCCATACAGCAACAAGTTTATTCGGGGCATTCTATAGTGCTCCTCCATATCCTATGAAAAGTACACACTAGATATTCAGAAGACACAGAGAACGAATTATCCAATTATATTCTTCTTAGAAAAGCCTGTGGTTTCCTTAATGCTGCGTTTACATTATTTCTTTACCGTCTCCTTAGGTCTACTAGGTCTGTGAGGAACAGGTTTTCCAACCAATCGGTGTCCTTCATTTATTGTTTATGCGTCGCTGATTGGTTGGGTCTTATGATTTAACGCCTGGAACGCCTAGGACGATAACGTCATAATGTAAACGGGTCTTTATAGTACACATACGCTTATCCCTTTTAATTTCTCCCCCATCATCCTGTAATCGTCCATAAAAAGTCATCCGCTTCCAGGTGTGAGATTTTGGCAACCACAGACTATCCTTGACTGTCTGCAGAGCAATTTAACCATCCATCCATGCGATATCGGTTATTCTCAATATGATAGCCATTGCATATTTTGAGGATGACAGTGTGTTGTCACAGGGACATGTCTTTTCCTTGACTATTATTTTGCCTTGAAAATTAATTGCTTTTATTATCTGCATATAGTAAAGACAGTATATGGCTATATATTTATTATTATGACTTCATTTATGTTTCAACCTTTAGTAATAATAATAATAACAAAAGTTTGCTTAATTCTCTATACACCTTTGGCGATTCTTTTATCTGAAACATATGTTCCACTTTTTAAATTTAAAATAGAGGTTACTTTTCTGACCTAATTGATTTATTTTTAGATTTATTGATTTATTATTATTTTTTTTTAGTATGATAAAACAGAAAACACCCCCCAAAAAAAAGGCTAGAAAGTTATGCCTGTTTAATCATGTTGTGATACATTTTACAAATGTCTTCAAAAATTTCTCCTTAGCATATTGGCGTATGAATGTAGTACGCAAAATAAGTATATTCATTAGATTTCAGTAAATGACATCTTAGTTATTTTGCAACAAACCTTAACTTTTATGATTTGGATTGCTACTTTTCATTTTATTAACAAAAAAGTAACCCTTTCCCAAAATTGCGCAAAAAAAAAAAAAAAAAAGCCTAAAGTGTTACTTTTTTATTCTGAGATATGAACTAGTTTCCACATCCCTCACTTTAACTGCTAACGACTTGAAGCAAATTAATTAAAACAGAAATAAATAACGCGAATAATTCCTAACTAGATCCCCTATCCCCAGGTGAAAAAACTGTGCGAAATGCGATGATATAGTATGTGATGAAAGGCGACTGAGGTTGAAAACTAATTGTTAAAAATCTAAAGTTAGAGTTTTCTTTTCAATATTTAGCTTTCTTTTCAATACATCAATTATATTTATACGTTTTGCTTACTAGTTTCCAGCCAAATCCACAAACGTCAGAAGTAGGTAATTTGTAATCAGTTTTCTCCAATTCCTGGGGGGGAATTGCAAGTAAAGCGGATTACCGTTAAAATAATGAGAAATTACATGAAAGGCGAATTGGAAATTAGTCAATTAAAAAAAAAAAAGTCCTTCCGGCCTGTACCGGGAGGAAAAGGTAGCTTTCCTATATCTTCGTTTTAAAATTTTAGCTAATGTTACACGAAAACAGCAAGTTAAAATGCAAAGAAAACGTTTATAAAGGATTCGTTAATACTGAATCTGAATACGAAATTCGCCAAATTATTGAGCAATAGCCAAATTGGCTTCATTTATGAAGACTTATTTTGGTCGCCAAGTTTGGCGATATTTCGCCAAATGTAGCCAAGTTTGGCAAGAATTTGGCGCTAACGGATATGAATATATAGTTTTATGCGTATGATTGAGAAAATTATTACAACAATGAAAATTTTTGTAATGTGCTGTCTTGTTTCAAAATGTCAGCCACCCTAGAATTTCAAACTGCTCTATCTCAGCCATTTTTTAAGCGACTTTTTCCCCCACATGTGTTTTTTCATTAGATAGGTCTTTTGGTTTTGCAATTAATAAACAGCATTCTGCCTCATTATTTTCATCCCACCGCTTAGGGCTTCGGCCTTTTCTCCCTTTTCGTCGTTTTTCTGGGGCGCTCTTCACTCGGGGGAAGGGGGCTTTTTTCAATATCTCCAACAGGGGCTGAGTTCTCCCCCCCCGGTGGGGTTCTATAAAATAAATAAATAAATAAATATTTTTAAAATAATAATAAAAATAAATAAATAAATAAGTATTTTAAAAAAATAATAAAATAAATAAATAAATAAATAAAAATAAATAAATAAATAAGTATTTTAAAAAATAATAATAAAAATAAATAAATAAATAAATAAATAAGTATTTTAAAAAATAATAATAAAAATAAATAAATAAAGAAAGAAATAAGTATTTTAAAAAATAATAATAAAAATAAATAAATAAAATAAAATAAAATAAAATAAAAATAACATTAAATAAAATCAATTCTAATAAGGGGAGAAAATAATAATAATAATAATAATAATAATTTTCCCCTTCTTTGCCCTTTTAGTTTTTTTTTAGATTCTCAACAACTGCTCACCTCATTCCTCTTTTCCACCCCTCTCCCGCCATGGGCATATGCTCTTTGGGGGGGGGGGGGCGGCGCCAACTATTCCAACTTTAATCCCCACATGTAATATGTCATTAGTTAGGTCTTTTGGTTTTACAATTAATAAAGAGCATTGTGCCTCTTTTTTTTTCATCCCACCGCGCTTATCGTTTTTTTTAATAATTGATCATTTATTTTTCTATTCTTTAATTAGATTTCATAGTCAAAATTTTCTACTCTAAATCATTAGGTTTATGACCTGGTTTTACCATTAGTAGTAATTTTGGTTCGCTCTCCACGATGGTGGGGTTTTTATTGCCTTTATTTGCTTTTTCCAGCGCATACAGCATGTCTATAGATGGACAATTAAATTCTCGACAACTGCTGCACACATCTCCCCCCCCCCCCCTTAAAAAAAAAAAAAAAAAAAAAAAAAAAAAAAAAAAATTCTCATATTTAATTAATATATTATTAGCTAGGTCTCTTGGCTCTGCAATTAATGAGCAGCTTTCTGACTCAATATTTTCATCCCACCAAGCTCTTTTTTTTTCTTTTACTAACAAATCATTTTTTTTTATCTACCTCATTTTCTACTCTAACAAATTAGGAAGGGTTTAGAATTTAGTTTCCCTATACCGTAGTATTTTTGGGACGCTCTTCATGTTGGTGGGAACCTCTATCGTTATATATCCATCGGGGGCTGAGTTAGTCCCCCCTCCCGGTGGGGCAGAATGATATATACTATTCATCTCTTCTCTAGTTTTTAGCTACAACTCCAGAAATATGTAAAAAGGCTAAGGTAAGTTAGGAGGTCTTGCCCCTTACTACATCACCGTAACACCATAAGTAATGGATTACACTAACAACACGGTAACAATCAAATTACCCGTTTTTAAGTCATATCCCGTAACAAATCAAGTTGAGCACTAAACCAGTTACACTTGTTAAAGCATGTATGTGCTCATCCAGAACAAATAAAAACCAGTTTCTCCTCATAGGAGGGCTTCAATTCAGTAACACATCGGTTTACTTGTTACTAATCAAGACTAAGATAAGTAGGAAAGAAAGAAATTCTGTTTCCCCCCTCCCCCCGCTGCTGGTGCCACACCAATATCATCTCCCCCCTCCCCCATATTCATCACTTGTAAAAACAACAAATCAAAACAGAAACCTTAACTCCCGACCATTGAGGGTTCCCGTATTGCCTATAGCTATTTTAGTGATAATAGTAATTAATTCTATAAAGTATTAAATTACATAGTTCAGTCTGATTCAAGATAGACAAAGTGTAGAATTGTTATTATAACTGCTGGGACCACAAAAACATAAATTGTAGGAAAAACACCAGCTAGACAAAATGCGATTTTCAAGATCGAGTTCCAGATCGAGCTCAGTACATTCAAATAAAAACAACTCACCACCTCTACAAAAATCGTCAACAAAGAAAACAATAACCACTCAAGGCGCACAAAAGAATGACCTAATAAAGAAAGACCTAACAAAACTAAAAATATCTCAAAACACACAAAACACAAAAAATGCAGGGGTCTCGGGTGCATCGGGTGCGAACCAGAAGAGCACAAGGAAAATAAATGAAACGAAAGAAGAAGAAAGAGAGACAGAAGAAAATGTCAGTTCCAGTGAAATAGAAAAATACTTCGAAATATCAAGTGAAGAAGAAGAGGAAAAATATGAAGAAGCAGAAATGGGGAAGAAGCAACTGGTAACAGAAGACCAGGAAGTGAAAAAGCTCAAGAAAGAACTTGTGCAAATATGTGACAAAAGCGGCCTAGCACAAAGAAGATCGGTAGAGATGGATAAAGCCATGAAAGCAGTTAGCTACATAAAAATGCTCCAGAAGAAATCAAAGATGCTAGTACCAATAACCAATGCGATGAACCAAGCACTCCAAATAATCATCAATTCACTCCAGGAATTGGAACACAGAGTAACATATGCAGAGGCAAAAGCTGAAACAATAGAACATCTCATCGAAACCAAACAAGTACAAACCACGGAAAATTACAAACCTACCAACCCCCCAGTACAAACACAGGAGGTCAAACCAAGGGCGCCGGCCACATATGCCCAGGCCATAAGGGCAGCGACATCAACGGTCATAATACAAGGTACAGATGAAAGAAGTGCAGAAGAGGTAGAAAAGCAAGTCACGAATACAGTAAAAGACCACGAAGGAATCAACAGAGTGACAAGAATCAGAAATGGTATACGAATTGAGTGTGAAAATGCAACAGAGGCCACAAGGTTAAAAGAAACACTGAAAGAAAACACGGAAACAAGCTCAAACCTGAATATCAAGACGGCAAACCTGAGGAAGAAAAGAATAATGATCTTCCACGTTCCAAACACGGTAAGTAAAGAAGCCATACAAGTAAAACTGGAAAAACTACTAGGTTTGGATGGATCAAAGGATCCTGAGGAAGTAGTAAATATACTCAAACCAATAATGATACCAACAGAACGAATGCACATACCAGTCACACTCCCGAAGCCACTGGCAGACCATCTCCTCAAGAGAAGAACGGTGTGCCTTGGGCTCAGGGAATGCCCGATAAAAAACTACGTGACGATTCTGAGGTGCCACCGTTGCCAGGGATTTGATCACATTGCACAATACTGCGACCAGCGACAAGTCTGCTCTGAATGTGCTGGAGATCACAAGCATGACGAATGCCCAAAGAGAAGAGAAAGATGTATCATGTGTCTAAACTACAATGAGATGACTAAAGGTTATTTACGCTCTCAGCTATCAACGGATCACACGGCTCACGATGGGAGGTGCACGGTATACCGGAGACTCCTCACTATTAGACAAATAGAATTGGAGGAGGGAAAAAAGAGGTTAACAAGCGGATTAGAAGTATTGCGAGGACAAGCCACAGTAGTAACGTACCGCGGGGTCCCAAGAATACAAAGGAGGACGCAGGAAGAAATAAACAACATGCAACACAGGCAAAGACAAGAGCAACGTTTTCGCGGACACCGATAAAAGACAGTGCCCGTGCGGCGCAAAACAAACACAAAATACAAATTTAAACACACCCGCCACCACAAACCAAAGTAAATCTCCCCCGAATAAACCAAGCCCAAACACAACTCTCACAAACAATGATACAGACACAATAAAAATGATACAAATAAATCTACACGGTAGTGCAAATGCCACAAAATCACTTGCGGGGTATATGGGAGCAAATGAAATCAACATCGCGCTGATCCAAGACTTTTACCAAAATAGACAAACAGGAGACATAATAGGTTTTAGCTCAAAATTATGGAAAATATCAAAAACAAAAACAAACAAAGCGGCAATAATCACAAACACAGGAACAAACCCAATAACACTAAAAGAAACCGACCACACAACAGCAGTAACACTAGAAAATAAAAAGGAAATAATAACGATAATAAATGTATACGTCCCCCCCTCAGCAGACTTCATGAGTGTGCTTCAAGAGGTCGAAGACACATTGAAAATAGCCAAAGGTGAAATTCTGCTGACGGGAGACTTCAATGCACACTCTCAGGTCTGGGGTTACAATGATATAGACACAAGAGGAGAACAGCTAACAGATTTTTTACTAGCTAACGACTTATACGTACAAAATCCACCAAACGCACCAGCCTCATTTAGCACAATGCGGAGGAAAAAAGTTATCCAAGGGTGGCCAGACCTAACAATAGCAACGACAAACCTTGGGGACAAAATAACGGAATGGGAAGTAAGTGACGACGAGTCCCATAGCGACCACAAATACATTAAATTCAAACTAACATATGACAACATAAGTTATTACAGACACAAACTAGAGACAAAACATGGAAAACATGCAAAATTTGAGAAAAAAATAAAACAAATAGGGAGCAAATATATAAATGAACTTACAAGGATAACCAGCAAAGAACAATTAGACAACATAACAATGAAAATACAAAATGAAATCACAGCAATAGCATTACAATGCTACAAACAAAGAAAATCACCAAATATAACAGCTCCAACATGGTGGACAATGGAGATAAAAACAGCCCGAAACCGAGTTAGAGCATTTAGAAGGAAATATCAAAAACAACAAGATGAAGAACTAAAATACAAACAACACATAGAATATAAAAAAGAAAGGGCAAAACTTAAAAAACTAATCAACAGAACAAAAAGGGAAACTTGGAAAAAATTCTGTAACGAAGCCATAGATACATACGGGCCACAATACAAAGCTGCCTCAGGTAAAAAACCAAAGCCATCACGATTAGTAAATGTACTACCAAACAACCAAACAGTAACAATAAAAGAAACACTTAACCACTTTCTAGATAACCTGTACTTAACAAACCCAAACACAGAACATAAACTCACACCGGCGCCACCAAAATTCAGAGACATTAACCCACCAGACATAACAAAACACGAACTTAACAGAATAATAAAAAATATAAAGCAAAACAAAGCTCCAGGATTCGATTACATAGACTACAATTTAATTAAAAAAATACACAAAGCGACGCCAAAGTTAATGCTCTCGTTATTCAACGCATGCCTCAAGCTAAAACACTTCCCAAAAACATTCAAAATAGGTACAGTGGTCCTGTTCCACAAACCGGGAAAAAAACCCCAGGACCCCAAAAACTATAGACCAATATGCCTGCTACCGGCCTTCAGTAAAATCCTAGAAAGAATAATATACGGTAGAATAATGCACCATCTGACATTAAACAAATATTTGAGCAAAAAGCAATATGGTTTTAAACAAGGTACTTCAACAGAACACGCACTAAACAACCTTATAAAAACGATAAAACAAGATAAAAAAGATAAATTCCAAACACTACTAGTAGCAATGGATATTAAAGGAGCCTTTGATAATATTAGATGGCCAATAATAGCAAATATACTAAAAAACTCCCCGAACCCAACTTATTTAACAAACTGGATAATTAGTTTCCTTGAAAACAGGTTTGTCACACTAGAGGAAAACGGAATAAAACAATCAAGACAAACCTTTGGCGGCTGTCCGCAAGGAAGTTGTCTTGGCCCGCTACTTTGGCTGCTAATAGCAGACGTAGCCTTAAAAAAGAACTGGGGTAAAAAGGTTAGAATCCAAGCATTTGCCGACGATTTCATCCTAATACTCAAAGCGAAAACTAAAGAGCAACCGGTAATCTTAGCAAATAAAATAATAGAAGAATTCAACAACTGGATAAAAAGCAACAATCTTACGCTAAACAGGGAAAAAACAGAGCTACTGTATCTAAACAGACCTCGCTTACACAACCTCCCAGATCAAGTCTCGGGAAAGATAGAGGGAATCAAATTAGAGGACAAGGATCTAGAAGGTAAAGACCAAATCAAATACTTAGGAGTCATAATACACCGTAACCTAAACTGGCTGCCACATTGCCAACACCAAACAACCAAAGTACGCAAATCATTCAATATGCTGGGACAAATGGCAAAAAGAGGTTGGGGAATAAAACCAGACATCATAAAAATTTGGTATCGAACAGTAGCAGAAAAAGTGCTAACATATGCAGCCCCAATCTGGGGACACAAATTAAATGCTAGAAGCAAAGCGGCCCTAACCACTTGCCAAAGACATTTTCTGCTGACCATAGTCAAGGCATACAAAACTGCCCCAACAGCAGCCCTACAGGTACTGGCGGGCCTGATTCCAATACACCTACAGGTCAAATATGAAGCAACATATGGAACAATAACAAGGTTAAGAGAAACATGTAAATTATACGGTAATACAATTCAACCAACAGACTACGATAACAAAATAAACATATGGGAAACGCACCCAGCAGAAACAACAGAACCAAAGATAGGCTACAACGAAACAGATATAACAATTTATACAGACGGCTCAAAATTGGAATCAGGCGCTACGGGATCGGCTTTCGTAGCATACAAAAGCGACAAAAAAATTAAACTATGGTCAACACCATTGCGGAAACATAACAGTGTCTTCCAAGCCGAACTACTGTCGATACTAAAGGCAACAGAATGGGGCAACGAAACAGGGATGGATTATAGCATTCACTCGGACTGCCTATCAGCAATATTAGCACTCAGCAAACCATTTAACACAGTAAAACTAATTGCAGACATACAAAACAAAATAAGAAAATCAAACAACAAATTTAAAATTAATTGGGTTAAGGCACACGTTGGCATCCAAGGAAACGAGGATGCTGACGAATTAGCAAAAGAAGCGGCTAAAAATAAAAAAAATGATAGACCCTACCACATAGAAAGACCAATATCAAACCTTAAGCGTATATTAAAAGAGTTAACAATAAAACAATGGCAGTTCGAGTGGGACTATGGGGATACGGGTAGAACAACTCATGGATACTTCCCAAAAGTAGACACAAAACGGCTTATAAGCTGTAAATTACTGAGCCAAATCTACACAGATCATGGAGCATTCCCACAATACCTACATAGATTTACTAAATTTAGCTCTCCAGAATGCATATGCGGGGAATTAGGGTCCATAAAACACTACCTTACGGCCTGCCCACTCACAGAACCACACCATCTGGTCACCATCACAGTTAATAACGAAATACTATGGCACAGACAACTTGCAAACAACAAACATGTACAAAACAAAGGTAGAGCAGTGATCAGATGGCTAATGAACAATGTAGACGTCATGAAACAGACAAACATAGACTAATACAAAAAAAAAAAAAAAAAAAAAAAAAACATAAAAGTCCCAGCAGCCACCATACCTCTATATTCAAAGTGTGTATAACCTCTGTCTAATTAATCTTACCTTCCAGGAAAAAAAAAAAAAAAAAAAAAAAAAAAAAAAGGAAAATATATATATGTATATATGTGTATATATAATAAAATAGCAGTGTAAAGTATACCTCTTTCCTGCGAAAAAAAAATCGTTCTTTTAGCGTCTAAGAGGGTGGAAGTTAATAACTAATTAACGGACTAATGGCCAAGGAATATGCCCCACCCCATAGCGCACCAAGTCCTCAAAAAGCTTCATCGAGCTCATGAAAACAGCCATAAGGTATATATGGACTGATCGCCACTAGAGCGCATTCATGACAACAAATTCAACGGTTACCAGTGATGCAACAGAGTATAAAATCAACAGAGAAATATGAGAAACCCAAATCACAATGAGAAACCTGCAACAAATGAGAAACCAAAATAAATGCAACAAAAGAGAAACAACTGCATCACATGAGAAACCAAAAAGCAACGAGATAAACCTAAATGTGCAACAAAAATCAAGCAGCAAAAGAAAAACAACAGGTAACTGGAAAGTACGGTAGAAAAAGTAAGGGAAAAAAACAATCCAACACAGGTAAAAGTAATCATTTCTTCTATTTTTTATGTAAAGTTAAATAAACATGTATTAACCCCCTTCCCTTACAGGTTTTTTTTTTTTTTTTTTTTTTTTTTTTTTTTTTTTTTTTTATCATGTACGCTAATGGCGCCTGGTGCATGTAAAATCCGTCGTGGGTGTAAAGTCCTCCAAGTTCCCTGTGAATAATACCTCTGGGGGTGCCTAATCAGGTGAAGGTCTCGTCACCTGATCAAGGCTCTAAATTACGAGACCAACTCGCATAACGATGACAGGTCCATATAAAAAGAATAACATCAATTAGCAGCAAAACAAAATGGAAACAAAACTAAGTCCTCCACATAGCCGTCCTGTCAGCAACGGCCAGCCGCTACGCGGCATCTCTTCAGTGGCGCTACGCGCCCCGGTACCAGGCACTAAACCCGTTTAAGCTAGGGAAACCTGGCAGGTAGGGGCCTGGTCGCCGGTCACAAAAAAAAAAAAGATACAGGTAAACCAAAAAATGCTCTGGAATACTTGTATCAAGGCCTAACACGTAATTAAAAAATAAATTTGAATTTTTAACTTTTTTGTATATTTTAGTTTTAAATTTTTAAATGGCCGCCATCTTGAAACAAAATGGCGGACCAAGCTGGCCAACGAACTCGGTCGAGACATTGGTGACCTTAATACACACAATTAGTTTCATCAAAATCGATTTATAAATACGAGCGTTATCGTATGACATAGGTCAGATATATATATATATATATATATATATATGGATATATATATATATATATATATATATATATGGATATATATATATATATATATATATATATATATATATATATATATATATATATATATATATATAAATCAACATTTGAACGGAGGGTGGTTTTGGGGTCTGGGGGTCATGATCGGTGAAAATATATCGAAAATTTCCGGAACTGCTTTCCTCCGAACGGCTGCAATAGGTAGCTTTATACTTTTTTGTATTGAAAGCTACCTAAAACCTCTGAAGCACACTACGACATTCCAGTGCATTATTTTCCCCAAAGGTCTTTGTCCGCGGGTCGTCATATCTCTACTTCCATTTTTAATTTCGCTCCGCATTCCTTGTAAGGTCTATACTGGTCACACAAATTTCTACGAAATTACTTTTGTTATAATATTATGAATGGAAACTGGTCTCGCTCGAACAAGCATCTAGCGGTTTACTATAAAGGTGACTACAGCTCTCCTCCCTCTTCATAATGCCTTTGTATTCGGTAATAAATGTAGTTTTGCTTTTTTTAAAAATATGTTCTTTTTGATTTATTTTTCATTTTGTTTATCCACGAAATTCAGTCGTGCCTGTATGCTTTTCGTTTATCTTTTGTTACGGCTTGGTTTCATGTAAGGCGCATAAATTCTCGTAAACGATTGTTTTTGTGAACAATAGAGAGGAACGTTTTATCTCGTCTGTTCGGTTCTATTTTCGGAAATTTTTATTTAAAACATTTTTCCGAGAACGTAATGCGGGGTTCTTTCTAGCACCCTGTATCAAAACAAGTGAATAGATATAGCCTTTTGTCGGGAGTAAATGTAAAAAAAAGTTTTTTAATCTATTTGTAGAAGAAAATACTTTAAAGCTACATTTGTTAACACTTTGCCGTCCGCATGTCTCGTAAAAATACTTCTATTCGTAAAATGTTGAAATGATTGATTGACACCAGAATTTAGAAACAAATTTATTCGAAAATAAGTAAAATATTTTCTTCATGTACTTGATAAAGGGGAATTTTTCATTCCAAAATTCTGGTGCCAATGTAGAATTTAAGGATTAAAATTAAGTTACTTTACCTACGACAGCACTGTATAGTGTCGCCGGACAGCAAAGAAAGAAACAAAAGAAAATAAGTCGCCCTGTAAACTATTTTATTGACAAACTCATGAAATATTCAAAACGTTCTACATTCATCCAATACCTTCCTTTTTTTTTTTTTTTTTATTAATGTTTCACTTTTTAAAAAATCGATTTCATTTAGTTTTTCTATGAAGCTTGTTTTTTAAACTACCGTATATAGTTACCTGTAAATCTGTTTTCCATCATGGAAGCTTTTATTAGGGTAAAAACTCACGTTCTAGCGTCTTATACTTCAGATATTTTTTTGAAAGCAATGTGTTAAAATACGTAACGTGTTAAATACGTAAACGACATGTGTTAAACATACAAAATGTTTTAAAATACTTAAACCTTACATATTTGTAAGTCGTAAATAGAAAGTGGGAATTGGGAAATAACTGACGAATTAAACTAATAGATAGACGAAATATTTTTGACAAATCCTGGAATACTACTTGCTGGACCTTCATCTGTACTCTACCGCTTCTCTTTATACAATATTAAAAATGTATTATAAGTTAAAGTTATAACATACAAAAAATCTATTTACATAGTTTACAGAGCATTAAGACATACTAGATTAACACAATTATTCAAATTGGTAAAGAAATCATACGAGTTATAATTTTCCAACTGGACGAAAAATGTCCGGGCCAGTATTCGAACCTGGGATCTCTCCCAGGTTCGTCACGTATCCAGCATTTACTGGAGTTCCATTACCTGCGATCTATTCTGCTGAGCAGATTAAAATATCAGATCAGATGCTATGATCAATAAGGTTAACTGGATGAATTATGCCCTCCAGATTCGACCGGGATAGCTCAGTTGGTAGAGCGTGGCAGCTTCAGCCAAGAGATCCCAGGTTCGAATCCTGGCCCGGACATTTTTCGTCCAGTTGGAAAATTACAACTCGTATCATTAAGACATAGTCATATAGCCGCATCCGCATCTTATGTCTTACCGGCACGGCTATTTTTTCTAAAACTTTCTCCAGAACTTTGCTTGTGCACTGCTCTCTTTGTCATGTTTGCTGTGTCAAAGTACGGTCTTTTTCTCATGTGTATAAACTCAGTTTGATATTCCATTTTCCCTCTTGTTCATAGGATTCGTATTTGCTCATCATGTTATTTTGATGATATATACACTCGGGCATCCTGGTGGCGTCAGGTCATCCTGCGCAGGATACATTTTCAAATGTTAAGCAAAATAAAAACAAACACAGACGTGACATAAACATTATCTGAGAGTTAATCCAACAACGAGAAAGATTTCAAAAGTTCAATATTCGTCGTTATAAACAGCACAGTGTTAAAAAAGAATAAATAAATAAATACTATATTGCTATCTCGATTTTTCGTAATGTAATTTAATTTTTCTTTTTCTTATCCACTTCTCCACGGCCATTTTTTGCTTTACATCTAGTTAATTGTAATGAGTTATTCGTTTCAATTCTAGGTGACATCACATGCTTTTTCTCGTTTTTCTCCGCCCCCCTCTGTCTCTGTGTTTGTGCCCCCCTCCCTCACCCCCCCTCTCTCTCTCTCTCTGTGTGTGTGTGCGTTTCTGCGGTTTTTTAAAAATATATTATAAGGAGTTTAATGTTGTCATTTTTAGGCCTTATGCCGACAATGTTCGATGAAATAACATATATTTACTGTGAATTGTGGGTATGAAGCCTTCTTCGAAGATTACATATCACATTCATAGTTTTTTATTTTTATATTTCCAATCCCTGTTGTTCTATATATGTTTTCATCTATTTGTAAATTTATTTTCACACATGTGATTTTATTTTAATAATATATATACACTCGAACCTTGTTAACGCGAACACTCAAGGGGATTTTTTTTTTTTTTTTTTTTTTTTTTCATGTTAAAAGTAGTTCGTGTTATCCGAACTTAAATACATTACATACAACTCGACGGGGCAATCGGAAACAGTTCGTGCTAAAAGTAATTCGTTAAGCGTGTTCATGTTAACGAGGTTTGACTGTATATAAATATTTTTAAAATCTTCGTCTTAAAGGAATATTTAGTCAAAAAAGAAAAAGACAGTAAACAAAACAGCCACCATAAGAAAAGTATGTCATCATCAGAAGTATTGTCGTCAAGACTTACTCATTATATTCTTCTTCTGATTTTTGGGGTACCCTGGCAAACCCTTTATAATAAGAAGTGTACCATTCCAAGGTTATGTAAGAGTTACACCGCTGAAATATTACATTAGCATATTAATACCCACATTCTACATCATTAAATATTACATGGAAGGTAATAAGTAACAAATGACAGATGAGAATTCACATATTAATGGTGTGTAACGTCGAAATTTTTGATTAAATATAACGTACATCGATGAAATATTATATTGATATATTTATTAATCGTCTACCTTAGTAAATATTATGCAGAAGGTAAATGCTGACTAATAATTGAAGAAATATATTAACATTATGTAAAGTCTAATAATAAATATTTTGGTTTAAGTAAAAGTTACATAGATTAAGTGTTTTGTCAACACTTTTATTGTGCACTTTCTGCATTATTAAATATTATGTGCAAGGTAAGGACTATCAGCTGACTCGCGCAGGAATCACAAATTAATAGTGTTTAACATCGCATTAATAAACATTTTAGATTAAATAAAACTTGCACGGTTCAAATACTTTATCGGTAAAGACTGAATAAGGGATTGATGAGATAAATTAATATCGAGTATTGACGAATAATGAAAATTTTGGATTAAGTAAAAGTTGCACAGAATAAATGTTATGTTAGTATATTTATTAGGACTACCAAATGACTGACGAGAATTCACAAATTAATAGCATGTAATGTTGAACTAATGAAAATTTTAGACTAAGTAAAACTTGAATAAAGGAGCTATTTTGTATATCGGTAATTTATTTGCTACCTTCTACATTTATTAATTGCTATACTGAAGGAAAGGACTGATAAGGGAACTGACAAAATAAATTCATATTATGTGATGTCAACTAATTAATATTTTGGATTAAGTAAAAGTTAGAGTAAATACCATGTTAGTATATTTATTAGGACTACCAAATGACTGACGAGAATTCACAAATTAATAGCATGTAATGTTGAACTAATGAAAATTTTAGACTAAGTAAAACTTGAATAAAGGAGCTATTATATATAATCGGTAATTTGTCATCTTCTACATTTATTAATTGCTATACTGAAGGAAAGGACTGATAAGGGAACTGACGAAATAAATTCATATTATGTGATGTCAACTAATTAATATTTTGGATTATGTAAAAGTTAAATAGAGTAAATACCATGTTAGTATATTTATTAGCCACCTTCTGTGTAATATTAAATATGTAAATTTTGTAAGGCATAAAACATGACCGACAAGAGTTGACGAATTAATAGTGGTAAATGATATTGAATTAATAAGCACTTTAGATTAAGTAAAACTCAAAGCTGTGAAATATGATATTGGTAAATTTGTTAGCCATCTTTTGTATTTCTAAATGTTATGCAGAGTGTAAGGACTAACAAGTGATTGAAGGAGCATATTAATATTATTGATTGTAATATTGGATATGCACAGATTAAATATTATATCACTATATTTATTACATCACTTTCTGAATTGTTTAATAATACGTTGAAGGTAAGGACTAGAAAATGGTCTTAAATAATTCAAGAATTTAATAGTATTAACAACGTTGAATATCATTTTAAGTTAAATAGAACTTAGGCTGTTGAAATATTATATTGGTAATTTATTAGCAATCTTTTGCGTTACTAAATTTTATACAGAACGTAAAGACTGATACACTGTAAAAAAAGAAAAAGAAAATGTTAATTTTACAGTATAATACTGGCATTCCAGCTGCCAGTATTATACTGTACCATTAACATTTTTGCAGTGTAAGGGATTGATGAAATAAATTATGTAATGTCGAATAATATACATTTTTTGGATTAAGTATATTGTATATTATTACATACTTAATAATATATTTCTCTACTTTATAATTTCCTTATTGAGATATTTTTATGAGGGTAGAATTTTTTTTCAAGTCTCTTGATCTAACAACTCTTTTGACAGTACAAAAGAAAATAAGTCGCACTGTAAACTATTTTATTGACAAACTCATGAAATATTCAAACGGGTTCCTATTCATCCAATACCTTCTTTTCTTCTTATTAATGTTTCACTTTCTGAAAGATCGATTTCATTTAGTTTTTCTATGAAGCTGTTTTTTAAACTACCGTATATAGTTACCTGTAAATCTGTTTTCCACCATGGAAGCTTTTATTAGGATAAAAATTCACGTTCTAGCGTCTTGTACTTGAGATATATATTTTTTTTAACTATCGTATCAAAATATATATGTTTTAAAGGAATCGTAGAAACTAACTTTTTTCAATATTAAAAAAAAATCTCTTTTTTTTCTTAAAAAAAAAAAAAAAAAAAAAAATAATAATAATTGTATTTTTCTGTGCGTAAATATTGAATAATAATCTTAACATAGTATAAAACAAAGTCGCTTTTTCTGTCCCTATATCCCTATGTACGCTTAAATCTTTAAAACTACGCAACGGATTTTGATGCGGTTTTTTTTAATAGATAGAGTGATTCAAGAGGAAGGTTTATATGTATAATAACATCCATTAAATAGTGGAGAAATACTGTTATTTTTGAGGTTTTTAATGTGATGTCGTAAATAATTTCATTTTTTCCGCTTATACATTGCAAACGCAGGCTGAACCCTACAAGATTTATCAAAATAATGTACTAATTATTGTACACATTAAAAAGGTCTACAGAAAACACAAAGAGATGAAGGTTTTCAAGGTTAACCCGAAGCAAAGCGAGGGAGGGCCGCTAGTTATATATATATAAAAAAGAAAGATATATAATATATTTATCAAATTCGCAATATAAGATCGTCATTTTGAAAATTTAAAGAAAATTTCAGATGGACATATTAAATAAGCAAATTTTAAATATATTAAAAAAAAAAAGGAAAAAAAAATGGTGTACTAAAACACTAAAATCACAAACATATTTCATTTCGGAAGCGAAAGATCACATGACCATTCATGTAATAATGGAAATGTGTTTTTTCTTTCTTTCTTTTCTTTTTTTTCTTCCTTATGATTGATTTAATCCGCATGTGTAGGAAAGAGATTGACTCATGAAGCTCAAAACCTCCTTATTCAAAATGAAGACACTTTTTTAAAACTGAATTTCCCATGAGGTATATTATTGTCTGTTTTTACCTGCTAAGTTACTAACTTATTCTTTTGAAGTTAATTAAAATGGTGATTTTATATTAACGATATTATCAGTTTGATCGTTCAATAATTCTTGTAAATTTTTAATAATTTTAAATATTTGCCTGAATTTCAAATGTCAGTGGAGTTTGTTAAATGCATGAATGCTCTCCGAAATTATTTTATGAAAAAAGAAATATACGGCGAAAAAATATTTCAACATTTAGATGCCATACAAAATACTTTGTCAACTGCTATCACTAGCTTCCAATAAAGGGGATTATACAGTTCTTTGTGTATGTAAATTTACACTAGCATTACATCGAAATTGCATGAGATCTTTCTATTTCTTGAGGGAAAAAGAAATCCAATATTATTGTACTTTTAGAGAAACAAAATATTAACTTTATTATACGCTAAATTTCAAGTAAAAATTCATATTTACAATGTAGAAATTGTGAATATTACATTTTGCAGATTAAGTGATTTTGATGCAATAAGTTATTTATCAAAAGTATATTGTTCTTTTAAGATTTTGTGTCTAATTTCCTGAACTGGCGAAATGAAAATGACGTTATTTTTCGAACTTATAAAAAAGTATTTAAATTTTTAAAATTAAAGTAAATGCTTTACAAGAAAAAAAAATGCATATGTTTTAGCAGATAAACCCTTTTAAGAGTTCCTGTGAAACGTTTTAACCGCCATCTTTCAAAAATAATTAATTAGAAATGGTATATAATTTTTCTTTGAATTCTCTTCTGCAAATAGGGGGAAATAAATTGTCACCTAAATGCAAGAAGCTTAAGTCTCCCTCCTTGGTTGAATGTGAAGCTTAAAAAATCTCCTGTGTAAAGATTTCTAAATGTCAATATATTGACAGACGATTTTTAATTCTGATTTTTTTTTTCCCACTATCTATTCAAGTTGAAAAAAATTTATTTTCAATTTTAATGAGAAAATGACACATAAAAGTATAATAGTCCGTTTTATTTCCCATTTTCCCTCTTTTATCTACAAAAATGGAGTAATTTAGTGGTCATCTTTAGAGAAACTTCGTTAAAATTTACAAAAAAAAAAAAAAAAAAAAAATATTTCGGAAACTACTAATTTAAATTTTAAAACTCTGAGAAATTATGACATCCTCGGATGCATGTGGATAACTGGAATTAATTTCATCGCGTTGCGTCCTATAGTCTAGTTGTAAAATAAAAGGGGGGAAAAAAAGTCAGATTTTAATATAATAAATAGATACACGCGTAACATTTGAACAATGCTCCTATTTTCAAAAGTAGTTTTTGTTAAAATAGCTCGTTTTGGGGGTGGCCCCATTTAGATTTAGGATTATAAATAATTTTCATTAGGATACAAAAATGGTATGTGAGTGTTCCTATCTGTTTTCTTGTCTTTTTAATTTTATAGGCATGGACATAAAAATTGGCCAATCTTCACGAATTTTGAATATGTTGCGAAGGTACATAGTACTTCTCCATTTTATATGTTACATGTTTATATTATACTATGTTTTATATATTAGCCATATCACGTATATATATTTTTTTCTCACAGGAACACGTCAAAAATTTTAACATGGGGTCATTTACCGCACGTCGAAATGAGCGATAGTGGCAATAGTGAAATTTAAAGTGAATGTGGATAACAGTAAAGAGTTTCCACAAAAACATTATGTTGTGCCAAATCAATCTCAATAATAAAAGTCAATTGGCGTGCGATAACTGAACATTCGTGCAATAAAGTCAGACACAATCCCTTGAATATCCCTTGAATCCCTTGAATTTTTTTCTGAAAATTATTTGTTCTACCATTTTTTTATACAACATTTTCTATTATCCCCTTCTGCGACATATAAAAAGTGCTTTATTGTAATTTAAATAGATCTCTCTAAATTTTAAAGCTATTAGTTTCGAAAAATAGTCAAATTGAAATAGGATCATCGAAAACCCATTTTTCCTATTCACTCTCTTAGTAGTGCCCTCTGCACACTAAGACATAATTTCGATATCATTATTTACATTTGTTGCCAGAAAATTTCACATTCCTAGCTTTATCTCTCTCATAAATGCCATTTTACGGCTTTGGGAAACAAGGTGACGGCTCTGTGACACGTGAAACCCACTATCGGCCAAGCAAAACTGATGATTTGGCCCCCTGTTATCGCCAATTCAGTCACTGTGTCAATGTTTACACTGGCCTTGGATAGGTGCTTTTAGATTTGACTTAGAATAAATGCCGGGAAGGCGACTGGATTTTAAATTATGTTTATTCTCGCGCGAAACGTTTAAAGCTTTTGTTTATGGTGCTGCAAAATGAACTGCAAAGTATATTTAAATGCAGTATGCAGGACAATTCAGAATGAATGTTCAACAATTTGCAACAGATCAGGACCCAAAGCTATAAGCAATAATAAAGTAGCAGAATGGGGCCACAATCCAATTATTCAAACGAAAATACAGCGTATGTTCCTTTCTAACCGAAATCGTATTTTCCTTAATAACTTTGAGAAAAATGAAGATATTGTAATGTAAATTTGAAGATATTGACCTTGCTTTGTATGAAATGTGTCAACATCAAGACAAATGCAAGAAATTTTCACCATCCACAACTAACTTATTGCACAAACTCGACACCCTACGTTTTGGAATGTGGTTGTCAGTGCGTACGGTATCACTGATTGAATTACTGTACTTTTTCAGCGCTTTGCGTGATGTTATCCCACCTATATTATAAAGCAAAAACATGTCCGTGGGTAACGCTGACATGCGGCTAATGCGAAAGTATTAGTTTTAATAAATTTCAAATCCCATCGATGGTGGCAACGATCTAAGCAATCTATTTCCTCCTTCTCACAAATTTAATTCCATCTAAACATCGCATAATTTTAATTTCTATGTCGTGGAATAAAGGAGAGGAGAAATATGCTTTCAAATGCAATTTGCTTGAAAACCGTATCTCAAATGACTGATTTTGTATGGTTTTTAAAATAATTTGCAAGCATGGATTCTTAGAAAAAATTTACGTTATCGTTTGCAGTTCAATTATACGGAACACTAACAACCCATTTGCACTTAAAGCAATATAAATAGTTCCGCATTTGGTTTCGGCTAATATTCCGTAACAAAATTAACACTTCGGTAATAAATAAATAAATAAAATAATATAAATAAAACACAAATTTAACAGATATGTAATCGAACTACTTGCTTAAACACTGAAATAATCAGAATCACATACTTGCCAAATTTTGCTCTTTAGTTGTAAAATTTACACTTTTACACTTGATTCACTTTTACACGTGAATAATTCAAACATTATTCGGCTTTTTTCGAATTAAAATAAGACAAAGTTTGCTTTAGTAACGGCAGGAAAATATCTGTAATATGTAATATGAAAGGCGATATAATATTAACACCCATTTTAGGTACTACCCTCTATAATGCTATAACGACGCCAAGCAGATATGTGCATCTTTGCAAAAGTAGACAGTTTAAGATAACTAGGAGACATTCTTGCTTCTTTATCAGTCAGAGTGTTTTCTGTCTAATACTGCCTGAGTGTTTTTTCCTACCTAACTGCCAGTTTTTTTTATCCGAGCATTATTATTTTTGCCCTCCAGAAAGAGGCTACCAAAGCTACCGCCCTTTTTGTTGCCATCCCTTGGAGAAGAAATCTTATCCCTAAATATGGTAGAAGAGCAAGGGACAAGTGGCTTCTGCTCTCTAGGACTTTTTTTTCTCCCTTGCCCCCTTTTTTTAACCGAATAGTTCGCTGGTATTGAATGGATTCAAGTAGGCCGGAACCAAAATACTATGCAAGGGGTGGAGACATACGGTTATTTCTTATGTATTTTTTTTTTAAAGTTCTTTTTGTATGTGAATATTTTGTATGAGCAGTGCATATTCTACTACATATATAAAAATTGGTGTACAATTTATTAACTACAGAAACATATTCTATGTGTTTAATAAGTTATTCTTTGCGAAGATTTTATTCTGTATTCAGTGGGTGAGATGTAGATGTTACTCCAGTACCAGATTTACGTAGTCGTCAGAGTTGCTTATCGTTTTTTTAATAATCGGTAAAATGTCATGGTCGTTTATTCAGGGCTCGCGGCGTTCCTAAAAATTTCTCACTTTGCTATTACTATTTTAAATGGATAATATTTATTGTGTATTATTCTATTGCAGGTGTTAAAAAATTCTACCACGAAAATTTTTTTATTTAAAATAGTGATAGGAAATATAGAAGATTTTAGGAACGCTGCGAGCCCTGTTTATGATAAAAGCGCCGCGATCATGAAAAGAAACCAAAACCATTATATAGCATTTTGGGACAGAATCTCTTGCTAATATATTTCTATGTGCTATTCATCTCAAGTATGTATCTATGCTGCTTGTACGTAACCATACTTAACCCATTTTCGGCCAAAGGTGCGTAAACGCTCCATTTCAATAAATGCATTTTTATTAACACTGTGACGTATATTTTCACTAATTTTATTTTTCTGCTATTTTTAAGGGTTCTGAAGACATCTATATAAAATATTAGTAATTGAATTGAAGTAACCACTTTCTGTTGAGAAATTTTCAAAATACGCTGGTTTTTTACATGAAACGGTTATTGACAAATTCGACTTTTTGAAAATGTATAATTATTCCAATTGAGATTAATCATATGTTTATATAATGGAGTAAGGTTCTGTAAATAAAATAAAAATAAAACAAATGACATAAGAAAACTTAAAATTATTTATTTAAATTTAATAGTAAATTATTAATGGTAAATTAATAATGGTAACGTCAGATTAAATAAAATATTATTTTTCATGCACGAAAATTTTTTGGTGTGTTAATGAATGTAATTTAAGTAAATTTCAATGCAATTAATACCACATTTTATAAAATTTCTATGCTTGGCCTAAAATGGGTTAAGTAAAATAATGATGTGTGAAAATGTACATTCAGCATGATATTTAATATATATATATATATAACCAAAAATGAAACATTATATATATATATATTAATCTTCACAACTCTGATGGCAAGTATAAAATTTGATAAATTTCATTAGTATTAATATAGACAAAGAGGGATAAATTATATATTCGTGTAAATATTATAAAAGTTACAAAAATACGCTAATGTGATTGCAGTTTTGAATTAAGAAAAATAAAATAAATCAAAGTTTGTTTTTCTTTCGGACATCTCGGAGTAACCTTGTTATGGCTTAACCTAACCATCTTGAAAAATATCGATAGACATTTTTTCGTTTGTTATACTAAAGGAATGGGATGTAAATTCAGCAACCAGTTGATATTGTGTATGGCTCCGTGTGTAACAAAGATTTATTGGAACCCCTACAAGTCACTGAAGCATCACTTATTAATGTCGCTCCCTTCTCTTTTGTGCGAACTATTAAACCTGTTGAATGCGTGCGCACGAGAGATCCTGATTTATAGCATTATGCGGATGACTTATGAGTGTCGACATGGTTCCATTCACGTTTAACTGTCGCTTTTTTTTTATCCGTGTGTCGCGCGACGAATGTCATTCTCTGATATAATACGTGCTAGATGAGCAGATTAGTGACTTTTAAAATCGATTTATGTGCGTTTTTAACACTTTCCAACACACAGAAAAAAATAAAACCCAATTTGGGTCGAAAGATTCTTAGGTATGTGCCCAAATTGGATCATGACTTTTTTGGTTACCACTGTGTATGCATTTTGGGCACTGTTAAATACACATTTTCAATGACCCAATTTGGGCACATGCCTAAGAATCTTTCGACCCAAATTGGGTTTTATTTTTTTCTGTGCACAGCTGAAAAGTGTTTGACTTCGGTTTGTCTGTCTGCCGTTTGTCCGTGCTCAAACTCTCGCAAATATACTCAGATTACCATGCAATTTTTATATCCTATTGATGATTACTATAGAATGTTCGGTATTGAAAATGAAGTGGTGTGTAATAGTTCGTTTACACAGATACACAAAAGAATTCCGTTACATCACGGTCTATGGGGAAAAAATCGGCTGCGTTACAATTTAATGATGTTACCATACTTCAAACATATTGAAATTAAAAAAGGTCACTGAGGTGCATTACAGCATGTTTTCTATAAATTATGGAATGCATAGCATTTATCGTTCATTTACAGAGACACACAAAAAAATTCGATTTCAAGACTGACTGCGATCGATAATAGCTGGAAGTGCGTTTTCAGCTGTGGTGTGCATTTCTAAATTTAACTAATTTTTAGTGTATTACGGCGTGTGTGTAGTGTATATTTTTTATGTATAAATCGGAAACGTTTCATGAGTATACAATGATGACATTTTGAATTGTTTTTGAAACGAGCAAATTATGAGCAAAATTAAATTTTGAGAAAAACACACTAATTCATTTGTAAAATGTTATACTTTTACTCAGGTAATTCACTTATGTAATGTATCAGCTTTTAGACTGTGCAGAAATGTCTGTCCAATAAAGGAATTAAAAGAAAAAAATTGTGCTCGGAAATCTTAAAGTGTGTAGGGGAGAAAAAAAAAAAAAGATACACCTCTACTAATCTGACCGCAAGTCATTGTATACATAAAAATAAAGTGTGACTATGCTACAAATCGATTTGTTATGTCTTACTATTCTTACGTTTTGCTTATAATGTCGTCTATATATAGAAATTGTAACAAACTTCAAAATTTTCAATATGAGCACCTAATTTTGACATCAGATTTGGATTTTTCTGTAAACCTTCGATTAGCAAAAAGAAGTCATTTGGGTAAGTGGTTTAGGAATTATGAAGGTTTAAAATTTGGAACCCCTAATGTTAAAATAAATTTTTAATCGTTGCAAAACCGATTATAATTCGTGTAGTATTTTAAGCATAACTCAAAAAGTACTTGGCTTGATTCGTATTTTTTTTTTCGAAAATTAATTTTAAAATATACATATAATTTATTTTTGAAAGAAGATATGAATTGTAACAAGATTTTTTTTAAACAGAAATAAATTTTTTGAAGCTTCATATATACGAATCAAAAATTACAACTTATTACGCAAGTACGTTTTGAGTTGTGCTTAAAAAAACTACCCTCGTTGCAATCTGTTTTGCAGCGATTAATTATAAATTTAACACTAGTAGTTTTAAACTTTGAACTTGTGAAGTTCTTAAACTACTTAACCGAATGTTTGGTATCCAAAAGTAACATAAAAAAAAAGAAAAAAAAATCAAATATGGTGTCAAAATTAGGGGGTTAGTATTGAAAATTTTAAAGTTTGTTACAATTTCTGTATGTAAATGATCCCCTAAACAAAATTTAAGTATAACATTCATTAGTAGGCGTTATTACTAATTGATTGGTATCAGTTACATTTTTATGCGATGATTTGCGATAGAGTTACTAGGGGTGCATCGTTTTTTCTTTTTCCCTTACACTGACTATACACAAAGAATATTATCTCATACCACTATTGTTTTCCAATAGCAAAGCACATTAAAAAAATATATATCTGTAAATTTATGATCATTTTTGAGAGTCAATTAAATTCTCTACTTCCCTGAGATTTAATATGTCGTGAAAAGTTTACATTTTCTTTTTTCATTAATATTCGTATTCTAAATTAGCTTTAGCTACTTTGCTTTACTTACAGCGAGATTTAAATTATTAATTAGCATTCCGTATTTAATACTTTCTAAACTGCGCCTAAGCTTATTAAATTTAATTAACAAAATTAAGTTCTTATTTTCTAAACTGTTCACATTTTAACTTCTTGGGACTTTCGCGTTTAATGTATTTCCAGGAAAATTTGTGCGAAAGAACTTTTTTCCTTTTGAGGATCTTTATCACGCACAATATTCTCTTCCATTGTGGAGTTGAAGTTCAAACCCACCCCTTGTCTCTTTTCTGTATGTTGTATATCCCCGTAATGCAGACGTTTGCATTTTATTTAGTGTGGTCTAATTGTACTTTTCATATTTTACAATTACGAATTTGTAGAAGGTGTTCAGTAGCGTAGTTTTCACAAACTTTATCTTGTAAAGTCACTTCCTGTTTAAGTGTTTCAAATTAAATAAGAATTGCACTGAAAAAAATTGTATTTTTAAGAGGACAAATGTGGTAGTTCCGATGTTTTAACAAAAGCTTTGGAAAAAAAAAAAAGTGACGTATTTTGTTATTGCAATTTAAATAGTGCATTGTGAGTAATAAATTATGTGGTTGGTGTCGATTTTATTTTTATAAAAGTTCAATAGGAGATACTAAATTCTATTTTAGTTGAAAAAGTAAAAAACTGGATTTACGAATTTTATTCCTAATTTTCATATATTAGAGGGATTCTCTGTTTGTAAGTCTGTTCATAAATTCGTATGCCGTTCATTTAAACTTTTAAACCTTCATGATTCCTTAAGGGAGTTAGTGAGTCAGATCTCAAACTCCCCTAGCTAATGTTAAACCTATGGGAGTGGAATGTATTCTTATTTTTAAAATATCTCCTCGGGAAATTAATATTATTGACTTTTTTTTCTGTGTACTCTTCTTACTTGTCAAAATATTTCTAAAATATAGGCTTAATTGGATATTGTATGTGTTAAAATCGTGCGAGCTGGGAGTAGGATTTTAACACTTCAGATAAAATAAAGCATATATTAAAAAAAATATTTTGACAACTAAAAAAAAAAGATCCTTTAAGTGTACACAGAAAAAAATGTCAAATATTTATTTCCTTATGACATATTTTAAAAATAAGAGTACATTCCATTCCCATAGATTTAGCATTAGCGACGGGAATTTGGTATATCTGACCAACCCCTTTAATGAAATAAGGTATCGATTTCAAATTTTAATAAAATGGTAAAGCAAAATAAAAAATAAAGCAACTTTAGTGTATGAATTTCAGTACTGATAACGGAATTCAAATGATAATAGTGTAGATTGTGATAACATTTGTATAGTTAAACCCATTTAGTTGATTTATATATTTTTATTTGCTTAGTTATTTTTTTATTACAGTATTTGATTACTCCTTCTCTGCTTTTCGAAAGCAAAATGAGGTTCATAAATGTATTAATCTCTAAATTCATTAGTATACTTATTTTTTTTTAAATTCAAATAAATTCTTTAAGCCGCCACTTAGAAAATAATTTTTTTGTACATTGTTTGATATTAACTTTCCCTACTTCAGTTTTCTACAAACAGAATTTAACTCGTAAAATTCATTAACCAGCATTGTGTATTTAAAAGTTTCCGAGCGTAATTTACAAAATTAAGATTTTAAACTGTTATTATTTTAAATGCTGACGACATTTGCTTTTAATGTGCTCCCATGAAAGAAAATATTTTCCACAGAGAATATCTTTGTCACGCTTATGGGTATCTTCCATTATAGAGTTGAAACCCACCCCTCTCTCCTTTTCTGTGTATAGTGTTCTAAACACACAGTAGTGTGCGTTATACATAACGTGATCTAATTGAACTTTCCATATCTCACAATTATGTATTTGTGAAAGCTGTTTTCTAGCGTAGTTTTCCCAAACCTTCTCTTGAAATGTTACTTCGTGTTTTAATGGCTTAAGGTACACTGGAAATTATTATTTTTTGGAGGGAATGTCTCTCATGTAATAAGTTTGATATTTAAAAAAAAAATGAAAATTCAGTGAGAAGTTCTGAAATAGTTCTCATTTGTTTTAAATAGTGTAAGGGCAGAGGGGTTGTCAGCCTTTAATTTCTATAGCGGTGCATTCGAGCTTTTTAACTATATTCACGGTCGCATAACCTCCTTCCCACGCACATATACTTGTTTATATGCGTAATATGTGTGAATTTTTCGAGTTTTCTGGTATAAAACGCAGAACATTATGAAAATTCATAAACTTCAAAAATTGGCTGTACAAAAATGGAATTTTTACTGTTTTACTTGTGGAAAGTGTGAAGCGTGGATAAAGTTTTTCTAAATATAATTTATAGGACTTAGAAACCGTATGAAATTTCGAAACTTTAAAAAAAATAATTATTTTGGTTTAAATGGATTTTTATATGATGAAGAACAACACTCGATGCTTTTTTGCAATTGGAAGTATATCTTTAAGTGTAACTGTTTAAGAATTATCTATTGGTAAGAGATAAGAAGGGATATTAAAAATAATTAAACAACGGGAAATAGCACAAATAAAAATATATAAAATGGCAAACAGCTGTTTCGGAGCCCCTAAAGCTCCATCATCAGTGCCAATTCAAAAGATTAAAACCGATTTAAAAGTTTAAGCCATGTAAGTATGTTTTCGTCTCACGCACGCGCCAATGGCGCCTGCGAGGTAGATTTCAATACAATTTGACTTTCTTGTTTGTATTTCATATATACGTGCTCATGCTTTGCTATCTTGTCGATACATTTACAAATTTCTTCTGAAAATGTGTACCAACCAAAAATAATAGAATACTTGCTCGTCGAATTTCGAGTATGCACAACTGTTTCCGAAAAAAAATGGTCTAAAGTTGTACTTTTTTTAATATTAAACCTTTAAATACTTTACCTATAATTCATTATACAGTTTGGCACACAATAGCTTCTAAGAATTTTAATGTATTTGAACATTATACATATATAAGTACAGTACATGATCAAAATCTCATTTTGCTTTTCGTTTTTCTAATGCCGTCATTCCTTAAAAATTATTTATTAAAGGACTAAGGTCCATAAGCCGTGTTTTTGGCCCATGAAATAAGACTAAAATTCGATTTTGTTATACTGACGTAATTTTTTCACTTTTTAATATTAGAAGGTATATCCTGTACGATTTCAACGATAGTTTTTGCATTTTATTCGGATTTATATAACTTACACAAGCTCAAAGTTCATATTATTCGTAGTTTTTGATGAAAAATACCAATTTTTCCCAATTTTATCTCCATTTTTAATACATTTTTTTAATATTTTACTATGAGCGCAGCTTTGCAAACTTTTATTTTTACATATATTGTACATTTGGATGTATTTTATAATGTATGTAAAGAAGAAAGTGTTGCACGATTGCTCTCATATAAATAATTGAGGTAAAATTAGGAGAAATTGCGTATTTTTCATCAAAAGCTACGAATAATACGAACTTTGAGTTTGTGTAAGTCATATGAATCCATCAAAATGCAAAAACTATTGTTGAAATCGTACAGGATAAACCTTCTAATATTAAAAAGTGAAATAATTAAGTCAGTATAACAAAATCGAGTTTGTCTTATTTCATGGGCCAAAAACACGGCGTATGGAACCTGATCCTTTACAAACAAAATTAATTTTTGAGATTCAAATGAACTTTTTCTTTCCTTAGCAAGAAAATAAATATCTTTTAAGAGTTTTTATTATTTAAAAAATTAATTTAGCTTTCGGTACCTAGTTTTTACGGGGCGAAGTTTTTAGCTCGTAAAATGTATTAATTAATGTTCTGTATTTAAAAATCTCCGCATAATAAACTTAATTTACAAAATTAAGCTCTTAACTTTTAAACTGCTTGTATTTTAACTTCTGAAGGAATACGTTTTTAATAAATTTCCATAAAAATTTGTACGAAAGGAAATCTTTTCTTCCAGGGGAATCTTTGTCACGAACAGTAATTTCTTCCATTCTAAAGTTGAAACCTGCCCCTTTTACTCTCTTTCCTGCGTGTTTATTCCACCAGATAAGCAGCAGTTTGCGTTACACATAGCGTGATCTAATTGTACTTTCTACATTTCACAATTATATAATTGTAAAAGCTGTTTTGTAGCGTAGTTTTCCCAAACTTTGTCTTGGAAAGTCACTCCGTGTTTTCTTGTTTTAATTTAAATACGATAGAAGCTGAAAAGTTTTTGAACTCATGAGAATGTTACTCGGAAAATTTTGAAATTTTAATTTAAGCCATTATTTAAGTTAAAAAAAAATTAAAACTAGTATCTTCTTAATATATATTTAGTTTTGTATTGACCTTTCCTTTGATTTTTGGACATGAGATTTCATTTTGATTATATATATATACCGGGTGCGCCATTAGTTCATTAAAACTCTAAAAATCCATTAAAAAGGAACAAATAATGTTTAAAAAGTGCGTTTTGCACGAATGAGATTAGATGAAGATGGGATTTTTTTAACAACAAAAAAAGTTGTGGTTCAAAACTGACCGATAGGTGGCGCTCTCATGCATAGTATGAAGCAGATTTGTGCTAATCAGGCTGTCTATAAAACACCTCGCTACACGCAGATTCTTCATTGGATGCCAGCAGTATGCTATCGTTACCAGATCAAATGTTGTTGTTTAAGCTTTTTTACAAGAACTCAGAATCGGCAACCACTGCATTGCGAAAATTCATTGCTTCATATTAAATCTACAGAATGCAGAGTTGTGTTGTTATAATCTTCATGTTCATTGTTTTTTACTATAAGCCTGATTTGCATAGATCTGCTTCATATTGTGCATGCCAGCGCCATCTATCGGTCATTATTTGAACCTCAATCTTTTTAGTAATTTTAAAAAATTCGATCTCTCTCTAATCCAGTGGTTCCCAACCTTTTTTGGCTGTGCCGCACCAAAGCATCTCTAAAATGATGATGCCCCCCTCCCCCCCCTCCTCTTAAAAAATATAATTCTTATACAAATTTAAATGAATGAACTGATAGAGTAAAAAACATTTAACATTGATCCTGAAACATACCGAACGTAATGAATGAATCAAATATTTTTTATAATCATCTGATACTACTCGTAGTTTAAAGTATCGTTGGTACATAAAGGGTCACTTTTAATCTCTTCGTAGCGGTATAGAGTGCTCAGAATCCTTGATTAGACCAATCAATAATTTTGAATAAAACATTTTTGTCTTATTTAATCAAAGAATTTCTGCGATTAAATTACACAACAATTTCTAATCAGAATAAAACGTGATAAAAAATTCTGTAAAGGAAGGTCGTCAAGTAATTGTTAAATATACGCTTGAATAGTTTCATGTGTAAAATTGATTTCCATGTGACATATTGCAGTGCGACTCATTCAATAAATAATCGAAAAAGTTGTTTAAAAGTCTAAAATACTCATAAATCGGAAAAATTATAAAGAATTTTTAAATATATAAAAGTATCTAAATATGTTAAATAATTTTTTCTATAATTATTCTGGTAGTTTTGTATTCAAAACTTTTGAATGGAAACTTTTTAAAAAGTGAATAAAAAACTTGTTTTTAGCTCACAGGCTATCAAAGCCTGAGAGCTTATGTGCCCGCCCGTTCTGTATGTATGTATGTATGTATGTACGTATGTACCGCTATAACTCTTGACAGAAATAACCGTTTTGCTTCCAATTTTGTTTATAGGTTCCTTGTGATAAGGCGCTTCCCTGATTAGTTTTGGGGATTGATTGTTTAACTATAAAGGGGGGAACGGGGGGGGGGTAACCCCCCCTTATTAGCTCACAGGCTATCAAAGCCTGAGAGCTTATGTGCCCGCCCGTTCTGTATGTATGTATGTATGTATGTATGTACGTACGTAACGCGATAACTCTTGACAGAAATAACCGTTTTGCTTCCAATTTTGTTTATAGGTTCCTTGTGATAAGGCGCTTCCCTGATTAGTTTTGGGGATTGATTGTTTAACTATAAAGGGGGGAACGGGGGGGGCTAACCCCCCTTAATTAAGATAAATGGTTTTTTCATGCAGAATTGTCCAATTTTCTTCAAATTTTGTATATAGGTTCATTGTGATAAGGTTCTTTCCTGATTAGTTTTGGGGGTTCATAGGTTAAGTATAAAGGAGCTAACGGGGGGGGAATCCTCCCCCTTAATTTAGATAAATGAATTTTTCATGCAGAGTTATCCGATTTTCTTCCACTTTTGTTTATAGGTTCCTTGTGATAAGGCGCTTCCCTGATTAGTTTTGAAGATTGATTGGTTAACTATAAAGGGGGGGGGGAACGGGGGCTAACCCCCCCTTAATTTGGATAAATGGTTTTTTCATGCAGAATTATCCAATTTTCTTCAAATTTTGTATATAGGTTCATTGTGATAAGGTTCTTTCCTGATTAGTTTTGAGGGTTCATAGGTTAAGTATAAAGGGGGTAAAAGGGGGATTAATCCTCCCCCCTTATTTTAGATAAATTATTTTTTTCATGCAGAGTTATCCGATTTTCTTCAAATTTTGTATATAGGTTCATTGTGATAAGGTTCTTTCCTAATTAGTTTTGGGGGTTCATAGGTTAAGTATAAAGGGGGTAACGGGGGGTTAATCCTCCCCCCTTATTTTAGATAAATGATTTTTTTCATGCAGAGTTATCCAATTTACTCCAAATTTTATATATAGGCTCATTGTGGTAAGGCACTTCCCTGATTAGTTTTGGGGGTTCACTGGTAAAGTATAAAGGGGGGAACGGGTGGGACTAACCCCCTTGATATAGATAAATGGGTTTTTTAAGCAGAATTATCAGATTTTCTTCAAATTTTATATATATGTTCATTGTGATAAGGCGCTTCTCTGATTAGTTTTGGGGGTTCTTTGGTTAAGTATAAAGGGGGGACGTGGGGCTACCCCCCTTAATTTAGATAAATGGATTTTTCATGCAGAATTATCCGATTTTTTCAAATTTTGTATATAGGTTCATTGTGGTAAGGCGCTTCTCTGATTAGGTTTATGTGTTCATTGGTTAATTATAAGAAGGAGAAACGGGGGATGGTTCCCCCCTCTTAATATATTGTCGATTTCTTCATTTTTCGAGGGCTTATTTCAAATTCTTTGAAATAAGAATATAATTTACAGTTAGTGTGAATAACCTGTGAGCTCAATGCCGTCAGTTTAACTGGGCAGTTTTCTTTTTTTAATTATTTTATTTTGTTTTTAACACTTTCCAACTAGTTGAAAAGTGTTTATGACTTCGGTTTGTCTGCCGTATGGCCGTCTGCGGTTTGTCCATGATCTAACTCCCGTAAATATGGTCGGATTGACCTGCAATTTTTATATGTTATTTTCGTTATCTATAGCATGTTCCCTATTTCAACTGAAGTGTGTAGCACTTATAGTTTTTTTACAGGGACACTCAAAAGAATTCCGTTACATTACAGTCTATGGGGAAAAATCATTTGCGGTTTTTTTTTTAATGATGTTTCACTATTTTAAACGCATTGAAATTTATATATATCACTAAGGTGCATTACAAGAGGCTTACTACAGAATATTGTGTGTATAGCAGTCATCGTTCATTTACAGGGACACACAAAAGTATTCTCTACTGTCTGTTAACAATAATTCCTGGAAGTGCGTTTTAAATTGCTGAACGTGATTTTAAATTTAACTCACTTTTTGTCGATTACTTGGTGTGTATAAATTCTGTAGATCCTATACAGGGCAGCACAAAAGTTCGCGAACACATTTCCGTTTATTGACAGAAACTCCAAAAGGAAAATTTTAAACTGTGCTACACGTTTCCTAACTAAACTAAAATTTAGCATCCTATATAGTATATATACAAATCTATAGATCATATACAGGGCTGAATAAAAGTATTCGTATATTTTTCCGAATATCGTATATAATGGAAATATATGTTGGAAATTTCTGATTACGTTTTTTAATATGTTTTGCGGTTTCCAAATTGTTTACTTAGATGTTATCTTTCAGCTTATTAAACGGTAATGATTTGTAAAATTATTTTGGAAGCGTTGGAAAGTGTTACGTAATCTATGCTTGACGCATGATTTTTCGTTCTTGTTTAAAATTTCAATGTGTAACTTTTATTTTCAGTCTACAGCATTACTATTACAAAAATAATTCAGAGAGTATGAGTTCACAAAAATCTGGAATTGCCCCCCTGTGGGGCGTACGCCCCCCGTTGGAAACCACTGCTCTAATCCCATTCGTGCAAACCGCAGTTTTTTAGCATCATTTGTCTCTTTTTGTTAAACTTTTAAAGTTTTAACGAGTTTATGGCGCACTCTGTATATATCGTGCAATATGCGCTGAAATTTCAAAATTTTACATTTTCTTTACATTACATTTTCTTCTGTGACAATTTAAAATTTTGTTTAATAAATTAAAGCTAGTTGTTTTTAAGGTTTGAGAAAGAAATCTCTTCGTTTGTACACAAAATGATACGAGTCTTCGTAATTTTTGTATTGACCATTTCTTCCACCACAAAATGCTGTAAATGTACAAGATTAAACGATGAGAGATTCTTCGTTGCCGTAAGCGAGTAAAATGAAGAGAAATTTTATTAGAAACTATATTTTGTATGTAGACATTTTAAAATTATGTTAAAATTTTAGTACAAGCATTAGAATATTGCGATTCCATATAAGGCCACTATTGAATATTCAGCAAAAGAGCTGAATATCGAATAGTGGCCGAATTTTCCTTACATCCCAACTTCTGACCCTTTTCCAAAAGTCTGACAACATAAATAGCCACCTTTTTATATAATCGATCAGTATACTCTGTTAAGATCGAGAAAGAAGTTCAGATTCTATAACGTATAAGAACCGAACATAATACATGTAGCATGAGAGGCTTTTGGTGAAACAAAAGACGATAGCGAATAAAAGCATATATTAAAAAAGTGTTTCTATTGGGACTATCAAATTTTATGACAGAATGAGCTGTCTGGCGGAATTTACGTAGTTCAGGTACGGCCATAAGTTAACTAGCCTCCTTTATTTATTTATTTTAGGTAGATTTCGTAAGAAATACTACCTATTACATTCTCCCCTAAGTTGGAATTTTTGAAAAATTTTTGTCGATCTACGCCGATTATGACCCCCAGAACTCGAAACCACCCCCCAGTTCAAAACTTTATACATATATATATATCTATCTATGTCACTTTTTTATGGACACGATAACTCCAATAATTCTGAACAAATCTCTCCCATACTGATACATAAAATCAAGGGGCATAAAATCTCGGTCATGTTCGTTAATGGGCAAAATCGAACCAAGGGCAGGGGGGGGGGGATAAGAGGGCTTTTTGTGAAAACAGAAAAAAACCCCATAATTTCTTAATTATGATACATATCGAATCCGTTTAAAGTTATTATTACTTCTAAGAAAAGGGCCGAAAATTTATGTATGGCAAATTTTTGATATCATTAAAAATGGCCCCAAAGGGGGGGGGGTTAAAAAAAATCATAACCGTCAATTCACAAGATATCAAATCCGCTTAAATTTCTTATAAATCCTCTTAATATTATCTAAAACTTTTATACTGACAAGTTTTTTATAGGACCCAACCCTTATAGCAAAAATAAATAAATAAATAAATTAATTAATTAAAAAAAACTTCCTGCTAGCCCCGCTTGCAAACAAGTTAGGTTCCGAAGTGGGCGGTTTCAACTGCCGTACATGGCAAAAAGGTAATTTCTTCCGCAATTCCCAACAAACAGGCGCCCCAAGGCGGCCTGCGTCTTCGAAATCTACCTGTGCCTGTAGGTCGAGCAGTCAGGGATTTTTTATTTATTAGCACATATCCCTTGATGTCATCAGGGAAGATTGATTATGGCTATTATATACATTCAATACACAAAAGGTATTCACCGGTACAGCTTAGACAGACTGTAGTGGAAACAACGGACAGTTATATGAATATTCTTCAGAAATTGTATAATTCCATGAGGGTCAGCAGACTTGTATAAAACCAAAAACTTTCTGCGCCCATAAATATTGCCTCAAAAACTTTCTGCAAATTAATTTAATGTTTAATAAAATTACGTGTTATAATATTTTGACAATATAAATTAAAAACAGTAGTTTAAAATAATTACCATTTAAAATTAATTAATAATAATTAAAGAATTATTATTTTGGTTAAAAATAATAATAAAACTAAAAATCCATGATAGGAAATGCTGAATTCTTATCAATTAAATTTTTTCAATGCATTTAGAAACAACCCAATCCTTAATATTTTCACCTCTTCGCAAGCGTCTGTAATGTCACAACAATGTTTTGAATCTTTAAAATTTTGAATTGTGCGCAATCAGTAAATAAATCATACATAAATTGGGGAATATTTTTAATTTTTTGGTATTTAGAAAAAAAAAAAATAGATTTTTTTTTTTCCTAAAAAAATTTTCTGCGAAGTTTCGAATTTTGCAGAAAATTTTCCGCGCACGGCGCACAGTGGAGTATTTGACCCAAAAACCTGGCCAAAAATGCAAAAATTTAAATTTCGTCAACAATTGTAAAAATCACATTTCTTGATAGTTAACTAATTGATGCGTCGATCTATGTCTATTTTTGGAACCTGAGTTATATCTAGTGGCTCCTGGCCTCAGTTGAAGAGGAAGTTTTTTTGTGAGAAGACGTGTTTTTTGTTGATTTTAGGCGTTGTTATGTTTAAATATAATTTTTTTGTGTCTCAATGAATTGTTGAATTGAAACTAAACAGGACTTGCGTGTTTAACAAAGGTCAGAGCTTAGTGTTAAACTATGTGTAAATTTAAACAGTTTAGTTTTTAATGTAATAATGAAATATTAAATGTGTAAAAGGGTCATTTTTAAAGTGTTTTTCGCTCTAATTTAAACATATCGAAAGCTTTTTAAATATGTGCCGGGCTTTGCCGGACCATGTTTGAATTATAATTATATTAGTTATAGTCTTGAGTGCCAATTTCTGCAAAAAAATCTTCCGCATATTGTTGCCATTTTTTTATATAATTTTTTTTCGAGTAGACTACTTAAATCCCATTTTTTGCGGCAACCGAATTGAAAAGATAAAAACTTTATTTTTACTCTAGTATTGCAGGTTTTTAGCTTACAGGATATTGCCTGAGAGCTTTTGCCCCTAGATATTCTGTATGTATGCATGTATGTACCTACGTAAGTACGTACATACATACGCAACTCGATACCTCTTGATAGAAATATCAGATCGGCTTCAAATTGTAAATACTTATTTACTGAAAAAAGTGTCTCCAATTAGTTTCGGAGGCTCATAGGTAGAAAATAAGGGGAGAAAGGAGGGAACTAAAGAAGTCTGGAGAAGACGCAGAAATGATTAAAAGGTTGTAAGTAACATTGGAAGTCATAAAAAGGGGGCATCGCATTGACGAAAAAAAAATTCCAAACATCTGCTGATGAAACAGCAAGACTGTATCTGAACCTTTACAATTGGTACCCCATGATTCCAACAATGCACAAGGTTTTGATTCATGGTGGCACTGTAATTAAGAAAGCAGTCGTACCCATTGGCTAACGGTCAGAAGAAGCTGCCGAGTCCAGAAACAATCACTTTAGACAGTACCGTACAAAGTACTCAAGAAAGTGCAATAGAAAAGTTCGCAATACAGAAGTTTGCTATAGAGATGTTCCAAATTGGCTTCTTTTAAGTAGTGATGCTTTTAGAAACTGCTCTAGAAAAAGACCAAGGGAAAAGAGCAAGGCATACAGTAGCGAGACCCTACAACTTCTTCTTCCAGCTAGGTCTGATGGTAGTCCTGATAAAAGCCAAGAAGAGTGTGATGAAGAAGATGAAAAACAGAGTTCTGAAGAATCAGATTGAAACTGGTAATCTATTAAATACAATGAAAAACCAGCATCTCTATACTGTAGAGACTCCACTGTATTAAATGTATTATCAAATGTAAATAATCTTTATTAAATGTAAATTAAATGTAGTAATTATTATTAAAGTAAATTAAACGTAAATAATAAATTTTATAGATAGTACAATTAAATACTTTTAATTAAACAATACTAGTAAGTAAAAAAATCTATCAACAATTACTTTTCTCTTATAAACAGTAAACATTTAAGGCTGCTAGTCACTCGACTTCCAAACTCCCTTCGGTAATGTTAAGTCTGTGGGCATGTGATGTATTCGTATTTTTAAAATATCTACTTAGTAAATTAATATTTTAACTTCTTTTTTCTTTGTGCTCTTCTTAAATGATGTCTCTTTTTTTCTTAGTTGTCAAAATATCTATAAAATGTATACTTATTATTATGTGAAGTGTTAAAATTTTACTTACACTTCATCAGCTTTTAAGATATAAAATATTAAACTAAGCTATGGATTTGTATGTATACTACATGCTAAAAGTTAGTTCAGTGAAACGCATAACAAAGTTAAACATTTCCATTCAGCCATTTCAGGGAATAAACGGAAATGTGCTTGAGAAATTTTGTGCAACCCTGTATATGATCTATAGAATGTATCCACACCAAGTAATATTAAAAAAAAATCAATTTAAAAATGCATGCGAACTTCCAGCAATTATTGGTCATAGGCTTCAATAGTTAAATTTATTCTTCAGCCAAATACTTTTGTGTGTCCTTGTAAATGAACGATATATTCTATGCACACCATATTCTACAAAAAGTGCCTTTAGACACCTCAGTGATGTATATAAATTTCAGTACGTTTTAAATAGTGTGATATCATTAAAATACAGAGCAAACGATTTTTTCCCATAGACATAATGTAAGGGAATTCTTTCGGGTGTCTTTGTAAATGAACCGTAAATGCTATAGACTTAATTTACAATACCAAACATTCCATATTGATACCCAATAACAACTAACAATTTCAAAGCAATCGGACTATATTTACATAGAAAAATATTTTTGTCCAGGATTTCGGGTCAAATACTCCACTGTGCGGCGTGCGTCTATATTATACAATTCTGAGGGTCAGTTACTGTTACCTCTAAATGCCGTAAATGCATTAAATGAAACGCTGAGAGATACTTAAGCAAGCAACGTGCGCTCTGAGATTCTTGTAATAAAGATGTATTTTATGTAATTTTTTGATCGTTTAAACCTTTAAAATGATGTTATAATTAACTCCAGACATTGAAATATTATTTCACATTTGTTGCGGTTTCCTGACTCTATTTCGATACTCTTTGGCGCAGACGATATTCTAGGAATTGAACTGAATTGATTTTTGTTTATGAAAGAACTTGTTCTATGGTTTTGTGAGCAAAAAGACGACGTACGTAGATTTAAAAATGAGTGGAAGATTTTTTATGTAAATATTTTGTTTTATGTATTATGCTAGTGTACGTCTTTGTGAATCAAATGTTAGTTTTTGTCTAACCATACATCTTCCATTTGAATAAATACTTGTTATCGAGAATCTCCATTTAGAAGCGTTCCTTCGAATCCATGTTCTGAGGTAAAGAAAAGTTGAGATTTATTGATTTACGTAAGATAAAGAGAACTATTATATTTTTTATTTCAACATTTGTTCCACCTCATCATTAAAAATAGTGTAGCATCAACATTCATACAGAAAAAAAAAAAAGAAAAAAAAAAACATATCTTGGTTTGACCATAATTATTGTGTGACATTAATTTAAGGTAGTTCTAAAAAAAAAAAAAAAAATCCTTGCTCAACAACGCTAAACTTTCTGACACATTTACGGACTCATTTTTAAACATAAAAGCGTGTGAATATTAAAATGACTTGGAATCGAACAGTTTTTTTTTTTATTTTCTTTTACGATAAATGAATTACATCTTGAGTTATAAGGGATTGTTGTCTAAGAATGGCATTTTTTCCCCTTTCCTATCGCGTCTGGAAACCTTTGACAGCACTTTCTGACAAATATTTTGCCTTTACCAAAAAAACATAATTTGATTACATAATTTCTTACTAAGAGCACTTGCCAATTTGATACGTTTGCGAACGAAAATGAATTAAAAATTGTATCAGAAAGTAGCCAATTTAGATATGAGAACAGAGCCTTTATATATTTTAGTCCTTAAACTAGATTAAAACTCTATGATCTTACCGTTGCAGAAAATGCAATGATACAATCTTTTTAAATTACTGAACAAACTCCAAATACATCCTTTACACTCGAATAACTTCTGATCCTTTCCGAAAGTCTTATAAAATAAATAGCTACCTTTTAAGTAATCGATCAGTACACACTATTATGATCGAGAACAATGTGCAGGTTCTATAACGCAAGACGCGAAACATAATACTGGTAGCATAAGAGGCTTTTGATGAAACAAAAGTCGATAGAGAGAGAGGGTGAGCGAAAAAGCATAAAATAATAAAAGCGTTGCTATTGGGACCATCAAATTTTACGGCAGAATGAGCAGTCTTCACCTAGAAGTTTCATTACAGGAGGAATTTTACGCTAGTACGAACACGGCCATGAGTTAACTAGCCTCCTTTATATATATATATATATATATATATATATATATTTTTCCCCTTCCCTCCTTACAAAATGAAAGCGTCAAGATAATGGAAAATTAAAACCATATTTTTGTAGGTATCAAAGGAAATTTAATGGCGTTTGGAAGGAAACAAAAGAAGTACAGCAACCACGCGCATAATGAAAATTTTTAATTTAATGGTATCTAATTTAGATTTAAATTAATGGAAAAATTTTGCTTGAAAAGCAAACTGTTGAAAATTTTTAAGCTCGCGACTCTGATGAAAGTTTTTTTTTTTTTTATGTTTTTTAGGTTTAAATAAGCTGAAACAAAATTAGATTGTGGTTTTAGATAGTTAAAAGTAGGAAAATTATATGTAGGCAGTCGCTAAAGAAAAGTAAACGCTTATTTTAGGAGGCGTATAAATGTCAGTGGTGGAGCATTATTATTGTGTTAGGGGGCACTGCAAAGTATAATATTGATATTTTATTATTTGTTATTAAATTAGGCTTGATAATTGAATCATTGTTATCAGCTTACAACAGAATGAAAATATTTTGCGGTAAACTTCTTTTTTTGTCTATCGAATAACTATTTCAGATAATGGACGGTTGGTTATATATTTTCTTATTTTTGTACATTTTTCCCTTCAACAGGATTTTCTGAATTTTTTTATTGGCTTACGCGAAGAAACGCTCAAGCTAATGTTAAGTCTATGGGAAGGTTCTTGCGCGATTTCTCGCTCGCATTTTAATATTTTCAAACCGGTTCCGAAATTAGAAATATCCGCTTATAAAAAAAACTGTAACTAAAATCGAAAAATGAAAAACTAACAACGTTAGTGATCGGCCTCAGCTATCCTATGCAAAAAAAAATCATTTAAAAATATTAAAATGCGAGCGTGAAATCGCGCAAGAACCTTCCCATAGACATAACATTAGCTTGAGCATTTCTTCGCGTGACTAGCGTAGGCTCTTAAAGGGCCACTTCACTGAAACTCCTCGATCGCGAAATCCCATGGAAAAACTTAAAAGCGCGGTTACTTATTACCTAATATAATTATTAAAATATGGTTTTCACCATCGGAAGGTAGACGTCAGATGCCGACGATATGCGTTTTTAAAATTTGTCTCCTTAAATTTTAAGTATTTAAAAATTCCCTATAAATTTTGAAATTTCCACTTGATGAAATTAGATAATCTTCTTAGAAAAACTTAAAATTTAAGGAGACAAATAGTTTGAAAATTTTGATTTTAAAAATTATAGTTTTTAAAGCATTTAAAACCAAGAATTCTTATACGACCAAAATTATTCTCTGTGACAATTCATTCTGATTTCCTTTGTGTATTCTGCGAAATGCACAAATAGAAGAACTGGCAGAAAAGGAGAAATAAAAGTATATAGAAGATAAACTTCAAACACAAAATCACGTGCAGAAAAATGAAAGAAAGGTGTTTTTAAAATATACTACTACGTGCAAAGAAGGAAAAATATAGAGATGGAAAATGCAGGTCATGAAAGGTTTAAGAAACTGAAAGATGAAATATAATAATTTTATGAATGTATGTTGGTATTACAGCTACACATGTAAGAAATTATTAAATTATAACGAATAAAATACCAATAAATTTATTTGTTACTATTTTACTTTACTAGATGTTACAAAAATAAATATTTTAGTCAATATTTAATGTGTATGCAACGAGAATCTGATGGAGAAGTAATAGAGAATATCTACGACGAATAAAAAAGTACAAAACGAAAATACGAAACACGAAGAAAAAGCTTTATTGAGTTTATAAAGAATTTTTGCTATTTGAGTTTTTAGGAGAAAAAAAAAATTAAAACATTTTGATTCGAATGTGCTGCAGGAATTGATCTATGAACTATTTTATTTTTATCATTTTTGTCTAATATCAAGCCTTTATAATATAAATATTAAAAAGATATTTCGATAAAACAGAAATTGACGCAATGACCAATAAATAATTAAGTATGTGGTTTTTAAATAGTATATAGTATAAGAGTATTGAATTAAAAAGATTTTTCTGTGATTGAGTCATTATTGTAAAAATAATTATATGTTCATGATATCCAAAAATAATTACTGCAGTTTCGTGTTTTCTTAGGATGCAGTATTAGAGAGATGCAATTACCTTTGTTGTTTCAAGATAACTATCTCTTAATGTTAAGTTTTACCTTCTCACAGCCACAAGCGGTGAATTTTTATGTGCCTTACAGCTGGTAAAGTGGCACTAAAGAAACCAGATTTTTTTTTTTTGCCCTCGGATCTCGAATTTATTCAAGTCAATATGTAATTACACTGCGACGATGAAAGTATCACTTTGATAAAAGTTTCATATTATCATAGAGAACGTCAGTTGCAAAGCAATGAATATGTGAAGTTGGAAAGGGGTTTTTAACCCCTTCGGGACCGGCGGCTTTTACACAAATTTTATTCGGTTGACACCACTTTAAAAAAAAAAAAGCTACCTTTACTTAAACTATCGCAAAAGTGCTCGAATTAGAGAAAGCAAGTATTACTTTTATTTTTTACTGGTGCCTAAAAGAAATTCTGTATGCTCTTTTTGAGGGTGCATGTATGCACCCATGGTCCCGAATGGGTTAAGGATCTGGACCTCCCCCTCCCCTCCTTCGAAATCAGTGTTTTTGGGGGCAAATTCTACCCATTTCCATATCCCCAAGTAAGGTTACCCCGCTTATTCCTGGCCCCAGAAATAAAATACTGCCTACGTTCAGGACTAAAAAAAAGGGCTAGGCTCTTCTCTAGCCCTGATTTCGTTACTAATTGGAAATAATGATCACAAAACATTTTATAGCCTCCATGATCTGACCTGACCCAAATTCGATTAATTTCCTTGGAGATGTATCGCCTAAGACAAATTGTTCCTTTCTTTTACCAGCCGAATTGGAAAACTGGGCTCTGATTATCAGTTGTTTATGCAATGAACTGGTAAAGGGTGGTGTTAGGAGCGGAAGGATATGATTTTTAGAATAGAAATCTCCAGAATCGCTCAACAAGCACACCTGGAATAGCACTAGTATGTATTTGTATATATATAGTATTTTTTTTTTTGCATAATTGTATAATTTTGTTACCACATTTAAGAAAATTTCTCAAGGCCACTGCAAGTGTATTTAGTGTCGAAGTGTAGAAAATTTTATTTGACGATAGATCGGTCGTGATAATTAACTGAGATGATGAAATGGCTTCGCGCTTGGCGTTACAGGCCATAGGTGATGGTGGTAAATCGAGCGGTCGCCCAGGACAGCTAAAAATCAGATGGAAAATTTTTTCATAGTGCAAGTAACAAATTTTAATTTGCATCAATTTTCAGATTTTAAACTCTTGATGTCCTTGGATCCCCTAAATGTTTGTTTTGGTTATTCGAGATTTCTGGAATAAACTTGTTATCGAAGAACGGAAATCGACATTTTCTGTTTGGTTGTTGTTCATCCCAGTGGCAAAGTAATTTTCATGTAAGTATCCATGCCAACAGATACATTTTTTACCAGTTTTTACTAATTATGCATAAATATAAATTAAAAGTGCTCTAATTGATATTGATCTATTTTTAAAATTGATCTATTTTCAATAAAATATTGATCTATTTTTATTTTTGTAGATTCATTTTGACGTATTCATACAGGTTGTTAAAATGGAAACAGGGGGGGGGGGGTATCACTGTATCAGTAAAGGCATATCTATGGTATTTTATGTTTGGAAGGGTATTAACTGACACATTTACAAATTTGTTTGGGTTTTTAACGGATACATCAGAGAAGGATGCCTTTTGTGGAAGGATGCCCTAAGGCCGCTAAAATACTTCTACTCAGAGCTGCTAAAATCTTTTGCCTAGAGCCGCTAACAGCCTAAGCACAGCGTTCGATGCCGGAGTACCAATTGCACCTCCTTTTCTACGCCCTAAATGTTTTTACAGTAGGCCATAAAACTGCTAAATCTGTTTGAAAAATATCCTATATAAAGGTGTAAATCATTGTTTTGAGCAGAAGTTTTGCTTCGTGTGTTCAACTCTGTTGTTTTTTATTTTTACAAGTCCTTTCTATTCTCTTTTCATACCATTTTAATATCATCTGTAAATCAATTAATTGCCTCAAGATTTTCTATCACTTACTTTTTATTGTTCCAAGTTCATTTATTGATTATAAATACACGATACTCTCTGTCTATGAGTTTTTATTCTTATAATGTGAAAGTTCTCTGCCACTATGCCAAAAATCTCTTCCTATTTTGAGAATATCTTACAGAGAAAACAGCTAAGGTTTACTCTTTTTATAGGACTCTGGTTCAGCGGAGATAAAACTGGGGCACACATCAGTTAGAGTATTTTGTTCGATTTTTATGGGGGTCAAAGCGCCGAAAGTATTTCTTCTGTGCTCAGCGTACATTAATATCGTATAGAGAGAGATTCTTCTGACGGTATTGATCGCTTTTTCGAGCAGCGAGTTATTTTATTTTCGCGTTAATGTAAAATTATTTCTCATGTTTTTGTTTCATAGATTATTGCTGTTGTCTAAATATTTTGTTTATTGCATTATTTTTATAAGTGAATAAAAAAATTAAGTAAGTATTAATAAAATATGTATTTCATAAACTTTTCCCTTCGATACATTTTAGTGTTATTCATTACTTGTTTGGAGTATTTGTTTTATCGTTAAATAAACGTCAAACTTTGCTTTGCATCATCCTTTTTGCAAGGGACAGATTTAGTGCAGTTGTTTGTGTGTTTAGTACAAATATTACTATCTTGTAGCCGAAGTTCACAAGTTCTATCTTGAGCGGTTTTAAATGAGGTGAGTATTCAAGTTTCCCAGGTTCGTCTTTGCATGAAAACGAGAATTTACACATTTTTAGATAGATTTCGTAAGAAATACTACCTATTACATTCTCCCCTAAGTTGGAATTTCTGAAAAATTTTTGCAGATCTACACCGACCATGACTCCTAGAGCCCACAACCACCCCCAGTTCAAAACTTTATCTATCTATCTATCTATGTCACTTTTTTATGGACACAATAACTTCCATAATTCTGCACAAATCTCTTACAAACTGATACATAAAATCAAGCCGCATAAAATCTCGGTCAAGTTCGTTAATGGGCAAAATCGAACCAAAGGGGAGGGTGAGGGGGGGGGGGGGGGGGGGCTTTTTGTGAAAATAGAAAAAACACCCCATAACTTCTTAATTGTGACACACATCGAATCCGTTTAAAGTTATTATTACTTCTAGGAAAAGGGCCAAAAATTTATGTATGACAGATTTTTGATTTCATTAAAAGTGCCCCCAAGGGGGGGGGGGATAGGGGTTTCAGAAGAAAAAAATTCATAACTTCGTTAATACACAAAATGTCAAATCCGCTTAAATCTATATATTTAAAACGCTAAGCGGTTTGTTTCGACAATCCGTGAGAACAAACTACTACATCAAATTACATCATTCTTTTTTTAAATGAAAGATATTTGGTCACAGATTTGTTATCGTGCATTCGTTTGTTCGAAAATTTAATTAATTACCCGTAATCTTAAATTAAAATTTTACTTCTGCTTATGACGTCATAAAGTCGGCAATCGGATTAACGCCCACTGTTGCGACGTACAGAGTTTATTTTCTGAACTCAATGATTGCGAGCATAAAAAATAAATATTAAATATTAAAAGCACGTGACTTTTAGGCCGAATTTTTTAATTTGTAAGTTAAAATATCGTTAAAATGTTTAAGTATTTCGGTAAAAATATTTATCCGTGTGTTTTATAAGCAAATAAAAATTCATATTTACTGTGACGTCCCGGAAATATTGTCCATTGGGTTCATTTTCATTTTATCATTAAGCATTATAACTTTGTTGATGCCATTTTTTTTCATTACAATTAAATGCAAAATATATTTTTATTTGTATGCATGGTGCTTAAACATAAATGTACGTGTGAAAAGTTTGTACCGGTGAAAATGACGTTATGCTTAGCTTGAAATGCATTTTAACATTGATAAAACTAAAAAGAAAAATTTATATGATTGTTTCAACATGGCGTAATATTAACTGATATTTCAATTTTTAATTTTAAAGATTAGAACTGGAGCCTTTATTGGTTGCTTCATCTTGATTGCATACCTTGATTACATGTTACCTATTACTTATTTTAAATTATAGGATTAAATTATAGGAATTATAGGATTTAAATTATTAAGATTTCCTTTTTTAATAAAAAAATTCACAAAAGTAAAGAATTTCAGGGAAAAAACTTGAAATAATGATTGTATTTTTAGCTAGAATAAACAATGTAAGGCTAATATTTTATAGGAATTATTTTGGTAGGTTTGTTATAAGTTCATTTAACAGTTCCTTATTAGCGGCAAAGTCTTATTTCTTTCACTGTGAATTTTTCTTTCGATATCAAAAAATGGTAATCTACTTTTGGACGACAACCAAAACACACTGGCAATATTCAGAAATGTATAACGGTTGTGACAACAAACGGCACTATCGCTTTAGCTTTCATCGCGCTTACATCACTTCTAAATACTAAAAATTTATTTTTTTTTACTACATTTTACAATTTCAATTCTTACATCCTCCATTAGAAAAAAAAAATTAGCTTTGGATTGAAATTTATTTGAAATCTGCCGCTTAATTTAACGACTTTTTAAATAATTTTCAAGCATGAAATATTTTTCAATTCTATCTCAACAATGACCATCCGTTTGTTTTAATAATGTAAAATAGCCCCTTGGAAAGTTGCAACAATTGAAAATAGGTATCCCTAACCTTCATGAAAAGTGAAAAAAAAATTATAATAAAAACCTGATAAATCATAAGATCAGATTATCCATAAGATAGAGTATTTTGGCGCTAATATAAAATCTATCAAAAGAAAAAAAAACTATTTTTAGTTTATGATTAACATAAAATTGATATGTTGAATTCGTTGATGTATATGTTGAATCAGAATATGCTAGGAACTGTTATTTATAATTTTTTTAAAGATCCATTGGATATTTAACTGTATAAGAGACCGACTGTGATGGAAAAGGAATAATCATCCTGATTATGTAAAGGGATAGAAGAAACCATACAAATAAATTACAATTGAAAACATTAAAATTCTCCCTCATCTGCATATTAATTTATTATTTTTAACAAAAATTCTTCATTTTTACATAAAAATTGATTAGCTTAAAATAATGGATGCGTTTTAGAAGATATGGATTTGAAATGAACAATGATTAAAGAGGACATTTTAAAACTTTTAATTTAAACATTTAAAACTTTCTTTAACATCGAATTTCAACGGTGCCTTTGGGCAGATGCAATACATATGCGCATAGGAGCTCATTCGATTGCATTATCACAGGGGGGGGGGGGGTGCTTATACTATGTTCTTTTATTTACTGAATATGAGATGAAAGTAGGAAATTTGTATGATACTTTATAGGTCCATGACTTTTTTTTTTTTTTTTTGGTGGGGAATATGGTGGTAATGTCAAACTGATTTGCATTACACATTTGTTTACGGAGTGTGCATTTGGAGTTTGCATCAGAAATAGCATTTCACTGGGGGGGGGGGGGGATTTTTTAAAATAAAATATTTGAAAGACTGTTTCATACGAAGCCCTACTTAAATAATAAAGAAGCTTATTTTACTGATATTGTTATAGTATTTTTTTTCCGTCACGTTTTGACGGGTTCCATCTAGTTTATTGTAAATCTCCTTAAAATTATCTACAACTTTTATACTGACAAGTTTTTATAGGACCAACTCTTACAGCAAAATAATAATAATAATAATAATAATAATAATAATAAAATTTCTGCTGGCTTTGTCTACAGGCACACATATATTTAGAAGTGGGCGGTCCCAACTGCTGCATCATAGCAAAAAAAGTCTTTCTTCTGCAATTCCCAATAAACAGGCGCCCCACGGTCTGCGTCTTCGAAATCTACCTGTGCCTATATGCCGAGCCGTCAGGGATTTTTTTATTCAAAGTTCCAGTCTGAATGTTCTTGCAGCAGTAAAAATTGCCAGATGCTTATTAATATCTTTCCTTTGCATAATTTTTACTTCACAACCGTTTCTACCAATTTATCTATTCTTCTTTACATCTATCCGGAAATAGTGACATTTGTATCAAAAACTAATTTCGTCAAGTTAATTTTATGACGTGACATACATTGCAAAGTTTTATAATTTACAGCTTTATAAGAAAAGTAAGTAGCATGCCATGATTTTCATGTAATTTATGCAGCAACAAGAATATTTTGATTAAATGATGCTATCTAATACAAATCTTATATTGTAAAATCACATCCGCAAAACAGTGACTCCGCTAGACTTTTCTAATCCCTGGATCCCGGAACTTTCCAAAACCTAAGTCCTTTTTCGCAAAAGTGTTTTTCTGTCTTTAGTAATAAGAACATTGCAGTATTTTACTACGAAATATGTCTCCCTTAAGATTAGTTAGCAAAATGTGTATTCCTTTCTGGAAGAAAATTATGAATCCTAAAGGACTTATCGCAGTTTCTTTTGTTTCCTTTTTCCATTTTATTTTATTTTATTTTTATTTTATTTCCTTTCTTTCTTTCTTTCTTAAAAAAAAAAAAAAAAAAAAAAAAAAAAATAGATGTTAGGGTGAAGACATGATATCATTGAACAAATACTTATCTACACTTGAAGAAAATCTGCAAAATGTAATAATTTAATTGTCAAGTTTATTTTCCAAATAATTAATTTGTTTAAACTTGGTATAAATTTGGGGTATTTTTGTTTTTAACACTTTCCAGCATAGTTGAAAAGTGTTTATGAATTCGGTTCGTCTGTCTGTCTGTCTGCCGTCTGACCGTGCTCTAACTCGCGCAAATATAATCGGATTGCCATTCAATTGATATGTTATTGAGGTTTACTATGGAATGCTCGGTATTGAAAATTAAGTGTGTGGCACTTATAGCTCTTTTACAGGGACACTCAAAAGAATTCCGTTACATTATGGTCTATGGGGAAATATCAATTGCGGTGTATTTTAACGATGTTACACTATTTCAAACATATTGAAATTTATATATATATATATAACTGAGGTGTGCACTACAAGAGGCTTAATATAGAACGTGGTGTGCATAGCTCTTACAGTTCGTTTATAGGGACAGAATTTCGTTACATTGCGGTCTATGGAGAAAATCATTTGCGGTGTATTTTAATTATTCGCTTTTTCAAACATATTTAAATTGATATTTATATATATATCACTGAAGAGCATTACAAACGGCTTACTATAGAATATTGTGTGTAGAACATACATCTGTCATTTACAGGGACACATAAAATAATTCTTTTAAAGTGTTGTTTGTTAAATATAATTGATGGAAGTGCGTTTTCAGTTTCGGAACGAGTTTTTAAATTTTAATTTTTTGCCTATTACTTACTGTGTATAAATTATATATATCATATACAGGGCAGCACAAAAGATCTCGAGTACATTTCCTTTATTGACGGAAATTCCAGAATGAGAATTTTAAACTGTCTATGCGTTTCCTAACTGAAATAAAATTTAGCATTCTATGGAGTATATATACAAATCTATAGATCATATACAGGGCTGCGCAAAATATTTAGGATAGTTTTCCGAATATTGTTGGTAATTCCTAAAATTTGGTTTTTATATGTGTTATGCGTTTTCCGAAATGTTTACTTGGACATAATCTTTCACCTTATTAAACGGTACCTATTTCTAAATTTATTTTGGAAGTGTTGGAAAATGTTACACAATCTATGCTTGACGCATGATTTTTCGTTCTTGTTTAAATTGAATTTATACAATTTCCAAAAGTTTATATTTCCATATTGTATTTTGTGATTACTTAGTATATTCGTAGAGAGAGCGAAAAAAGGGACACTGATGGCCCTATATAATTGCCTCTGTAAGAATTTTGAAGCCTTCAATTTGTCGATTAAAAAAAAAAAAAAAAAAAAAAAAAAATCGAAAACTTTAACAGAATGTCGATGATGTATTTGTTAAAAGAGTACTTCAGATAAATAATTTATACTTTTAAAATTACCTTTATTTGAAATATTCTTTAGAATCCTTCTTTTATGGGTACACTGCAAAAAAAATATTACAGTATATTACTAGCATCCCAGTTGCCAGTATTATACCGTAAAATTAACAGTAATAACAGTAAATTAAGCGGTAAAGTAATACGCTGCCGCGCAATGTAGGTATTTTTTTTTAACATAGGTACACTGCAAAAAAAAAAAAAAAAAAAAAAAAAAAAAAAAAAAGTGCTGATTTTACAGTATGATACTGGCATCCCAGCTGCCAGTATTATACCTTAAAATTAACAGTAAAATAAGCAGTTATACGCTACCGTGCATGCGCGACAGCATATTACTGCTTATTTTACTGTTTATTACTGTTAATTTTACGATATAATACTGGCAGCTGGGATGCCAGTATTATACTGTAAAATCAACACTTTTTTTTCTATTTGAGATTGTTTCCTACATTTTGAATCGCGAAATGCTCTTAAAGTGTTACTTGCTGTGCTCACTTCATATTTTTATTTTACTTCTTTTATGAAACAAATGTCTCTTTTACATCATATTTAATGTTTGCTGTCCTATTATTATCACATTTCGGTAATTCAAGTTGCCATATTCTGCATGCAAAACTCATTTGTACTTTACCGAAATTCCATACCAAAAGCATGTAAATTATGCGAATAAATGCAATATATTGAAATTGGTATGACGACCTATATATTATCTACACATTTCAAAGTGATCAAAAGTAAAAACCCATAAGAGTGAATGGGTAGTTTTTATATCCGCTAAATACTAGAAAAAATTTTACGTAGTTAAAAAAGCATGATTTTTAAGATTTTTCTCGGACAATCTTTCTTCCCAATGCATGTTTTGAGATCATGTTTTTTTTTTTTTTTTTTTATTTAGATATTAATATAAAGGTTAAAAAACATACCTACATTCCAAATTCCTATTGATTTTAGGACTAGTGGTTGAGATGTTAAAATAAGCTACGAACATATATACTTTTTAAATAAGTTTCTATTTATCTGCAACAATGATATATTAAAAACATTGTTTTACATTAAATGAAAAAGAAGTTGTTTTATTTATATATATTTTTTTATTATTAAATAAATTTCCTAATTTGCGTAATGGTCTCAGAAATGGGAGAAGAGAAGACAATACAGTGATTCATAATTTTTCGATTCATAATTTTTCTCCTTTGCTTGATTTCGTGTTTATTTTTTCTATAATTTCATTTTTATCGCAATCCGTTTTCTGCACGCACTTTTTTTCATCGAATTTTTTCTTCTCTCATCCTCCCTGGAGCATCTTTAGAAGTGTTTTTGCTTTGTTCGTTAATTTCGTAATTTTGTTTCCCAACACTCCCTTCCCTTGCTTCCTTACTCATTTAAGTTTCTTGCATTTTGGAGGCTATATATTATCTCTAAATGAACTGTTGTTATTTTTTCTTCTTTTTAACAATGCATTAAAAACACGTTCATTAGTTTTTTAAGGAGACCATTTTTTTCTTCTATTTTTTTTTTCTCTTCTGACTGAGATTTTTCATTATTGTTTTTTATGCACATCATTGAGATTAACGTTAATTGCTTATTACACAGTTGAAAGGTTTGAAAAAATAATCTTCATAATTGCACCGTTTGTTTATTTTATTTTAATTTTTTTTGTAACTATAGCACCATGTTTTGACTCGTTTAGTATGATAAAATAAAGTTTCCTACTTAGCCGTTTAGGGCATTTTCACCAAATAACAAGAATGAAGAATTATTGTCAGCCTTTATTTATACGTCAGAATGGTTGAGATAAATAAATATTTTTTAATTTTAAAATTACTGTTATTTTAAATATTCTTTGAAATTCTTTTTTTGTAATGGGTATTTATGTTAGAAAATGTACCTACACTGCAAAAAATAATTGTTGATTTTGCAGTATAAAACTGGCACCCAGCTGCCAGTATTATACCGTAAAATTAACAGTATTAAATAGTAAAATAAGCAGTAATACGCTGCCGTGCAAGCAGTAATACGCTGCCGCGCAAGCAGTAATACGCTACCGCGCATGCACGGTAGCGTATTACTGCTTGCACGGCAGCGTATTACTGCTTATTTTACTGTTTAATACTGTTAATTTTACGGTATAATACTGGCAGCTGGGTGCCAGTTTTATACTGTAAAATCAACAATTATTTTTTGCAGTGTATATATCCCTAATTCATGGATTTTAGGACTAGTGATTGAGTTGGACTGTTAATAAGTCGTTATCTTTATTAGTCGTTGATATGTCATTTGTATGCTCTTTTTATGTTTTGTCTTCAGTGGTGTTATATTTATATATATAACATAAATCGATTTTAAATAACATTACAATCTAATCCAAATTAACAGCCCAATCCGCCGAGTAGTTTTGGATTTATGCTTAAAAAACTATTATCCTTACAGTTTGTATTGCAAGTATTAAAAAGGTATTTAACATTAGAATTTCCAAACTTTATATCTGCATAGTTCACAGAATTACTACCCGTTTAGTATCAAGAAGTAAAATTTACCAAAGAATCCAGATATAATGTCAAATTGCGTGTTTGGAAATTTCGAATTTTGTTGCAATTTCAATATGGAGACATTCTCCCGAGCTTTTTAATTTATTTTTAAAAATAAATTGAAAGAAGACATAATTCCTAATAGAATGGTTATTTTCGGCCTATTGAAGTAAACGCAATATTAAAGAAACAAATTTTGTTGCTCGTTAAATATTAGAATGCAAATTTCTCAAGATCTTGAACCGCATTCATATTCAATCGGATACGATTAAAATCGTCTGGTCTCAAGCTACAAAAGTCCTCCTTAGATGAAAAAATTGATTGAAAGTAAATAAAGTGAATATATTATGAAAATTTTTAAAGATTATTTTAAAAACTTTTGATAAGGTTGAAACAAATTAAATTTGTTGACTTATTTATTTTTATTTATTTATTTATTTTTAATACGTATTCAGGCAATATATTTTTAATTATTAATACGTGATTTTTTGACAAAATATATCGATAGTATATTATCTAGTTGGAAATATTGATGTTTCCTTCGATATATCAGAAATTTCTACTCGTCATTTAAGAGTCTATATCAGTCATGCGAAAAAACGCTCAAGCTAATGTTAAGTCTATTCTATGGGAAGGTTCTAGCGCGATTTCTCGCTCGCATTTTAATATTTTTAAATGCTTTTTTTTTGCATAGGATAGATGAGGTCAATCTTTAATGTTGTTATTTTTTTACTTTTTCGATTTTGGTTCCCGTTATTTTATATGAGAGTACTTTCAATTTCAGAACCGGTTCTAACCGGTTACAAAATTGGAAATGGCATCCAAAAAACCAATATTGTGGTTTGAGAAAACTGATTAATACACCGCAAAAAAACACAAAAAAAACTGTTGATTTTACGGTATAATACTGGCATACCATTTGCTGGTACCGTAAAATTCACAGTAATAAACAGTAAAATTAAGCAGTAATATACGCTACCACGCATGTGCGGCAGCGTATTACTTCTTATTTTACTGTTTATTGCTGTTAATTTTACGGTATAATATACTAGCAGCTGGGATGCCAGTATTATACTGTAAAATCACTTTTTTTTTTTTTTTTGCAGTGTATAATTTTATAGCTTATTTTTACCAAACTTGTTGATACACAAAATATTTATGCTTAATAATTTTAAAAACTCAATCTACAAAAATGAATAAAAAACACAAATGCAATTATTTGCTGAAGACTTTTATTTTCATCCAAGTTTATGTTTAAGAGGAACATAAAAGAATAACGTTTTATCTACTCACTTGTTCACATGATACGCTTACAGGGATAAGAAAATTTGTCACATTAAAAAGGCTGGAGCACCCCCATCCCCCCCCCCCTTTAAAGAAAAGTACATAAAACTAAATAACTATTTTCGAACACCCTTCGTTTTTTTTATTTTCCCTGACAACTTCTCGGGAAAAACAGGGTAAGAGAAGACATGTTTCTGTATGTTTAGCATACATATTTTATGTATGTAGATCAACTATTTCTTAGACTGAAAAAAAAAAAAAAATTAGAAACCGGAGATTAATAAACGGTTGCCAGAAAAATAAAACTTATATTTTCCTTGACTGGTGCAGTTACAGTTAATGTAAAAAGATATGTAATGTATACAGATGAATGTTAATTAATAAGCATACCAAAAAAAAAAAAAAGATTTACTGATCTTGACTTGCGAAAATTACTACAATAAAATCTGTAACACAAAATCGCAATGGACCGCAAAACTTTTCGTTTTAGATAGTGTTTTGTCTTAGCAGGTACACCGTCTATTGTAACTGCAATGTATTGCTTTCGCTCAGATCATGAAAATTTCCATTTAAATCAGGATTCCGTCATAGGCGGATTCAGATTTCACGTTTTATATTTATTGTGCTGTTATACCAAGTGTTTCACGAGTTGTCCAAAAAGACTAAATATTCTGTCATTCATTCTACTGTAAAGTAAACTGTGAAAAATAATCAGCAATTAGAAGGGAATTTAACCTGTTGATTGGTCAAAATCATTATTTTCTTACGTATACAGTAAAACCTGTGCATTCAGAGTCATAGAAAAATTCATAAGACAAAAATAATGCAATACAATTACTATAAGATGGTGTACCTCATAAGATGGAAACCTCTCTTAAACGGATTTTTTTTTATCCGTGTTTTTGTGATTTAATTTTAGAATTTTACTGCATTATGTTTTTAAGCATACACATTTTTCAATTTTATGCACATGTTTTCATTTTAAACCAAATGCATATCAAAATGTGTTAATCAATAGAATTTATTTAACTCTTTTCAGTACATAGGATAATAAATACCGGAAAAATTCAAAGAATGATTCTACTGTTTCTCATCAAACATTTTTCAAAGGAACTGCAAAATGATACAGCAGTAATAGTAACAGTCGTAATTATAATAAGAATATGTGTTATAGTTCTCGCAACGCAATGTTTTCATCCCTTTCCTTTCGATAAATTCCTTTCGCAAATTTATTTTCATACATGTTCACGTTTAGGAGAAACAACCACTATAAAAGAATAACCGTTTACCTCTCCGCTTGTTTCTATGCAATGCTTACAGATTACTTAAAAAGAAAGAAAGAAAGAAATGTTGCTATAAAAGGATACTAGCACATAAAAATAAATTACCATCTTAGAACAACTGCATTTTTGATTTTTCCCCTGACACCTTTAGACGGAGAAAAAACAGGAAGAACAAAACTGCTGAATCGACAAACAACGTAAAAGTTTTTTAAAGGTATACTGAAAGAAATACATGTACACGGAGGGGAGGGGGGGCAATGTATGTGTATGTAGATCAACTGCAGAAAAGCAATTCAATGTGTAGCATAACACACTGTTTATTAATTTCCCAATGCATGTTTTCGGTATTTCCCGATGTTTGTTTTCCATATTTTAAATACGATACAGAACAGCGCGAGATAGGTAATTTTGATTCCTTTGATTTTAATAGTTATATTATAATACTACTCTCCACTTCACATATATAATATAAAACTAAATCGTTTTACAGGGCACAATATTCCTTAACGAAGTCTCGAAATAAACAAATCAACATATTTCTTTGAGTTAGTACAATAGCAAATCTATAGTATTGCTCTTGCGCCATGAGTATGTATCTAAAGCCAGTTAGGAACATATCACTACGCATGTGCGGTAAGCAATTTTTAATTGTAAATTACACTGGTCTACAAAATAAAACTTTATTTTTTGTCTTTTAACCCTTAACTGCTGTGACAAAAATTGTCGCATAACTACTGTGAGCGGTCTGAGAGACCGCTTGATTGAAAGATGAATAAAAGACTAGCTTAAGTCATAGGATACTGATTCTGTACTAAACTTTATGCACAGGACTATTATAGTAAAAATTGCTATTCAGAAGTCTCTTGCTATAAATAGTACTAGGTCTTCAAACGAAACAAAATTTCACTGTTATCAATATTTAAACTGAAATTACAAGTCAAAATTGAAAAAAGCAGCGGCCTTTGAGACCGCCAACAGCAGTTAAGGGTTAAATAAACGATAAATTTGTATACTAATTTTGGGTCGCAAAATATGAATTAACCATTAAAATTTTAGTGTTAGCTCTGGGTGTAAAAATATGGATAGTACATACTTGCCAACCTTTCGGTTTTTACAAATCGAAAAAACGTACTGTGATGCCTTTTCAAGGTCAATTCGATAAGTGATGTTTTTCGTAGCGGTAGGACTATGCTATGAAAACAAATCTTTGCATCTGATAGAACTTTATTGCGTGAACAAATTCTTGTGAGATGAAAAATTATGGCATCACAGTTTAAAAATTAGAAAATATTATAATGGGTTCTGGAGTTGTCGATCTCAAGTTTTTTTTTTTTTTTTTAAGTGCAGATGAGGCATTTATGTCCGTAAAGTTCTTAATAAATGACCGTCTGATCAATTTCAGTAGGATTTGACCAGAACACAGGTCGTATCTCAATAAATCTTTTTATCACCACGGAGTGCCTTGCTAGGGTGAAGATAGTTTTAGTAATAGTGAACGGAGTTTTATAGAGTCCCACAGGTACTTGGCGCACCTTTTATCTCGAACAGAGGTCCAGCATCTCAGCTTTTAGGTAATCTCCTGGCCTAAATTCTGGAACAGAAGTCTGGCGCCTCTCAGCATCTTTGGCCGTCGCACGGATACATGGCGTACCCTGTATTCTCAACACAGAACTGACACCTCTCGCTCCTTTTCTCGAACTGAAATCTTAATTAAAATTCTCTTGCTCATGGTTTTCACTGTGGGAGGGGTAGTGTGCGAACATGACTTCACCTTCAAACGAGTGCGTTGCGTTATTGGTTTCTTCCTAAAAAAGGGACACAGAGTACTTGCACTTTCAGTTTCTCACGGAGGTATTTTTCTCACCAAGACAGACCACCAACGGAGCAAATACCGTCATCCTGGACGGTCAAGGCTATCCGTTATACATCTAAAGTTTTCTTTAGTTCACAAAAGAAGTTCCGGCATTTCCACCATTTCAAAGTAACGCCGACGTGAGAAATATGTAGGAAACATCCTTTTAGAATTTTCACACGAGAACTCTCAGATACCAAGCACCTACACATGGAAGTAAAAATGGATTCTTTACAGTACTTTGAACCATAAAAACTTTTAAATTAAAGGTATCCTGCCTCCATGCAGTAGTCATTTGAAATCTACTTGATTTCATTCATTAAATAAAATTTCTGCGAGTATGTTTATTCAAATGGGAGTCTCCCGCAAAAATCGGGAGAAATCCTGTTCTTTTTAGCTTGCCTTTTGTGTTCTGTTTCAGGGACATCTCTACTCAATTCCAGCAGTAGTCTACTAACATTGGCGAAATCTTTATATCTGCTCACCAAAATGTAACGCGGATAAATAACTAAATATTTTGAAGTCTCCAAAAAGATCATATTTAGCTTATCTGCATATTATCGTAAATAATGGTATAACTGAACATCAAGAACTAACTATTACTTTTAAAGTTCTACAATCGATTCAGCGTGTTTGAAAACTATACGTAGTACATTTTTATGTAAAATGGAATTTTGATGTAGACCAGTGTAATCGCTCATTAACGGGAATCAAGATCACTAGAATTAAATTTGGCACATCTGTAGACTAAAATCTTTCATTTAAGATAAAACAGATTGAGCAGTTTTCTCAAACAAACTGTCGAAAGAATCGGCATCACGTTTTAAATATTCCGTAGAAGACATTTGAAAAAAGGCAATCGTCAAGTAGCAATTGACTATGTAATTAAAGCTGTCTCACATTTACAGTTTTATAATTAAGAAACGCTCAATTCTTAGGATTTTAATGAGAATGTTTGAAAAGTTCATGCATTTAGAGATGAAATTTATATTGTAATTTTGTGAGAAAGATTCACATTGTAAAAAAAGACAACTGAAACTTTTAAGAAAGCTCTTTATAATTTTTACAACTGAATTGCATCATTCTTTTGTTTTCTTAGAGAAAATTCTTTTTGACAGTTCGTTTACTCCTCTTTACAAAGGGAGGGGAAAAAATGGAAACAATTATTTGCAGCCTCCTTATTTTATTTTCATCCAAGTTTACGTTTAGGAGATACAAACACCATTAAAAAAAATAACCGTTAATCTCTTAACTTGTTTCCATGCTACACTTACAAGGGAAAAAAATGTAAGAAAAGAAGAAGTAAAAGAACCAAACAAAGTTAAAAGTATATAAAACTTAATAACCATTTTCGAGACACCTGTATTTATTTTACCTTTGACACCTTATGCGGAGGAAAAATGGGAAAAACAAAATTGCTAAATCAATAGTACACTGGAAAAAAAAATGTTGATTTTACAGTATAATACTGTAATATCAACAATTTTTTTTGCATTGTATGTTAGAAGAAAATATGCACGTGTATATTGTATGTAGATCATTTTTTTTTCTTTGGCAGTAAGAAAAAGTAATTCGATGTGAAGCAAGTCAAAACTAATCCTAAAATAAGAAATGTTATGCTATTATTTTTTCTATGTTTGACATAACTACTTATATGAGAGGGTTAAAATGACAGTAGAGTAAGTCAAAGATTTGAAAAATATAGATAACCATATTTTTACTGAACGTAAATTAATTTCTTTTCAGTGCGACAGTTAAATAAGTCATAGTTCACTTAGGGAGTCGCTAGAGGGCAAAACAAGTTGGACGGACCACTTAACGCAACGGCAATACGACAAGTTTCACAAAACCCTTCATTTCTCATAATACTAAATATTGACTTACTCCACTGTCATTGTAAGCCCCTCATATATACTGATGACAATAATTTATCAGAAATAACACTCTCTAAAATATCAATTTTTGTGAATATCGATTTGCGGACCGTACCTGTAGATAAATTACATTTTTTTAGTCTGCAAAATGCAATTCAATATGAAGCAAAATATACTAATTAAGACGAAATGATAATAGGGGAGACTGAGTTTGCGTCCCTTAACATAACTTAATTATACAGAGAAATGACAATAATGTAATCAGAAAACATTTTATTTTTCTAAAATATATCATTTTTTGCAAATGTAGATGGTTTGAATCGATATTTTTATATGTCTACACTGTCATTCGCAAATTCAAACTTAGAGACTTCGACTAGTCAAGAAATCATTTTCGTTCATGGGGTGGGGTGGGGGGGGGGGGTACCTCCATATATTTATGTCAAGGAATCGAGTAGGGATGTCAAACCTATGCACTGTAAACAAACAAACAAGCAAAAAAAAGTGTTTTAATTTACGAAAATATGAAAATATTATATAACCACGAACAAAAATATACCATAACCTCTTTCAAGTTACACACGATTTCGAAAAGCGTTCTTTATCTTAAGAAACCTCAGAAACCAATATATTTTTGACATTCAAAGAAGCATTTGTAAAAACAGTTTCTTTTGCTGTCGCTGACTTTCAGAAACGTTTCCGAGTCAAAAAAAAAAAGGTCAATTTTACGGCAATCAACAGTATAATAAGCAATAATACACAGCCGCGCATGCGTGGTAGCGTATTATTGCTTATTTTAACATTCATTAAAACATTATAAAACATTCTACATCGAATGTACAACAGCATAAATATCATTAATAAATTATTAATTCATTTTTTATGCAACTTGGATTATTATGTCGTATTAATGTTAAGTTAAAACATACTAACATAAAAATTCGTAATTTTATTCCTTAAAATAACACGTTCCACTTAAATGAACAAAATTTTTGAATCACCTTTTTTAAAATGAATGGCCGATTCCAATATACAGGAAAATCCCATTTTGATTTTTGTTCTTTGTTATTTAATGCATTAAACCGACTGATTATATTACCCAGTGTTTCGCACAGTCAACCTATGTCTTAATATGATTTTATGTAAACGTTTGGCACGTTACAATATTCATAGATGTTGTTTGTGAATTTTTGGCATGTGTATGTATAAAAAGGTTCGCCATCTCTCAACTAGACAATCAGAAAAGACAAACAGCAAATAGCAAGCAAATATAATTCATTTTCTATATAAATTAAATCGTCTGAAACCAGAATTAAGTAACAATCCATTCGTTCTTGAGGTATAGTTATCGCGAAAATCGGGTAAAACAGAGCATATCAGCGACACCTGTTGGACAGTATACAGCGAAACTTAATAAGGATCTATTTATGTCAAGGTTTAACAGAATATGAAGTTTGATGAAATTCCCTGCACTACTTCTTGAGAGTTCTTGAGATAGAGCGCCCACAAAATTTGAGTCACATACATATATACATTGATTTTCAAAAAATAGTCAATGTTCAGGACCTTCTAAAACGTATAAATCCGTCAAAAACGGGAAGTCGTAATTTTTCACGAATCCAGTACTTTTTTCTTGTAAAGATAGAAGAAGGAAAGAATACCCTTAACAATTTTTAAAACTCAACTTTCTCATCCTCAAAAAAAATTCTTATCGACAATTCAGTTTTCTCCTCCTCACAAAAGGAGGAGGAAAAAAAAACAAAACACAAACGCAATTTTTTGCAGATTTTTTTTATTTCATTTGGCGCAGGTTTGCGTTTAAAAGGAACAACCACCATAAAAGAATAACCGCTTACTCCTCTACTTGTTTTCATGCGATGCTTAGAAGAATAAAAGATATGTCACACTGAAAAAGACAGAATAAAAATACAAGTGCATAAAACTAAATAACCATCTTCAGCAACCTGCGTTTTGGATTTTCTCCTCTGACACCTTTACACGGGGAAAAAATGGAAAGAACAAAACTGCTGAGTCGAAAACAACGTAAAACTTTTAAAAAGAAACTTGTCATGGCGATACATGTATGATATATATATATATATATCTGTGTAGGTCAACTTCTTTTTAAGACGGTTAGCAAAAAGTAATTCAAATCGAAGCATAAGTAACTGGTTACGAAAAAAATAAAAAGTTATGGTACATTGATTTGTTGCGATTGAAATAATTAGATAAGTATAAGGATAGATAAGTATAAGTATAAAGATAGAAGAAGGAAAGAATACCCTTAACAATTTTTAAAACTCAACTTTCTCATCCTCAAAAAAAATTCTTATCGACAATTCAGTTTTCTCCTCCTCACAAAAGGAGGAGGAAAAAAAAACAAAACACAAACGCAATTTTTTGCAGATTTTTTTTATTTCATTTGGCGCAGGTTTGCGCCATTACATAGCAATGGTGTATCAATATTTTGCGAATATTTTTGTTCATTTGTTTATTGATTCTAATATATAAATAGAAAAATAGAATAACTTTATGGAGCCCTAGTTTTCATTCGTAGAAAGCATTTTTTTTTTTTTTTTTTTTTTTTTTAAACACGTGTATTACATATTTTATATTCTAGTATTTTTTTGTTATTTTTTTTAACATTTCTAAATTTATTACTATTTTTCATTTATTTTGTTAAGTTTATTTTATTTGCTCTATAACTATTCATTTCTTGGACTTTATCCTGAACGTAAACATCTAATCGAACCTAGCTCATTTTAGGCACAGGGGGCTGTTACCTTCATATTCAAATGAACACAATTTTTAATTATTTTCAGTAGTAACCTATAAATTCGACTAAAAAAAAATGCGATAAAAGACTTCTACGCTCTCCAATTAGGTTAAGTGCAAAATTTCACAACATTTCTAGAGTCAGAGTTATTAATAATTTTATAAAGATCGATTTCTGGTGTTTTCGGCAAATTGAAATGTGATATCTGCATTGAGTTTTCATAATAAAGGATTCAACGGTATAATACAGGTATTTATGAGTATAAAAAAGTTTTTTCAAGCATAATAAAAAAAAAAAAAATTACATAGTTTTTTGTAAAAATAAATAAATAAATAATCTAGTTTCATTTAGAAATTATTAATATATATAATAATATAAAATTAAATCAAATAACTCACTTTTTAAACTCCTTTGTCATCCCGTAAGCTCGTATTACTGTAGGGTTTTATGGATAACTAAAAAACTACTCGAAATAAAAGTTATAGTAAAATTACAAAATATTGAATACTTTAACTTAATGAATTTTCCTGTAAATTCATTAATTTATTTAGGTTAATTGTGCTTTTTATGAGTTATTTTTAATTTCTGAATAATGAATGTTCTTATTTTAAAATGATAAAAAGATTTAAATGATATGTAAAATGTTCTTTCAATAAATTATGCATAATTTTAATTTCGAAATATGATTAAATGCTTATAATAGCAATTGAAAGTGTTTCAAGTAGTTTTGCCGAGCTATTTTCATTACATTGCATCTTCCTCGAGCTGTGCGTATTTATCAATGAAAAAGTAACGACTAAATAACATAATATGACTGCTGCCGGTGAATCATTTCCTACGCGTTTGCCTTGAAAGAAAAGGAAACTGAAAAGCCGACATGAAATTATTTGTATTCCATCCGTTTTTGGATCATCTTACAAATTTTTAAAGTGCTCTCTCTGTCTGGAGATCTTATTTTGTAATAAGAAGGAAGTAGGGGATCGTTTAGAAAGGCCCAGTTTCTTCCGTTATGACATTCAAACGTTATCAGATATTTAAGGAGAAATCAACGTCTTCCTTTCTCATCATTAAAAAGAAACTGTCATCCAGGTGTGCCTCTGTTATCTACGCTGCAGCATCCGGTGCTTGAAAAAGAAATTCTGCTTCATATCACGATTTCTCACAAACTATAACCGCCCTCACTTTTCCAAATGTGTGACAGTAATTTTAAATTTTAAAATATTATCTCAAGATGGTGTAGTTGCCATAGAAAAGGGCTGCAGAGGTTTAAAACTGTCCTCAGATTAGAGTCTTGCATGGTTCGGGTATAACCTACCACGAACCCGAATACTCCTTGAAACAACTTGAAAGCCGATCCGAATCTTATATACTAAAAAAAAATGCCACATTTTAATACAATTAATAAAAAAATAGCTTAAAATTATTGGTATTATTGAATATATGTACATATGATTAAAAATGAATAGATATACTGATTAATATTATGATTCGACATTTTAATTAATTTTAATTAATTTCAATTTATATTTATTTTATTATTATTTTATGATGTTATGACAACGTTTCTCAAATATTGAAAGAATATTGTAAATGTTAGGCAATTATATAATCTCAAAATGTAACCAATCAATAAATTAGCAATATATTTTACAAAACTAGTCTTAATATTCTGCCGAGATTCAGCCAATGTTGCATTAATATTTATTAGCTACATAACGTTCTTATTGCGCTGTGTATCTATTGCACTTGAATCCGCTAAAAAATCAGTTGTTTGCTAAATCATACGTTTCATTAAATGAAAAATTCTTGTTTAGCTCTTCTGGGCCAAAAAAATTGTGTTCATTATTGTTCATAACTTTCTGTTCTAAGTGTTTTTTTACACACCCGTCTTCTTTCCACTTCTTTGAAAATATATCCTGTTTGCTTGTTTTATGATACCTATAAAATTCAGATAAAAAGGAGAGGACAATGCTTTGTTTTCTTTTCTTACGGCTTAGTACAAAGCAATGGTATAAAAAATCAGATGCGCATGTACATTGTCTTGATTATATGGGAATAAGAACAAATTAGTAAACTGCTTCTTAAAGTTAATTACTTTGCCGTGCCGAGAAACTAATTACCATGTTAATTACTATATGTGCTCTCGAAGACAAATAAATGTGATAATTTTTGTTTAATGTTAGCGTTGATTACAACGTATTATTTTCTATAGATGGCAGTAATTTTTTAAAAAAAATTTTATATCGTAATTCTCAGATTTTCCAATGACTCGTCCCATTTTCTTTTCTCAGCTACAATACACTCCAGTTCATAGGATTTAATAAATAAAATTCGAGATAATCATTTAATCGAATGAGTTTTTCAAAGTTTCTCTGGTTGTCGTCAAACATGTGCGAGAGTGTTTTAAAAACGTTCAAAATTTCCCACTCGACATCGCACTTACAAGCTCATTTTTATTTCTGTATGCTTGAAATTTACAGCTACTCTCGTTAAGGTGTCTTCAGTAGTAATTAAATAAATAAATAAAAATCAAAGCAGTGTATCTCCAATTCATTATAAATATGATGGGATCTGTAATTACAGTTGACTTTTTATCTGAATTTGATTACTGTTTTTTTCGCAATTTCGATGTCACCAAAATGGCGTGACCCTTTGAAAGATCTCTTTTATTTTATTTTCCTCTTTCTCTTATTATTTTTTATTTTGGCACGCTAAATGATTGTAAAAAAGACAAATATTTTTGTTCAAGGTAATTTTTCGCAAACTTTACTCATTTATACATGAAAATGGACGAATGTGCTGGATATAATTGTTGGTAAACATTTTGATTGGAATCGCTCACACTACTTATGTTCATATCATTCTCTAAGCATTCGAGGTAATTAAATACATTTTTTACTAATTTTTATTTCCGAAATGAAATAGGCAATATTGGTACAACACTGCATCCTCCTGCATTATGACTGTTACTGGTAGTCACCGCAACTTCTTGTTTCTTTCAGCATGCTTCTATTCTTCACATCTAAAGATAGCAAGGGTGCTTGGAACACAAGCACTTGATGTTCATTCTCAAACAAACATATTACACAGTTGGTAAAACTTGTAACTGCCTTATAATTAATGATTGTATATTATGTTTAAGAAAAGTGGCGTCATCGTTGAAAGGGTGAAAACACTAACTCGTACAACATTTTCCGAAAGAGTCTTCACTTTTGTACTTATGAAACAAGTTGTTCTTTGAAACTTGTACTATCCATCCAATATTTGTGCGTGTAAAAACGATTTCATAGTTCTGTCACGAAGACATAATCGAGACAACAAAACAATGTTCATTAACGTTTACGAATTTGGTATCGAAAACAGCCTTAATGAAAATACAGAGTAAATTATGCATCATAGTTTTTCCTAATACATACTACTATGGTTAGAACACATTTAAACATCTCATTAGTTACTTCTTATTCCACAAAATAGATTAGATTAATGCAGTTATACAAATATGTGACTGCTTGTGTGTGTGTGTGTGCTTGCGTCTGAGATCGTTAAATTGATTTCTCTTCTGGTTACCAAGTTAAATAATGACGGCTATAATACATTATTCACCTTCTATAAGGAATGAAAGCAATATTTATTTCCTCGTTAAGCACACGAGTGTAGCTTGCAAGTGTGGTAGTTACGCCTTCAGCCTGAGTCATACGTTTTATTCACCGACAATAATCACCTGAATAAACATTTTCTGAAACAAAGAAACACATCTGAAACAAAAGGCTATTTCTTCTTACTCTTCTACGATTTCTTCAAAGGCAGAGCGTTTCTTTTATTTTATCCACACTTTTAATATCATATTTGCTTGCCTTAACATGAATTTCTGTGTATTACATAAAAAAATATCCTATACACAATAAGAAAATTGAACATTTACTGGTGAGTTTAATGTTTGTAGGTGAGTCGTTCACTGACACTTATATATTAATTTTTCATTGCTGATATTTTTTTTTTCTAGAAGAGAATTTGTTCTAGATTTCATTCTAGTATTTACAGAGATGAGATGGGTAACCTACTCACTACAGTGATTTGTTCAATTGCATTTATTTTGCATTGTTGACATTTTCCTTTTCCTGGCAGAGAATTTGGTTGTTGAAAATTGTTGTTAGAATTGTTGAGAATTTCTTGTAGACACAACTACAGCATGCTTTACCAGATTATATGAGCATTTTAACTTGAACATATTTTATGCAAATGTTTATGCTATGACTATACGCCCGTTTTTTACATTACAAATAACCATGAAAATAACTAGGAAAGGAAAGCCTGTGGGGCCTCCACAAAATTGAGCTGAGCTAATTCATTTGCAAACATTCATAAATAACCAATGAAACATTCAAGCAAAAATGACCGCATTTTTGTAACCTTGCATATGCTATTTATTATATTTGCGAACGATCGAGAATTCTAAGCGTCACGTTAGATGTCTGATGTGGAAATTTTAGGTGTAAAATTAAAACTTTGATCGGGTGTATTGTTGTAATCTGTCTTATAACTCCTTTGCCAGAATAACGTTTTTTGTTTAAAAATGATCTATTTTCATTTTCATAACAATAAAAAATTACTTCCAAAGAAAGATTTGTAACCATTTTTATTACGTGCATTGCTTTTACAATGAGAAAGGGTAGTGTGAGAAATGCTCACATGCGACCAATGGCGTCGTTCAAAGAGACGCGACCAACGATGGGTTAAAGGAAAGGGACTTACTTAATAAGACCTTTTAAATAGACTTGCTTACGATATAGGTAAACTAAGGCAATTGAGGAATTTAACTTTCTTGGTAGTTAAAATATAAATTAAACTTTAAGATAGAATATATTAATAATTTAACAATGTTTAACATTTACTCGATCAATTATGGCACACCTGAGGCACTCTCACGTCACACATGTGATGTGTTTGCGATACACCCAGTTGAGAAATGCTGCTGTAGAGGATGTGATGAATTGGATAGTTTTTTCGCCACATATGTGCCAACTTAACAATATATATTAGCTATCTGTGCATTAGAATTTACTTTAGTGGTTCAAATTTAAATGTTTATATGTGTATCAACCAGGGTTATAGTGGGTAGCTGTCCGGGTACCCGCCCAGTTACCCGCCCGGGCTGTTTTTTTTAAACCCGGGTTTTTTACAACTATGGTATCAACTCCCACGAATAAATGTAACTTGTTGATTGTCTCAGCATTGTAAAATGAGTGCATGTTAAAAGTAGAAATAACCTTTCATGTGTACATGTTCATGTAATTTATTTTTAGAAGTACAATTACAGAATTGCATTTTTTTTTCTACATCTCACGTTCTTTATTCTGAAATTTCACATTGCTATTTGTCATTTGTTAGGATGTTGTGTACTCTACTTTAGTAGAAAACATAAGAAATAATAACAAAGCCGCGTATAAAGTTTATAGACGGTATACTTTATAGCCAGATTTGTAATACGAGAAGAAGTTTCCACGTACGAAATAAATGTTTTTAGTGCAAAATTATATTAACGTAAACATCAATAGAATAACTTAATTTTTCTTTTTTAAATCGCATCATACTACACTTAGAATCGGTACGAGGCATTTCTTACGAGAACAAGTAGGTGTGCGTGCTTACGTGACTACAGCATTAGGAAAATAAAAATAAAATAAAATAAAATAAAAACTCTTGTGACGCAATAGAGAAGAGTATGGAAAACGTGACAGAAGTAATGTAATATTTTCAATATCGTTACATCATTTCTAACTATTATTATGAAAGCATTTTCTCCGCTTTATTAGATATTATGTATGTTTCGAGCTACCTGAAACGAACCACAGATTGCAAGTGGTTCATGCTAATGTTTTTCGTAAATTCAATGTGGTCGTATCATTAGTATACTGGATATTTGAATTATGTTACACTAGGTTGCTTCATCATAATTACGTTATTACATTTAATTCCGTAACAATTTGACATGAAAAGTTAAAATTAATATATATTCTCTTAAATTTCGGAATAAGTTTGAAAAAAAGTTAATTTACAGAAAGTAAACATTTTCAACACGTGTCCCGAACATCTGTAGATGTCCTTAAAGTAATTTTTTTCGATAGTTTGATTAAGCAATTAAGTTTACTCAAACTAAGTCTGATAAAAGTTTTTTAATTCGTCTTCTGATAGAAATCTTGCATTACTTTATATATACATTCAATTTTTTAAAATTGATTTATGTTACTCAATATACTTCATCATCATTTTCATTAATTATACATCTAAAGTAACATTACTATGTGTTGCCCTATATCTCGGGGCATTCTAATTCAGAATATACTTTAATGTAATGAAGATACATTAATGTTAAGGTATATTGAGATAAAGTGGTTTATTTATCTCTCTGTATTTTTTATTAATTTAATTTTTGTTACTCCACGTAAATTTCGGTGTGTGTATGTACATGTAGCAAGAACTTGTTTAATGTATTTTGAAATTCAAAGGTATTACAATTATATATATATATATATATATATATATATAACCATAAGATAAATAGCAAGTATTATACGTTATATACCAAAGGAAAATGAAGTATTAACGATAAAAATTCAATTTAAAAAATGAATCGCATACGTTTCTATTACAGAGCTATTCAAGACACAAGTAGATTAAAATTAATGAGCTACATTTACAAAAAGGTTTATATAAAAACCAAAATAAGGAAGGAATATAAATCCTTTATAGCAGGGATTCTCAAACTTTTTGCCTGACGCACAAGTTAATCGAAATGTATGTTTTTGCCGCACCACCATGTAACGAAATCAATTATAATAGGAACCAATTTATAGCAGGGCATTCGACGTACGTTTGGGGAACCAAAATTTTAAAATTTGTCTATTAAAAGAATTAATATGTATATAAAGTATCCTAGCAGGCCCCACAAAAGCGTGTATATCTAGGAATACCAATTAATAAATCTGATAAAGTTTTTTGAAAGATTTCGTTTTATCATGGGGGCTGAGTAAAGAAATATATGGATGTGGAGACCCTGAAAGCTCTTACTGAACCCTCCTACTGCATACAGAATAGAAGGTTTGCATACCAGTATTTGTAGCCTGGTGTACCAGAACTGGTACGCGTGCTGTAGTTTGGGAAAGCCTGATTTATACAATAATTAAAGTATTAAAAAATTGTGAAATACACAATAGGTTGATCAGGCTTAAGTTAATGAAGATTCCACATCATATGTCATAAAAGATGCATTGCTTGAAGGCTGCAACTTTTCATTCAGACTATAGTTAATAAAATGTAATGGTTGTCGCTTATCTATATATATTTATTAATTTAAATCTGGAGTTCAAACAGGTTAGTCTGACTAGATGGATTATTCTAAAGACTGTTGTTGCCGTAGACTGGATGATATCATGAAATATCTAATGAGAAGGACGTCAGATGCAAATCTGTCAGACAATTTATCTTTCATATTTTAATACTTGGAAATTTTTTCCAGAGAAAATTTCTCACGTCTTGCATTCATAATATTCAAATTTTAATTGCTTAATAGGCGTATAGCCAACATAGTGAAAAAGTACCCAAGCCGGGACTCGAACCGGGTCATCAGATTAGCGCACTGACGTTCTACGAACTGAACGACTTGGGAACGATACTCAGCCTGGAGCTTTTTCACCATATCATGTTGGCAAGGCTACAAACGCAGCACAAGATGGAATATTTTCCGTGAGCAGCCAACCCTGGGGCAAACACGAAATCAAAGAAAATCCAGCATCGACAATTGAATAAATTCATATTTTAATACTTGGAAACTTTTTCCAGAGAAAATTTCTTACGCCTTGCATTCATAATATTCATTCCCAATTCCAAAGAATTGGACAATTTCTCTCCTATTAGTATGATACATTTTTTAAATAGTTTGTTGTCACCTGATGACCATCTTTCCACAGTTTTCATGTCCCGAAAGAACACTTTAAAACTAACTTTAAAATGTTCTGCAAAATATTTTACTTGTGTTGGAAGAGGAAAAAAAACAAAGTTTTATTCTTCGAAAACTGAATTTAAATATCGGAAAATTTTATGCATGCAGAAATGAAAATAATTCATAATTAAAAATATCCTTCAGAAGGACGGTTTCAATATGTACAAAGTACTTTATTATTCAATTATACTGGCGTTTGTTTATTATAATGTAAAATTTGAAGTCTATGTAGCGCTAACCGAGATCATTTACATAGTGGATTACACCCACTTTTATAAATGCAATAAATAATTTCTCTCAACTGGAGATTTTTCAATCAAGTGCTTGTTATGCTTATAGTGTAGCATAAGCTAGTGAATGTGACGGAGATAAAACCTAATTAAATTTGATCAAAACTAATTAAATATAGATTACACTAGTTGAATGAAAGTAATTGAGTTTGATTGAAATAATTTGAATTTGATTATCAGTGGCTTAATTAAATTAATTAAACGTTAAGTCATTTGATTAAAATTGTGATCCCTCCTTAATTTATTTATAAATTCTCTAGATTATAAAAATTTAGCGATGTAGAATAGAAAATTGCGTCTGTTGCTTTTATCTATACGAAAGAATAAAAATTTGGGTATTTATGCTTTTAAATGAAAAGCAATTATTATTATGTTTATGAGCAGTAAGCTTCGATTAATTAATTATTAAGCAAAAAATTTTATGCCAGATTTTTTTTTCTTTCTTTTTTTACTTTTTTGGTGTTTGTGTTTCTAAACCTACCAGAACTTAGTCTAAGTTTTAGTGCCACACGATTAAAGTAGACCAGCGAATTTGGTTCAGGTTTATTTTTTCTGTGGGTCGTGTTTATTTTCATTTTCTTTTTTCTTTTGGTTCGTAGATTTGTTTTCGGAGATATGTTGACGTTGCTGGTGTACCTACAAAATGTTTTACATGAAAAAAAGAAGAGTCTGTCTTTTACTCAAAATAACTGAATATTTAAATACAGATAAGATATTCAGAATACTTAGAATGGACTGAAAAAAGCTTTAATAAAAGAAAATCAGAAACAATTGGTGGAGACTCAAAAATGGATGTAAACTCCTGAAAATAAGATGTGAAAGAAAGAGTTATAAAAGCAGTTTAAAACAAAAATGTTGTGAAGACAAAAATGTACAGTGATTTTAAAATGACATAGATAATACATCTAGTAAATTATTTCAATTCTTTTCTATAACTATGTTAATACAATTACTTTTTTAAAAATTGCATTTTGAAGCGGTTTTAAGCGACATGGCATAAATCTAATATGGAGCGATAACAGGATCACGTACACTAAAGTTTGACAATCGAAAATGCCCAACATTGCTTTCACAGCATCAGTGCTGTTAATGTGGCAAAAGTAGTTTTACAGTGTGTCCGACTGGTTGCGATGCCATGATTATTTCATCGAATCATATCGATGAAAATCTCTTTATTCCTGTTCCTCTTCAAAATCGCTTTTAAGTATCGAGATGTAATCAAATGCATCCAATTTTTTAAACAGTTTTTAATATATTTAAAAACTGAGATGTGTTGTTTTTTGTCTGTGTATGTATATGGGGAAGGGGGGATGGGGTGGACTGGTACTTTGAGAAAGTAAGTTTTTAAACAGATTGACTTTGTATAGATAACATTTTTTGAGAAATTTTGAAAAAGTTTTTAATCTTTAAATATTTTTTTAAGTACATTTTTTGTTCTTATAATAATTTTAGACTTTGGTCCTCCAAAATTAGCTTAGAATGTTTCCAGTACTAAAAAAATGCCAAAGCAATATTTCCAATATATTAATACGTTATATTGCAAAAAATATTCAATGAATATAGGTCAGTGATGTTGGCTATACATTTTCAAAATACAAACATGTCAGTATTGCAGAAATATTAAACGTAATATTAAATAATCGATACTAACCCGTAAATCGCGTTGTCAATTTTTTGTCCATTGTGAAATATAGGAAATCTGAGTTCCTGGGACTCAAGCGAAAGATTATGGATTAAATAATTCGCAAGCAATATAGGCTTTATAAAATGAACACACCAACATTGGCGCAATATTGTATATGGTATAGCGTATATTGATTATGCTATATGGTATATTATATGGTAAGCAATATTGATTTATATTTTCAAAATGTATTCTCACCACTATTACTTCAATATTGTACAAAATTAGTGTAATGCTCAAATATTGATAAGTAGAATAAACTCTATATATTTTCAAAATATATACTCTAAAATACTGGCACAGTATTGTGCTTAATTATGGTATTATTGCACAAATATCGTATAAGTAAATGTAAGAAATACTGGCTTATTCCCAAAATATCAACACGTCAACGTCGGCACAATATCGTACAAAATTGTTTCGAAATATTGCCAATAATTTACAAATATTAGATAAATATTTTTAATCAATATTGGTTTCATATTCCTGAATTATCAACACAATGTTGGCACAATATCGTACCAATTTAGTTCATAATATCACCAGTTTTGTTACTAATGTTGATTCTTATTAGTCCTGTGTTAAAATCATGTTACCTCATTAAATAAAGCAATCTGAAAATTCTTGTCCAGTGCTTTTGTGCCAAAAATGTTATATTCCTAAGCAAATCCTCTCTTCCTGTCTCATCAAGGCGTAGAAAATGAAATCTTGGTAAGATTAGAGAGACTGCGAACGTCTTCTATGGCATTTGATATGAGGTTGAAATTCAGGAAATAAAGCTATCTAAGGACGGATATGTGCAACGTAATGCTATTTGGCGAACGTTATAGGTGGGGTGAAGATGTCCTGAAGGACGACGCATTATAGTAAACATTTTGTAGGAAATACTGTTTATCTCTCATTTGGAGAAATTTCCCAATGGATATAATGAACTTGGGGATGTTGGAAGCAAATTTGCATTAGTTAACGGCAGTGGCATAGCAATTCAAAAGTTACGGGAGGGGCTCAAGTAGCCATTTTGAAATAAATTGAACAATTAAGATTACCGATAATTACTAATAAACATTTATGAGTACATAATACATCATTCAAATTATTAGTGTCATTATCGTTAAAAAAATATTTTAATTATTTAAGATAAAATATTTAAGGTATTAAATGCTTGAGAATTACTATTATCAAATAAATGAGGAGATAGGAAGTGGCAAGGGGTGCGGAACCACCCCCTGATATAACAGATAAATGTCAAACAACCTTGGAATATGTGCATGCAATTGTACATTACAATTTGCAAGAGTTAAATCTCTTGAAACTAATTATTTATACTAATATGAAAAAATTAAACTGCGGGTCGAGAGTTTGTTATTAAAGAAAAATGAGTTATAAATGTAATCAGTATTTATAGTGCTTATTTATGTACAGAGACTTTCTTTCTTTCTTTCTTTCTTTCTTTTTTTTTTTTTTTTTTTTTTTTTTAGAAATTACTTATCAAACATTAAAGGGAATAAATAAATAGTATTCCGCACAGTTCACAAGGCTTAAAAATTGTGTTCATTTGAATGGGGAGGGCTTGATCCTCGTGAGCACCTCCCTTTCTCCTGTTTTTGATTATGGGTGTGTTTTAATATTGGGACTAGGTTGTAGATTTCTTATTAGGTGGCATAATTTAAATAGGTTAGTGTAAAAGATTTTTTATTTAAATCTAGGAATTGTTAGAGTTCTCCCGTTCAATTTAATCACGTAGCGTTTTTCTCCATAAACAGCGACAATTTTCTGAGAATTTCTAAAAATATTATTGCGTAGTCCAAATTTTAAATTTGCGTAATTTCTAAATCACTTGACGAAATGACTCCCTGCTTGGTATCTTAGGGTAAAATTTTCTAAAGAACCCGAATATAATGTAAAAATTAGTTGCTCGTTTTGAAATTTTTAAAGTTTATTAAAAATTTTCTATGAGATATTTTTCTATTTCCCCTAAAGGCTTTTTTTTAAACATAATTGACAGAAGAATGTGAAAAAAAAATTAATCTGTAGCTGAATTAAAGTTCGCAAACAAAGTTTGCGAAAAATATCTTAAATTAAAAAATAATCGTAAATCATACATTTATTTATTTATTATCTTTTTTAATAACCATTGCCAAAGTTGTTACTTAGTTATCATCATCTCTTTTACATAGTACTTCAAAGGAAAGATGTTATAAAAATTCGGCATTGTTTAGCGTATGTTCACGGATAATTTCCGAACAGAATTTTATTTATTTATTTAGTTTTAAACAGGGCTGCGGAGTCGGAGTCGTGGAGTCGGAGTCGGGCCTATTTTGGAGCAAAAGAGTCGGAGTCACTAAAAAACTGGCCGACTCCGACTCCAGCTTGTTTTTTAGACAGTTTGAAGTGAAATTAAACCAATTCTGTGTAATTTTAAATTTATAAACTGAATTATTATTTTTATATTTGGACTATATATACAAAGAAACTCAGGTTAAACAGGCCTAATATACTGTCCAGTGTACAGCATATTTGAAAACTGTTTTGAATTGAAATCTCTAGTTTATATTTAGTATATAGTCCTTTCTCTAGGTTTTTTTGGGGTTTGCGGAACCCAAGGTAATGCGAAAATTGGAAATTTTTCCTTTTTCTTTCTTGTTTTCCTCAGATTTTTCAGGTCTGTGCGACCAGGAGTAATGCTGAAATTGTAAACTTTCTCCCCTTTTTTTCGTGTGCATAGGACACCCCCCCCTTCCCCCCAAAGAAAAAAAAAGTGAAATTGTAATTTTTTTTCCCCTGTGTCTGTAGTACTCAAAATAATGATGAAATAGTGATATTTCTGTTATCTTTCTTCTTTTGATATTCAGGTCTTGCAGACCCGAAATAAAGCCAAAATTATAAAATTAATGCAGGAAATTTAAAATTTTCATCTTTATTTTTCTTGCATTCTCTCAGAATTTTTCGGGTTCTGGAGACCCCAATTATGCTTAAATTGTAAAATTTTTGTCTCCTATTTTTTGGGTCTTCAGGAATAGATATTAAACCAAAATTAAACATCCTTTCACCCATATTTTGGTATAATATATGTTTGATTTGGCATAAAATATTTTGGTTATCGTCTTAAAATGATATACCAACATGTTATATGTTGTTTGAATTCATCTGATAGATCTTTGTGTGTGTTGTTCAAAGTAAATTTTGTAGATTTATTAGGTTTCAACTGTTGTTTCTATCTAATAGCTTCAAGTTGAACTTTTCATGCAATTTACATGCATATAAATATTTTGCATGCAGTTTTTGCAGAGTTTTGACATAATTAAATTTTACCACATATAAAATTTAATGCATATTGCGTTTTTATTTGAGTGAATGTGCATAGAGTATCTGGGAGGAAGAGGGGGGGGGTGTTCAAAATATTTTCAGTCTTGACCAGAGCCAATTAATGTAGGGGCAAAGTTCCACAGGCATTTTATAAGAATATTTTTGCCTTATTAAAAAAAAGATCTGCATTTAAAAAAAGGTAACTTTTTATACTAAAATACTGTCGGAAGTTTGCGGCTGCAGTAAATGAGTCCTAGTCTTGATCTTCTACCTATCACAGCTTACACCCATAATTTATCCAAAAAAATGAAACGTGAAAAAAAAATTATCGGTTGATATATACATTATATGCTTCAAGGGCAAACAGGAATGTAACAGCAGGTTGCAGTGTTGCCAGTTGAGGTTTTTTTAAAATTCAGATTGCTTGATTGCTGCCACTTTTTTTAAATAGTAATATTTTTTTTATTTAATGACATTTAATAAAGCGACTATTACTGTTTCAAAACAAATGACAGCAATGAAGCAATCTGAATAACAGGAATCAACAGGCAAAACTAGTACTTTAGCCATCCCGGAGTCGGAGTCGGTTCCTTTAAAATTTCAGGAGTCGGAGTCGGTCATTTTTCCCCACCGACTCCGCAGCCCTGGTTTTAAAGCTCATTTTTGTGGCGATGATCCTAAGCGAATTTTATAAAAAAGGTCGGTTGTCAATAGAATTTGGATAAATTCTTAAGGGTAATTTAATCGCAAAAAATTCAAACGTGACATTTATGGTGGTGGTGTTTGAATAATTCGTGGACCTTTTTATACTGCAATACGTGTATCGCAATAAAGTAGTGAATATATTTGACAATATATCGCAGTAATTTTCATGATATAAAAAGTACATGTTGATGGGCGAAACAAATATCCGCAAAATATAGCACTTAATCGTATGCAATAGTAGAGAAATACGAGAAAAATTTTAAAATACAGGGATACCTCGGTTTTCGTCGATAATCCGTCCTAAAACAATCGATGAAATCCGAGTCAATTATATCCATATGAATCTATGTAAATCCAATTAATTCGTTCTAAAGACTACAAAATACGTATCAAAAACACATTTTATAGAGAATAAGTATACCGTTTAGTACTAAAACAATAAGAAATTAATATTAGCGTATGGTACCAAGGCCCCTGTATCTGGGGTCAGTTCCCTTTTTGGTCTTTTGGCAGTAAGACTAGCTTCAGAGTCAGAGGACCTATGTCGCTCAAAAAAGCTGTCCAAAGTGATCTGTTTTTGTCGCCTCTTTAATAAGACTTGCCTAAAATGGGGCAAGACATTATTATTAAAAAAGTTGCTTACAAGAAACTTTTTTTGGTTCCATGATGGAGAACTCGTAATCAATAAATAAAAGTACAAAATTACACAGGAAATAAACTAAATCCGAGACAACCGACGAAAACGGAAACAATTTTTCACGGAAAAAATCGACGAAAACCGTGGTATGTGTACTGTATAAGTCTACTGTATATGAGCAGTGATTATAAAAAAGAAAAAAAAAAAAAAAAAAAAAAGGAATTGTGGTTAATATTGGAAGTTCCAGGTTCAAGTATCTTTTTAGATAATAAAAATCGGTACGTATTTTCTTTCTTTCTTTTTTTTTTTTTTTTTTTTTTTCACGAGCTGCTCAAAATAATATTTTTCAGTTTTAGATAAATTAACTCTAAAATTGAAATTATTTGTTATGTAACAAATATAATAGGGTTTGATTTTAAATATCTAAAAATTGTATTTTCTTAAGATTTAGAGGTGATGATCCCCTTTAATACAATTTGCTCTCTATTCCATGTTTGAGAGAAACATAATCCAAAAATTATGAGCATTAGGTTATCCCCCCCCCCCTCCCTCTTTTTGATGTAAAGGTTTTAATTACACATTTTCCCGATCCTTTTCTATCGTTTGCTCAACACATTATCTTGGTACATTTTATTTCCCATGCACGTGGAAACGAGGGCCAGGCACATTTGGTGGAAGGGATTATACAGTCTCTCATTGTTCAATGAATAACTAATTGTTTAGAGGCCCATCTAGTTTAAGCTATTCTGTTAAATCATTTCTGCTCGGTTGTTCATTGTTCAGGATTTTAAAATGGGATGTTGTTAACGTGAGAATGGGTGTCTAACGTGCTCTTTTAATTGCATACGCGATATGAGAGCGGAACCTGAAAATTTATCGGAGCTAAATTAATAATTAACGTGCCATCATTCTGTAATGTTTGAATTGCTAAAACTGCGTTATCTTAAACTATAACTTTGTTGCCAGCAATTTTTGTTTTACAATTTTGATGCAGATTATCGATATTATCGTAATTTTAATCGTTACATGTTTTCGGGTTGATGAGATAACAATGTGGGTTAAATTCATTGTGGATTTCAGGGAAGGTTGGTAATTAAATCGCGTTATGCTCACAATCTGAATGCGTTCCGCTAAATGTCAGTTTTGTTTTATGTTATTTTGGCTTTTTATAATTTTCTTGTATGGTGTGAATATAAGTAGTACTTTTTAAACTCTTTTATTTAACTCAACTTGGTTTTAATATGTAAAGATGGAATTTTGTAATAGATTTTTAATTCACTTCCTGATATGCTAGAATTATAAAAAATATATACAAAGGTATGCTTCCGATGACAACACATTTTAATATTTTCAGAACTTAATTAATAATTTAATTTTAAGGCATTTTTCCGTTATCCCACTATTTGTGGTAGATTGGTAAATTTTCTTTATGGTTACAATTGTATATGTGTTAAAACCACGATGGATTTAATTATGCGCCAAACTATGCTCGACAAAAAAAAAAAAAAAGAAAAAAAAAAAAAAGGCCAAACAGTCTGTAAAACTGCACTAACAGTTTAATATTAATTAAATTATGATAATATGTTGAGAAAACAATTTGCAAATCACGAATAGGTAGGTTTTTTCCCCCTTGTTATTATATATTAAAACAAAACAAAATTATATATTTTTTAATGAATTTTCTAGTAGCTTGCGCTTTGATTTTCGCACGCAAATCGAATTGAAAATGTAAATTCATAGAGAGTTAAAGAAAGCTGGAAACGGTGTTCATAAAATAAATCAATAAATTTAAATTTACTAAAAAAATAAATAAATAAAATAAATAAAAAAAATCGCCGAGTAAAACAGAATTTGCTCCCTGCAACAGAACTCGGCTTCCTTAACATGACAATACTATAGCAGTAATTTTTTGTTGTTGCTGTTTTGTTTAATAATTGGTATCTTGAGTTATACACCTTTTGGGTGGGCTGCATCGATCAACGTCCACAACAACCGCTCAAATAAATAGTCTTCCTTGTTGAACAGTGCGAGACATGCTATAGTTTTCTTTTAGTACTTTATATGACATTAAAGCAATGAATAGCTTATAATTTAAAGTTGAGTCTTGGTAGTAAGCTCAGATTGAAATCCGATTTCTTCTTTTAATTTTAATATTATAGACTTATCGAGTCAAATGGAAACTTTATTGTCGGGTATTGAAGTACAATAGTGAAGTTTAACATTATCCTGTACATTCCTTTGCTTATTTTTGCAATATTTTGTTTTATTCTGTACTTTAAAAATGTCTCCTATTTTACATCATTTTCTTTTTCTCTTTTAGGTAAGTTTCGAATTTTGTATATCCTTTATAATGTGGTGAGAAATTACAATGACCATCTTTAGTAAGTAATTATTTTAAAATATCTAGTTGTTAAATATAAAAATATCATGATCTTGAAATACTCTATTTGCTTTAAATTCTTGAATATCCATTCTTTCTTTCTTTCTTTTTCTTTTCTATTTTTTGTGATGTTTACATAGCATTCGATATTTTTTTAATAATCATTTTTTTTAGATAATTTATATTTGAAAATAAATATACATTCCAATTAAAAAAAATATTTCTAAAATAAAAAAAGTAAAATTTTGTGTCACGGACCATCTTTAATATGTAATACTTATGAGGTATAGGTATAACCAAATTACCCCCTTCGATACAGAATTTGATTTATTAATGTTATCTTACTTGATAAATTCTTTGGGGTTTTATAGCGTTGCGTTATACATCACTGAGGTTTCATTTACCAAATAGGTCTCTTTCTACTAAGGAATATGAATTTTCTGCGTTATTAAGTTGGATATGAAGCAACATATAAGTGAAGATACCTGCGAAAGATTATTAGAACCTCTGGATTTGAATTTTCAGTTCTATATATTTCCTAATTAACAATCAAATATCAATTTAATAGATTAATTTAAATTTTAATGCAAATGAAACAAGGCAAAGGTAAAAGTAACTTTATTCGAATAAAGAGAACTAAAAATATTGTATCATGTTTACTTAGTTTTTGCATTACCTGAAATAAATTTTTAAAATATCTAACCTAAGATATCGCTTTTATTACAAAATTTTATTGCCTTTCGCTTAGATACGCCAGTTCTACCGAAATCTTGACTTGCCTATTTCAAGTTATCGTCAATTTATCCCATTTCCTATATATACCCCACTTCAAGCCCTTTCCCATATAGCCGAGACCCATAATCCGCTGAATATAAAAATAAACAACTCTTTTTCTGCTGTAATTCACGGAGAAATTTCCTACCCATAGAAAAAAGAAATCAGGAAGATGGACTTGCCCTGTTTATGACCTTCCCCGTACTTTTCGATTTTGCCCGTGCCATGTTTGTTATAAAAAGCAAGCCGATAAGCGCCCGGCGGGTCGTAAACGCCCGGTTTGTGCTTCTTATCGGAACACACGCGAGTTTTTATGCCCTCGTCAGATGTTTGTTCTTATTTACCTACCTCAGGTTTATGAAGAAATCTGGGAAGTAATGTGAAAAGTAGTTGTTGGCATTATGAGTTCCAAAAACACAGGGGTTTATATGAAATCTTTAGTTGGTTAGGTACATTTAAATCAAGCAAAAAATCAAAATTGCTTTTATTCATTGGCATTAAAATGTTGTTTATTTATATTAATAAAATGAAGTATTTGCGTGAGTGTGCGTATGTGATGGGCAGAAGAATTTATAGTACGTAGAGCTCTGTAAGCTTGGTTCCTGATACTCGAAGATATATCACAGTGCACCTGGGTCTCATATTTTCAATTTTTTGATTAGATATACATTTTTTAATTGAATGGTAATGTTTGTTTTTTTCAACTTTGAATTTCTGTGCTTGTTGGTGATTTACAGGCATTTGTAAAAGTAATGCGATTTCAATGTTTCACCGATATAGTACATTTTCTCTTCATTTAAATAAAGTTCATTCGAGTAAACTTTTCGAGAAAAATGAGAATTGTTTTTTTATTAAGCAATTTCGATATCAAATCATTGACATCCATTTGTAAATTTTATAACCCTGTATAGAAAAAACTTTTGGAACAACTTAAAAAAAAAATCTTTTTGACTTTGCGATTTTTTAAAAAATGTAATGAGGATGCGATTTTTTTTAATACGTGAAGGAAGAAACAATATCACGTTTTGGCTTCCTGAAACAAAGAAAGAGGCAAGGAAAGCGGAAGGCTGCCAAAAACTGGTTGCTATTAGCGTTCACCTCTTCCTCTGCCGTAAAAGGAAGAAAGAAGATAAAGTATTATACTCTCATTCAGTTGTTTTAATTTTATTTTGGAGCATATAAATTGAATGTTCCACGTTGAAAAATTGTAAGTCTTCAAGCTAATCCTGGGTAACCCCCCCCCCCCCAGACATTCAAAATATGGCCTATAGCTAAAGTTTTGGTGAAAAGATCTTTTATCTATCGCCACATACGACATAATGTCCTTTTCTAAAGTCATTTCATTCAAAACGATTATTTTGCAACTTGCGTGCAAGATTTCGGGAAAATGACTATAGCCAGATTTTCATAAAAGTTAGTATCTTGTGTAGTAAGTGAATGCACTTGGAACAACTTAAATTTTCAAACCTCTCATTAATGTTCTTAAAAAGTTTGCTTGCGTTTTTAATTAGTTCTCGAATTTCCGATTTTTATGAAATACATGATTTTATTTAGTTAAAAAAATTTGAATGTCTCAAGTTTTTAATTTCAATTTAAGCAAAAAGGCTTAACTGGAGTACTCAGATTTTATTTATCCTGTAAAATTTCTTTTCTGACAACAAAATTTTAGAATAAGAGAAAGAAAAAACTATTCTTATAATCAACGTTCAGTATGGATTCTCATTTTGTTGAAAACTGTTTTTACTAATACATACACATACACACAAGGTTTGACAAATGCGATCGCCAGATCGCCACTGACGACCAATCTTTTTTTTTTTTCAACTCTCAGACTAAATTATTTAATCTGGCGGGAAAGGGGGGGGGGGGGTTCTTTGGTGCAAAAACTGACCTAAGAAATGAGCACAAATGGCATTTTTTCATCTCCCCCACCCCTATTCGTGCGCGACAAGCAGTGATCTTCCTCTTCTCTCATACTTTTAATAGAATAAGCAAGTTTAAAATACATTTTCCATCTCATGCACAGAAAACGCCATTCTTCCCTGCTCTAACCAGCTAGCATGTCACGTGATTAGAAAATGGCGGGAAGGGGGCGGGGTCAATAAAACTGTCAGAAATCATGTCAATCCAGCTTCTGTGTCATCTGAAATTGGATATAATGCTAAAAATATTCAAGTTTTTCTGTAAGTTTCAAATCAGCTTTTTGTGTTCAGAATTTAATCTGTCACATTCAAAGAATAATAACATATAGTAATTATATAACTAATTCATTTGAAGTAAATCTATAAAACTTAATTAAAATTCAGGCTTTTCAGTTTCATTAGAAAACTTAGTTCATATTATCTTTCTAAATTATGGACTATTTTAAATTATGTAACTAATAATTCTAAGCTATGCTTGTTATTATTATTTTTTCTCAATTAATTCATTAAAAAAAAAAAAAAAAAAAAAAAAAAAATGTGCTTTTTGAAAATCAATGACAGGGAAAAAAAAGGTGGTGGTGGGGGGGCGGGGGGTAAATTTTTTTTACTGGCGAGTAGAATTTTTTGCTGGCTACCAGATTTTATGAAATTTGTAAAGCCCTGCATAAACACAAACAAACTAAAAATGAAATAATACTTCTATGCTTGATACTGTTAGAACTATAAATACACTCAGTTCTTTTTTTTTTTAATCTATTTTATTGCCATGCTATCATTACAAATTATCGTTGAAGGGAAAATAAGATAGAGAAGAAAGATTTATTTTTTTCATCAGAAAAAGGCAGAAATCGCAGCAATTAAATAATAAACGATAAAAATAAGAAATTTTTTTTAAAGGAGTACAGTTTTTAATAAAGTAAAAGTCGCCGATGAAAATTGGATTATTTTTCTAAATTTGTCAAGGTAAAATGAATGAAAATTTAATAAAATGTTAAACAGCATAATATAAAAATTAAATTTAATTACAATTTATGGAAATGTGCGAAATGAAAAAAAAAATAATTCTAGAAACGATTTGGTCCGACGTCATAAAAAGGATATAAAGTATTAATGAGTGAAAGTAGAAAAATCAGATAATGCCTATAAAAAGGTATTAAAGAAACACAATGTCCTCTACCCTTTTCTTTCTCTGCTGGAACGACATTTTACACTTGCATGTAAAAATGCAATTAGGCACGTAGATATCGAAGACCTTTTTCGAATAGTTTTTTTTTAATGGGAATTTCGTTCTAAATTTGTATTAATAAAACGTTTTTAAATATCTTCGTAGGAATAAAAAAAAAAAAAAACTGATAATTAAAATTAAGTGTCGAGCTTTCGGAATTAAACTTATTTTTAGTCATTCGTTTATTTATGTGTGGTTGCTGTGGGCTTTTGGGTGATTTTGTATGTATAAGTACTTTATAAAAATGCTTAAAAACTGTTAGTCAAAAGTAAAACTGAATAACCTATTGATATTTGAAATGTCTGACTAAATAATGATAATAATAAAGTGTGAGTGCTTTTTAAAAAATCACGTGAGATTTTCTATTTTCTTCTTTTCATTTTTTACCTCTTCTTTTTACTAGGGTGTTAAAGTATCCTCTATATGTTGGAACAAAGAACGAAAAGTGACACGGTAAACAACAATATAAGAACAATATTTGCCACGAAACCTATGATCGTAATCCTAGTTAAAAATACAGGGTATCTCACTACAAGCTGATTCCAAATTTCCGTTCATCAATTTAACAGTAATGAAGATATTTTAACAAAATTTTCACCAGACTTGCTTTGAGTGAAACAGGATGATATCGTGAATTGTGTTGGAATAACACAGTAATTTAGTGGCATCCTATAACTATCAGCGACGTACCAAAATAAGGAGCCTCTAACTCAGTGTTGTTTCGCCGCGAATTGTGGTCGCTTCTAGAACTTCTCAGGATGTCATCGCATTTCTCCCCAAAGCAAGGGAAGTAAGAGGAAAATGTTGTTAAAAACAAACCTTCTTTACTGTTAAGGCGGTTCTTAAAAAAATATTTTCCCCGCTCAACAACGCGAAATTTTCTGACACATTTTCTGACTCATTTTTAAACATAAAAGCATGACATTTGCAGGCATGATTGTTGAAGTGATTTGTCATCGAACAGTTTTTTTTTCGTTTTTCGATAAATAAATTCCATCTTGAGTTATAAGCGATTGTTGTTAAATGACGGCATTTTTTCACCTCTCCTGCGGTATTGCGTTTAGATATTCGGTTCTAATCGTCAATTTTGACAGCATTTTCTGATAGATCTGCCTTTTCCGAAAAATGAAAAAAAAAAAAAAGTTCGATTACATAGTTTGTAAATAAGAGTCTCACCAGTGGCTGAGAGGTTCTACTCTCAAAACTGGTAGACGGGAAGTGCTGGGCTCGAATCCAATCGCGCCTATCGGCCTAATCGTTCGGAGTTTACGTGATTTTCTTCGAACCTTGGATTGGTTATCCTTACGTAAATACGGGTTAGGTTTTTTTAGAGAGACTCCCAAGGAGAACAGAAATCGCAGCATTTAAATAATAAACTATAAACCCAGCGCAGGGGCGGTAGTGTATTACTGCTTATTTTACTATTTATTACCGTTAATTTTACGGTATTACTGGCAACTATTACTGGCAACTGGGGTGCCAGTATTATACTGTAAAATCAACATTTTTGTTTCAGTGTAACATTACCTAACAAATAATACTTGAAAGTTTTCCACTGCAATATTTTTAATTGTGAGCTTTCGAAGGTTTTTCTGGCTGTTTGTTAGACTGATGCAAAACTGTCGAATAAATTGTGACTTAACTTATGCCGTACCATGTATGTGTGTACGTTGATATTGTGATATTTTTGTATTCGCGTGGTGCTCAGCTCAGCTAATTTTTTTTTTCTTTTTCTTTGTCCAGTTTACAATTTTATGCCTGCATGTAACAAATAGTTAAACAATTAGGGGGAAAAAATTTTTACGGTTTTCTCTTTGCTTTAGTGGAACAAAGGAAAGAAATCGTATGCTTGGGTATAAAATAATTTAAAATTACTATACACTGCAGCAAAAAATAAATAAAATTACAGTATAATACTAGCATCCCAGCTGCCAGTATTATACCGTAAAATTAACAGTAATAAACAGTAAAATAAGCTGTAATACACTACCGTGCATGCAAGGCAGTGTATTATTGCTTATTTTACTGTTTATTACTGTTAATTTTACGGTATAATACTGGCAGCTGGGATGCCAGTATTATACTGTAAAATCAATTTTTTTTGGCAGTGTAAGAATAAAATAATAACTGTCTTTTAGCAGATTTTATTTACGCGACAAAGTGGCTAATATTACTACTAATTTTTCCATTTTTATTTTAAAAGATAGTTTTTTGTCTACTTACCAAGCGATTAAATTGAAAACCTGGAAATAAATAAATAAAAATTGATAATTTTTCCATATATTATTTATTAAAAGAAATAAATTGATTTCAACAATTTCTGTCATGTTTTGCGAATAAGTGAAAGTATCAAGGTAATTAATTAAATGAAAGAACCATGCAAACTCAGAAAACGAATGCAATTATTTCAAAACTTAAATTAATGAGAATTTTGCACTTTTCCTGATAAAATACAAAACTAGCATAAGACTTAAAATAAAATAACAAAAATAGGAGGAAGATAGACAAAGAAGAAATCGCGGCAATAGATTTATTTGTAAACGATAAAAATGCGTATTTTTTTTAAGTTGTTTAAAAGTTAAAATTTTATAATCGACTATAAATGTTAAATAGCTTTTCTGAACTTGTCAAAAGGAAAACGGACGAAAAACTGATAAGAGGTCAAACCGCGAGACAGACAAGCAAATGAAAAAATAAAATAGCAATTTCCAGAAAGGTGTGGAATGCGGAAGAAGTAAATTTAGAAACGATTTACCCAAACGCCATAAAAATAAAAAAGTATTTTAAATATTCATGAGTAAAAGCTGGTTGATATTACCTATTAAAAGCAATTATAAATTTAGAAAAAAAAAAAATGTTAGCTTCCTTCCCCTCCCTTATAGGTCTGTACGGGTCCGGCCGGACTCGTAACATCTTCAAATTCAAATTAAAAAAGCACACTTACTTGCATAAATTTTATTTTCAGATCATATTCTCGCAGTTCATGGAATGCGGAATCACAGTTATATCATTGACCACTTAAACAATTATGTACATAAACACATTTAAAAAAAAGGGGGAATTTAGACAAATAAATTCAAATCATGATTCAGTAAGAAAATCAACACAGATGACAGAAAAATATGGTAAAAGAAAATCTCAAAGTCTCTACAAAGAAAAAATATATATTTTTAAAATTATTCATTTGTAATTTATTCAACCAAATTAAAATAAAGAATTCGTTTAACAAATGTACAACATCACTTTATTTTTACAATAAATAAATAAATAAAATGGCAGTCGAATATGTGTTCGGGGGTAAGATGTCCAGGCCAGGCTCGTATTCGATAAAAATAAGTCTGGCCCGGCCCGACCCGACCGTGCAGAAAAAAATAAGGTCCCTGTACGGGGCAGAACAGAAAGAATGAAGTCCAGGCCGGGCACGTTCCGAGTCATAAAAGAAAATTGGCCCGAGCTCGGACAGAATTTAAAAAAAAGGGTAGGGGGGGGGTGTAGGGGGGCAAAGAGCTTGATAATGCAGCTAATACTGTATGACGATTAAATAAAAAATGATAATAGCTATCTAAGTAGCCATTCATTTTAAAATAAGAGTTTTTTTTTCAATAAATTTTTTTAAACGTATGCGTATTCCATGAAACAAGTTTTATAAAAAGGTAACAGCAATAATTTTTCATAAGTGGTATTTAGCAAATAAAACAGATGGATTGCAAGAACGTTCATCTACTGTATGCAAGAGTTACAAAATAATTAATAAAACAAAAGTATCTTTAAAACTATAGAGCAACTAACTAAATTTATAAAACGGTTGAAAAAAGGTAGAACAGAAGATGTCCTCTTTAGAAAAAGAGGATAAAGCTATCTGGGCGATTAAATTATTAAAAGTTAAAAACGATTACTTTGAAAAACTTTTTAAAATAGTGTGAAATTAAATATTCGTCAAGTTAATGACTTCAGTATATATATCATAAAACGACAAATCGGTAAAATTCTACAGAACAGAAAAATTTAAAAACCAGACAGTGTCTGCAAATGTGTGAAAAGGGGGAACGAATTAGCAAACTATTTGATCTGATGCAATAAAAAAAGGAATTTAAATATCAATGAATAGAAAAGCAAAATTCAAATATTGCCTATAAAAAACAATTAAACTAGGACAAAATGCTATTTTTTTCTTAATATTTCTATATATATATATATATATATATATATATATATATATATATATATATATATATATATATATATAATTTCCACCGGAATAATTGAACAAAATCCCATGCTTCCCTGTAAAAATCCAATTAGGCACGTAGATGCTGAAGATTTTTCTTCTTTATCCCCTCTTCTCTCTATTTTTAAGAAAATTTCTGACCAAATGCGTATTAAATAAAATCATATAGTAGATTTGTTTTAAATATTGTCGAAGAAAAAAAAAAGGAAAAGGAATCCGATGATTAGAATTAAGTGCTGAGAATAGCATTAAGAATTAAACTAATATTTATTCATTCGCTTTTTAAGTGCTATCCTTTCGGCAGTTTTCCATGCGTGAATGTCAAGGATAGCCTCGCAGGAAAAGGTTAAAAATTACAAGATGAAAAAAAACAAACATATATCAAAGTCTGATAATTCAATTAATCTTTTTAATGTCTATGGAAAAAGAATAAAAAACGCTTTGAGGTGATTAAAACGCAAATTTTAATAGCTGTCTGCCTAACTAATGGTTTTAAAGTGCGAGTTTTTCTTAGAGGCAAGATTAAAAGTTTGTGAAATTCTTTTGGGGATTTTCTTTTTTTTTTTATTTCTTTCTTTCTTAAAAAAAAAATAGTGAGGGGGGAAAAAAACTTATATGCTACGAAAAATGTTTGTTCAATGATTAACTTTTATGGGTTATATTATTAATGTAATTTACAATTAAAACAAAACTAATCCCAAACTCACTTTTTTTTGTATGTCTTAGGTTCTTGGTAAATTGATGATAATTAAACAAAAAGATTAGGAAAGATATATATACATATATATTTGAGATTAGGTCATTACTGTTATACGAAATTGTCGGATAATTTTTGAATTCAAAGGTATATGCATATATATTGTGATTTATTGTTTATTATATACACAAAAGTTTTATTATATATAAATATATATATAATCTATATTCAGTGTGTTGGGGAACACTATTGTTGTCAATTAATTATTACATACTAATTCATAATTTCATAGTTTTTGTTGGTGTTTCGGTAATGTTTCATTAATGGTTATATATATATATATATATATATATAAATCAAACGCTAAGATGTAGATATGAAATTTTTTACGCAGATGGTGTGATAATGGGTCATTCTCAGATAAAGGCAAATTTTGGCTTTGGAAAAAAATAAATTGTTTTTAACCGCCTGCTTTTTGTGCTAATAAAATGTTTGCATCACTGGCATTATGAGAAAAATATCAGCAGAAATCTTTTACCTGATGAAAAATTTTATTATTTTTATGGAAAACTAACTTAATTTCTCTTTTTTTTTTATGAATGTATTTATTTTTTTTATGAAGAAATTTCTGGTTAGAATCAAAATGACCCCTCATGGCGGTTCTAGTGGTAATTAATTTGTTTTCTATTGTGGCGTGCAGATGACACGCAATTATGCAATTGGATCATTAAAAAAAAAATTCAGGTCATTTTAGGGTTTCGTTCATCGCACGAAACCCTATTACTCCCGCTCCGTTGTCTGTCTGTCACAGAGCTATTCTCAGAAACTATGTAACTTACAGAGTTGAAACTTTGTGTATATAGCTGAATACCAGCTATGAAGAGCTCAAAATATTAAAATTTGAAAAATTCGTACTATTTTAATAAATAGAGATAAAAAACCAAAATTCTAACAGCCTTTTCCTATTAAATTTAAACATTTTTCGTTATAGCAGATGCCAAAAATTAAAAATCCACGATGAAATTCTTTTTACAATAATTAATTTTCTATCAGGCGATTTCCACGTGAAAAATGAAAATGAAATAAAAAGTTTCACCAATTGAAAAACAGATAAATATGAAATAAAATTGATTGACGTCATAGTGGTAATAAAACGGAAAATTTCTAAGATTTCTCAATAATACAAGGAGTATGAGTATGTGTATGTACACAAAGCAGATTAATATCACGTCATTAGAGAATTAAAAAGAAAATCTGACATCATATTGGAAGTTCAACGAACTTTTTCAAATGTTTGAGAAACATATTGAATCGTGATAAAAATCCGATAATGGAAATATTCGCATATTTTAACATTTTGAAGGTGTACAACATGTTTAATTTTGAAATGATTTTTTTAAATATCGCATTTAGTCCGCATGAGAGATATTATTATGACAAAATATAATAGCGAGCTTCACCCGCTATCGGGCTGGTTTAGATATTCGAAAAAACGAAAAAATAGACCGGTAAATTTTTGCTTTATAAAAAACATGACTTTTTTTTTGCTAAATGAAATTTATTTGGATTTATTAAAGAAAGGATAAAGTGTTTTGAAAGGAATATTAAACGAAACCCTTTGAGCGATCACACTTACCGACTTGTTCTTTTTCCTTTCTCGTTTCCGAAGAAGTGTTTCTTCAGTGATCAATTTTTTCACCTGGTCCATTTTGAATATAACAAATAATGTTTAAATTGATAGATAAACTCTAAGTGAGGGGGGGGGGGTAACTCCATTAACACTTTTATTATTATGGTTTGTTCTTAAATGAGTGAAATAAAAATTGTTATTTATGGACTAACTAGGCCATTTACAATATAAATTAGAAACATGTTCGGAAAAGCAGAATAGAAACTGGCGTCACACCTTCTTATTACGTAGCCACAATACCCTGCATGTCTGGGTATTATGGATATAGAAACATAGGACAAACATAATACAAAAACTCGTATGGTTTGAAGCAATTAGTATTGTATTCCAATAAGTGGATATCAAACTAATTACTTTATTATCAAATTTCACAAAATCTCAGTAAATTGAAAAGTAACGAATTTGTTTTAACTATTAACACCGCTTGTTTGTATGTATCATTCCTAAAATAAATATATATATATATACACAATTAAATAATATAAAATCTAAATTACCTTTCCACTACATTTTTATTTATTTATTTTTTTTTTTCTGAAAAAAAAAATTACAGACTTATTACTATTGTTTCTAAGATAAGCTTTTTAAAGAATAAGTCAGAAAGTTAAAAATTCTATATTAACTCAAATTCATATATGTAAAATTGACGGTAATTTTTATGGAAAAAATATTAGAAAATTAAATAGCGAAATGATTTTATTGTCTGCAAATATGTGAAATGGATCAATAAGTATCGAGTCTATTTTGTCATAGTTATAACAATTTATTTTCTGTAATTTTGATCTTCTTTGAAAACTTTCAAACCATTTGCTTAGATACAAAAATCATTCTTTGAATTATACCCATTTTGTCTTTAATATATTCAATAAATTGACATAAGTCCTGAGACAAAGTATCGTGAAACTTATTTTATGATTCAAAACAAGAGCTAGGCAAATTTAATGATTGTTTGAAAAGTTTTCTAAAATATCAATAATATTATAAGAATAATGATAAACTGAAAAATTAAAATTATATTACAAAATATCAAATAGTGATTTTTAGAGCAATAAAAAACATTCATCCGTAAAGTCATTCTTGTATGAACATGTATTTTAGTAAAAGATTCCTTTTCAAAAGATCGAAAAGTTAAGTATATCTCTTCGTTTTCAAAAGCCCTTTCTGATTTCGCTTCAAAGTCCACGATTTGACAATTTTTAAGAAAAGGGAAGAGCTTATTAAATTATTTGATATTTGTAGTACAACACCCTCTTTGAAATTTTTGTATATTAGATGTCAGTTCCAGGTTTATTTACGATATGTATTTCATATTTATTTGAATATATAATTAAAATAATAAGTATGATTTAATCAGAAAATTAATTGTTAAAGTTCAAACAAAAAAGCTTAATAATTTTTAAAATGTAAATAATTTAATATTACTCATATATTAAATTTTTACACATTTTTAATAGAGTAATGAGTTTGATATTTTAATTGAGTTAACATGCTCCATGCAAAAGGTCTGTAGCAATTCATGAAGGTTTTCATTTGTGCATAATAGTTATTATTATTAAATTTAACGTTAAGGTTAATAAATAAAAAATAAGTGTACAGATAATTTTTATAGAAATTATTAAAGACATAAAATAACTATATAAATGAAAAGATGGAATTATTCTGTAAAGCTAATATAAACATTGTTTCATAGTTTTCGTTAATTAAAATAATGAGAAATTAACTTAATAAGATAAAATTAAAAATATATCTTTTTACATAATCAGTGGATTTTACTGGGGAATCCATTTTCATTTTTTATTGGATATTTTTGCTTTTTATGAGCCATTCTTTCTTTCAGAAATTGTCAAATGATGTGTTATTTTAAAATGCTAAACAACTTTTCAATTCTAATTAAAATTGTCTTTAAAATGGCGCATAATTTATTAAAATTGAAATCCAAGTTAATTATATGCTAAAAATACAAGTTGCAAAATGCGTTGCACCAGATTGTGCTTTTCACATATTTTCCTCCGATAAATTAAATCATACAATTAATTAACGAATGTTTAATTTAAACGACGTGTAAGCAATAAATCTCATCACCGAATCAGATTATCATAAAATCCCTTTTTAGAATTTAGATTAATTTGCGCATTCCTCGAATATAAATGCAAATGAGGCCGGAATATATAGTTGTCTTGTCAGTATATCCCCACGAAAACGAAACCACTTTATGGCAGGCTTCATTAGGGATGGCAGTAAAATATCGATATATCGAAAATATTGATATATATATATATATATATATATATATAGGACCAAAAAATATACCCTTGTTATTGTGTTAGACCTTTGATGTATATCGATATATCTGTTTTACATCCGATTCATCGGAACTTCTTAGAAATTAAGATTTTACATGTGAAAATTAACTTTTAGCAGTTTTCACATACTTTTCTAAATAAATATAACTAAATTGATTTTAGTTTTAGTTTGAAAAAAAAATTTAATTAAAGATTATTTTTATAGGCTTAATAGTTTAATGTGATTAAGAATTTTAGGTAATTTAAAAATTTCCTTCATGTAGTCAAAACGTGAAAAATAGAAAAACATCCAGTATAATTTACGTGATATTTGACGAAACATCATTGTTAGCGAAATAATAAAAGGGGAAATCCCCCCCCCCTTAGTCCATACCATTGTCACAAATGACGTTTCTGCTCTCTAAGGTGTCAAAACTACATAAACATGCTTTGTGTTTTTAGAATTTGTTTGTGAATCTAATAGTTACTGTGTCCAATAGGTTGCTGTGTTTTTCACGAATGCGTTGAAGTTACTTGGGGTTTCTATCATGAAATTTTTATATTTACTATTGAACAAGTAAGTTTTATAGAAGTAATATGGCTTTTAAAAGTGATATTTGGAGATATTTTACCAACATTAATAAAATGGATGTTACAGAGCATCTTGAAAAGAAAAATATCATTATTGAAAAATCTGATATGTTATCAGAAGAAACTATTCGGCCCTCATTTAATCAAAAAAGAACTGACAATAAAATAGGTTTGATAAATTCATGTGGCTGTGCAGATCGGGTCGAATCTCTTTTGTAAATATGGTTCCTATGATTCCTTCGTATTTACCAGTAACCTATAGCTAGAAATAACAAAGGAATCCTTTAGAAATGTGGTAAAACATAATTTCCCGAAATTCTATACTTTAGCTGCGATTTCCGTCTCAGCTGAGAGTCTGTTTTCTAAGGTCGAAAATACTGAAAAAGAAATCGGCTGAGTAGCAGTTATTATCAGTGCCACTATACTTAAATCGATTGCCTTAAAACTACTGGAAATAGTTTCACTAACTTTTATAAACTTTAATGTTAAAAATATCTATTAAAAGCCTAAAATCTATTTTTAAATAAGACATTACATAACATAAAGAATTATAAATTATTCCTAGCATTAAAACATTAAGTAGGAATGAAAATATTCAGATATATCGATATTTTCTGTCCAATATTTTTCGGATATCGATGCCTGTAAGATGATTTATCAAAAAATCGATATATTAATATTTTGAAAATTTTTGCCAACACTACGCTGCGTCCGTATATACATATTGACCAACTAAGCTATTTTCAGTAACATTTCATCTTAACTGGGAGAACGCTAAAATGCTCGATTAATATTAAACTCTCTCTCTTCATACTCTCGAATGCCGGAAGTCTCAAGCACACTGCAAAAAAAAATAAAAAAAATAAAAATAAAAATAAAATAAAATAAAATAAAATGTTGATTTTACAGTATAATACTGGCAACCCAGCTTCCAGTATTATACCGTAAAATTAACAGTTATAAACAGTAAAATAAGCAGTAATACGCTAACTGCGCATGCGCGGTCAAAAATGCGCAGTAGCGTATTATTGCTTATTTTACTGTTTATTACTGTTAATTTTACGGTATAATACTGGCAGCTGGGGTGGCAGTATTATACTGTAAAATCAACACTGTTTTGCAGTGCAGATTTTTGCTGTAAATACCACAAAAGTGTAAAAAGTGTGTTTTGGATGCTCCGGTAAATCCCGGATATTGAATTAATTGGCAAACGGCAGGAAGCTGATGGGTGCACAGAGAAAAATAAAACCCAATTTGGGTCGAAAGATTCTTAGGTATGTGCCCAAATTGGGTCATGCTTGTTTTGGTTACCACTGTGTATCCATTTTTGGCACTGTTAAATGCCCATTTTCAATGCTTTTTTTTACTATTTATTCCTGTTAATTTTACGGTATAATACTGGCAGCTGGGCTTACCACAAAAGTGTAAAAAGTGTGTTTTAAAGTGACGTTTAAGTAATAAATCTCTTAACCGAATCCGAGTCGCATAAAGTCCTTTTCCAGAATTTATTCTGTAAACACTTAACCTATGAGTATTCTGCCGTTTGCGAATTAATTCACTATCCTTAATTCACACGAGCATCCAATTCTGAATTTGACCCCCCCCCCCCCCCCCTGGTGTTATAATATGGCATAATTTTCTCTAAATTTAAAGATTAATTCAAAAGTTTTATATATTATAAAAATATTTTAAAAGTTAAATTATTCTAAAGTAGGTTTCGAAAAATCTACATGCCCGACATGCATACCTGTATTTTGGCCTGTTGTTTCCTTATTTTGCGTACCATTATTCACGATTCATTATAATGTATCAAATAGAGATTTTTTTAATTTTATTTGTAGAAAATATTCTTTTTTAAAAAATCTTTTGTTTTGAACATTTCAAAATATTCAAGAGTTAAATGTGTCTCTGGCGCCCTCAAAAATGCTTTCAGATTTTTCTTAAAAGCTCACGATTTGAAACTTTTTACGAGAGAAGGAAAGACTTCTTACATTGTTGTGTATTTGTAGTTATAGGAAAGTGCTTGAAACTCCATAAAATTGCGAATATGTGTCTTTTCAGTTTATTTATAATATCTGATTTATATTTATTTAAATATTTCTTGTTCTTAAATTTGAATTTATTTTGTGTATTGCAAAAATTTCAATGAATTTTTTTGTTAATAGAATAAGTGAAATAGAATAAAATGAAATTGTAAAAAAAAAAAAAAAAAAAAAAAAAAAACATTAAATTTCAAACGAAGAAGCTTTATATATTGTTAAAAAATGTGTGGTATTTAGTGTTATTTTATGTATTTATATTTTTATTGAATAGCATTTGTATTTTACATATATCGATACTTTTCCTTGCTGAGAAATTATTACATATGATTAATTAATAAAATTTAAGTGACGTTTAAGTAATAAATCTCTTTACCGAATCCGAGTCGCATAAAGTCCTTTTCCAGAATCTAGATTAATTTGCGTATTCCTCGAATACAAATGCAAATAAAACCAGAATATAGATCCCGATTAGTGTCGGCAGGTGTCCCGATTTACGGGGGGGGCGTCCGATTTTTAGGAGTTCCTACACTGCAAAAAAAAAAAAGAGCATTGATTTTACAATATAATACTGGCACCCCAGCTGCCAGTATTATACCGTAAAATTAACAGGAATAAATAGTAAAATAAAGCATTGAAAATGGGTGTTTAACAGTGCCAAAAATGGATACACAGTGGTAACCAAAACAAGCATGACCCAATTTGGGCACATACCTAAGAATCTTTCGACCCAAATTGGGTTTTATTTTTCTCTGTGCACCCATCAGCTTCCTGCCGTTTGCCAATTAATTCAATATCCGGGATTTACCGGAGCATCCATTTCCGAATTTGAACCCTCCCCCCCTCTTTTTTTTGAGACCGGCGACCAGGCCCCTACCTGCCAGGTTTCCCTAGCTTAAACGGGTTTAGCGCCTGGCACCGGGGCGCGTAGCGCCACTGAAGAGATGCCGCATAACGGCTGGCCATTTCTGGCAGGACGGCTATGTGGAGGTCTAAGTTTTGTTCCCATTTTTGTTTTGCTGCTAATTGATCTGATTCTTTTTGTATGGACCTGGGCTTGGCATCACACCTATACGTCATGCCATCGCTATGCAAGTTGGTCTCGTAATTTAGAACCTTGATCCGGTGACGAGATCTTCACCTGACTAGGCACCTCCAGAGGTATAATTCACAGGTAACTTAGAGGACTTTGCTCCCACGACAGATTTTACATGCACCGGGCGCCATTAGTGTACATGATGAGAAAAAAAAAAGAAAAACCTGTAAGGGAAGGGGTTAATACACGTTTATTTAACTTTAAATAAAAAAAAAATAAAAAAATTGATTACTTTTACCTGTGTTGGATTTTTTCCCCCTTTCCTTTCCCCTTTTTCCGACTGTACTTACGGTTACCTGTTGTTTTTGTTTTGCTGCTTGATTTTTGTTGCATTTTGTTTCGTTTTTAGGTTTCTCTCATTGCTTTTTGGTTTCTCATTTGTTGCAGTTGTTTCTGGTTTCTCATTTGTTGCAGTTGTTTCTGGTTTCTCATTTGTTACAGGTTTCTCATTGTGATTTGGGTTTCTCATTTTCCGCTGTTGATTTTATACTCTGTTGCATCACTGGTAACCGTTGAATTTGTTTTCATGAATGCGCTCTAATGGCGATCAGTCCATAGATACATTATGGCTGTTATCATGAACTCGATGAAGCTATTTGAAGACTTGGTGCGCTGTGGGGTGGGGCATGTTCCTTGGCCATTAGTCCGTTAATTACATTAACTTCCACCCTCTTAGACGCTGAAAGATCGATTTTTTTGTCACAGGAAAGAGGTGTCCTTTACACTGCTATTTTTGTTTTATGTACACATACACACATATATAATTTTTTTTTTTTCCCTGAAAGAGAAGGTAAATTAGGCAGAGGTTTACACTTTGAATATTGAAGTATGGTGGCTGCTGGGACTTTTATGTTTTTGCTTGTGTTTGTTGTATTAATCTATGTTTGTCTGTTTCATGTCGTCTACATTGTTCATTAGCCATCTGATCACTGCTCTACCTTTGTTTTGTAAATCTGTGTTGTTTGCAAGTTGTCTGTGCCATAGGTTTTCGTTATTAACTGTGATGTTGACCAGATGATGTGGGTTGTGTGAGCGGGCAGGACGTGAGGTAGTGTTTTGGGGACCCTAAATCCCCGCATATGCATTCTGGAGAGCTAAATTTGGTAAATCTATGTAGGTATTGTGGGAATGCTCCATGTTCTGTGTAGATTTGGCTCAGTAATTTACAGCTTATTTATAAGTCTTTTTGTGTCTACCTTTGTGAAGTATCCATGGGTTGTCCTACCCGTGTCCCCGTAGTCCCACTCCATGACACAGTTTTCTGTTTTAGATCTTGAAGGGCAAATTTTACGATTGTTTGAAGAATTTTACAAAAATACTTCTAAAGTTATTAAAATTTTAAATTAATATAAATTATTAAACAATGAAATTGTAAACTGTAGAAAATATTCATTCTCATAGTCACTTTTGTATGAACATGTATTTTACGTCAGTAAAAGATTCCACTTCAAAAATTCTAGAATCAAATGCGTCTCTGCCATTAAGAACCTACAAAAATCACGCGAAGAAACTCTCACGCTAATGTCAAACCTATGGGAACGATCTTTTTTAATTTCTCGCTGGCATTTTAATATTTTTAAACGATTTTTTTTTTTTTTTTTTTTTTTTTTTTTTTCATAGGATAGCTGAGGTCTATCTCTAACCGGGCTAGTTTTTACTTTTTCGATTTTGTTTGCATTTTTTTTTTTTTTTTTTAATGTGGTTACTTTCACTTCCGGAATTGGTTCCTAAAGTGAAAGTAACTTTATAAAAAAAAAATTGCAACCAAAATCGGAAAAGTAAAAACTAGCCCGGTTAGAGATTGAACTCAGCTATTCCTATGCAAAAAAATAAAATAAAATAAAAACATGGAAATGCAAGCAAGAAATTTCAAAAGAACACTTCTAGGTTTAACATTAGCGTGCGAGTGTTTTCGCATGACTTAGTGGCTGCTTCACTGAAACTTCCCGATCGCGAAATCCCATGTTAATCTATGGGAAAACTTAAAAAATTACTCATTGCCTAATACAGTTATGAAAATAAGGTTTTCACCATCATAATATAGACTTGGGATGCCAACGAAACGCGTTTTTAAAGACTGTCTCCTTAAATTTTAAGTATTTTTATGAAGACGAGTGGAAATTTCAAAGTTTAAAGAGATTTTTTTTAAAAATACATTAAGGAGACAATTTTTAAAACCGCACTTCGTTGGTATTTGATGTCTACTTTCTGATGGTGAAAACCGTATTTTGATTATTAGTGCTTATAATTTTCCCCGTGGGTCAACATGAGATTTCGAAATCGCGGAGTTTCAGTGAAGCGGCCCATTCAGGACGCTTTAAGATTTCGCCTGAAAGCTCATATTGGAGAAATTGTAAGAAAAATTAAGAATTTCTTATACTTTATTTGTGGTATAGCGAAATTTCCAAAACTTCATTAAATCGGAGGTTTCCGTGGTCTCCAGTTTATTTATAATATCTGTTTTATATTTAATGCATATTTCTCCTTTTTTAAGTTTGAACTTATTTTATGTATTACAAAAATGGGAAAACAAATTATTAAATGAAATATTATAAAATAATAAATGTAAATTATGAGAATAAATAAATAAATCCGAACGAAAGAAAAATATTTTGCAAAAATGTGTAGTTGTGTTTTATTAGGTTTCTGTATCTTTTATCGAGTAACTTTTGTATTTCATATTCATAAAAAAGTTTTATTCCTTTTAAATTTTTACCAGTTTGGTTTAATTTTCATAAACTTTAATTGTGGAGGAATTATCACATTTAATTAACTTTAATTTTAATGACGTTTGAACAGTAAATCTCATCAGCGAACCAGAATTGCATACAATCCCTGTTCAGAATTTGGACTAATTTGCGCATTCCTCGAATATAAATGCAAATAAGGCCGGAATACAGCTGTCTTGTCAGTGTATCTCTCCGCGAAACCACGTTATGGCAGACTGCATCCTTATTGACCGACTAAGCTATTTTCGGTAACATTTCATCTTAACTGGGAGCAACGCTAAAATGCTCAATTAATGTTAAAATTTCTCTCTTCATACTCTTGAACGTCGGAAGTCATAAGCAGATTTCTGTTATATCATTTAGCTGATTCTGTAAATATTTAATCCATCAGCTTCATGCCGTTTGCCAATTAATTGAATATCCGGGAATCACCTGGGCATCTAATTCCAAATTTGAACCCTCTCGTTGTGTTTTACGACACAGATTTCTGCTTTAGATTTTGAAGCAAAAGTTAATGATAGAGTTAATGAAGAGTTAATGACGAGTTTTATAAAAAAAATATTTTTAAGAATAGTATTAGAAGCTTAAATTATTATAAATTTTGAAATATTGAAAATTTTAATCGTAGAAATATTCATTCTCAAAGTTACTTTTGTATGAACATATATTTTTAGTAAAAAATTCCATTTTCAAAATATACAAGAGTTGAATATGTCTCTGTCCTTTAAAATGCCTTAAGATTTCGCCCAAAAGCTCACGTTTAGAGTTTTTTTAAAGAAAATATTATGGGTTACTCATACACTATCCCGTATTGTAATAGTAAAATAGCAAAATTCTTGTAACTCTATAAAATTAAAAGTTTGTGTCGTCTCTAGTTTATTTATATTATCCATTTTTATTTAATTGAATATTTATTGTTTTTAAGTTTGAACTTATGCATTGCAAAAGTTTCAAAAAGAAATTTCTAAATGAAATGATGTAAAATGAAAAATGTAAATTATACAAAAAACAAAAGATTATATTTCAAACAAAGGTGTTTTATTTATTGTTCAAAGTATGGTGTACTTAGTGTTATATTAGGAGTTTTTGTATAGTTTTTGTCACATTTTTACATAGCGTCTTTAAAAAATTTTACTCTCTAATTTTTTAATTTTCACTTATTTAACTTGGCAAGAAATTATCACATTTAATTAATTAATCTTAAATTTAAATGACATTTGAGAGCAATAAATGTCATAAACAAAAGGGAATTGCATAAAATCCCTTTGCAAATTTCGGATTAGTTTGCGCATTCCTCGAGTATAAATGTAAATAATGCCAGAACACAGTTGGTTTATCAGTATCTCTATCTCCCTTCAAAACCACATTACGGCAAGGCTGCATCCTTATTGACCGAATGAACTATTTTCCGTAGCATTTCATCTTAACTGATAGGAATGCTCAATTAATGTTTAAAATCTATATCTCTTCATATTCTCGAACGCCGGAAGTCACAAGCAGATTTCTGCCGTATCATTTAGCTGATTCTGTAAACACTTAACCCATCAGCTTCCTGCCGTTTGCCAATTAATTCAATATCGAGGATTCACCTGAGCATCTATTTCTGAATTTGAACCCCCTTGGTGTGCTTTATGACATAGTTTTCGATTTAGGTTTTGAAGGGCGGTATGTGTTTCCTTTTCACCTGGGTTTGAGGGTGTCGACTTCGTGGGAAATGGAAGAAATTTGCGAATATGATGCCGGAAGTTATTACATTGCAAGCGCATATTTCTGTATTTCCGCTTGGGAAAAAATGCATTGTTACCTGGGTAAAGTGCTAGTTCTTAGGAAAATTAATGAGTTTGAAATTAAAATATACTTTCAATCAGAATTCCGAAGCAGTTTCTATCTGTAAATCATGACCGTTTCAAATATTCTAAATGAGATTATATATAATGAAGCTTCATTAACCCGTGAAAGCAATGTAACTTTTAAAAATATTACCAACCAAAGTTCCGATTTGAAATCTATTTTCGGGCACTAAAACCTCAAAAAGCTGATACCGTCAAACGTCGGTATGAAGTCACAATATGACTAAATTGTTTATAGTGCAATGCTTCACGATTCCTCTCTAAATTTTAAATAAAGATTTTTACTCCGCTTATAGCATCACGCCGCAAGATATAAGCTCAAAACAGCGTTTTGTCAGCTAAACTGCAAACATTTCATAAATGTTTATGGTCATTTGATGTAATCTCATAGTATACCCACAATTCCGGAAATCTTACCTTTATTTTGAGAACCATTGGATGAAGAACCAATCATAAATCTTGGAAAACACAGTAGGTTTATGAAATTAACGGAATCGTTTCAGAAAGTAGTGACTCTTATACTGCCCGAAATTTTCGGAAACTGGATAGTGCCGAAATTTACGCACGGCAAAAGGCTCTTTCTATTTTAGAAATATTTCCGTAAACGTCAGTACTTACTATTTCTGAAAACGTTTACTTGGTCCTAATCTTAATAGGTTTAATAAAATATACGATTTAATACGAAATACGATTACATGTGCACAGATTGTTTATTTTCTGTGATATATTTTTTTTAACTATACACTGTTAAAAATAAATCCGCTAATTCACGGTAAAACTGCTGGCAGCAAAGTTGCCGGACTTTTTCCTTTCCGTTATTAGATTTTTCTTTTTGAGAGATAAAAGAAGAAAAAACTCCGTTTGAAGAAGCGACAACTTTCCGTTATGCTCTCAGAAATACTTCCTTCAAATCACGGAAATATTCCTGGCAGCACTGACAGGAAGGAAAAATTTCCCGTTATGAATAACCTCAGTTTAAAACAATTATCTCTTTTTTTTCTGCCATCTGTGGACTATTTATTATTTGATATACTTCAAGAATATTTTCTGGTTGACCTTGGGCTCGAAACAGTCAGTGCCTTGAGTCAAGTGTCTTACCGGTAAGACAGGGGCCCCTGCTAGAATAAGAGTTTGAAACGATGATATGGGATTTCTTCAAATGGCGGCTTGGGACTTAAACAATTTGAGGTTATAAACCTGGAAATTTTTAAGTTAATTGCGGGGAGATTTCGTTATGAGATGATGGTTGAGGTTTTAAAACTTTAGTATTAATAGAGGATAAAAAACATGAATTATCTATATTCTTAATTTGATTGTTAGATGTAAAATATGAATATTATATTTTGAATTAAATTCAATAAAAATGTTTGCTTTTTTGAGAAAATCTATTTTTTTTCAACTATTATATATATTTTTAAATGTATTTGTTTAGAATATATTTTCAGTGCGAGTGTTTTTTATAACTTAAAAAAATGAATTACAAATCATTTTAAAGGAATGAGAAAAATATTTATTTTTTTTAATTTGAAAGCGTTATTTTTGTTTGTTGCTTTTTTGAGTAAAATCGATTTTTTTCTCTTAATTTAACTATTATATATATATATATATATATATATATATTTTAATCTGCTTGTTTAGAATATATTTTAAGTGCGAATATTTTTTTTTAACTTAAAAAAATTGCTAATAATTTTAAAAGAATGGGAAGATTGTGACTTTTTTTAATTCGAAAGCACTATTTTGTTGTAATTGTTTTAAATAAATTCGAAATTTTAATTTATTGAATTTTTTTTTCGGTTTCAGTTTTTTAAACATTGAAAATAAATATGTAGCAGTCAACGGAATATCTCCGTTGGCCCCTTTCGTCTCCGTCCGTTCCGTTGTTTTCAGGAAATACGAGGAAATTTTCTGTTTTTTAAGGAAAATGCTTTTTTGTCGTGAAAAGGGACTTTTTCTGTGAAAGTCAGGAAAAAAATACCCGTGAATTTCAGATTATTTTTAACAGTGTAATATTCACCCCTTGTCTCATTAATTTGATAACTGTAACTATAAATATTCACTATCTTAACTCTTTTAAAATAATTAAAATATTGATTTTGTGATAATGGTATTAGTTGGAACGATTAACTATTCTTAGAAATAGTTTATTAATTATTGATCATCTTAAATGTTCGATTTATTTGAAAAATGGCTGCATTAGCTCTCCCTCTCCATATTTTTTAAACTGCTATGTCACTGTTTTTTTAATAAATCTCATCGTGTTGATTTGGAGTTTGTTTTCGACAACATCCTTCGTTTCATTTGAAAATCGATGCTTTTCACATTTTTCTTCTATTTGAGGGTTCAAGAAATAGTATTTCTTAAATTTGGACAGTGTCCCTTATTACTGTTTTGACGTGCTCTCAAAACTTCAACATTTTTTATGTCTACATCTCTTTCAGCCGTATTCGATTTCGAATCTTTTCGTGAGACATTTGAGTGAAGAGCGGTCGGTGAAGAAGGAAGGGCTGAGAGATTTTTCTGGGCAAAATATTCCGAAGAAATAAATATTTTTCGTCTTGTGGTATGCGGTGGCATCCGAACATTTCTACTTCAAATTTTATGACTACTTCAATGCAATTCTAGGATAAAATTATATTTTGTAATGTATGGAACTATATCCGTTCTTCCGTGAAAATTTAATATTAAGCCAATTCTTGGAGTTGAAACAGTAAGCGTTTGTAAACTTCGGAAATGTTTAAATAAGCGACTAGTTTCAAAACAATAAGCTCCCATCAAGTGAAATATCTGTGCAATTATGAAGAAGATAAAGAACATGTTGGTTAAATTCTATTTAAAAATTGCAAACAATGTTAGTGTCTAATTTTTTATAATTCGGATTTCCCTAGCTCAAAGCCTTTTACTTCTGTTAAATTTGAGACATCGAAGTTCCTTGAGTTTCTCTTAAAGGAATGGATAATATTATTGATGTAGATCGTAAAATTTATTTTATTAGAAATAAGTTCTATTATACTGCTATAGTTTTAGATATAAAGTCTACCGATTAGGTCTATCGTTATTCTGACGTTTACAAACTTGCAAGGACAGTCTTCGAATCTAAGCGTATAATGTAGTTTACAAAAGGGGGGAGATGCAGGCTGAAGATCACGCAAGAATAAGTGGATGGTGTAAAAATTAGCCGCTTAAACGCGAAAAAGAGTATATTACGCTGCAAAAAAAAAAAAAAAAGTGTTAATTTTACAGTAAATACTAACACCGCAGCTGCCAGTATTATACCGTAAAATTAACTGTGATAAACAGTAAAATAGCTGCGCATGCGCGGTAGCGTATTACTGCTTATTTTACTGTTTATCACAGTTAATTTTACGGTATTATACTGTATAAAATCAACACTTTTTTTTGCAGTGTAGAAATTAGAAAGAGCTTGCCAGAAAAACAATCTGTACCATCATTTGTCATTGAATATGGTCAATTATACTTGCAAACTATCAGCAATTACGCTAAAGTTTATTTAAGATAAGTTTATTTAAACATTTACAGCGTTTTTTTTTTTTTTTTTTTTTTTTTTTTAACACGACTCCCATTTAAAACTGAGCAATATTATAGCTCCCAACCAAGCGCTTAAGTTCACATAATCCACTTATTATTGTACGTACCACAGCTTACATTTTTTTCATGTTGATCGTTTTTTATACGTTCGAAGACACTATTGCAAAGCAAATATTTCCAAAAAAAAAAAAAAAAAAAAAAAAAAACATTTTTGCAGTATTTGTATTTGAGTACGGCTAATATATTTGTAATATTGGTGTTTCTATGTACATGTTTCTAATATAAAGTCAATATTTAGCCAACACAACTACATTTAAAATATTTTGAAAGAATGTAGTATTGGACCCAGGGACGTAAATCCGAGAGGGGGTTACGGGAGTGCAACCCCTCCCCTCGTTTTGATTATATATGCTAAACTTTTGGACATGCATATATATATATATATATATTACAGAGTTTCCCTCAGACAGTTTAAGAAGAGTGCTGCACCCTGCTTGCCCCTTGATTTGCAAAATATCACCCTTCTTGCCCCCCCAGTAAAATAATTAGCACCCTTTTTGCCCCCCCCCCGGTAAAATAATTAGCACCCTTCTTGCCTCCCAGTTAAAAAAAAAATGTCCTTTCTCCTTTTTGTATTAAAAAATTTGCTTTCATAGTAAAAATTGACTAAATGTTGTCTTAAAAAGAGTGCACTGACTTTAAATATTAAAAGTGGCTTTAAAAAACCAAAAGAATTCCTTTAACAATAAAATAAAGTGCCCTTAATAATATGAAAAGTGCCCTCAGGAACTCTTTCTCACCAGCAGCACCCTGCCCTTTTTTAAATCTGGGGAAAACTATATATGCATCATATATATATGTAGAATTTGATTTTAAACATACTTTATTTCCTTTATGACGTGCGTGATCATCAAATTAACTGACGCTCTAGTATTTTTATTATCCATGATTTCAAAGCACGAGTTATAAAAAGTTTGGATCGCGAGATCAAGATTTGAATATCTTCAAAATTGGAAAAAGAGCCAGTCTTATAATGTTTATCATCGAGGAAGCGTCGAAGTGTGGAAGAGTCAATTAGGTCACTGCTAGGCCAAATTGGACTATGCGACATATTGTATGTTTTGGGTGAGACGTGTAATATATTGTGAAGAAATAACCAACGAAGCGTTGTGGAATTGTGTTTCTAGAATGGTATTAAACTTCACGTTTTTGTTATTTTGAAGTCTAGTTGTTCAATTAATTCAGTAAATTAACTTTTTACATATCACCTTTCTACATATATACATATATATATACATATATACATATATATATTTATTTTAATCGGCATTTTGTTTTTCATAGTACTCGGAAATTTTTCTTCTTGGAGTTGGAATTTTATGAGTCTACACCCCTCTACGCGACTAGGGTGGTTTACGCCCCTGACTGGACCAATATTGGTTATCGACAGATAGCGTTTCCTTGTTTGCGAATTCAATGGATACGGCAGGTAATCGTGCAAGGTAAAAGTAAGTTGCGCCGCAGGCCCCCATCAGGGAGCGCACCGCGCGTAGACGACCACCGAACCCAAGTCCTGAGGGACTTATATCGCGCCAGTAGCTTTGAACTCGCTACGGCGCACAGTGGGGCAAAATCCCGAAAAGCTGGCCAAAATATGAAAATGTTATTAAATTGGACGAAACTTCATACACAGGTGTTTTTCAGGATGCTGATTACGATTCCGTAGTTAAAATTTAAAAAATCAAAATGGGAAATCCAATATGGCGGACTAAAAATTTAAATGTTTTGAAAGCTATTCAATTTGTATAAAATTTCGGATACAGGTGCTTTGAAGAATGCTAATTACGATTCAAAAGAAAATTAAAAGCAAAAATGGAGAATTAGTATAGATACCGAAAGCATGCAGTAGAAAATTGTTAATAACATTTTTAAATTGTTTCACGAATAATTTTCTCATTTAAAAATCTCGTCTTATGTAGAAATAGTATTCATTGTAAACATTCCCTCATGACAACATTTCGCGATTTTCATATCCCTGAAAATCGGTTTAAATTGGGAACTTTTTTAATCATACCCAACCACTGGCAGAAATCTGACAAAACTCAAAATTTTTATTCTTTTAAAATATCATTGTACAACTGCGGCAGAAAGACATAAATACTTTTTTCCGGTCATTCTGGAAAAGAATGTCAAATAAAAACGAGGATAGATAAGGAATAGCCCACGGTTTCTATATATTAATAATATCGACCATGCAAACGCTTAAGAATTACACAGAATATTTGTCTTTATATTCTTATCAATAACAACTCATTCCCGTTTCAAACTGATTTTCAAAGGGTTGTAAAACATTTTAAGAAACTTAGACTACAACCTTCTTGTTCAAATAGCAATTTTTTTTTTTAATTTTTCAATTTGTAAATAAGTAAATTTTTACTTTGAGCTCGAACCCTACAAAGAGAAAAAAGAGAACTGTATCACACTTTAATTAAACCCTCTTTTTTTTTTTTTTTTTTTTTTTTTACAAAACTTCTGTTTAGAATATAATTATACACGTCAATAAAACAAAAACGCTGCCATTTTCGAAAAAATAACTTTGCGCAAAGAACTGCTGCCACTCAACTTTGTAAGAAGACCACAGCAACTCTGACAATAAAATTATCTTCTAACACAGGCACTACTCTTTTACAATTTCAGAATTTTTGAAGCGACTAATAACTAGTCGTTGGGGGCCACCGTAATACTTACCCATCATGGATATGCATAATATAAAATATAAAAATAAAACATGGTGTAAACTACTTATATAATGTATTGGAATTCGAATAAAATCGTGGCTTGATGACGTCATAAACTTTAAATGCTCTATTACTGAACTGCGTAAAAGAAACATCCTCATATCTCTAAAAATGATAACCATATTAACTAGAGTTTACTGCGTCGGATTAAGTGTCTCATTCCCAATTAAAATACATCATTGAGTTGAAATTTAGATGAAATACAGGGTCATGAAAAATCGAAGAGTGTGTAAAATAGGATTACAAATATCTCGGCAACTAATAATCCGATCGACTTCATTCTTTATGCAAAATTTATGTTTTTTTTATTGTCTTTTATATTCACTCCTTAAAATAAACAATTTCGAAAAATTTTATGTACCTTTTATCAGAACGAATATTTCGAGAGTCCGAAAAAATAGTTCCGGATAATCGAGATAACTGAAATTCAAAATGCTTCTTCCCATTATTACATACTAAGTACATACCAAATTCTAAGCCTCTATCTCAATTTGTTCGGGAGATAGAGCGTTTACAGACACACAGATGGGCGGCAATTTTTTTTAAATATAAATATGTTTTTCGGAATCTCCAGTGTCTAAAACGTGTAAATCCGTCAAAAAAAATTTTTTTTTTTCTATTTTTAAAACGATTACAAGACTTACCCTATACTATGTATGATGGTAAGTAAAAGTGACATTGTAAAATGGCAGTTTTTAGCAGCTGGTTTTTTCATTATTCATTAGATAATAGTTCAGGACATTATCTCCTTAAATTTCATCGCGGAACACTGTGGAACTTATAAACTTTCTGATGTTTAAAAACAAAAAAATTATATATTTTAAAAATATTTTAATCAAAAATAATCATGACACTATTAATTTTTATGCGCTTAATATAATTTTTCTAATGCATGCTAATAATTTACACACCATCATCGTGTGAATCCATTTTACAGAATTAAAATTGGATGATATGAAAAAATGTAGCACGTGTTTAGAGGAACCATTGTTTTGCTCTCTTTGTTCACCTCAGATGATACTTCCCCAAACGTCACTTTTGAAATGATGCATGTTGTCAGGGAAACGAGAAAACCTTTTTCTAAATACAGATTCTGACCCTCAAAACATTATTCTAGCCAACTGTATAATCAAAATTCCCGAAATAGTAACTTTATTTTTCGACTTTTGGCCAGCTTTTCGGGATTTTGCCCCACTGTGCGGCGCTTCGGCCGGTCAGAGAGCCGCTCCCCACTGCGGACCCTCTAACCTTGAACCCACATGTAGACGACGTAGACCGTTGCGATACGCGGTGAAACCACGGGTAGTCACCCTCACGGGTAGTCACCGCGAGACACTTGGAGACGGGTCGGCGTCCCCCAACAGCTTCGGAGCTGGAAACCCAAAAGGGAACCAGGCCCTAGGCCTTAAGTCGGGATGTTCCAACCCGTACTTGCTTTACCACAACTCGAGGGGTGTGAAAACCTACAGAGGTAGTCACGGTTCCCTCTCGTAGTGGGCCAATCGTGCAAGGTAAAAGAAAAGAAAATCATAATGAACAGAGGAAAGTATATTCAACTAGGTAAATTATATGCAATGGTTGGAGTATCATAGTTGAGATTTTTCCAACAGAGCGAAAATATGCCGGGACCAGGACTCGAACCTGGGTACTTTGGTTTGCCGTACCAACGCTCTCCCTACTGAGCTATCCCGACGATATCCTGGGCTGGCATATTTCACTCTTATTTGTTGAACAAGGCTGCGAACTGCAGCGCTAATTTCATTCATCCGAGCTATAACTATAGCATTTACATGATGAATCTTGAAATAGCACGGAAACTCCTGTATAGCATGTAATTAGTACATAATGAACAGAGAAAAGTATATTCAACTAGGTAAATTATATCCAATGGTTGGAGTATCATAGTTGAGATTTTTCCAACAGAGCGAAAATATGCCGGGACCAGGACTCGAACCTGGGTACTTTGGTTTGCCGTACCAACGCTCTCCCTACTGAGCTATCCCGACGATCTGTTGGTAAAATCTCAACTATGATACTCCAACCATTGGATAGAAAAGAAAATCGTTCATAAGTTTGAAAATGTGGAGTAATTTATGCGTACTTACTATTTCTTTTAAGTCTCGAGTCACAATCTTAATGAAGTCTGTTCTGTTAGCTACTTTAAACGATTTTGTTAAAAAAGAAGGAAAGAAAAGTAATTAACTTCTCCACGCCTACGCCCCTACACATATGTTGTTAAAAGAAGCAAAAAAAAAAAAAAAATCGTCGTTATTAAAAACTAAATGTTATATCCTGTTGCTTCTGACAATCTTTGCTTGCTTTTAAAGGAACCTGGAAACATTTCGAGGTCAAATCAGTTAAGAGAGATGTTTTCACCCAGACATCTCACTCAGACTTGATGAAGAGCATTTAAACAACCACTTAATTTTCTGCCCCGCTGTTTCATTTATTTTTGGAAGAGGGGTTACTTTTAATTTTCTGAAAAGAGAGAACAAAACATCGTAACTTATCGCGCAAATTACACTGGCTGCTCTCATTTTTTGTTTCTTGAGCTTTGCTATTCACGGCTGAGTGAATGACTGAGGGCCATTCACCCACCCAAGGGGTCACGAGATGATTACATCCTCCTACGCTTGGACGGTGCGCGTACGTTTGTTGTCATAACCGATTCCTGTAACGTAAACACGGATGATTCAAGGTTTCCGTATTTGTATGAATGGCTCGGGTGTGGACGTGTCTGTGTGAAATGTAATCTTAGTCAAGGGATGAAGTTCACGGACATACGCGCAAACCAATTTTAGTTCCATGAATATTTCCCTAATGTTTTTTCCCTTGTTGATCTCCTGCGATCTTTGTATGATATGAAATCTTATTTCAGTTGCATTGTCAGTGGAAGGGATTTAATTTGTAGCTTGATGGACTTCTTTGGCATTTTGACCTCTTGGATTCAGCCAGTGTCTTTGAAGGAAAGAAACATACGTATTTCGATTATTTAAATAAAGTGCAATGGGAAAACTTTGTTTCTCGTATTATAAAAGGTTTAGTTTATGCACTCTTCAATTAAATGTGAGAATTCTACTATTCTGAAAGCAGTAGATGATAACATAGAATGGTATTTAATAAAATAAAATTACATTTAGCCTTTAGTGAGTAAATTAAATGATTAACATTATTAATGTATTTCTTTCACATGGTTAGCTTTATGTAAACATGAGGAATTCAAGATGTCAGTATTTGTATGAATAATTCGAGTGTGGACTTACACAAGCTTAATGTAATCTCAGTCACGTAATGAAGTTCACGGACACACACGCAAATCAATGTTCCATGAATATCCCCCCCTCCCCCCTTGTTGATCTCTTGCGATCCTTGTAGGATATGAAATCTTAATTCAGTTGCTTGGAATTTAATTTGTAGCTTGATGGACTTCTTTGGCATTTTGACCTCTTGGATTTAGTCAGTGTCTTTGAAGGCAAGAAACATACGTATTTTGATTATTTAAATAACATGCAATGGGATAACTTTGTTTTTTGCATTATGAAAGGCTATATTATGCATTCTTCAATTAAATGTGAAAATTCTACTATACTATGAAAAGAATAGATAATAGCATAGAAGGTATTTAATAAAATAAAATTACGTTTAGCCTTTAGTGAATAAATTAAATGATTAACATTATTAATGTATTTCCTTTACATAATAGCTTTATGAAAACATGAGTAATTCAAGGTGTTGGTATTTGTTTATGAATAATTTGGGTGTGGACTTGTAGAAGCTTAATGTAATCTCGAACAAGGGATGAAGTTCACGGACACACACGCAAACCAATTTTAGTTCCATGAATATTTCCCTATTTCTTTTTTCCTCTTGTTGAACTCCTGTGATTTTCGTGGGATATGAAATTTTGTTTCAGTTGCATTGTCGTTTGCAGCGTAGTGGAAGAAATTTAATTTTTAGGATGATGAACTTCTTTGGCATTTTGACCTCTTGGATTCAGTCAGTGACTTTGAAGGCAAGAAACATACGTCTTTTGATTACTTGAATAACATGCAATAGGAAAATTTTTGTTTCTTTCATTTCAAAAAGCTACATTAGTCACTTTTCAATTAAATGTGAGAATTCTGCTTACTCTGTAAACAATAGATGGTAACATAGATTGGTATTTAATAAAATAAAATTACATTTAGCCTTTAGTAAGTAAATTAAATGATTAATATTATTACTGTATTTCCTTTATATGGTTAGCTTTACTAAAACATAAGTAATTCAAGGTGTCAGTATTTGTAAGAATAATTCGGTTGTGGACTTGTAGAAGCTTAACAGTCAGTCAGTCAATCAGAAACTCAATCAGACAAGACGTTCAGTTCATGGACACATGCGCAAGCCAATTTTAGTTTCAAGAATATGTTTCCTGAATTTATTACCTGTTGAAATGTGTATGTTAATGATGTTACACTTTCAAACATATTAAATTATTGATTATATCGATTACTGATGTGCACTACAAGATCTTTACTATAGAATAGGGTGTGCATAACATTTATCGTTCATTTATAGGGACACACGAGAGAATTCGGTTACAGTACTATTTGTAAGCGGTAATTGCTAGAAGTGCGTATTTAGTTGTGGTACGTGCTTTTAAGTTTAACTAATTTTTTGCATATTACTTGGTGTTTATAAATTATATAGATCATATACAGGAGTGCACAAAAGATCTCGAGTACATTTCCGCTTATTGGCGGGAATTGCTGAAGAGTAATTTTTAACTGTGCTATGCGTTGCCTAACTGAACTTAATTTTATCATATTATGACTATATATACAAATCTATAGATCATATACAGAGTTTCACAAAAGATTTCGGATATTTTTCCGACCATTTATGGAAAATGCTGAAATTGTATTTTCAAATGTGTTATGCGTTTTCCGAATTATTTACTTAGACATCAACTTTCACCTTATTAAACTGTGAAATTTTGTTACACTGTTCTTAATGTGTTGAAAAATGTTTCATAATCTATGCTTGACGCATGATTTTTCTTTCTTATTTTAAGTAAGCGTACTACTAATTTGACTAGTGCTTTTGTACAAATGCTACTATTTTGGATACAACTTTTTTCGTTGTAAGCTATTAAAACAACTATTTCCAGTGGCATTAGGCAGTGACTGAACTCTAACATCATTAAAAAATTGTACGTATATATATTTTTTGGAGTTGTGTAAAAACAACTTCATTTGAAGTCAATTAATAAATTGGTAGAGCATCACGAAATTTATCAAACTCAATGCTGAAAATCTTTTAAATGTAAATTGCAACAATCTTCTTTTAAAGGACGATATACAGTGAAACTTCCATTTAACGAAGTCTCATCGTTACAATTAAACACTTCGTTATGAAAAAAATTCGTTAAATAGAAATCAACTTAAATTTATGAAACTTGTGTACACATAACCACATAAAATGAAAGTACACATACAATGGATAATTTTGAAAAGAAACGCCCCCAGGGATTAACATTATCTTAGGAGTTTTGTCTTGCGACATGTCAAGGTTCGATCTTGTCGACCCAAGCAGGAAGAGTACTAGCACGAAAATGACAATTAATTGTATACACATAACCCACATAAAATGGAAAGTACACATAAAAGAAATATTCGAAAAATGTATTTTAATTCGGGCAGTGCTTTTTTATGTAATGTAGACATTTGAATAATTTAATTAGAAACACATAACAAATAGAAATAAACAAAAACCGACGCGAACCTTTTCTTTTTTTCATTAAAATGTGATTAAATGTGTGTGTTCTGATTAAATGATTCAAATGTGTTCATTTTCATACAGTCCTCTGAAATAAATTCATACACCCATCGCAACAGCAACCTCTCCGTTTGAATGCTGTACACGCACGAAAATGGAATAAATTTCGTTATATAGAATAAGTTTTTCGTAATATGGAGATTAATTTACATGTTAATGATGTTCAAAGTCAAGGTTCTGCAAAAAAATTCGTTAAGTAGAAAACTTCGTTAAATAGGGACTTCGTTAAAGGGAAGTTCCACTGTATTTACTCATTCTTTTCTACACGGAATTTGTGCAGCAAATATAAAAATAGTAGAGAATTACGAGCATCTAATACCTTTTTATTCTGTTTCACTATTGATAAAGCTTTCCTATTCTCTTAACATTTCCCCAACATTGGTCATTGTCCTTTTTGGAAGTATCGTAATCCTATCCCCTATCAGCGACTTTTCATCTGATGTGTCTCTCTCATGAAGGAATTTTTCTTTTATAGCGTTACTTTTGAAACAATGACGTTCTTATCTTTTGTCTATGGCGCTTCCTTGAATCAGATAGAAGAGAGATGATCATTTTTTTGTCGCTAGTTTGCCGGTTCTGCAATCTACTTTCTTTTCTAATATTTTTCGAGAGAAACTATTTAGATGTCTGGATTATCAGTGTCGTTAATTTTTCACGCAGACACATTCCCAATCTTCTGTAAATGGTTCAGCAGTCTTAATTCCATCAGTATATAAAAAGTCAGCAGACATGGGTACCGGCAGAACAAAATCTAAGGGAAGAGCAACGTTTTTGGAATAGATGTAACGGTAGCCTGTTACAAAGTATGAGTTTTTTTAAACGGAGAATATAAACATGAACTAAGTTAAACCTTTTTTGTCAGAATGTCCTGCACTGTAAAAAAAAAAGACAAATGTTTCCGAAAATATTGCGAAATTGAATACGGTTTGCGAAAATGTAATACAACCTCTTTCGAATTACCCGCGAATCTGAAAAGCGTTGCTTCATCTTCTGAAACATCAGAAACCAATTTATTGTCGAGATTTAAAGAAGCATTTATAAAAAGTTTCTTTTGCTGCCCATAATTTTTGGAAACGTTTCAAGTAGTTTTTACAGTGTATTAATCAATTTTCTCAACACGATTTATCGGTTTTTCGGATGTTATCAATTCTTAAGTAAACGTATTAAGCTGCTTAACAGAATTTATACATCCGAGAGTAACAAAATAATAGTTTTAATGTTAACGTTTATTCTGTTAATATAGAATGTTTGTCTGTTGAACCTGTGTTTGTTGATCATGAAAATGTTTGCAGCAAAAGAAACTTTTGTTTTAGAATTACTTCTTTAAATCTCGGAAATCCATTGGTTTCTGAGCTGTCGCACGACAGAGGAACTCTTTTCCTGATCGGCGATAACTCGGAAGAGGTTATATTATATTGTTGTAAACCGTATGAAATTTCGTAATGTTTTCGGAAACATCTGTCTTTTTAGGTGAGTTCGTAATTATATAAATATACGTAACACCCATAGTCGTCGTCTGGTCCGTCCATCTGATCGCATATATAACAGCGCAAACACTACCCAACCCAATGGTTTGAAATTTAATATATATAATCGTTGCAGAATTTTGTCAAATCATTTCAAATTTTATGAAAATCGAAGAAAACTTTTCTTCATTCTATTAAACCCTATCATTACGCAAACCTATATAATAAATGTGCAAAGTATTTGTCTAGTAACTTGATTTTTTTTAAAAACGGTACTGTTACAGCAGATTCCGAGGATTAGTCGTCAAGCGACCCAGATGTATCACCAAGTTATCTGACATGTATGACGTTATAGTCATATATGACTTATATGACATTTTATAACCGCTATGACCAAGCTATAGTCATATTCTTCATTCTATTAAACCTTATCATACCTAATTAATTCAATTATATCCCATGATAGGTAATAATTCTAGGTTGCCATGGAGATTACGTTATAAGCAGTAAAATAAGCCGTAATACGCTACCGCGCATGCGCGGCAGCGTATTACAGCTTATTTTACTGCTTATTACTGTTAATTTTAAGATATAATACTGGCAGCTGGGATGCCAGTATTATACTGTAAAATCAACAATTTTTTTTTTTTTCAGTGTACAATTATATTTTAGTTTATTGGTATAAATACCTTTTAAAATGTGTCTAAATTAAAAGAATTTACTGGCATTGTATAGATGGAAAAAAAATGTTCGGCCCTTTTTTGAATTTCCCTCTTTTATACCTGGCTTCAACCGACTTTTTTTTTTTCTTTTTTTTTTTTTTTTTTTAAATGAGGAATTGAAACAATTTATTACCTTTATCACCTCCTTACCTTTAAAAATTTCAAATGCGCACGTTAAAGTGAAGGAGTTGACGACCTCTGCTCTACGCCATCCGTACCCCATTTTGCACACTTTCTCATTTTAATAGGGTGTTATTTTTCACGCGTCCTACATAATTGCTAAAATGATAAGAGAAGGAGATAAAAAATATTGAAAAAGAAGCTTGCCACATATAAATAATATGTTGTCGAACTCATTTACATTTCTTAGTTTTTAAGAATAAAATAAATTGTTTGGTGTCATTACCGATATTTTAGCCTTTTTTTTTCTTTTTACTTTCTTCTGTCTTGACAAAAGAAAGTATTGTATTCGTGAAAAATTTTGACTTCCGGTTTTCGACGGATTAATATGTTTTAGAAGGTCCTGAACATGGTATGACTGTTTTTAGAGTTAGAAAATGTCTGTTTGTGAGTCTGTCTGTATGTGACCCAAATTTTGTGGACTCTCTAACTCACGAACGGAATATAATCAAACTTCAGTTTAGGTAGACTTTGACATAAATTGGTTCCGATTAGGTTTTGCTGTAAAACGCTTGACAGGTGGCGCTGTAATTTTGCATTTTTTACGATTTCCACGATAGCCATATCTCAAGAACTAATGCAAGTAGTTTCATCAAACTACACATTCTGTTAAACCTTAACATAAATTGGTGCCGTTTGGGTGACAGGTGACGCTGCTGTGTTGCATTTTTCATGATTTTTTAAAATAGCTATGTCTCATGAACGAAATTTCATCAAACTTCATATTATGTTAGACCTTAACATAAATAGATGCTTATAAGGTTTGGGTGTATACTGCCCAACAACTGTCGCTGCCATGCTGTGATTTTCACGATTTCCGTGATAGCTATATCTCAATAATGAATAGATTGTCATTTAATATTGCAGACGATTTGATTTATATAAAAGAAAGTTTTCTAATGTACATAGAATACTAGTTTTACGTGAGATTAACATGCAGGGGCAATCCTTTTTGTATAATTTAATTTTTTTTTAAATATTGTTTTATAGATTCAAATAAAACCTTTAAAATTTTTATTTGCGAGGAGTATGGTTTAAACTTTAAATGTAATTTCCTATTTCAATAATTCATTCTATAATGATTAATAAGGAAACACAGTAGAGGAATGGAAATTTAAGTTTCTCATATTTGTAGAGATGGATTTATTTTATCTTCGCAACGAAATCAAATTGCTAAAGAATATTTTGCGAAATGTTCTCTCCTACAGCGTTCCGTCCATTTATCACTTTTCTCGCTATTGTTTTCACATTCTTGTATTTCTAGATGTCATTCCTTCATAGAGCATTAGTTTATCTTGAAAGCTACACATTAATATTGTTTGGAAAGAATTTGGGCGTATTTATGTATTGGGATTCATTTTGAAAAAAATTATTAAATAGTTGTGAAAAAACTTCTTTAAAAGCTATTTAGAAAAGAAATATCCAGTGCAATATTGAAATATTGAATATAATACTTTCTTTAAAAATATCTTTAAATGTTAGTCGCTTTAAAATTTCCAATTACTTTTTTATAATTTTTAAATTACTATTATTATTCCATTGTCTATTTTGAGTGAAAATTGTACGGCAATGATTCGGAGGGGGAGAAAAAAATTAAACTAGTACAGATAGAATTCCACAATTTTTAGCTTTATCAATGACTATAACTAACGAATTTCCACAGCTTTATGTTAAAATTAAAATTATTTTGTTATAATTAAAATTTGCTATTTTGTCATAATTTGTTTTCTTATTAATTATTACGTATTTAATTTAGTTAAAAGGATTTTTTGTAAGAAAATAATTATAACTTATAGAAATGTCTATCGAATATCTTCTTCAACGAATTATCTTTGAAATTGAAACGCAAATAAATGAGGAATTTTAATTAAAATATCGCTTTATTCCAGAGTACTCCTATTTAACACTTCAAGGTTTTTCGCGCTTAATTAAATTCTTATAATTAACTTTGTTTACAGAGGAATCTTATAGATCTGTTTAAATTTATGTATACGGAATTTTTGAGTGCACTGGCAAAATGTGGCAGCTATTTCGATATTGATTTTTTTTTTCTTATATCCAGACTCATTCACTTTTAAGGCGGTTCTCGAAAACATATTTTTTTCCACTCAACTACGCGAAACTTTCTGACATATTTTCCGACTAATTTTTAAACGTTTGTAAGCATCAAACTTATACGCATGATTATTGAAGTGATTTGTGATCGAATGTTTTTATTTTTTCATTTTGCGATAAATAAATTGCAATTTGAGTTATAAGCGATTACTGTCTCATGACGGTATCCCCCCCCCCCCCGTTCCCTCGCTGTCGCGTCTGGAAATTTGGTTCAAAACGCCCACTTTAACAGCATTTCTTGAAAGATCTGCTGCTTTTACCGAAAAACGAAAAACTGTTCAATTACACATAGTCTCTGAATAAGATCCCCTGCCAAGTTCATGTTGTTTGCGAATAAAAATTAATTAAATTCAGTTTGGATTTGAAAACAGCCTTAAAAGGCTTTTCGTCAGTCAACTCTCCCAATTCCCCTCGCTAACTTTAAACTTATAGGGCGTGGAATGCATTCGTATATTTAATATATCTCCTCGGGAAATTAATTTTAATTAGTTTAAATTCTGTTTTGTTTGTACTCTTCTTAACCCAGGAGAAATCGCGCATATCTAGGGCATGAATGGATTTTACTTTGTCACCAATAAATATAAACAATAATTGTTAATTTATTTAGCCAGAGACAACTGTTACAAATTGTAGGATAAAATACGCTGAAGATTACTTTTTGAAAAATAGTGGTGATAATTGTAAAAACCGTACGCACTCTGGGTATGTCACACCTCACGCGACTTCTCCCGGGTTAAACGATGTCTCTTCTTTTCTTAGTTGTCAAAATATTTCTGAAATATATACTTAATTTTATTCGAGGTGTTAAAATCTTACTCGCAGATCGTCAGCTTTTAGTGCCTAAAATATTAAATTAAGCATGTATTATAGAAATATTTTGACAACAAAGAAAATAAAAATAGGAACATCCTTTATGAAGAGTACAAAGGAAACAGAAGTTGAAAATGTTTATTTCCTGAGGAGATTAAAATATACGAATGCATTCCATGCCCATAGGTTTAACATTAGCTGGAAGAATTGGAGAGTCGACTCACCAATAGCCTTAAGTCAAATTTATGGCGAGTTTAAAATAATAGATGTCATTTTAAGATTCGTCATCAATCGGACATTGATTTTCCCTCTCCAATGTTAAATTCATGTCCATGGTATGTCTTCTTATTTTTCAAATTTCTCACCAGAAAATCAAAACTTTTTCTTTTTCTTGCATCCATCTTAAATTGTTTCTTTTACATCTAATTATCAAATTTCGAAAACAGCAAATAGTTCCAGCAAATAAATTTTATCCACAGCTTGTCAGCTTTTCTAAGATTTTATTATCAGTCAAGCGTAGATTATGATACACTTTCCAATTCATTCAGACTACTGTAACAAAACTTCACAGTTTTTAATAAGATGAAATATGATGTCTAAGTAAACAATTTGGAAACATAGCATGCTAACATTTAGTTCAGTTAGGAAACGCATAGTACTGTTAAAAATCCCCCTTCAACAATTTCCATCAGTAAGCAGAAATGTACTCGATATCTTTTGTGCAGCCCTGTATATTATCGATAGAATTTATAAGTAGGTAATATGAAAAAAATAATTACATTTAAAAACGCGTACTACCACTGAAAATGCCCTTTCAGCAGTTATTGTTCATAGACACTACTGTAACAGAATTCTTTTGTGTATCCCTGTATCTGAACAATGAATGCTATGCACATCCTATTCTATTATAAACATCCTGTAGTGTACCTCAGTGATATATACCAATTTCATTATGTTGGGAATAGTGTAACATAATTAAAATACACTACAAACAATTTTTCCTCATACACTGCAAATTGAAATGTCTGAAATTCTGACATATAAATGTCTGAAACTGGTAGTTAAAAAAAGAGACACTGTAAAGTGTCTTAATTTTTCAGTCACTTGTAAGTGTCTTAATTTTTAAGACGCTCGAAGTGTCTGAAATATTGCCAGTTTTTTTACTCGGGTAAACAAATGGAAAAAAAAAATTGCAAAAGAGTTGCAAAATAAGCGCTTTTGCTGATTTTTTGGAAAAATACGAATCCATTCGATGGCCATAGGTTTAACATTGTATAAGGGTCTTTGAGGTCTGACCGATAACAACCCTTAACTCTATAATGTGTAAATAGAATTACTCACAATGAATAGTATGCATCCATTTCTTCCAAATCCTCCAACATTTCTATCTTCTAAGAGCTACCAACTAGCCAATCGCCACTGTGTATCTTCTGCGTATCTATAATATAACTTATTGTAATATTTTATATATTTTGTTTTTTTATTTAGTTTACTCATTTATTAAACGTAGCCTGTACTTTCAGTGATTATTTTGATTTTATTCCCTAATACTCACCTAATTGCAAACTAAAAGCTAAAACTTTGGTAACATGATAAGAATCTAAACTTCAATGTCGAAGTACTATTTTCTTGTAGCAGTTTTTATATTATAATTTTTTCTTATGTTTTTACATGTTACGGGGTGGTCAAAAAACCCTTGCTAGATTAAAAAAAAAAAAAAAATTGCCATACGAGAATTTGGTTTGGGCGAAAATGTTTCTAACGATCGAAAGTTTTTTTTAAACAGATTTAAAAATTTAGTTAAAATTTACGTGTAAAATGTTTAAATTGTTGATACTATATCATTTATCTTTAAAAAACAGCAAATACTCTTACACTTCCTCACCCCCCCTTTTAAATTAATATCGCGATATATCAGCAATATCAGTATTAACTTGTTGATATATTGCGATATTAAATTTCTGATATTCCGTAGCCTGTACTTTCAGTGATTATTTTGATTTTATTCCCTAATACTCACCTAATTGCAAACTAAAAACTAAAACTTTGGTAACATGATAAGAATCTAAACTTCAATGTCGAAGTACTATTTTCTTGTAGCAGTTTTTATATTATAATTTTTTCTTATGTTTTTACATGTTACGGGGTGGTCAAAAAACCCTTGCTAGATTTAAAAAAAAAAAAAAAAAAAAGACATACGAGAATTTGGTTTGGGCGAAAATGTTTCTAACGATCGAAAGTTTTCTTTAAACAGATTTAAAAATTTAGTTAAAATTTACCGTCGATGGCACTTTACCTTCTAAGCTAAAAAAAAAGAGCATAAAAAACTCAAAATAAGTAGTCATACTGACCAATTATTTTATACACTATAGTTGGCCAATTATTTTGTACACTATGCTATTATTTTGTACACAAGTCACTTCACTCACTAGTTGAACTTCGTCTAGACAGTCTCTTTAGGGTGGCCTCCCAAAGTGCATTTTACATGCAAACAGAGGGAAAAAAAGTTATTCTAAATTATACGAAAATAACTTATTAAAACTATCAAAAAAGCATGTAAATAAAGATTTCGCGACATAAATAAAATATTTTTTATTCTTGAGCCCCTGACAAGTTTTATGTGAGGATTCCCAAAATTTTCTCAACTAAATACAAAAAGAAGTAGAATATTATCTACAGGGCAAACTAAAGTAATTCAAAATGTATTTATGTTAGATGTAACATAAAGAAATATTAAGAAACCGCGTCCGCAATCCCCTCCCACTTTGCTATAATCCGCGCTGGTTTATTAGATGAAGATTCGAGAAAATTGTAAAAACGAAAATCGTATACATTTTTATGTGGACAATTTTGAATTTCATTTTATTAAATGTGCTTTTTAATCATATCATAGTAGTGTAAATGAGGCTTAAAAGAAAAGGATTAATAGAATAAAATGAGAAGAGTAGGGGTTATACTATATTTAAAGAAAAGCTTTTTTAAAGTAATGGTAATGCAAATAGTTATTAAATAATTAGTTTAGTTTATTTTAAATATTTTGTTTTAAAAAATATATTAAAAAAAATATGTTTTATGAGCAAATAGATATAAAAATTTTAATTCATTGCATTCAACTACGTTGTGTGTTTAAATTGTTGATACTATATCATTTATCTTTAAAAAACAGCAAATACTCTTACACTTCCTCCCCCCCCCCTTTAAATTAATATCGCGATATATCAGCAATATCAGTATTAACTTGTTGATATATTGCGATATTAAATTTCTGATATCGTCCAGCCCTATTCCTTATAAAAATGATTTTTACATTTCCATTTATTCCAGACAACTTTTTAAAGGAAATCTATATATTTTTCCTTAGATCGGTATCGTCGGAACTGATATTAAAACATCAATATTAAAATAGAAAACAAACAAACAAACAATGCAGAATTCTGTTACCTCTTAACTCAGAAAAATGATAAACACACTTTATTTCATTTCATTTACTCTCTAAATGCAGGCCACAATACAAACTCGGCATTTCAGTGTAGCATATCCAAAATTATAGGTGCAACCTTATACGTCATGTGATGAGAAACGAAGTTAAATGAGGAAGCACAAACACAATACATTTTAGAATACGCAGGCTATGCTTTAAACAAATTTGAATCAATTCGTTAAAAAGTAAATTCACGAAATGCTTTGAACGAAACACCCTTCAGTAACATGCCCAGTTTAGTTTTTCGAACATACTGCCCGTTGTACAAGACATAGGTGAAAAATATATTTAAATAAAATATCTAATTTTTTAACATTTTAAATATTTTTTCTTTAATTGACTATTAGTAATACCCAAAAGCATTTTTATATGACAACTTTTTTAATAATGATTATTTCAGTGTTTAAGCGTATAGCTCATAAACATTTTTGTTAAACTTGTGTTTTATTTTATTTATTTATTTATCGATGGAGTTTTAATTTTATAATGAAATATTAGCTGGAAACAAATGCTGAACTACAAGGGGCAGTCAAAAAGTTCACGGAATTTGTTGTAACTCTTTAATCCCCCAATATAATTAATTTATATCTTTACACAACGTCCTCTTCTCGGCCAACGCAATCACGTCATGTAAATTCCAAAACAAAAATGATGCTCATTGCAGTTTTCGACTGCGAAGGTGTGGTGCACCATGAATTTGTACCAGTTGCACAAATTGTTAACGGTCCTTTTTATGTGCAAGTTTTGAAAAGACTGAGGGAGTCAACTCGACGAAAACGTCCTGCCAAATGACAAGGAGAATGGTTACTACATCACGACAATGCTCCCTCCCACACATCGATTTTGCGCAGACATTGCTCTCAGAAAAGAACATTCTACTCCTCCACCAGCCTCCCTACTCACTGGATTTAGCACCATTGAATTTCTGGCTCTTCTCTAAAATCAAAATGGGCCTCAAGGCCCATTTTGAACCGTTTTGACACCGTAAAAGACATCAAAGCCAACGCAACGGCTGAACTTGGGAAGATACCAAAACATGACTTTCATCGTTGTTTTCAGGAATAACAGGAGCGGTGGAGCAAGTGTGTGTGTTCTGACGGAGCTTGCTTTGAAGGCAATTAAGTACATGTGTAATAAAGAGTTACTTTGTGGTAATAAAGAGTTACAACGAAATTCCAGGAACTTGTTGACTGCCCCTTGCATTTATATGGTTTAAAATGCAAACTGGATAATCTTCCACAATCAGGCTGCATGGGATAGGAATAGATTTTAAAAAAAATCATTCTTGAAAATAATTTTAAAAACCATAAACAATCAATAAATTGTGCTATAGTTTTCAAACAAATTTCATCAGAAAGTACCCCCCCCCCTCCCCGCCTGTATTCGATCGTATGAAATCGAAATTGTGCGATACTTAGAAGTTAAAAGTTTTGCGATAAAACGAAATAGATTGATCAGGTCGTTGTCATCGTCGATATGACGACAGCATTACACACGGCCATATTTCTGCTTTTTAATATAGATTACATTGTATTATGATATGCTTATTTTATTGTTACCAAAGAATTCGCTTTCAGATGTCGTTTTATGTGTTACATCTTATCCCTTTTCTAAACTTCTTGTAGTATTTCTTCTAGGCTTTCCTCTCTTTGCCTACCTAAATCCACCCAATCAACTGCACAATCAATAAATGTACCTCGCCGTCAGAATTTGCTCCTCATGTTCATGGTCAGGAACATTCCTTATCTACTGCTTGTTCACCCAGCTTTGTTCCCCCTTTTACGGGATTACGGCAACTAAACTTCTGTTTTCTTTTTTTCTGGGATAAAAATAAGTCATATACTTTTCTCTAAATGGTCCTTTCCAAAATATGATACAAAATGAACGTGTATGCTTGTATCCACTGCGTTAAATTAAGATAGCTAATCTGCCGCTTATAAATCATATGAGATTGCAGCTTTTTGGCGGCAGATACGGTTTAGTCTCTGAAGTGTTGTCTTTAATGTTTCTAAATGTAAGGCTTTTCTAATATATAAATACACACAAACACACGCATATATATATACACTGCAAAAAATAATTGTTGATTTTACAGTATAAAACTGGCACCCAGCTGCCAGTATTATACCGTAAAATTAACAGTATTAAACAGTAAAATAAGCAGTAATACGCTGCCGCGTATGAAGGAGATTTAACTTCATATATTAGAATGCAATTTATATGTTAAATCGCCCCCCCCCCCACTTTAAGGTATATGGTTCCTGTTTAACTTGAAATTTAATTGTCGGGTCACAAAATTATTTATTCTCAGTTCCATTGCCTAAAATGTAAGCTCTCATTTTATTTTGCTCGTTAAAATCTTCTGACCACATTTTCATCTACTTTAAAGAAAAAAGAAAAGAAACAGCTTTGTGCCTAGCAACAGTTTGAAATCTTTGTTCACAGATGCACTTTACATCTGTATTTTAACGGATCATCATCTGATATCATTTCTCACGGGATATAAAAGTTATTTCGTCTTATTATTATTCCCATGGTCTTTTACTTGCCATATATGGTATGCCGGCGCCTGTTTGGGATAATTTTAGCTCACATCTTCCTGTTCTAGATTGTAACCTTTTAGGGTGGGTTCCCTCAAAAATTTACCGGGTTCCATTATGCGGTTTTAATCGGACTGGCGTAAAAAATTCATAATTCCTCTCTGACGTAATCCCATTCACTTAATACTAATGGATAAAAACCACATGTGTCTCCTCGCTGTATTGTATCGCCAGAAATAGATATTTTTGGCTAATTTTATTGCTATTGTGTCGCCAATGCTTCATTCGAGCTGAGAAAGTTGTAAGAGTTCTCCACTCAGATTTAGCTCTTGCCCTGTGTAGACAACAGAGGTAATATTGCTTATGCCTCCTCTCTAGCCACCGGCGATTGTTAGCCGGCTTTGTTATGCGAACTCCACGGACCTGGATGTAATAAAAGATGTATCTGTACGCAACTGTGGACTCCTTTCATCTGGTAGTACAGTAAATTCACGGCTCTAATTATTCCTTATTTCCTGCTTTAAAAAAAAGCTCAACGAAATATTATGATTCCTGGAACAACAAACTTTATTCCATACCGCGCAAACAGTAATACGCTACCGCGCATGCGCGGTAGCGTATTACTGCTTGCACGGCAGCGTATTACTGCTTATTTTACTGTTTAATACTGTTAATTTTACGGTATAATACTGGCAGCTGGGTGCCAGTTTTATACTGCAAAATCAACAATTATTTTTTGCAGTGTATATATATATATATATATATATATATATATATATATATATATACAAAACTAACAGTACAGAACTTATAATTTTTTGTAATCATGCTTTGAATAAAATCAATTTACAACATGTCATTAACCCTTTCAAGCGCAGAATAGATGTGCTCGCAAAATGGTAAAATGATTGATTCACACTAGAATTTACAAACGAATTTTTTACAAAATAAATATTTTCGTTTTTTCAAGTTCATTCAATTTCATTATAAAAACAAAATTTTAGCAATATTCTGGGTGCCGTTTGACAGTTTGGAATAAAAATTAAGTGGTCACATTTGTGACCACCGGCCATGTAAGGGTTAACAACAATTGTAATACTTTTCCAGTAAAAAGTGTTATTATTCACAAGAGTTATAAATATATTCGCACACTAGGACGTAAAATTTTTAATTAATTATTTTGCAAAACCATTAGACTCTTCAACAAATTACCCTTGTTTTTGTAATGACCCACAGTATAAAAAAATATATTAACACTACACATGGGCATATTATTACTGGGGATCTCAATATCGTTGCACAACATAATTTATAAACATTAATGCATTATTGTACAAAATTTCGCATTCCATACATGTGTAATACTAAATCTATTATAATATAGTTTATTCAAGATCTAGACTTATTTATATATAAAATTGCTGTTGATTATAATAAACTGATTGCGTTTCTTAATGAATGGAGATTTAATGTTATAGAAATAAATTCAAAATTGAAATTGTTAAAAATAATCAACATATTACACATGTAGCTTTTAAAAACATAAATAACCATATAAAAGAACTACAAAATAAATTTATTATCGCTTATGTAGATAAATCTCCAAACAATTATGCTATTATATGTAAAGAATCCTATAAATACTTAAATCACAATGCTATTAACACAAGTAATATTTTGATAAAACTTCATTAAAAATTATTAAATTTTCACAAATTACTAAAAATCAAATGTAAAAATTTAAATTATCCTTATCTTGCTATTTTTCCAAAATTTCATAAAAATCCAATTAAATTCCGCACAGTTGCTATAGGCTGTAATGCATATAAAAATACTGCTAGCTATTTACTTCTTAATATACTCACGCGGATATATAATATAACGATAAAACTTGATAATCAACTTTGTTTAAAAAACAGTTTTCAGCTAATAAATAAATTACAAAATATAAATGCTGTCAAACTCAGAAAAACATTAGATTTTAATGATTTATTTAGCAACATTGATATCAAAGATTTACACAAAACAATGTGTATACTTTTTAAAAAATATAAATCTCAAATAAAATATATAGAGAATTCCATATAATGCGAACGACAAATTCACCCTCTCAAATTTATAAAATACAATGTAAACACATTGATAATTTGTTGTTACTACAGAGGTGCCATAAAACAAAACACAGTTTTAAAAATTAAAACTATTAGATGTTAAAATTCATAAGCTTTCGGCTAAACATTAGCCTTCCTCAGATGAACACAAGCATGTAGTCAACTCTACTGCAGAGTTAGTTAACATAATTAAGGACTTTAAACTGGCAGATAATAGCATTCTAGCAAGTTTTGATATTAAATCTCTTTATCCCTCTATTGATGTTCAGGAAGTAAAACATATAATTGAAAATAGCATTATAAATAACCCAGCTTATAATGACAGCATAAAACATACTCTGATTTCAAGTATAAACTTAATTACTAATAGCAATGTTTTCTTATTTAATGGATGTTATTATAAACAATCTGAGGGAGCCCCTATGGGTTCACCTATATCTGGATTATTGGCAGAATTAAAATTACGACCTCTGGAAAAACTTATCATTTCTACATCCCCCTTTAAACCGGCATTATGGGTTAGGTATGTCGATGACATACTAATCATATAGAATCACGGTATCTCTACATTCAACGATTTTCTGGCGCATGCCAACAGTATAGATAGAAATATACAATTTACTTGTGAAATTGAAGAAAATAGTTCATTACCATTTTTAGATATAGAACTTATTAAAAATATGTCAACACGTAGCATTGAGAGAAAAATTTATAGAAAACCTTGCCGATCTAATAACACAATATCCTACAATAGTAATGTTCCGTTTAATTACAAAGCAGCAGCATATCGGTTTTATATCAAAAGAACGTTTGAAGTTAGTTCAGAAGTTTATTTAAATGAAGAGTTGAATAAAATTAAAGTGATTGCATATGAAAATGGTTTTTCAAACAAATTTATTAATAAGTTAATTTATGAGTTCAGCAATAAACAAGCTACAGTAGTTAAAAAAGATATGCAATCTTCAAAATTCTACAGTATTAATTATATCCCACATCTTTTTGAGCGTATTAAATATGCATTAAAGAAATATAATGTAACTCTTATCGCAAAGCCCCCAACAAAGCTAAAATATCTGGTTCATAGAATGATTGACCCCATTGATAATGGAGATAAGTCTGGCATTTATATTATTCCTTTTAAAGTTAATGGCAGTTCTAAAACATATTCATATATAGGCATGACAACTCGCAAATTAAAGGAAAGGATTAAAGAACATACGGCTGACATAAAAAAAGGTAAATTATCCACTGCTTTATCCAGATTAAATCAAGCTAAAGATATTGATATATTTTTAAGTAAAACTAAAATAATTTCACATTGTTCACAGTATAATAGTTGCATAATCAGAGAGTCCCTAGAAATTTTGAAAAGAGGTGATAATACATGTAATGATGTATTATCTTATCAGATCCCTCGTATATGGTATAATGTATTGGGTGTCACTGGGGTTTTTGGTTTTTGCTGACCCCCCCCCCCCAGCTTGTAATGGTATCATCCCAACTTCTTTCTCTCCCTCCAATTCATAGTGGATTGGTTTCGCCCATTTTGGACCTGGCCAGAGCGCGCCATACGGAATCGGAGCGGCGTCTTCTCGTCGGCTTGTGTTCATCTGAGGAAGGCTAATGTTTAGCCGAAAGCTTATGAATTTTAACATCTAATAGTTTTAATTTTTAAAACTGTGTTTTGTTTTATGGCACCTCTGTAGTAACAACAAATTATCAGTGTGTTTACATTGTATTTTATAAATATAAATCTCAATTATATTTAAAAGATTATATTTCTGATTTCGAATCAAAACATGAAAAGATATCAATAAAAGTGTTCTTCATTCTATGAACTCCTATCATACTACATAATCTATATAATAAAAGCGCAAGTCATGTGAGCGAGGAAAACAAATACGGGCTGACCATTTCTTTTTTCCTATGCCAGGCGGCCATTTTTATTCAAAATTATTTTTTCGAATAAAATTGGATAAAAGTTACATTTTTAGAAAGATCGTTCAAAAAAATTGTTCGTTTGAGAGATGAGTTTCATTGGCAAATGTATAGATTCTCAGATAACTTCAGTTAAAATTAGGGTAACAGCCCAATATTTATCCCAAAATCCATTAAAGTAAATAAACAAAATAAGAGATTCATTCATCGTGAATCGTAGAAATATTAAACCATGGAGGTAATCATTCGAAAAGCAAGATCTCAATGGGGAATTTTGCAACGCTATCTGGTGTCGAAATAAAAATTCGCATCTGTAAACGTCGAATACGTAATAAGATAAAAGAAAGGGATGCTCATAACAGACGATATAATTCATTTCATTGAAATAATACCGAATATTTTTTTTACATTGTAAAACTAGTTATAGCAAGAACGCACCCCATTTGTCACGTTTAACGTACAATTTCCAACTTGTTCTTTTTGCTGTAGAAAAAAATCAAACCGTCTCCTTACGACACTATTAATATCTCATGCCTTTCTGGTGAATAGTTTTTGCTGCAGCCCTTTTAAAAATGTGCAGTTTAATTTGGGATACCTTATATGCTAATACTTTTGAAAAAGAAAATGCTTACATATAATTAATTACCACACAAGATAGATTTTTATAGTATTTATTCTGACAATAGTCTAATCAATTATGAGTTGAAACGATATGATGTTAATCATCAATTACATTTTAGTCTTTATTACGACAATTTTATGTCATGTGCAATTTGACCTAGAACTTCAGTTATTCAACTGTCAAGCAAGTAAATAAAATTAATGAAACTTCATTGTAAATTGCAACTAATACAATCAGCCATAAGTTCAATGATGTAACAACGTAATCCTCAATCAGGTTTCAATGTGTATACAACTTTACCTCGTTGCTGAACTCACTTCATATTCAGAGTAATTATTCAATAGTTATGTTACCAACGAAACAACATTACAAACAGAATTAAAATCATTAAAATAAAATACGTGCATATGTTAAAAGTTATTACAATAAACATAAATGCTTAAAAACCTTTTAATAAAGAAACCGACTAGTTTCGTACACGCAAAATAACGGTGACATTCTCTAGGTATGTAATGATAAACTATATTCAAATAAAATTTTAAATATGTACTTAATAAATTAGATACCGGAAAATTTAAATATGCACTTTATTCACTAGATATAAAGTAACACAAAAGCAGGAGATTTAACATAACCGTAATTAATTTTGTATTATCTTATTTTAAAACTTATTCAGCATCTCGCTCCAAATTCTAAATAACTCAAAAGAGGCTGGTTCATTGCATATGCTCGCATTGCGTACATATAGATTTCTATTGACTCGCGATTAATAGATGGGAAATAAAATCTTGAAAATCTTTCTCTTGATCTAATCTTGAAAATCCATCTTTTATGTTGTACAGTCTGAATAAAGCTGTAGTTTTCTTGTTGTATTTGATATCTGCTATATGTTCTTTCATCCTCGTTTTAAACTCTCTATTCGCCATTCCTATATAATATTGCAATGTTCCATCGGCTTTGGTGAATGGCATTTTACATACACCTGATAATTGATCAGGTTCAATTGGATCAATCTTCGTGCAGACTATGTTTTTTTAATTTTAGGTAGTGTTTTTTTAATAAGACAGATATTGAATTTGTTAAGTTTATATTTCAATCTTTCAAAGAACGTAGAAAAATATTGTAAAATTAGATATCTTGGAGTTTTGTTCATTAATGTCTCTTTTTTTTTTCTTACTATGCATGTTCAGAATTAATCTATTTATAACGTTTTCTTTATATCCGTTATTTCTTGCGATATCACGTAATTTATTCAGTTAACTGACCAGGGGTACAGACTCTTCTGATAAAATCTGTAATTGCAGAAACTTTGTCGGAAAATTGGGCTTGAGCATTTTGTGAGATAGTAGATTGACTGGTTATTGGTTTTCTATAAACAGTACGTTCCATGCCATGGTAGGTTTTGATTAATATTACATCAAAATAGGGAGGAAATCTGTTAACCTTCCCAAAAAAAAAAAAAAAAAAAAATTAGAATCAAGGTTATTAATCTGATCTAAGAAGTTATTAAGTGAGGTATCTTTATGCTGCCAGATGAGGGGGTTAAAATGACACTGGAGTAAGTCAAAAATTTTGAAAATCGAGACAATCATATTTTCACTGAACGTATATTAATTTCTGTTTAATTAGCCAGTCAAAAAAGTCATAGTTCACTTTGGGAGTCGCTAGACGGCAAAACAAGTTGGATCAGTCAATGCAACGGCGATACAAGTTTCACAAAACCCTTCATTTTGTTAGTTACTCCACTGTCATTCGAACCCCTTCAATATGATGAAGATATTGTTCACAGATCTGAGACATGTATGGTGTGGAGGTGTGCGTGTGTGTGTGAGAGAGAGAGGGGGGGGAAGGGGGCTATAATCATATATATTATAAATATTTGCATCTAGAGGCCGTAATATAAATTCGACTAATAGTCCAGATATAGGGGATTTTATTGTTAAAGGTAAGGTAAAATAGTTATTATTAACTATAAGTGTAAGAGCACTTTTAATGTGGTTTTCATATTTTCATTAATATTCTCCATGAGGTCAATGTAGTTATTTATTTTTATTATAACTTGTTGGTTATAACTTTCGTGCAACATTTTTTGTCTAATAGATTTTATTTTATTGGATATATGTACAAAGAGTTTTCTATATCGAAATGGATATCTAAAATTTACTCTTGATTATGCATATGTTGAGTAAAAAATAAAATCTCTTAAACCTTTTAAGAGGTTGTCAAGATTCAGTTAAACAATTTTACAAGATAATCAGAAAAAAAAAATGTCAGTTACTATATCGTATACTCTATCTTTTCAAATAATAACAATTAATTATCAGTTTGAACAATTAATTATATTTCAGCTTTCGTGTAACAACTTTGTCATGTATGTAGATTGACCCAGAACGTTAGTTACACAATTCGGACAAAAATTAAATGAAATTATTGAAACGTCATTGTAAATTATTCTTAAGCAACTAATATTATTCATAATAAGTTCAAAGATGTAACATAATCCTCAATCAGTTTTTAATCTGTGTACAACTTTATCTCGTATCTGAATTAACTTCATATTTTGCGTAAATTGTTCAATAGTTGTGTAACCAACTAAACAGCATTACAAACAAGTCTCATATTCAAACGGAATTAAAATCTTTGAAGTGAGAGAGAACCAGCTGCTCGAGGTATTAGGGTTGTCTGTTTGATTAATGATGGATTATTTAATTAGGTGGAATTAAATGTTTGAAATAAACATTGACCAAAGCAATAAACTCGAGTTGCATGCTTATGGTAAATAAGCTGTTCTAATTTCGAACACTGCATTCATGCTTGAGTTATTAAATATTTGAATTTCTTGTCGATTTACTCTAAGTTAATTTATATCTTAAATGTTTTCGGTATCTGGTGTCTTATTAAACGTTTACTGCATTTAAAAAAATCTTCATGAAAAACTAAGGGGAAAAAAAACTATTTGATTAATATATCTGAGTGGTTTAAATAAGGGGAAAAAGGCGTTCCTATTAGGCCATTATTTAAAGGTGCATCGCAATGCCCCTTTTAAAATCGGCAAAATGCATCCTGCCCTTTCTAAAAATAATAATTGCGCCCAGAGATCTCTCGTGAAAAATTCCCTGTATCACAGTTTTAGGTAGCTTTCAATACAAAAAAGTATAAAGCTACCTATTGCAGCCGTTCGGAGGAAAGCAGTTCCGGAAAATTTCGATATATTTTCACCGATCATGACCCCCAGACCCCAAAACCACCTTCCGTTCAAATGTTGATTTATATATATACTAGCTAACCCGCCCGGCGTTGCACGGGCCAAAAATATTAATAATCTGTTCTATACGAAACTTAAACCAAACCCCGTCGTAATCGGGTCCATAGAACCAGATATACTCCTATAGTTCCACTTTCCACCGCCAGGGGGCGCAGTCTGTTCTGGAAGAAGCCTTTTCAGAACACTTGACCCAACAAAATTTCCTAGTAGAATTGAAATTTAACTACGGGTAAACATTGCCAAAATTGCGGAAATCGCGAAAGTGGGTGACGTAATCGATCGGTTTCTAAAGGGTTAATGTAGATATTTTTTAAAACCCAACCGTGCATTTTGAAGAAAATGAACATGTCTATGATCTGGAGTCTACTGTTTGTCCGTGCTTGCATTTCCCGAGTCGATGCCGATTTTTAAATCTGGACCAAAAAAAGGAAATTCGCGTGAGTGAGTTTTGGAAAGGACTATTTTTCGGAGGGTTAAAATTAATTTGTTTCAAAACGGATACAAGATTTTAAAAAACAAAGGGATATAGATTAGGCACGGTATTTTTAGTTTTTCGTATCTTGTTTATAAACACCAATTCGGATTTTTAAATATAGGAGAAATAGTTAAAAAAGCGAAAGTGACTTACGGTTAAAAAAGTTTTCGAAAGGGTTAACGTGATTTATTTTTTAAACTAAAGGTTTCTGCCTAAACCCGATAGAACGTAGAAGTCTTTAGGTGTGTTTGCTTTTTGTTTGGTTATTTTAGAAAGCCGATGCCAGATTTAATATATAGCAGAAAATCGGAATTCGCAAAAGAGAGTCCTGCGCACAAATTTTTTTTGAAGGGTTAATATTCGTATTTTTCAAAAACAAATACAGATGTCGAAAAAGGAATAAATGTAGATATTGCCTGGTATTTTTAGTTTTCCGTACCTGTCTCTGAATCGCCGATGCGAATTTTTAAAAATTGCCAAAATCGCAATCGCAAAACAGCATACAGAAAATATACTTTTTCGAAGGGTTAATTTTTGCATTTTTTAAAACCAAAGGTGGCTTTAAAAAGGACAAAGACAGTTCTTTAATTTGGTGACCTTCGTTTTTCCGTATCTTTTCTATTCCGGTAGATGCAAGGCTCGGAAAACGGGAGAAAATAAAAAAACTCTTAATTCGATGCTTTTTGATTATTTTTTTTGAAAGGGTTAAATGTAAATTTTTTTCAAACCAACCAGATCGTTTGAGACGTAAAAGTATGTTCTTTTAGAATATGTAGACGGTTTTCCCGTATTTTTAGCCTTTTGTCCATAGCGAATTTAGAAATACTTTTAAAAAAAAACGGAATGTCTTCTGCTTTCTTTCTTCTGTTCCGGAAGATACGGAAATTGGTTTCTGCACATGCGCCAGCTTGCTTCAGAATAATGACTTTTTTATTTGTGTTCTTTGATCAGTTTTTAATTGATAACTACTTTAATTTTCAAAATATTAAAATTCTGTCGTAATGGTGCACCAGGAGAGAGTTTGGACTACCTAAATCTAAATTTGCAGCCTTCTAGGTGGGCTAGATTTTCCTAGCCATCTCCAACAGACACACACACACAGACACACACACAGAGCGAAACTTTCTTTTATTAGTATAGATATATATCCATATATATAATATATATATATATATATATATATGTAGATATATGTTATGGCCGGTTGTCTAAATGGGTATTAATAAGTCCAAGGCAGATTTTTGTTGAAATCTTACACTGTTTAATTTTCTGGATTATATCAAATATTTACAAATATGTACAAGTTAAAATATAATTAGAACAATCATGACAACTCGTAAGCTCGTAAAGGCCGTTTGCAGATACCATTTCTCAGCTCAGCTCGTAAAGGCTGGCCGTCGCCGGAGATTTAAGAGCATCTCCCGAGTCCGTCTTACTCAGTCTGCATCTCGACTCATTCTGTCTACTTCGTTCTCACGCTGTAAAAAAAATACTGCACTCATCAAAATTTATATTGTTCGCGAGGCATCATTCAACTCCACAAGCCCCAATAAAGTATTTGCTTGTGTTTGCAGTCTAAAGTTCAGATGAGAACTCCTGCGACCACAACTCGGCCGTCCTGACTGTGCTGTGTCCTCACAGTCATTATCTACTAATTTCACTAGGTATAGAACCAGTCGACTAAAATCTAAAATTATCAAATACACACAAAAAATATATATACAAACAAAACAATAAGCAATAGTAAATATTGAAACATACAGTGTTTCCTAAAATATAAAAAATGAAAATAACACAACAAAACTTGTTATAACGTTGAAAATTGCTTAAAGTTCAGAGTTCACTCATAATGTTCAATAAAAGTAAAAAGAATATTGTTTCAAAATATCAATCTGTCCAATTTGTCCATCGTTTCATAAAGTCGGCAGCACTCGATGTAATGTTTGGACCATCATGGTAGCCAATTTTCTTTACGTTGTATCGATCCTTTCCTTTCACTTTGGTGATTTCATAGGGACCGAGAAATTTAGGTCTCAACTTCATGCCTGTACCAAATTGTGTTTTTTGTATAGCTACTAAATCACCGAGTTTATAAGTGTATGCCGTTTTTCTTTTTTTATTAAAGGTTTTGCGATTCTCTTGCTGTATTTTTAAAATGTTCTCTTTTCAATTTCCCTATTGAAATTTCTCTCTGACATAATTAAATTTACATGTTCTTCGTCTAACAACTCTTTTATTTGCAAATCGTTTTTATGTCGCAATCTCACTCCGGTTAGAAGCTCAAATGGTGAAAATTTTGTGCTTCTAGATATAGTGCTGTTTATAATTCGCTGTACCGATGCTACATATTTGTACCATTTAGTGGGGTCATCTATGCTAAGTTTCGCTAATATTGGTATCAGGATTCTATGCATCCGTTCTATCTGGCCATTTCCTCTTGGAACACCTGTCGTTATTGGGACATGTTGTATTTTTTGTTCGTTACAATATGCTTCAAAATCGTCGGATGTAAACGCGGGTCCTTTGTCGGTTATTATTCGGGACGGGTTTCCGAAAATGTTGTGTTGTAATTTTAACTTATCTATAACTTCTACGGCAGCAGTAGTTTTAACTGGGTATAACCAGACAAATTTTGTGAAAGCATCTACGACGGTAAAAATATGATTATAATTTTTGTGAGTGGATGGCATCGGTCCAATATGATCAATGTGATAAGTTTCAAGGGGGATATTTTGTTTTGGAATCGGGTTCAATAAATCTTCTCCTTTTCCTTGCTTTTTATTACATAAAATGCACTCTACGCAATTCGCAATGACGTTTTCTATTTATTTTCTTAACTGGGGTATAAAATAGTTTTCTTTTAGAATTGTTTCGGTTTTTGCTACCGCATAATGACCTCTATTATGAACATTTCGTATTATTTCTTTTTGCATATTTAAGGGAATCATTAACAGTTCCCTGTCGTTTTCATATTTATACAGTATGTCGTTTCGATTAAAATATTCCGAGCTTTCACTTTTTTCTATTAATTTTTTGATGGTTTGAATATGTTCATCTTCTTGTTGCGCTAATTTAATTTTTGCTGTTAATTCGTCATAAGAACGTGTTGCTACCAATACTGTATTTCTGCTTAATGCGTCGACATGCTTCATTTGATTTCCCGCTCGATGTACTATTTCATAATCAAATTCTTGTAAGAATAGCGCCCATCTTGCTACTTTTGGCGTAATGTCTTTTTTGTCCATAGTCTTTTGAAACGCGGAACAATCTGTCACAATTTTAAATTTCGTGCCTAATAAGTAGTTTCGAAATTTTTTGACCGATTCTATTACCGCAAGGGTCTCTAATTCGTAACTCGAAAATTTTGCTTGAGTAGGTGTAGTTTTACGGCTCATGTAATGAATAGGATGTAAGTTTTTGTTCTCATCTTCTTGTAGTAGGACACTACCAAAACCTATGGCGCTTGCATCGGTGTGCAATTCTAGTCTAGCGCCTCGTCGGAATACATGCAATACTGGGGGGTTAACTAATTTTTCTTTAAGAGTTTCAAAAGCTTGCTTTTCGGGTATTCCAAATTTAAATTTATTTCCCGCTTTTAATAAATCACTTAAAGGTCTCGCTATAGTTGCATAATGTGGGATGTATTTTCTGAAAAAAGAAGTTAGACCCAGAAAACTGTGTAGTTGTTTAAGGGTGCGGGGTTCAGGAAATTTCTTTACTGCCAAAGTTTTGGCTTCCGAGGGTCTAGTAGTTCCGTTTTCGATAATATAGCCTAAAAATTCAATTTTCCGTTTAAGAAATTGACATTTTGCAAAATTAAATTCAAGTCCGTAATCCGATGCAACTTCTAGGACGCGTTTCAGTTTTACCAAGGCTTCTTCCTCAGTTTCCGCAAGTATTATGACATCGTCTAAGTAAATTAATATTACCTTTTCTTTAATTAACTGTTTAAAAACAGCTTGAATATATCTTTGAAACTGTTGTGGTCCAACCGATAATCCGAATGGGAGCTTTAAGTACTCGTACTGCGAGTTATGCGTGACAAATGCTGTATATTTCCTACTCTCCTCTGCTACGTCTATATGAAAAAAACCATTTTTTAAATCCAATGTTGTGAAAACCTTTGCACTTTCAATGTTATCTAAAACATCTTCTATTCTTGGCAAGGGAAAATTATCTCTAATTATTTTTTTATTTAGCAATCTATAGTCTACGCAAAGTCTCCAAGAATTATTTTTCTTTTTCGCTAACACTATAGGAGATGCATAATTAGAGTTACTCTCCGTTATAATTCCCGTTTCCAACCATTCCTGTACTTGTTTGTCCACAAATTCCTGCTCCGGATACGCTAATCTACGCGGTCGTTGCGCAATCGGAATATCATCAGTTAATATTATATTTACTTTTAACTCTGTGTCCTTAACCTTGTTTGGCTTATAATTAGTAATCAATTCCGTTAACTCTTTCTTAATAGCGTTGTTTGTAATATGATTCAGCTCAACTTCCTGAAAATTAATTGAATTGGCTGTTTCAGCTAAATAAATATCTGTGGTTTTCGCTAAGTCTGACTGTGGGATAGAACACGGTTCACTTTCTAATAAACAACTTTTTGCAGTACTTAATTGCATGTTTACTTTTTCACTAAAGTTAAAAGCTGTTTCATTTTGATTAGTTTGCTCCTTTCTCACTAATTCAGCTGTCGAAATCATTTTTCCTATCGTGGGATTGTTTTGTTTTTCTGACCGCAACATCGCATGAAATCTGGGTGTGACATAGCTGACGCGTTTGATTTTCGTCATGGCTGTTTCTTGTGGGAAAGCAGTGACGTAATTTATCCTAACTTCTTTTAACTTCCGTTTTCCCATAATTTCCAATCCTTTTTCCGAAATATTGAAATTTAATTGTCTCAAAAAGGTATTCCCTAAAATTATAGAATGATTCAAATTTTTTACGATGTATAAATCTGAATTTACTGTATAACCATCTATTTCAATGTTTACGGTCGTAAATCCTATGGGTGTTATTTGGTTTCCACCAATACCTGACAAAACCAAGTCATTTTCATGTAATTTAGGGCATCCCAGGGCAATATAAATATCGTTATTCCCCATATTTACGTCGCTCCCTGTGTCTATCAAGGCATCTATATTTTTTCCTAAAATCCTCACGTTCTTTATTATTTTATCTGCTGGATTAGAGTTGTTGCTTATGGCGGCATTTGCATTTTTAGGAGAATTGTTTGTACACTGGTCAGACCTGTGGCCAGGAATTTTACACTTCCAGCACACTGGGCCTTCTTTTTTTCGGGGACAATCCCTCCAGCGGTGCGAAAATTCATTGCAATTAAAACAACGGATTTTTGTATTTAAATTCTTTTGGGGGGCATTCGCGTAATTTTTTTCATATGGTACGCGGCTAACATCATTTCGATGGAACGCTCTATTATTTTCAAAACCTTGACGTTTTCGAAATTCCGTATTTGTTGACTTAATTTCAGCCTTCCGTAAGTTAATTCGGGCAGTTTCAAAATCATCCAATTTATTTGTCAAATCATCTATATTCGTAATTTTGGGTAATTCATCACAAAAGTGTTCCTTCATTTCTAAAGACAATTTTCTCCTGATTTGATCAATAATTAAAATATTTTTTAATTGTTCGTACGTCGATATTTGCAGGCCAGATAACCAATTATCCAAGAAATTTGAGAGTTCAAACGAGAAATCTTTCCACGAATCCGAATTTTGCTTTCTATGTAAGAAGAATTTTTGCCGAAATTGCTCTGGTGTAAGTCTAAAGCGTCTTAAAAGTATTTTTTTTTACATAGTCGTAGTCGCTGGACTGTTCCTCACTTTCGCGATTTATTAAATTAACTATATCGAGAGGTAATAATGCGAGAAGATAGGTTACCCATTCATCTTTGTCTATCTCTAACCGCTTTGCCTGGCGTTCGAAAAGGGTTAAGTATATACTGATTTCCTCCTCGTTATTGTACCTATTTAACAATTTTAAAACATCGGAACCTTTTCCGGCGATTGTAGGTACAGAGTTATGTAATTGGGCTTTTTGTGTATTTTCCAATTGTAGTCGTTTTAATTCAAACTCGCGATTATCAGCTTCTTTTTGCTGTAATAATCGTTCAGCTTCTTCACGCTCACTTACAATTCCCTCTAACAAATTTTTCACTAAATCTTCATCATACCCTTTGGATTTTACAATTAAATCAGTTAATTGAGTTTTATTGGTCGATTCTGGTGGATTTAAACCTAATTCGACTGCCACAGTAATCAGATCGATCTTTTTTGACCTTATTAAATGTGCCATTTTTATCATAAACTAATTAACACATAAAAATAAAATATAGCATTAAATAAATCAATAATATACGTATTTTCACCCGATAAATCAAATATATCAATACATATAATAATACGTAACAGTTATAAAAACACACTTACTTTCATATCTTCACCCGATAAATAAAATATATTTATACATATAATAATATTCAACAATTTTATAAACACTTTCTCTAAGTATTCTAAATCGAATATATATTTTGTTTCCTTTCCCATAAAAATAACAAGATACAAAATATATATATATATATCTTTGTACTACTTAACTCTATTCTAGAAAAAAAACATTACTCAATCAAACATTATTCATGTGAGGAAGCAAAAAAAATAACACCTTCCTCTATCTATACGAAGAAAAAGAGAGAGAAAAAAAAACTTTTAATCGTTTCACTTTTCACTTTTCCCAGTCTGCAAAAAAAAATATGCACGGCAGACGTTTATATTTTATTTCATTCGAGCGCTCTGACTCTGGGTCGCTTATTTGCTGATAAACGAACAACACATTTTCCTCTTGCGTACACTAAAAGCAGAAGAACAAAAATATCACCAGAAAAAAAGAAAATCGCTTTCCGCCACCGCGAAAACACGACACTTATCTTGCACAGACGGTCAGTGGGTCAAACTTTCTACACCGATACTCGAAACATTTCCCTCTTTCTTTACCGAAAGGACTTTATCTGTTAATCAGTGATTCATCACGGAACTTAACCGACAAACGATCGCACATCTCACAGATACGATGCACATATCACATAATAACCACTCACACACACTTGGATGTGTAGTAATACACAGATGAAAAAAAAAATTCGGAAGCACAAAACACTTTTACGTGAAGACACACGTGAACATCTCACAGGAACTTGATGCACAAATCTTTTTGCTTCTTTATTCGAAATTCACGTAGATCCCGATCATTCAGATCAATTACAAATCATGTAGATCCAGTTCGCATAGATTCCGTTGATCCAGGCCGTGCCTCCCATTTTGTAGATATTTGTTATGGCCGGTTGTCTAAATGGGTATTAATAAGTCCAAGGCAGATTTTTGTTGAAATCTTACACTGTTTAATTTTCTGGATTATATCAAATATTTACAAATATGTACAAGTTAAAATATAATTAGAACAATCATGACAACTCGTAAGCTCGTAAAGGCCGTTTGCAGATACCATTTCTCAGCTCAGCTCGTAAAGGCTGGCCGTCGCCGGAGATTTAAGAGCATCTCCCGAGTCCGTCTTACTCAGTCTGCATCTCGACTCATTCTGTCTACTTCGTTCTCACGCTGTAAAAAAAATACTGCACTCATCAAAATTTATATTGTTCGCGAGGCATCATTCAACTTCACAAGCCCCAATAAAGTATTTGCTTGTGTTTGCAGTCTAAAGTTCAGATGAGAACTCCTGCGACCACATATATATATATATATATATATATATATATCTGACATATGTCATACGATAAGGCTCGTATTTATAAATCAATTTCGATGAAAACAATTGTGTGTATTAAGCTCACCAATGTCTCGACCGAGTTCGTTGGCCAGCGTGGTCCGCCATTTTGTTTCAAGATGGCGGCCATTTAAAAATTTAAAACTAAAATAAATATACAAAAAAGTTAAAAATTCAAATTCAATTTTTTAATTACGTGTTAGGCCTTGATACAAAGATTCCAGAGCATTTTTTTGTTTACCTCTATCTTAAAAAATGGCTGAGATAGAGCAGTTTGAAATTCTATGGTGGCTGACATTTTGAAACAAAATGGCACATTAACGCGATTACTCGCAAATTATTTTCTGTCATTGTTGTAATAATTTTCCCAATCATACGCATAAAACTATATATTCATATCCGTTAGCGCCAAATTCTCGCCAAAATTGGGGACATTTGGCGAAATATCACCAAATTTGGCGACCAAAATAAGTCTTTATAAATGAAGCCAATTTGGCTATTGCTCAATAATTTGGCGAATTTTTTATTCAAATTCAGTATTAACGAATCTTTTGTAAACGTTTCTTTGCATTTTAACTTGATGTTTTCGTGTAACATTAGCTAAAATTTTGAAACGAAGTTATAGGAAAGCTACCTTTTCCTCCCGGTACAGGCTGGAAGGACTATTTTAAAATCTTTGTGCCCGAGAATTTGCAAAAATTATAGAACTGCCTCATTTTTTTTTTTTTTTTTTTTTTTTTTTGAGAAAAGCAATCATGTTGTAATCGAATTGTTTTTATTTTATTTATAATTCATAATATCATTCGAAATAATTAATATTATTTTATTTATCGTAGTACCTAAACATTACATATTTCCTTTCTTTTTTTAATTATTATTATTATTATTATTATTATTATTAAATTCCTACTATTAGCTCACACTCTCTATATATTTATATATCTTGTTCAAATTTTCAATCGTTAATAAAATATTTTCTATCCATACTATCAAGTTCAAGTAATTTTTTTTAAACTTGTACTGGATGACAATTGATGGTAATACAGTTTTTTCAAATATAAATTCATTAATTAAATTTAATTAATTAATTTTAATTTTATATTTCATTTCTGTTCAAAAGTATAGACTCACTCCATATTTATAGTCTCACCTTAACACGTAAAAAGATAATGGGGCTGTTCACGGACGAAGATCAGGCGGCTCGCGGGCGAAGGAGACTATAAATGTGGAGAAGTTTTTATATTACTTTTAATGCATTTTCTCTTGAAATTGTGCCATTTTTACTTAACTCGCGCCTTTGTTAGTGATTAGCACCCTGCCCCTTTTCTTTCTCGTGTGAACACTAGGAAAATATTTTTATAAATATTTCTTCAAATTTTCAGTCTGCTCGTCTAGTGGTTAGGACGTTGGCTACAAAAAAAAAAAAAAAAGGTGCGGGTTCGAATCCCGACTTAGGCATGAATGATTGTAGTGGGTCGGATTACACTTTAAACGGAGGCACCGGTTTGTTTATCTCTCGTGTGCAAAAGATGACCGTAGTGCCTCTAACAAACCAACCAAATTTTCGTCCAATTTTTTTAATGTTATCGTTTGTGAAATACAGAGCACACAAAGTAGACTTTACGCATATGCAGCAGTGTGACAGATAGGATACAGGGCCCTAACTGAATGTAACTCATTAAAACACTATATCGCTCATCCGCAAGAAAAGTAACAACTCCGAAAAATTCATTTTGCGTATTATTGCACTAATAGGTCTGACTGAGATGCATCTTGCTAGAGAAAAATTGTCATAAGTGTAGTTATCACGAAAACCGCTAGATTACGCTATATGTCCATTTGTCACCACAGAAGAGGGGCCAATTGCATAGAAGGATAATATTGCCCAAGCCACCAAACCTCTTCTGCGTTTTCATTCTTAAAGGTTTTACGCTTTTGCGCACGATTTTACTGCTGCTAAGTTACTATAATTTTATGGTACAGTAAAAACATTTGCCTCTACTGTGAAATGTAGTAACTTTTGAGTTGTTTTACTTTTCTTACGGGTGAGCGATATATTTACCTGCTAATATTTTACTTTCTATCTTTGAGTATTTATTAACAACTAGGGGGCTCTGCCCCCTACGAGCTACGCTCGCCAACCCCCGTTCTGACACCACAAACTGTAAAAACACACTTATTTGATCAACCTTAAAACGATTGCGGAAGATTGAATTATAATTAAACGACCTGCTGTAATCGGCTGCTATGATCGGTCTTGTGTAATCGGCTGCTCTGCTATAATCGGGTTTCCATTCATTTTCCTTTGACCAAGGGATTTTAAAAACGACTGCTGTCGGCTTTAAACACGACTGCTGTCGGCTTTTTTTTCAACTGCTGTCGAGACAGCTAACAACTGTTGATAAAATAAGGTTAATTAAACATTTGAAAATCAACTCGTGCAAAATGGTTAAGTAAGCAATGTCATGGCATCGGGAAATTTTATAACGATGCTATAGAAAATTGGGTATTACTTCATTATCCCGACTACTACTTTCTATAAAAGAAATGAACTGTCGCCAAAATATAGGATTTAAAGCCAAAAGTGCATATCTGTGGCGTCGCATTCAATTGATACCAGATGCGTTACGCGTGGTAGTTATGTCATCGAGTGATCTTTAATTCAACGTTTATCTGTATTTTTAATTATATTTTACCAATTTATTAGTTATTTCGTTGATTTAAACGTAATTATTAAACGTAAAAATATAGCTTTTAATTGAAGGGAAATATTATTAATTACACTGTTTTAAAGTTTGCAATAATAGATAAAATATTTTGTCGAAATAAATTAATCTTACTCTACTGGATGCTTTGAAAACGCGGAATAATTTAATTATTTATCTTTTTAATATTCACGCGCAAGTATATTTTTTATTCCGTTATTTTCTACATTTATTGCTTTTAACACGTGATCATTTAATTATTATTTTAAAGTTTTATTTCTGTTTTTAATAGTCACGTGTTAATACATTTCTTAATTGAAAGGGAATATTATTACGTGCGCTATTTTACAAATTGACAACGATTCAAATAATGGAATTTATGAAATATGAAATAAATCTTCGTCAAAATAATGAAAATTTTGAATAAAAAATTGAAATATAACCTCAAACAAAGAGTCAAATTGAAAAAATAATCGCAGTCTGCACACCCCAACCTTGTCAACTATATCCTTACAAATTATGTTTAAATTCCTGTGCATAGTTTTCGTTTCTATAAAACTTTTATAAGAAAACTGTTTTGACCAACTTTGATTTTAAATATCTGTTAAAATAATTCTTCGATTTAAAAACTGTCTACTTCAGCGTGTTTATCGAACATTTCTTTATAAAAACCACCAATTTTTAAATTTTTATATGCAATAGTTTTCTGGATATTAGTCCAGAAAGACTTCAAGGCACAAAATCTTAATTGACAGCGGCGGCCGCAGCAGCGGTGGTTACTTTTTTTTAATATAGAGAGAAAATAGCTTAATTGTGCTATCAAGTAAACTATCTCGGTGTCATTTATGACGTCTGTTTGCCCCAGATATGGAATCTGTGCCATCTTGTGTCATATGCCCATCTTGTGCAAACGCATGTCACATAAGGAGATATGTATTATTATTATGTATTGTATATGATTAAAAAAAAGGCAATAATGGGTTAGTACATATTTTTACATTTACTATTATTACTGCAATTTATATAACAGCATTTTGAAATCTAACTAAAAAGTACTCCTAAAGCTTAATCAGAAAGTATATTTAGCATGTTTAATTTGAATAAAACAAAAACTGTTTAGAATTTCTGTGTTTCCAATTTCGATTATTAGTGTGTTCGGTGGCAATTACGATAGCCCCAAATAAAAATGTCCAACAGTGTTAAATAGGATAAAAAATGCATTCTGAGAAAAGGTGAAATTAAGATTTGCACATATGCACGGTATTATAAATCTGCGAACTTACAGGCTCTTTTTATGGGTTTATTTATTTTGAAACTATATTAGTTATTTATTTTTAGAATTGCTAAAGTCCATTTTACCTTTTAAGTGCAAAATTGAAAATTCGAAAGTTTGAAGTATATAACGTTATTTGTGTCTTTAAAAAGACTTGTGTTTGTGTAATATCTATAGAGGTAGCTTATTTTGTTCTTTATTGGGAGAAAGATTTTGTTTTATTTGTTTGTTTGCCAAGTTTCCTCTTCTCTTGTTAAGGGCTTCATTTGTGGGAAATGTTGGTGATAACCCTAACAAATCTTCTTCCTACCTTAATACTTCTTGCTTGATGGGTTTCGGATTAATGCTTAGCAGAGGATGTGGTAGAACTGCTAACTCCTAAAAGCATTACTACACTCTTCCGTTTGCAGGAATCGAACAATATTCTTCTTATCATTACGTTGTACATTTCTTACATTTCTTTTTATATCTTGCGTTATATTCTTGAAAAGCATTGTTACAATTCTCCACATTGGAGGGAGGGGGGGGGGGGGAATTGCATGTTTTACACTGGAAAAAAAAATGTTGATTTTACAGTATAATACTGGCACCGATGCCAGTTTTTTTTGCAGTGATAAAAAGCACATCAATTTAACTTCAAGAGATGATTTTAAATTTTATCGTAAAAGTAACGATGTTTAAAAATTCGATCAGAATTTTCTACTATTATCTAGAAATCAAATATTAGAGTTTAAAATTTTGGTGAGATCCTTCAGTGAGATTTCCCCAGATGTTACTAGTTGAAGTGAAAAATTACTTTTAAAAAATCCCCAAACTATGGTAAATTATTTTGCTAAATATTATGACTGAATAGATAATTTTCAGATTTTAAATTTTAGACAAAATTGCTTATCATTGGTATTTTTATTTTATTTCTATAAACTTTTTGCGATTTTCTTTTAACGCATCTCTATAATTTAAGTTAATTTTACCGAAAATTAGAATCTATGTAACTTTTAAAGATTCCAGTCTTTCATTAAGTAGTACTATAGTTAAGATATTTTGAAATCAATAACAAAAATTCACATTTTGAGATATGAACTTTCAAAGTTTTAATTAAATAAAACATTCACGAGAATGATCATATCAAAGCATATTCGCAATATAATAAGCCTTCATTTAATATAATAATACGAAATAGGAATTTTTAACCCCACTCTCCTCTTACATTCTGGCATATTTAACACAAAGTCTCAAGTGTCATTTTCTCTCTGTATCGTTATTTACGAATAGTATGTTCTAATTGTTTAGCTGTTCTTTTCTTTGACACGATGTGGTTGATCTTTTAATCCACTTTACTGCTGAACGAACACTCTTTATACCTTAGTAAAGGAGCTTGTCTTCTATCATCCTTCGCATTATTTTGGATTCGCAACGAATTTCGTTGTCGTTTATAATTAATCCCTGCGGAGAAAGTGCTGTGTCTGTCTTCTGTTTGTTTTATATTAGCGACTAACACAATTATGGCAGATTTTGGTTAGGAAAAAGCACAAAGTTTTAGTTTCTTTTATTGCGGGTTTATTATTTCACATATATAATAATAATAATTTAAAAAAAAATGGTTTCAATTAATGTATTGTTATTTGTAAGTCAAGTAATTATTATTTTCTAGACTTTATTATGTCTAATTATTTCTTATTTGTACGTAAGAAAATATTTTTTCCTAGAATTTGAATGTATAACGCTTAATATATCTAACTTTTGTCAAAACTTTATTTCTCACAAGTAGATTAATTTGTGAATTTGATTTTAAAAGGTCTGTCCCCAATTATCACAGACAGTTGCCGTATAAAAAAGGGCAACTGACGTCACTGTGTTGAAAATTTATTATTGGATATCTGTCTGTCTTTAACTTCTACTGTACACAAGAATTCAAGATATCTGATTGGTCTACATCTACGATCTAATTGGTCTATCAAAACTTGTTTGTGACACGATTGGTCTATGCCGCCATGATGATTCATTCAATCATCGCTAAAGCAAAAACGTAGTTAAGTAAATCGGTTGACGGAAGTGTACGTTTGTAAATATACCCTTTCTGTATCGTTGACGATTTGTGTAAAACGTTCGATATGTCAAATAGAAACCTACCGAGCCTATTTAATTTTGGAGCATTGTTGTATCCAACAAAAATAATTTTACTAACGCATTATCAGATGGTTGGCCTCTGCAAATAAGCGGTTGGGCTTTTGTTGTCAAATGCTTCATTGGAAAATGGTTGGGAAAACGTGTATTTCGAACTGTTTGTGTCCAATTCCGTAATTAATCAATATTGTTTCAACCTAATTAATTCTACCTAATTGTCATCAACCTAATTTTTTTAAAAAATAATTAAGATAGCTTTATAGTCCATCAGCTAGGTATGATAAAGACAGCTGCACATGAGATAAGTCTGAAGCATTTCAATTTCGCTCTTCGAATGCAGATATAGGTAAATGTATGAGAATTTTCTTTTAAAGCCAGTAATTGGAGTTTACGATAAACATTGTCCTTGTGAAAACATTTTTTGATAAACATCATTTGCCAAAACCTTTCGACCTTACACATAACTTTTACTTCTAATTTTAGGTGGTAATTGAAATCCGAAACGTTCAAAATCTGTGCACCTGAGCTGTTGCACCTGTTGCTTATGTCATTATCTTGCTCTTGTATCAGTGGGAAAGCCACTTAATGAGTTCTATCGTAGAATCTGATATGCGATATAAGCGATTATTTTTAAACGATGAATATTGAATTGGTAAAATTACAATCCGACATAGGTTTTTTTTCCCCGAATGCTGCCCCCCCCCTCCTTCCACACGTCTGTCTACAGCTGCATAAACCAAAAAATTGAAAGTACATGAACTACTTTGACCCTCTTTGAATGTATATGTTGCCAAGGCATAAATTGTTAAGAGGACCGCCATGTCAATTTGTCAACAATATTCTCGTAATGTTGAAAAGTGATTTAGAATCTATGCATGACGCATAGCTTTACCATCTTGACTTTATTATTATTAAAAAAAAAGTTGTAAAGTTCTGTTATATCTTACTCTTTTGGGAGATGAAAAAAGAATAATTGCTATTAGGGTGATTTTCAAATTTGAGGCATTTTTTATGTACAACAAAAGACTATTTTTTATTTTCAAATTAAATGATCCTGGGGGGTTCATTGTTGTTTGGCATAGTGTTAAGAGTTAATTCATGTAGGTTAGCGTAAGAATATTCCTTGCATATTTTTTAAAATTAAAATTTCATCAATGTAAACCTAGAAAATGGGCTGTCCGAAATGACAAAGTCAAATTTCTTGATCAAATTTAACCTATTTCAAATTAAAAATAACTTTCAAAAACCCATGAATTTAAAAATACATACTATAATGTAATAAATCTATAAATATCTTTAAAATTTGTTTTTTTTTTAATGTTTATTAATTGTTTTGTTTTGTTCAATAGAAATGTCAGGTATGTTACTGTCTTGTCTGTTTTAATTAAAAATAAATATCAAAATTACTCTGTATATGGCAGCACAATCTTTAAAGATTATTTTCATGATTCAGTAAGTAGTAGAAGCCATTTTGAAATCATTTGCTGATACCGTAAAGGGTAATATTAACAGTTTTGGTTTTTAATGAGGTAATTTTTTTATACTTGTCAGGTCTGTAACCAGCTTTGTTCGATTAAATGAGTGTGGCATTATTTTCTGCTTAGCACACCAAAAGTCACTGTGAGAAGTATATTTACGCTATATTATCCCACGCCTAAAAATTTTATACATTGCAGAAAAAAAAAATAATAATAATAATAAATAAAATAAAAATTAATAAATAAATAAAAATAAAAATAATTTGTCAGGTATTTTACCCATTAAAAGTAACAGACCTGACATGTTTAAATAAATAATACACTATTTACCTTCTTATTGACAATAGCCAAAAGTGTAGAAGTATGTATGGAAGCATATTTACCCATTCAAATAATTGTGATTTTATGTTAAAATTATTATTATTATTATTTTTCAAACTTAAAAATGCCTCAAATTTGAAAATCGTCCTAATAGTATAAATATAAGTTGTTTTACTATTTATATTTAAGCTTTTTAAAATTTTTATTTTTATGAATTAAAAGTATATAAATAAACAATTCTTCTACATATCTTAAAGATCTCGGTGAATGATGTTTTTTTTCTTGCTTATTTAATAATTTTCCTGGTGGGTATATTATTTTTTTAAGTACATGATCATGAAAGATTGGCTTTATTAATCTCTTACTTACTGATATTACTTTTCATTAGTATTTTTGTTTTTTTTTTCTTTCCGGTTCAACTCTTCGTTCCGCTTTTCTTTTATCATTCCATTTTACAAGACATCTCTGGACGTCCCTTGGTATTTCATGGTTTGGGGAAGTTCTTGGATGTCTCTGAGGAATTTAGCAAAGCGGTTGCTGCATTGATTTTCCAGAAGATGGAGAACAAAAACAAAAGCCGAGGTTTCCACTTATCTTGCATTGATTTAGCCTGATTTTTATTTTTTTTTTTATTTTATTTTATTTTTTTTTTTGGTATGGAGATAAGTCTTTTATTTTGTAACTGCTATTGAAAATATTATGAATATATGAAATAATTTAATTGGCGCAAAAACTAGGAGAATTTAAGAAAACATTTCAAGTGTCTTCACCGATCGTAAAATGTACTATGTTAACTTAAAGCTAAATAAAAAAAAAAATGCATTATCCAATACATTTTTAAAAATTGACGTCCGATGCCGATGTATTAAATTTTTTAAACATTGTGTCATCAGTATTTTTCAAGAAAATATTTAAAAAAAAAAATTGCTTCAGTAAAAAAACTTAATGTATTGTTTGTTTGAAAATATTTTGAATTTAAGAAAATAATCTTGTAAAAGTCCAAACTTCAAGTGTCAAAGTCGGGTTTCGACTTTTTGGTGGTGAAAATCATATTTTCAAAACTATATTAAATACTCAATAATCGTTTTGTAAATTTCCCGATAGCTTAACATGAGATTTTTCTGTCTATGAAAGAAAAATCTTTATTTTTTATTTTAATTTCAATTTTAATTTAATTATTTTTTTGCAATTTGAACTAAAATTTTCAGAACGTATTGCCCTTTTCTTATTTATTAAAAATGGAGTAATTTTACATTTCTAAAATTCTTGTGCATTTAGATGACTCATGTGTTACTATTTACTATTAATTTTGAGAAATCTGTTATGTATACTTTTAAACTTCATCTAATCTTTACACATACTAACTTTTCTGATTGTTTTTTTTCTTTTATTTCTAGGTAAGTTGAAACTTGCTGCTTTCTTTAAATTGCATGTTATATATTTGAAATGATGGTAAGAAACTTTCAGTTTTTCTATTATTCTTTAGCCTTAAATTTTCTATGCATCAAGACTACCATATGGTCCGGATTTTAAATGCCAGTTTTTCTGGAGAAATTATTTCGTGGTGGGTTTCTACAGCATTTTCAGTAGAAATAACCTTCGGGTAGAATGTTGCAAAATTTGCAAGATAAATCTTAAAAATAAAGAAACTAAAAGAAATACAAGATAATCTATTTTTCTTTGAAAAAACTAGTATTTAAATAAAACGGACCATTTGGACCTAATGTATATATAATGATCCTGAGAAGTTAACAAAAACCCTTTGTAAAGTGAAAATATGCTGAACAGATGAGAGAAGATTCTATTCCTCTTTTATGTTATTGATTGAAATATTTCAGTCTTTGTGGTTAAATGTGCCAGTAAAGTTACCTACCAAGCACAGGGTATCCTAAAAAGGATGGACGGATTTTAAAATGGAATAACAAGCAAACGATGGCAGCTATTAAAGTTTACCTTGCCGAAGATGGATGTGAAAAGAGGGAGATTTTCTCACTATGCTTTCTCGATTTATAAAACTTGCTCCCTCCTTCCAAGTGGTAGCACGTGAAGAAAGACAAATGATGAAGAAAGACAAAATTCTTTTGAAAAGCCTAAAGCATCTCGTAAATTTTTGGTGTTATTAAGAAGTTTGTTTGCTTTATCAATACATTTGCATTATATTTAGTTATTCGCAAATGCCTGTAAAACTGTTTTCATAGCAAATATAGTGTCCGAGCGGCGAAAACATTTTTAACCGACTTCCAAGAAATGAGGTATTTTTTAAACGTACAGGGCTCGAAGCGTATACAGGAGAAATTTTATTTATTCCTACCACTATATCGTTTTCATGATGCATTTTTATTGTTAAAGAAATTTACTCCGAAGATTTACTGGGAGGAATAATAAAATTCCTCTTACACGCTTCGGGCCCTGCATGTATGCTCACGAAAAGCTCTTGAATAGATGCTGTAATTTTTCTACTTGACTTTTTAAGTTTTCTTGTTTTGTTATTAATATAATTACAATTAGGAACAAAAAGTGATGTATTTGTCCATCTGTGTGATTTCTTGTCTTTTTTTTTTTTTTTTTTTTTTTTTTTACTTTATTGTCTTTAACATTTGTGAAAAAAATAGACCGATCATTATGAATTTTGAGTGTGGTGTTAAAAGGTACACAGTGCTACTTTGCGTTTTTAAAACAGTTTTAATATATATAAACAATTTAATATATCATTGTCAACTGCGCTCAAAAATGATTGATATTGGCAACAATATGATATAAAATGAATGTATTTCTCTTGCATTGGATCGCGTAACCTAATTTTATCCGAACCGGACATTTTGAACCGCGGTTTGTGTCGAGTTTATTCTTTGGGCGTCGGGTTTCAGGTTGACTTCAAATGCAATTTTCCGTCAGGATTCCATTATGTAATAAGTATAAGATGTTGTCGCAAAAAACAAGAAGGTAAGAAACAATCCCTTGGAATCTATTTTTTTTTTTCATTAAAATTACCTGCTTGTGTTTTTTATCGCGTTAAATACAGCCTTGAACATGATCAAGTGTTTATTGCACACACACACACACACACACACACACTTTTTCTGCTCCGACCGATTTATTATGACTCTGCCATCTTACTCGAAACCAACTTACTTGAAACATCAAAGTTAAACTTTTACTTATAATTGTATGTCTTATTTCACTCCCCCTAAACCAACAAGCACGAAAGGAAAATCAATTCTTCAGACAACCGATACCGAAGGATAAAGGAAGAATTCCTCGGAGATATTTCTGCTCAGACCTCAATCTACGTTCCGGAATACCAAGGAGATTTCGAATGAAATAGCCCATGCATTCCGGAGATTTTCATGCCTGTCCGTCCCGTGCAATCAAACAAGGTTACGGCTAGAACTAAAGGACTGGACTGCGCAAAGCAAAATAAGTAGAGGACTGATTGCCACCATTGCCTGTGACGCTAAATAGATTTTGGGGAGATAGGAAAAAGTTTTTTTTTTCATAATACGAGAATGGGCAAGTGTTACATAATAAGTAATTGGTTAGATGTGAAATGAAGCGAAAAAAGTGTATAGATGAGAGTTCTTCGATGTAGACACTCGGAAGTAATTCGTTCCGTGTATTTATTAATCAGCAAAGAAGTAAACTGGCGGATATAATTTAGAAAAGAAAAAGAATCGTCAATGATTGTTTTTTGAAAATTTTTGTTGATGTAATATAAATTCAGTAATAAATAATTTTTTAAGGCAATTCGGGGTTTATTTTAATGAAGGTCTAGAAATACACGAGTAGGATCTTTTTCCAATCGAATACCATTCTCTCTTAGCGATAGTATTCCTGCGTCAGAGTAACTTTAAACACAGGAGAGAATTTTTTTGCTAGATAAATTAAGATAACTATGACAGTGTATGTGAAAATTCATATGGAACACAAATAATTTATTATGAAGCTAATGGTACCTTAGATTTAGATGCTTAGATTAGATCCTCCAAGCGACTCCACCTCATGCTACTTAATGATAGAAATGTACAAATGAATCTCGGTGTTTAATGTGCAGAAATACGAAAATCACAAATGAACATGCTGACCAAGCAATCAAAACTTATCGATTCTTTCAATAAACTTATCGATTCTTTCAATAATATGCGAATATCTTGTATCCGCTTTTACCCCTGTAATCTAAAGAAAATTACGCCCACAAAAATGAAACTGAATATCCTATATTAATTGTATAATTTTAAGTTAATTTTAGCATGTGGATAATTAGATCAACTAAACTGTAGTAATTAGTTTATTTATGCGTGGACTTTTTTTTTTTTTCACGATTATTGGAGTAAGGGCTAATCGACGGATTTTATCTCTTGCTTCTCGTATTAATCGCGTTTAAACCATATTATATTAAGCAGGTTTGTGTGGATGACATTTCATTTGACACGAATTTAAAATGGGTATTAAATCTTGATTTATCTATATGGATGTATAGGATATCTTTCGATTCTTTTAATAAAAATAGAGGTGTGATGATAGGCTGCAAGATTAACAATATTTGATATAGAACTCAACGTCGCAATCCACTCACTCACTTGCTTAAAAAGTACGGGATCATGTCATTCTCTAAGCCAAACCCTAAATTTCGTTCATAATTTTAACCCATTAGTGGGGATATTGTGGCGAAATTTTTGACCCCTTTTCTTTGTGAGTAAGTAAGCCGATGGCATTATAAGAAGAGCTATTCGCTTAAAATTTTCGTCCAAATAATTGTTAATTGAGTGCTTTATATATATTTTTTGCCAATAAGTACAATCACTGACTGAATTACGTTGCACTTCCAGAACTTTTCATGATGTCATCGCATTTCACACAAAGGGGAAGAAACTATATATAAAATATTATTACAGAATTCTTCTTATTATTAAAGTTACTACAGAAAATCTCCGTTTGAGAGTGTATTTTTAAATGACCCTGTATTTTTAAATGAATAAATAGATTGCGACGTTAGGCTTTCTGGCAAATATTATTCATCTTGCTGTGCATTATCATCCTTCTTTTTTATTGCAAGAATTCTCAGTTACGCTGTACATACAGTGCGTGTAAAAACTTTAAGGACAGCAAAAAATTGTAAAAACTTTGATAAATTTAAAATGAGATAATTGAAATGGAAATTTAATGTTGATCATAAAGTTGAAATACTAATATAAAAGTCAACAAAATGTATCTGTAAGCTTTTATCACGAAAAAATAATTATGCGAACGAATGCTATTTTCGCCTGTATAAAAACTTTAAAAACACCGCTGTATTTTTGATAGAAATGTTACATATCTTAATTTGCATGTTAAAAATCTTGTGTATAGGGATTTTGATGCCGTTTTCTATTAAGAGCTTGGTAATTTTATAATAATGCCAAAAGCAAGTAAACCCGACTGAATGTGAAAAAGGTACTGCTGAATCTTTTGCATTGTCAAAAATGAACTGTCGGTCTATTGCAAAGATAGGAAGACCTAAAACCGTCACCAACAATATTTGAACGATCAAAGCTTTAAGGTATTGGAAAAAATAACCCTGGAGGAAGACCAAAATCCTTGTCCCTTAGAGACTTTTAATGTTAGTATCCACTGGAAAATACTCAAGTAAAGAAATTTTACGAATTACTGGGTTCAATGTGTGCAAGAAAACAATCTGCAATAAAATTACTCGATTTGGGAATTTCCAATACACAGCAAAATTTTGTAAACCCTCTTTACTGACTAGATACACAAGCCAGCATTTACAGTGTGCAAGACAATTGATGATTTCTGACGACAAAAGGCTGCACGTTATTTCCTCTGATGAAAACAATTGTAACTATGCTGGTTCTGGTATCTGGAATTATTATTGATATGATTTGAGAAAAGAAAAATAATTTTTCTCAAAGCATCAATTAGGTGGCGGATCCATTATGACATGAGGCTGTTTTTCGTTTAACGGCGTGGACTCATTTGCATTTCTTTCAGGAAAAGTTAATTCAAACCATATCTAAAACGCTTTCTGACCATCATTCATCTGTTGCAACACTTATAGCAGTGAAAAAAATGGATTTATTAGCAAGATAATGCGCGTATTCACACAAGCCGAAGGACAAAACTCTGTTTCCAGCAGAAAAATATTGAAGTTTGGCTATGACCATCCAGATGTCCTGATCTAAATCCTATCAAGAACTTATGGGGAGATCTATCAAGACGAGTTTACAAAAATGGAAGGCATTTTTCTTCAGATTCAGAACTTAGATCTACGATTGAAGATAACGGTACTAAACTGGTCATGAACTGTGCCAAAAATTAATAACGTCCATTAAGGATAGAATATTTGCGGTCATTAAAAGCAATGGTGGGTGCGCAACATATAAATTATTTTCGTAATAAAATACAGTGATCTCTCACTTATACGCGATACACGGAAATCATTTTTCTGCACCAGTTTTTTTTAGGGTAATTTTCGTCTTCTTAAATCGTAGAATTTATAAATCGAATTTTACTGTTTTAAAATAGTGGTATGAAAAAGTAATTACTGAACATCGCGTATAAGTGAGAGATCACTGTACTTACAGATAAATTTTGTTGAATTTTTATTAGCTTTTCAACTTTACGATACCCATTATAGTAAAGTTTTTTTTTCATCTGATTTGAAATTTATCAAAAACATTAAAATTTTTTGCTGTTCGTAAAGCTTTTACACGCACTGCATGTATGCTTTTTTACAAATTAGTCATCCTTCAATTAGATGCAACATCATTCAATTAGATACACTGTGACCATCACTGCTAATTTAAATTAATCTTATTAAAGTCTATGGAATGTATTGTTGCAATACCTTTATTTTTATATTTTTAAAGTTATTAAAGAAAATATCAATTTGAATTAGAGTAGGATATGCTGAATTTTTGAGTGGATTGCGATGTTAAGCTTTGTAGTAAATATTGTTCATCTTCTTATGCATTGTCACCCTTCTTTTTTATTGCAAAAATCTCAGATACGTTGTACATAGGCTATTTTGCAAACTAGTCACCATTCAATTAGATACAATGTAATTCTATTTGGTACAACATCATTCAGTTAGATACTGTAACCATCACTGCTAATTTAAATTAATCTTATTGAAGTATGTGAAAAGTATTGTCATAATACTTTTATTATTATTATTGAAGTTATTAATGAAAACACCAGTTTGACTTAAAGTGGGACACCCTGTATTTTTGAGTGAATAAGTGGATTCTGACGTTAAGCTTTGTGTCAAATATTGTCCATCTTGCTGTGCATTATCACTTTTCTTTTTTCATTGCAAAAATACTCAGATACACAGAAAAAAATAAAACCCAATTTGGGTCGAAAGATTCTTAGGTATGTGCCCAAATTTTGTCATGCCTGTTTTGGTTACCACTGTGTCCATTATGAGCACTGTTAAATACCCATTTTTAAAAAATAAATTATATATATTAAATGGGTATTTAACAGTGCCCAAAATTGGATGCACAGTGGTAACCAAAACAGGCATGATCCAATTTGGGCACATACCTAAGAATCTTTCGACCCAAATTGGGTTTTATTTTTTTCTGTGTACTCTGTACGTTGTACATTGGCTATTTTATAATTTAGTTTTCTTTCAATTAGATACTAATCACTGCTAATTTAAATCACACTCCGTAAAAGATAAATCCCAGTTAATTAAACTTTCTTCACCGGATTTTTTTTTTTTTTCCTGTGTTGCAAAAATATACTTAATTGGAGCTTTTTAATCGAAACTTATATCAACAGAATAACATGATTATCTTACGATTAGGTTTCATGGCATGTCGGACATATGTTGCGGAATGTTTTTATTTTTGTTTTTTTAACTTCTTAAAGATAGTGCATTTTATTCCCGGCAAGTTTCCGATTTTCTTATTTTATTTCGATCGGATGCCGCCCATACCAAGTTCTTTATTAGGTATTCGTTTTACGCTCCGGAGAACATTCTTCAGCCGCAAGATAATTAAAATTTCGCTTTTATGTAAGGCTTATCTGATATATTGATTTGTGTATCAAAGTTTACTTTTACTTAAGGAGTACGTTGGTTCCGTTCTTAGTTGAATTTATTGATTAAAATATGTCAAGTGGGAAATCTACTAGTTGAGTTCAGCATTTTTTTTTTTTTTTTTTTTTTTTTTTTTTTTTTTTTGTATATATAAATGTAAATAAACAAATAAATTTTATTAAAGTTAATCTTTTAAAATTTTTAGATTAAGTCAAAAATTAAGGTAGATAATATTCATAGAAAATTAAGTGCGCCTTTAAACTAGTATGCTATCATCACAAAATATTCTTCTATATTATTATAAAATATTAATTTAAAAAATGGTGTTGCTCATCAACAATCATGAAGTATAGTGCATTTCTTTAAATTTAATTTGGAGTTATAATGATCAGCAAATAAAAAAAAGAAAAATTCAACAGCGCTCTCTGTTGAGTATTCAAATGATACAAAATTTCAAAAACATACATATTTTTAATAAATCTCAAATATAAAATTTGGTGCATTTCTGGCCAATAGAAACTGAGATGCAGCTACAACAGGTTATTATGTTCAACTCAATAATAGTGTGACGTATTGGTGAATGGAGATGTCAGGAATCCGAAAGGCATTAAATGCTTTTTCTTTTACGATCACAGGCACATAACAGCATATACTGAACTTGGATGATATTACAGAACTTCTAAAAGAAAAAACTAAATAATGTAGTCTGCCAGCAGCTAAACCGCCACTCGTGGATCGGGCAATTTTTTGAGGGACTTCGGAATTCCAAGTTAACTAGTCTCGTTAGCTGTCTGTGAGAATATATTTCTCAGGCGGATATAGTTCTCTGCCCCGGACTATCTTTGCTCAAACCAGCGAACCTGAATGATGCTTACAGCATTAGTTCAGAAATGAATGTCCCTGTAGAACCCCGAAGTCGATAGTATTTAAACACAGCTCATTAAATACATAGAAAAAAAAATTCTAATGTTGGAACACTAAATTCACCTTTATATATAAATTAAAAATATGAAAACATTTAAAAAGAATCACAATTTATTACTCATTACTAAAATAGGTGTAAAATGAAAATAAAGGTTTTAAAACATTAAAACCGTTTTATAGATGTTAAAATTTCGTCTGAGTCCCGAGCGCTGAACCTGGTCATCACCAAGAGGCGATGTTGAGCGATATACACTCAAACCAAATCAGCATCCGTTTTGTCAAAATTAAATAGAATATGAAGTTTGATGAATTTTCATGTACATTAGTTATTAAAATAAAGCACCCACAAAATTTGTCATACATAAATGCATACTGACAGACAGGCATTTTCCAAAAATAATGAAATCGTGTTCATACATCTGAAAACGTGTAAATCCACCAATAAAAGCAAGTCGAAAATTTTCAAGATTCTAGTACTTTGTTATGTATATAGAAGAAAGTAAAAATTATTACTAAACACAAAATATTATTAATATGCGATAAGAATGTACAGTACTTCAAATAATGCTGAGAATAAATTCATGCAGTTATAAGTTCGAGTTATAACATTTCACTATGATTGCCCTGAATTTAAATATTTTCTTAAAATCAGATAATAGCACAGATTTAAGCCTTAGGAAACTATTAAGTTATGTTTATTAAATACTGCTTTTAACGCCTCATTAGTTTTTTTTAAAAACCGATTTAAATACAGGTACAGATTTAAGTACCCTTTGTAGGCAAAACACCAAGCAGTATAATTTTCTTTTGTTTTACGGTAAAGAAACCAGTTGTCGACAGTGTATTAGTGTTTGACAGTTTGAGAAATCGAAACAAATATTAAGAAATTTAAGCATTTTCCGAGCATTTCCAAGTTTTGGCGGCAACTTCTGTTCATTCTGCATGCGATGTTCCTTACATTGGTTTAGCGCAAGGTTTCCCAAACTATGGTATGGTACGCTTTCCATTGTCAATGGAGTGGAGTTAAATGAGAGCTTTCAGGGTTACCAAACACATAAATAACTTTACGGCCTATTACAAAACGGCATCTTTCAAACAAAACTAAACAGCGGAACATTTTTATTAATTTTATTCTACAATTTTGTTTTGATGAGAAGGAAATGGGGAATACATCCTGAAATGATGAATAATTGATTTATAAAATGAGTGTTGCAAATGTCCTATAGCGGATTTTAATGACTATTTTCCAGGAAAACTACAGAATTAATTATCAAAAATCATTTTTCCATTGAAGGTACTCTACCATTTTCTCTGTCACTGACGAGAGAGGAAAAACGAGAGAGCAATGCGACAAAGGATGAACTAACGGAGTTCGCTTTCTGAGGTGAACAGAACAGCCAATGATTTCTGTGAAAGCTGCAAAATCTCTGCTTGTGTTTAGCAAAACTTATCTATTACAAATTAAATAAGACATGAGGAAGTTATGCTTAGTTAAGCAGACCCAGTCTTTGTATCAGCAATACAAATCAAGTTAGCGTATCCAAGATAGTATATATGTTAGCCAATAATACATATAAGCGTATACGAATTCCGAATAAATCATAAGTTATTTTAGTTTTATGCACTGTTTGCATTCCAGTTACAACGGATAATTGAAGTTTGATGGAAAACGCACCGCAGATGTAAAACATCTGTAATCTTTAATAAATTTACAGAGCGGAGATTCCCGTTAAAAGAATACCGTAGAATATCAATGTACATATTAAAATAACCGTCGTCGCATTGTAATTTGGAAAGGAAATAACTTTTATGCGGTTAATGAAAGATACGGAATAAATGAAAGATTAGGTATACATGATTAAATAGCATACAGCATGGGATAGTTATGACTTTAATTTAGAATATATAGAATTTAAATAAAGATATAAATTAACTTTTAGAAAATATAAAGGAATTATAAATTTTGAATAAAATGACAAATATAATATGATTTCTACATCATACCATATACCCTGTCCCCCAAAAAGGTTAATTCACCGATATCCAATCACAAGCATGAATTATCTTTTCCGTCTGTCTTAAGAGGAATGACATAACAGAAGGGAATTTTCCGAGTAAAAATATAAATGGTAGAATATACATAAAATGTGCTTTTTTGTCTCGTTCTAAAAGTGGTAAATGACACCTTAGAGATTTATTCAGATTTTATTTACCTCTCAGCAGCGAAATTATTGTATTTCTTAAGCATCTTCACCCAGTAATCTAGACTCATGGCACCTATTAGTGGCGTTTTAATGATGTCTTACGAAAACGTCTCGCTAAGTTTCTAATCATCATATCAGATGAATCATCGCTCTAATTGTCTATCATTAGTTCATATCTTGCATTAAAATAAAGCAGCGAACGTATTTAGTCTGGAATTTTCAGCCGTCCGTCGGTCCGCAGGCTTAAAAAAATAGAATAATGTGTACTAAATTGAAAAGTGGTTTAGCGATTGTTTTAAGTAGCCTATTATCGTTTTATTATTTTTTAAATTGTAGACAGGAAAAAAAAATAGCTAGTGTTTTATTATTTACTGCTTTAAAAGATCTGTGCTTGTTCTCAGCTCTATTTCAAAATAAATACATATTTTTATTTTATACATTTAGTTATTTTCACTAATATTTTAATGACAAATATATATATTTTTTAATTTTTACATAAAGTTTGTGTTTTTGTATACACAATTTAAAGTCATAAGTTCAAAAAATATACATAGCAACAATCTGCCATTATTTGATACATAAAATTGTTTTCAGCATGAAAATTACGTCATACGAGTGAAACCTTTCTCTCTCCACCATACCCCACACATAAACACATAAACATATTTGAAAAAAAAATACATATCTATTTATCTTTGGCATTTTTTTTTAAAGTTGTAATATATATTTTTAATTCTATATCATACAGGGTATTTTTATATTATTTGAAGTTAACTGCATAAATGTAAGCGCAGTTTTAGCGTTTGAATATCTGTTCGTAATGACTATATTGTACAGTGTATGTGTGTCAACAAATCATCATTTGCACAGATATCTTGTCCTTCATCAAAAAATTATAAATCTCTATTTTAAATTAAATCTATTTATTCTAGCTTTTATTTCTCCGAAGAATAGCTAGACCATTATTCTATGCTGTAGCAGTGCAAAATTCCGAAATAACAGTTACCTTTGTTTTCTCATGGTAATGTAGGGGACAAAACAAAAATTTCTGGGGATGGTAACATAGGAGATAAATAGATTTTAAAGAAGCGCAAAATGATCTTAGAAACAAGAGTCCACTACTAGTTAGCGTATCTTAACTTCCGATATTAATCTAGTAAATAGACCTAATAAAATTTTGAATTTATTTTTACATTCATTTTACACATGTAATTTCACATTTTAATTATATATACTATATATCAAATAAATATGTAAAAAAAAGTTGATTGACCTATGTATATAAAACATTATATGGAATTCATTTTGCTTAAAAACAATTCACTTTGATTTACACATTGCATTGCATCTTACAGAAATTTTCTCTAAACTCTTGTAGCTCTTCGCACTTTAGGTTTTGATTCTAAATCATATACTTTACCTATTTCCCCCATAAAACATTGATATCATTACATTGATTTCTTCTGACGTTAGAATCATGTTAGAGTAGTGATAATCCCGTGCCCATTCTACATTTGTAATTTTTTTTTCTTTTTTTGTATGTCTGTCAAAACTCGTAAAATCCGCGAAAATTATCAAATATTGTTTACTAACCGATCGGCAGAAGAATGTTTAGACAGACATATGACTCATGAGAGTATGAAATATACAGGAGCGGACAAAACGGACTGCTGAAAAAATTATCCTACCAGATTATTAAATAGAAAATTTAAATATAATTAATTTTTGATATTATTTTAGAGTTAACAAGAACGAAAAATCATGCGCCAAGCATAGATTATGTAGCACTTTCCAACGCTTCCAAAATAATTTTACAAAACATACCGTTTAATAAGCTAAAAGATAACATCTAAGTAAACAATTTGGAAAACGCATAACATATTAAAAAACATAATTTCAGGAATTTCGAACAGATACAATATTCGGAAAAGTATCCGAGTACTTTTATTCAACCCTGTATATGATCTATAGATTTGTATATATACTATATAGGATGATAAATTTTAGTTTAGTTAGGAAACGCGTATCACAGTTTAAAATTCTCCTTCTGGAGTTTCTGTCAATAAACGGAAATGTGTTCTCGAACTTTTGTGCTACCCTGTATATGAAATACAGAATTTATGCTTACCCAGTAATAGACAAAAAGTGAGTTCAATTGAAAATCGCGTTCAGCAACTTAAAACGCCAGGAATTAGTGTTAACAGACAGTAGAGAATTCTTTTGTATGTCCCTGTAAATGAACGATGACTGCTATACACACACTATTCTGTAGTAATCCTCTTGCAATGCACCTTAGTGATATATATAAATTTCAGTGCGTTTAAAATAGTGAAACATTATTTAAATAAACCGCAGACATTTTTCTCCATAGACGTAATGTAACGGAATTCTTTTGACTGTCCCTGTATAGTAACTATAAGTGGTATGCACACCCTATTCCATATTAAGCTTCTTCTAATGCACCTTAGTGATATATATAAATTTCAATGCGTTTAAAATAGTGAAACATTATTTAAATAAACCGCAAATAATTTTTCCCCATAGACCGCAATGTAACGGAATTCTTTTGAGTGTCCCTGTAAAAAAACTATAAGTGCTACACATTTCCGTTGAAATAGGGAACATGCTATAGCTAACGACAATAACATATAAAAATTGCAGAGCAATCCGAGCATATTTACGGGAGTTAGAGCACGGACAGACGGCCATACGGCCAGGCAAACCGAAGTCATAAGCACTTTTCAACTAGGTTGGAAAGTGCTAAAAACTGTTATACATGTATAATTATCATCAAAAATTGTAATTAATATATTATCTTAATAATAAGTATTTATTCAATAAATATTGAAATCATCTGAAATATTCGCACTTACACAAGTATAAAGAATTATAGGTGTGTAGAAGAACAACGTGTATATTTGTGGACTGGGTGCCATTGAGTTGGAATGTAACGGAAATGTAGGTTTTGACTTTGATTTTAGACATACTTTACGCCAAACTAAAAATCGAATTTTAAATCTTGCACCAGTATCAAGCTACACCAGGGACTTTAATCTTAGTTCTGGCAGAACAAAAATTCAATGAAAAATTGTGTACTTTGGCTCAATTATAGGAATACCCTCAATTTTATGAATGAAACTGTACGTTTACGACGTCCTTTTTCACTGATGGAAGCGCTCCGCAGTCCCGAGTTTAGGGCCACAGATAATTTTTTATGGAGTCAATCAATGTAACCTTCAATATTTGTGCACCTACTGATATTTAGTGTTTTTAACAAATAAATGTTTGGTATTTCAATTCAAACGCTTAACCTGTTTGTTATTTTTTTTTCTTACTTATTAGTAAAGGAAAAAAAAAGTAATGTTCTCTACATTTTTCCATAAATCTTTCGTAGTTTTTCTGTACCATTTCATCTGTTTTGGTGTAAAAAATGGTTCTTTTCTTAAATGCTCCCCTAGCTCTCTTTATGGGCTTAATTGCTTCTCTGGAAGAGAGCTCAAGATAATGGTATCAGCAGTATGTTTTCCTTGATTGCTCTAGAATATGATCCGAAAAAGGCCTCTCGAGATTGGTTTTATAGCAACCTATGTATTAAGATTGTTTAGCGAGGAAGTACTTATCTTCGTGAACTTTTCTTCTATTTAGCAATTTATGCAAAAATTGAAAACCATAATTCCAATGGTTAATTTTTCCTCTGGTTTTGGCAGTCATTTCAGATATTTTTAGCACCATTTTGTTATCGTTGTGCATTATAAGATTATTGTGTCAGCTATAAAATTTGGAAGGTTTACGATGAGAGAATGGGAGAGCAACCAACCTTCTTTTTTTTTCCAAGTTAAATAAACATATTTTGATCCAGGCATTTTACTTAATAGGTGAAATCTAATATGTACTACATAGAAACAAGATACATTTCGATAAATAATTCTCCTGGTTCAATGTATGATTATTTGACGGAAAGTTGGTAGCTTTGGAATGGAGTGACACATAAAGAAAAATAGTATATGGCGTATTCAGAAATCTTTTGCCCAATAAGAATATTCATAACAAAGAAACTATATAAGAACAAGAAAGAAAAATCATGCGTCAAGCATAGATTATGAAACACTTACAGAATACTTTAACAAAACTTCGCCGTTTAATAAGGTAAATAAGATACCTAAGTAAACACTTTAGAAAACTCATAACATATTTGAAAACCCAATCTTAGCAATTACCGTCCAAATTCGTCAACATTCTTCAATTCTTTTGTACAGCTCTGTATTTGATCTATAGATTTATACATATTTTACATAGTTATGCTAAATTTTAGTTTATTAAGAAAACGCTTAATAGGTTGAAATTTTACCTTCCGCCATTTCTACCAACAGACGGAAACATACTTTATACTTTTGTGCAGCTTTGTATGTTAACTGCAAAATTTTATACGCGCCGCATATTAAGCTAAAATTTAATTCAGGTTAAAACACGCTTGAAACAACAGAAATCGCACTTTCAGAAATTATCATGCGTAGGCGGTCACGTATCCAGTTCTTTCCGTGGTCCTGCATATGTTTTATTTATATTCTACAAACATCTCGTCGTATACTAAATACGGTTTTAGCTTTTTAAAAAAAAGCATAGCTCAATTAAAAACCAGCTTTAAGAAATTCACGTTCTACTCAGAATGCCTACGAATTATTTTGTGTTGCCCTGTATAGGGTCTGTAGTATTTATGCAAACCACCTAGTATGCAAAAATTTAGTTAAACTTAAAAACGTGAACCATAACTGAAAAAGCACTTCCAGCGTTCCAGCAACTATAGCTAAGTAAACAGTACTTCGGATACGGTACTGTATCCGATATATTATGCTTGTCCTTGTAAATGAACGATAAATGCTATGCACACCCTATTCTACAGCAAGTATCTTGCAGTAAACCTCAGTATTGTATATCAATTTTGTTCTATTTGAAATAGTGTGACATAATTAAAATACGATGGAAACAGTTTTTCCTCCTTAGACCATTATGTAACGGAATTCTTTTATGTGGCCCTGTAAATGAATAATAAATGCTTTGCACCCTATATTCTACAGAATGCATGTCTTAGTGCACTTCATAAATGCATATCAATTTAATTCTTTGAAATGGTTTAACATCATTAAAATGCACTTGAAACTATTTTTTCCCATTGACCGTAACGTATTGTAACTTAAGTTGTTAAGTTTTTTTGTATATTTTACAGAAAAAATAGTCTATAAAATATTTATTGGTGACGAAAGATACAATAATCGAGTTCGCGGCTAATTGGCGTATTTTAGCAAATTCGACTTTGCACTTTTAATGACTGTCCCTGTGAACGAACGATAACTTATACACACTTAATTTTCAATAGAGATCGTTCTTTAGTAAATGTCGATAATATATGAAAATTACTTGGCAACTCCAGTACATATACAAGAGTAGAGTAACGGAAAGACAAACCGAAGTTCTGAACACTTTTCAAGTATGTTGGAAAGTGTTAAAAATCGATTTACTGCATTGAAACAAATATATATATGTATTTATGTCTGTAGGCAATATGTAATGATGTGTCTTCCTATAAAAGATTTATGAATTTTATTCTTTACGATTATTTACCAATTTGTTAACTGAAGAATCAGGTGTAGAAGATACTAGTTTCAGGCATTAAGGCGTTTAGGAAATTCAATTCGGGTATAACAATGCGTAGTATGGTGATCATGCATCTGTTATGGGAATAATATTACTAGGATATTCTGAGCATGGAATATTCTGCAATGTTGTGTTGAATGACAACCGCTGACAATGCTAAACTATCATAAACACACGCATCATAGAGATTATTCTAAAAGTATTATTTAACACACAGTACTACGTCGTGTCATTTTCCAACTGAATAGTGCTATCCTTTCTTTTCTGGTATTATAAACTCAAAGCCACACTTTGTATGAGTATGAGCGACTAAGTCTATAGGTGTTAGATTATCAAACTTGAGATATAATTTTTCAGTTTTTCTGTTGTAACTTAAGTTGTTAAGTTTTTTGGCATATTTTAACGAAAAAATAGTCTATAAGCATAGTCTATAAAATATTTATTGGTATGACGAAAGATACAGTAATCGAGTTCGCAGCTAATTGGCGTATTTTAGCAAATTCGACTTTGCACTTTTAATGATAACTCTTATGATTTAAGATAAGACAACATTATGTCTGAATACTATTAAAAGAGAACTATATTTAAATCTCCGACATTTTAAATTAAAAAGTACACATAATACATATTAAACATAATAGAGTAGACGTTTCGGATGAAAATTCATCCCTCATCAGTACTATACAACGTAAAATCACGAAATATGACATAAACAACTTACAAAATGAAAACATACATCACAACAGTTAATTCTAAAATTAAAGTTACAACAAAACAGAATATTCAGATGAGACTTGGCCTGCTTCATTAATTGGATTATTGGCTAGATTCGTATACCATGACTCAAGAAATATTAGCTACTGCAATCTAGTCTAATGATCCTAGTATTCGCAAAATCAGGGGCGGGGTCAGTTATCACAGTATGGGCAACTGTTTATAAGATACTACTTTGTTTTAAAAGCGTGTCTAAGCTCCTTAAGTCTGATTTCCAGAGTACGACTTGTTTTGCCGATGTATATTGAATCACAATGTTTACAGGGGATTCCGTGAAGCAAGTCCTTTAAATGCTCACTGAGATATTTATGCTTAAATTTACAAAGAAATCTTCCCAATGGTCTCTGTGGGACAAAAGCTGTTTTTATTTGAAATGACTTAAGGAGTATTGAGATCTTCTCAGAAAGGTTCTTGTAGTATTCTTGTGTCTATTCCGTACTAAGAGAACCTTTCTGAGAAGATCTCGACGCTCTTTAAGTCATTTAAAAAACGGCCTTTGTCCCACAGAGACCTTTGCGAATATTTCTTTGTAAATTTAAGTATAACTATTCCAGTGAGTATGTAAGCACTTAGTTTCTAAATCCCTGAACTGAAAAAAAAAAATGATTCTACAGTATAATACTGGCATCTCAGCTGCCAGTATTATACCGTAAAATCAACAATGATAAACAGCAAAATAAGCAGTAATACGCTGCCGCGTATGAGCGGTAGCGTATTACTGCTTATTATCAAAAGATTAATCTTATTCTTGAGACTGGATCGACAAAGTAGATTTCCTTCCATCTGGTCTAAAAACTTGCAGCGAATATGCTTTTAATTCAGATAATTGGTTATGAAAAAAAAACAACAACAACAAAAAAAACAACAACAACTGGCGTTAGGAAATAAATGTGCAAAATACTTTGTTCAATGACACCATAAACGTTTAAAAATTACAGCGATCGCTTCGGATCGAAAAAAATATAACCCGCTCTTTCTTCAGGTCAGTAAAAAACCACATGCAGTCATAAATTAAACACACGTAAGGTATTACGTGTCTATTACGTAGATGGGTTTTTACTGAACTGAAGAAAGACAGAGTTTATTTTTTTATTTTGAAATGATCGTCATGATGTCCAAATTTCTAGGGTGATATTGAATAAAAGATTTTATACTCCTATAATTAGATGTAATTGAAATTTTTCGACAAAGATTTGGGAAGATCCTCAGTTTCATCTGATACACTGAGAAACACCATTATAGAGAAACACGCCCTTTACATACGATGAGCCACAAGCAACAATAACTAACCTTCTACAAAGCAGTAATAACTCCTTTTTAACTTACATAAAAACAATGTCAAGTAACAATTGATTTCATTAGTTATATTCTTATCTAGTTTTATTTTGATCTGGATCTAAATTTGTAAATTATGGCTTCGAATCCTTTGACGATTGAGGTTCATCATCTTGCGTTATCAAACAAGAGAGGCAAGAAGTGTCTAATCTGTCCACTATTACCTAAATACTGAGATCATTGTTTGTTTCAACAGAGCTATAACAGTTTTAATGTATGCATATGAACGCGATGAGTTTGATTTTCAAAAGCTATCATTCATGTCGGCCCTCAGAAGTTTCAGTCGGTGTTTTCAAAGCGAAAGAAGCTTATGAAGCACATTGTTTGTATATGAAGATAGGCATCTCATTCACCAAGTGATACCATTTATACAGCGATCATCATTACTGTCCCAATTAGTATGTTTAAATACGTGTTAACTTTTGAGACTAAGCTTTACTGTTACATACATCTCCTTAATTTGTTTTCATACATGCATATATTTCTGCGTAGTAATCAGAGAGTAAGAAATTCACTTGTGTCAATCTGAGACAGAAACAGTATTTTATAGGTGGATAATTTTATCCCATTTTTACAAATTTTTGTTCAGTTTGTTTTTACAACATTAAGGGGCGGGGCTTCATTGAAACTCCTCCTCGATCGCGAAATCCCATTTTAACCTATGGGAAAACTTTAATGCGTGATTACCAATTTCCTAATATAATGATCAAAGTACGTTTTTACCATCAAGAAGTAGACATCAGATGCCGACGAGGTGTGTTTTTACAAAATTTCTCTTTAAATTAATTTTTTTTTTAAACATTTATAAACTTTGAAATTTCCACTTTATGAAATGTTATCGTCTGCTGAAAAATACTCAAATTTTAGATAGATAATTTTTAAAAGCTCACCTCGTCGACATCTGACGTCTACTTCCTGATGATAAAAACTGTATTTCTATAAATATATTAGGTAATGAATAATCACGTATTTAAATTTTCCCGTATAGGTTAACATGCTATTTCGCGATCGGAGAGGTTTCACTGAAGGGACCCCTTATCACAGTTCCAAAAACAAATTTATTAACAAAAGTATTTATATTTTCTTTTTCATAGTTTTCTCGGGGGGGGGGGGGGGGGCGAAAACACTGCAGACAGCATTAGAGGTGGAACGAGAGTGTACAAATATACTCTAAAAATTAAAGACAGAAAATACACAAAATATTTAGTTAATACTTAACAGCATCTTTAGAAGAGGTATTATTATTATTAGTAGAGGCACTGGAAATAATCTCGCTCATAGTTCCATGCTTACAAAGCTGCCTGCGAAAAGCACCATAACTCAGAGCAAGAAATGTAATCCCTTTAAAGATTGAAAGAGAAACACCGTCAAAAAATTTTATATCAATCGATATTTTTATTGGTTTTATTAGAACTTTTTTGTTTTTCTTTTAGCTGATTTTATATATTATTATTTTTTTTAGGTAGATTTCGTAAGAAATACTACCTATTACATTCTCACCTAAGTTGGAAATTTTGAAAAATTTTTGCAGATCTACGCCGATCATGACTCCCAGAACCCAAAACCACCCCCAGTTCAAAACTTTATCTATCTATCTGTCTGTCTGTCTGTCTGTCTGAATGAATGAATGAATGACCACGATAACTGGAAAAAGTCTGCATAAACCTCTTCCAAACTGATACATAAAATCTCGGTCAAGTTCGTTAATGGGCAAAATCGAACCAGGGGGGGGGGATGGGGCGGGGCTTTTTATGAAAACAGAAAACCTCAATAATTTCTTAATTATTATACGTATCGAATCCGTTTACAGTTATTATTACTTCTAGGAAAAGGGCCGAAAATGTATGTATGACAGATTTTTGATATAATTAAAAATGGCCCAAAGGGGGGTTTTTAGAAGAAAAAAATTCACAGCTTCGTCAATTCACAAGATATCAAATCCGCGTAAATTTATTATTAATCCTCTTAATATTATCTAAAACTTTTATATTGACAAGTTTTTTATAGGACCAACCGTTATAGCAAAAAAAAATTAAAAAAAAAAATCCTTGCCGGCTCCGCCTGCAAACAAGTTATTTTTCGAAGTAGGCGGTTCCAACTCCCGCATCTTTTCGAAACTGATACATAAAATCTCGGTCAAGTTCGTTAATGGGCAAAATCGAACCTGGGGGGGGGGGGGCTTTTTGTGAAAACAGGAAAAAACCCATAATTTCTTAATTATGATACGTATCGAATCCGCTTGAAGTTATTATTACTTCTAGGAGAAGGTCCGAAAATTTATGTATGACAGATTTTTTATATAATTAAAAATTGCCTTAAGGGGGGGGGGAGAGGGGGTTTTAGAAGAAAAAAATTCATAACTTCGTCAATTCCCAAGATTTCAAATCCGCTTAAATTTATTATAAATCCTCTTAATATTATCTAAAACTTTTATACTGACAAGTTTTTTATAGGACCAACTCATATAGCAAAAAAAAAAAAAAAAAAAAAAATCCTGCTGGCTCCGCCTGCAAACAAGTTAGGTTTCGAAGTAGGCGGTTCCAACTGCCGCACCATCGCAAAAAGGTCATTTCTTCCGCAATTCCTGACAAACAGGCCCCCCCACGGTCTGCGTCTTCGAAATCTACCTGTGCCTGTAGGCCGAGCCGTCAGGGATTTATTTTATATTGCTACAGTTTCCAATCGGGTAGGTTATTTAATATGAAATTTAATTCTTAATAAAGCCACTTTTGTTAAAGAATAAAATATAAAATAACCCTCTAAGCCGGTCCGGTGAGAAGGTGAGATAGCCGAAATTGTTCTCGCTTCGGCTTTAGGAGAAGGATAAAATTTCTTTTGAGTATAGGACCATAAATGTTATATGTAGGGGTCTCATCTCATATCTGTATCGGACCTCACAATTTCTGTGCACATCCCTGACTGAGCATGTCCGGTCAGCGAAATCTATCGTGATAGTTAAAAGAATAACAGATAAAAGAATATAAAAGTCTCAGATTGGCTGTCTGAAATCTGAATTATTACCTTATGATATTCATGCAAGAATTACTACTTTGAAGACCATTACACTAATAGTAAGCGAATACGTCTGAATGCACACAAACAATATTGTATAGTTGAAAAAAGCCATATTAATAAAGCCATAAAGCGATATTGTATAGTTGTTGCGTAGGTACAGGGCATGCAAGAGGCCCATAAATGTAATATGTAGGGAGGGGGGGGGGATATATATATCTGTACCGTACCTCACAATTTATGTGCAAATCCCTGAGTATATCAGGTCAACGAAATCTATCTTAATTGATAAAAGAATATACAAGTCTCAGATCGGCTGTCTGAAATCTGAATTATTTTATAATATTTAAATAAGAATGACAACTTTGACGAACATTACACTAGTACTTCATTAATTCAACACAATTATTCTAATTGGTAGATAAACCATACGAGTTGTAATTTTCCAACTGACTGAAAAAGTGTCTGATCAGGATTTGAACCGGGAACATCTGGCTTAAGCAGCCAACGCTCTACCAACTGAGCTATCCGGAACAAAACTGGCGAACACAATTCACTCCGACAATAACATCTGGTCTGGTATCAGGTAATGGAACTCCAAGAAAACGTTGGATACCTAATGACACTTCATTAATTCAACACAATTATTCTAATTGCTAAATACATTATTACACTAATCATTGCACTAATAGTAAGGGAATACGCGTAGACACAAACAGACTCTCAAAAGCAATATTGTTGTATAGGTGTTCGGTATTTATTCATTTTTATAACATGTATTGACCCATCCCCCCCCCCTCTCAAAAAAAATATATTTGTGATAAGGCAATGTGAAACATATAATCAATCTAAACATTTGAATTAAAATACAATTCCCTAAACCTAAAGTTTAACAGAGTCCAGTAAATTCAACGAAATCGCGAAACAAATAAAACAAATCAATATTCGTTTATGCCGTATGGAAACTCATCATCTAAATGACATGATCCATTTTTAGCTCAATCTACACAATGCATATCTATTTGTTCTATGCGCACAATTTCAAATCAAACATGCAGATATTTACCCGATTCAAAACAGCGATATTGATCCGCTGAATTTAACTCCTGTCGCGCGCGCAATTCATTAACAACTTCGATTCCAAATACGAAACGCTTACACCAGAAGTCATAAAATCATAATGAGACTTATAATAAAATATATTTTAAGATTAAAGGGAAACAGAAAGGTTTGAAATGACGAAAGTGGACTGCTTTTATCGTGGATTATAGGAAGCCTGTTGATTTTATTTATTTATGTTTTGTAGAAATAAAAAATATTTGTTAAATTGTCAACAATAAAAGGTTAATATTGTAAGAAAAAATTAATCTTACAAAACTTATTTTGCTACGATTTTGTAGCCAGGCCCCATATTTTTAAGTCGTCATTTCTCGTTTACATTTCTTTTATTACGTTGTCTCTCGATTATACCTGAAGAAAAACAAACTTTAATAATGGCTAAAATTTACGGCTCTTTACGACCGTAATTTTCCTACCGGGTCAACTGCATGCACAACTTTCTTAAGGGGCGACTTCACTCATGCGAAAACATCCGCTAATGTTAATCCTATGGGACAGTTCTTTTAAAATATCTCGTTCGCATTTCAATATTTTAAGCCATTTTTTAAAATCTTTTGGATAGCTGAGGTCGATTTTCACGATCGCGGCTTTTTACTTTTTCGATTTTGTTAGCAGTTTTTTTAATGGGGATAACTTTTTCTTCGTAACCGGTGCCGAAAGTAAAAGTATCCTCCTAAAAAACACCCCGCAAACAAAATCGAACAAGTAAAATGCGGTAATCGTAATTGTTATTGCAACGGATTTCGAGCTTATTCTATTGACAATGACTTTCATAATTTTCAAGCTATGTTTTTTGAGACTTTCACAAAAGTTTCTCTATACATTTAGCTAATGTAATACATTATGCACATTATATTTTGATTGCATTCGTGCATGCGCAGTGAAACATTATTTAGTGAACTTGCTCATTTTTCATCCAATATGTATTATTTATTATTCTGATTGCAGTGTATTGTGTACAATGTCGTTTGTCATGGTTCCTGAAAAGAACATTCTTTTATATTAAGAACTCTGCAAATTATAAGCAAAACACTTGGTGAAATTTGGGATTGTTTTTATAAAAACCTTAATTTCTCCACAGCCCCACCAGTGGCTGAGAGGTTCTGTTCTCAAAGCTGGTAGACGGGAGGTGCTGGGTTCAAACCCCTGTCGCGCTCGTCGACCTAACCGTTCGGAGTTTTCCGTGGTTTTCTTTGAATTTTGCCGTAAATACGGGTTAGGATCCCTTAGAAAGACCCCCACGGAGAGCACTCTCCCTAGGGCCTATATCCCTCGAGTATATATTTGGCCGTCATAAATTAACCCACCTTAATTTCTCCACAAGTATACGTGCTATCGTCATAAAAATGAACACAGTTTATTACAAGAAGCCTCCTAATCAACTGCTAAAGTTTCAACGCTTTTGAAATATTTTTTACAGGGTTATCCAACATATATTCTTTTTTTTTTCAATTTGTTGATGGTCCCTTATGGGATTTCGGGAAAAAAATTTCGCGGAAATATATGATGTCTACTATGCTGTTTACACGCCTTAAGTTTCAGGATAATTCGTCATGTATTTTTCATAGATATTTAACAAAACGTCTAAAATCGAAAGTGACCTTTCATCATTGGCCATATAGTGTATTCTAGTAACGGCAACAACTCTCATATTATTGACGGATTTATAGTCAACCATTTTCAGGCACTTATTGCTAAGGCAATAGCACTTACAAAGCGACCATGAATATCAACTTCATAGTTGTATAACTTAGGATACAATTAAAACAAATGATGGATCTCGTTAATATAAATGAGAATACTTAAATAAGATAAAATCGCACATCTAAACCAGTATAAAAAGCTGAAATTTGGCGAAAAGTGTGTCTTTGCATAATTGCATAAATGTGTGCATATAAAAATTTAAACTATAATATTAGTCTTTAAAAAGTTAGAATACTACAAATAAAAATATATCTGATAAGAAAAAAAATACTGTGAGTAAAAATATGATAAATTCATAAAAACAAGAAACACGATCCTGAAGTAAAAAAAAACAAAACAATGAAAAATAAAATGATGATGAATATCCATTCCCACGAAGATAATTTTGTTGCAACAACAACAACTCTCCTATTACTGCCGGATTCATTGCCAGCCATTTTCAGACCCTTATTGCTAAGGCAATATCACTCACAAAGGGGCCAGGAATATCATCCTCATAGTCGGGTAACTTGGGATCCAATTAAAACAAATGTTGGATCTCATTTAAATAAATGAGAGTACTTAAATAAGGTAAACTCGCACATCTAAAAGAGTATAAAAAGCGGAAACTCGGCGGAAAGTGTGTCTGTGCATAATTTCATAAATGCGAATATAAAAATTCTAACTTTAATATTTGTCGTTAAAAAATTAAAATACTACAAATAGTTGTGATAAATATGACAGGAAAAAATTATACTTTGTGTAAGTACTGTGAGTAAAAATATGATAAATTCATAAGAACAAGAAACACGATCCTGAAGTAAAAAGCAACGGAAAAAAAATAAAGATGAATATCCATTCCCACGGAAATAATATTCTTGTAATAGCAACCGCTGTCACATTACTGCCGGATTTATAGCAAGTCATTCTCAGTCCCTCATTGCTACAGCAATATCTCTCATATAAAGGGATCAGGAGTACCATCCTGATGAGTTGGATATGGGTTCATAAAACTGGCGAAATGCGGGTACTCTCGTTTACTTCAAGAAAGAGGGAGAGGAGCGATAAAGTATGATGTCCACTACTCACTACTCCAAACAGAAGGAATGCGGACTGACCTACAATAATTTCGACAACAACCTATATTGATTCATCGACGGGTAATGATTAGAAATGTTCTTTTGACGAAGTATTCGACACTTTTGGGTGCTTCCTTTTTGTGAATTGTGTTAAAATTATTACTGGAGAAGAGCAACGCAGCAGATATTGCTGAAAATACATAAATTTTCCAATTAAGAAATGTAAAATGTTTTATAACAATGTAAATATCTTACATTGATTTGTTAGAGAAAAACGATAAAACGATTTGATTATTCTTTGATGAAGTATTTGAAAATTTTCTCTACTTTCTTTTTTGCCGAATTTTGTTCAAATTATTACCGAGCAAGAATAATAGTGCATATATATTATTCTTGCTTGAAAAAGCCTTGCTTGGTTAAGAAAGCGTAAATTCCCAACGGGTAATAGAAAATGTTTTACAATAATCTCAACGTCCACTGGGTGACACTGGTTTGTCAGAGAACAATTTTCACTTTATTATTTTAACACATTCGTAAAGAAATCGCGCGAGTATAATTTCTAACTGAGTGGAAAAGTCTCCAGGATTTGTACCGATCGCGAAATTCCATGTTAACCTATGGTGAAAATTCAAAGCGTGATTACTCATTACCTAATATAATTAATAGGATTTTCGCCATCCAAAAGTAGACGTCAGATGCCGTGATGTGCGTTTTTAAAAAATTGTCTCCCTAAATTATAAGTATTTTTAAGACGATGATAAAGTTTCATCATTTGGAAATTTCAAAGTTTACAAGCATTTTTTAAATACATAAAATTTAAGGGGATAATTTTTAAAAACGCACATCAACGGCATATGACTTCTACTTTCTGATGGTAAAAATCGTAGTTTAATAATAATTATATTAGGCAATGAGTAATCGCGCTTTTAAGTTTTCCCATAGGTTAACATGGGATTTCGCGATCGGGTTTGAGTTTGTTGAAACCTTTAGAAACATCACCATTTTCAAAGTAACGTTTTAAAACTTTAAATAATATGCAATTATGTTTTTCTTTTTTACATTTCTGTCTAAAGTATATATTTTAAGTATATTGCACAGAAAAATAAATGTCGTATGTACAGAAATAATATTCAAATTTTAATTTAAAAAATTCATATCACTAATAATGAAAATCATTAAGTGTTGCGCGCATGATAAAACTGGAGATTATGCATATAGAAAAACTATTTTTGACAAAAATAGAATCATAACACAGTTACCTCTAACGGTTAAATTTTCAAAACCATAACTTACATAGTTTGAAAGTAACAGTGCGCGCAAACCCAAAATCTACTAATCTGGGAAAACGCATCTTAATGTTTCAATATCCAGTTCTCTTCAAGTGTATAAATGTCTATAAATGATTATAACTCAAGAAAGAATGCAGATTTTTGAACGCTTTTTTTTTCTTAGATTGTTCAGAACTGTTTAAAGATTCAGAATAAAACAACAAACGGAAATTGATTTTTTGAAAGTTTAAAGGTCCTCTGCCGCTTAAGTTGACAACCCTCCACCAACTACGCTATACTGGAATTTGACCTGAGCAAATTCAGCGGACACAATTCACTCATACAAGTTGCCTTTGCAAAAGTTTGTCTGAGTGAATCGTGTCCACCAAATTTGTCCAGGATAGGTTAGTAGGTAGAGTGTTGTCAGCTTAAATCAAGATCCTATGTTCAAATCTCGGCCTGGAGGATTTTTTCACTCAGTAAGAAAATTTACAACTCGTAGAATAACTATTGTAACTTGACGAATAAATTAAACCTTTTGGCTCCCCTTTTCTTTCTATTGAGTTGTGTTCAAATTATTGCTGAAACATAGTAAAGTGGGGGATATTGTTAAAAATCAATACGTTTTGCAGTAGAGAAGTATAAAATGCTTTACAATTTCGCCGACGAAAATCTGTATAAATTAGTGAGATAATAACTATTGGATTTTTCTCACCACGCAGTATTTTTTAAACTTTTGCGTTCATCCCTTCTGAGGGATTATGTTCAGAATATTACTGAGGAAGTATAACATAATTGTTACACTGCAAAAAATAATTGTCGATTTTACAGTATGCGCGGTAGCGTATTACTGCTTGCGCAGCAGCGTATTACTGCTTATTTTACGGTTTAATACTGTTAATTTTACGGTATAATACTGGCAGCTGGGGTGCCAGTTTTATACTGTAAAATCGACAATTATTTTTTGCAGTGTAAGAATGGCATATGACGTTTACAATAGCGAAATATAAAATGATATATATATATGCTTGGATAACTATCCTACTTCGCTGAAATGCAGAAGATTCAATACAATAGTATTTAACACAAATTTAAATAAACAAATTATATATTACAGATGTAGATATTATAAACTGACATGGATATTTTGATGGAGACTTGCAAACAATGATAAAATCTTGTATACTATTTTTGATTACGATACATTTTAATCTTACTGACGCAATTTGCTTTTCAATTAAGAGTTCATATAACGCTTTGCACCGCCTCAATCACAGTTTCACTAACACAATTCAGAATTCCATGTTAACAATGAATACGCTTACCAGGAATGCATTATAGTAATAAGAGGTATATTGTAAACTGAACAGTGATTCTCCAAATGGCCACTAACTGTTTAAATGCAATATACCAGAAATACTACAGGATTATCTAGTTACTATAATCTAACAGGAAATTGATAGATATATCACTGTCTAATTGCCAGCTTTATTGTAAGAACAGTAGTATCTGCAAGAAAAAAATAATTTCAGGAAGTCCTAAATGTAGTTGAACATTAAAGATTTATACAACTGAAAACTGTTATATTTTTTTATTCGATTAATCTGCATACCTAGAAGAAAGAAAGGTTCATACAGTGTGAAACAGTTATAAATTGTTTCTGATTTATCTGTATTATAACTTTTGTGTTTCTCAATCTTTTTTACATGACGACACACTTAAACCCACACTGCAAAGAAAAAAAAAGTGTGTTTATTTTACAGTATAATACTGGCAGCTGGGATGCCAGTATTATACTGTAAAATCAACTTCTCTTTTTTTTTTTTTTTTTTTTTTTGCTGCAGTGCATGGTTAAACTTCCGCGGCATACTAAAATTATGATGATGAAAAAGCATGTGATAGAAATGTATTTCATCTTTAATTTATTTACTAACACAGACAAAATGCTCCATTATAGCTATTATAAAACAAAATAATTTGTTATACTTTAGTAATTAAAAAAATACTGAAATTCTTATATTTTTTTTTCTTTAAATGTTTCTGTTTAATATACATTAACATTTAAAGAGAGATATCTAAGCTTTTTTATGATTTAGCCTTATAAAAAAGCTCTTAAAAAGAAAAAATGTTTTTCCAACGTCCTTTTCCACTGCATTTTATATTGCAACTAGCTGTCGTAGCAACTCGGTGTTTTTTATTTGCAATGCATGAGATCTTTCGATTTTTGTGGGAAAAGATAAATCTAATTTAAGTCTATATTTACAAAAGATTTATAACACTAATTTTATTAAATTTCTTATCGGCAAGAAATCAGGTTTACAATGTAAATGAACTCATATGATTGCCAACTGAACTTTGCAAGTTACAGATTTTGATAAAATTATATAATAGAATGCCTTCATAAGAAAATGGCGACATAGGGGCCATAAAATTCCATTCGAGGAAAGGATTATGGATAAAAATTTGGAGAGCTTTCCATTATTACTAAGCAAATATTTGTTTACTTGTATAACTCGTCTAATTGAATTCGTCCAAGGCGATTACCCTCAAGTTCTGCAGTGTGTGTTGCTATGATTAAAAAATTTTTAATCTGAGCATATGCCCTGTACGTATGTTCAGATTACGTGCTCAAAACACCATGCTATATTACAGTCTATTCATTTACATTTTGAACAAATTCGGAAGATATTATTTCATACGGATCAGTAGTATTAAAATCTTTCAGATTTCCGATAATAATTTTAGTAAATGTGAAAGTATGTCATATGAATATTCTATACGCTACATTTTTAAAAGTACACTCTTAATTCAAAAGAATGAATTATTCACTCAATAAAAGAACGTAATATTTAGGGGGGATATTCATTCCTTCTGAGTACCGACTTTCTCAAAAAGGAACGCTTTCCGAAAATAACTGGTTTGATAAATCATCTGCATTGGAGCTATATGCAAAAATACTCCGGTTTTGAATCGAAGTAGGGAAATACTCTAAAAGGAGTGATTAGAGAACTTTCCTATTGGTTGTAATTCTGTCATGTGATAGTTGGTTTGGCGGGGGATCCAGTTTGAAAAGTGAATGGCTTCGGGATTCGGCGTCTTGTCAGGCATAAATAAGCATGATTGCCTTGTCACTGCTCATCGTTAAAATTACGTTTTGTTAAATTAGTGCTACTCTGAAACATATAAGTTCATTAGTATTTTTATTTCATGGATTTAAAAATGGGGTAGACATGTCGCGTCCGCAGAAGCAAGAATAATTATAATAAAGAATAGAAGAAATTTACATTTCATTTCCCCCAGAAAAAAAAGCAAGATGGCCACTAGCCATACCAGAAAAAGTTTTTTCTCCTAAGGTACATTTTTATTTTATCGTTCGTATAATGATATTTCTTGTTCTATTTTTACATCGTATATATAATTTTGGCATTATTTTACGTTGTTACTATTAAACATGAAACATTAGTTTCTTTAATTATCGTTTTTTGTTTTATTAATATAAATAAAATGCACTCAAAAATGTTTTCTGGGTGTCATATTATGATTTCGTACAATTAATTTTGAAAAAATTAAAGTGATTTATTATAATTAATAAAATACTCTTGAAAATATAGTTTTATCGCATTCAAACTGTATACTAATTACTTTAATTCAGATTTACTTTATGTAAACAAATATTATTTGCTGTTTATATTACTATTTATTAATATATTGCTCATGACACGGATAAATATTAGTGGAACACAGAACTCATGATATTAAAAACATTATTTTTTTAAACTAGGATATATGTTCTATTTTTTCTTAAAATATTTCCAGTACGTACAAGTATTTATTAGAATCCGTTAATTTATCCAATATACTCTAAAAGATTACTTTTACACTTAAGCATTTGTAAATATACGTTTATATAAGAACTAGAAAATAATCGCATTCTCCTGATAATAGTAAACTTTATATTGTGAATTATGCACATCTATATTTTATTTATTTGTTTTCGAATTTACATACTATTATGTAAATAGTACGAAATGTGAAATATAATTTTAAAAATTGACAGAAAATATTAATAAAAAATGTTGTTAATTTAATTTTTGGCATAACTAACTTTAACTTAAATATGTATATATATGATTTTTTGAATTGTTATTTTTTGTGTTATAAGTTATGCATATTCAAAAGTTTAACTGCACTAACAGCATTTATCTCAGATTGCTATTTCTACTCGCTTCAGTATTTCATACTACATTGCATAATATTATGTAAATTCCAAAACACATAAAGTATAGATGTGCACCTTTGTATACATAATAAATACTTGTATTGATTAAATATTTTAAAAAACATAGAACGTATATCCTAAATTTAAAACGCATAAAAACATGTTTTTATTATTATGGATTCTGTGTTCTACAAATATTTTTCTATGCCATGAGTAAAATATATTAATATATAATAATATAAGAAATAATTAAAGAAATTCATATTTTTATAGTTAAAAGAATAACGTTAAGTAATGCTAAAATTATATATACAATGTAAAAGTACAAGAAATAATTTTATTATAAGAAAGATAAAGTAAAAACAACGAATCTTATAATATTGTTTTAGGAAAAAAATCTTGTCAATATATGTATAATCAGATTTTTTTTTTTTTTTTTTTTTTTTTTTTTTTTAAATCCCTAATGTTAAAAATTTTATGAAATATCTTCTAAAATTTATCTTCAATTATGTCATTTATGCATATCAAAATGCAAAGCTAAGGCAAAAAAAAAAAAAAAAAAAAAAAAAAAAAACTACCTACAACAAAGCTAGTTAAAAAGAAAATCATTCCTTTTGTATTAAATAATGTTAGAAAAAAAGAAAAGTAATTTCTCAAAATAAGAGTGAAATCACACATTTTGCCTATTAATTTAGTCGAAAAAAGAGTGAAAATGACTTATCAAAAAGGAATGGAAATAACCACTCCGCAAAAAGGATGAAATTCACTCCTATAGGATAAGTGCATTTTTAATACTGGAAAGGAGTGAAAAATTACTCCGTCTGAGTTAAAATCGCTGGATTTTTTTAAGAGAGTATGTAAACTAAAAATAATTAAATAGATTTATTCAAACAAAACAAAAATAAAAATATTTGTACACCGTTTCGGATAGCAGACGACATCCCATTTTTGACCTTTTACTTTCCCTTATTTTACAAAAAGGAATAACTTACTTGCTATCTTTAGAGAAACTTCGTTGAAAGTTACAAGTTACAATGCAATTAATATCTTGGAAACTAGTTTAAATTAAAAAAATTTAAGAGCTTATATGACATCCTCAGCTCCATGCAGATAATTGGTGCTCATTTCGTCGCGCAGTGTTCGATATTCTAAGAGGAGTATAGTTATGAAATACAGACAGACAGGAAGATTTTAATATATTGGATTCTTGTTCTTCAGGAAGCATAATTTTTCTGTGTAGAATTATAAGTTTATCTGAAGATGTGAGACCGTTTTCGTGATTTCATCGCATACTCTTATAAAAAGTATACAAAAAGAGAAATAACTAACTTTATGACGGAATGCCCATTTTGAAATAAATTTTATAATATGAAATGTTGGATGCTAAAATATCGATACTTCTGTTAATTCTTAAAATCTTGATACAAGTTGAGTAAAGTTTTCGCGGCACACCTGAGGTCTTTTCACGGTGTTCCCCACCAGTGGATGAGAGGTTCTGCTCTCAAAGCTGGTAGACGGGAGGTGCTGGGTTCACACCCCTGTCGCGCTCGTCGACTTAATCGTTGGAAGTTTTCCGTGGTTTTGTCTTAATCTTACCGTAAATACGGGTTAGAATCCCTTAGAAGGACCCCCCCCCCCCTGGAGGGCACTCCACCCTAGGGCCTACATCCCTCGTGTAGATAATCGGCCGTCATAAAATCAACCAACCAACCATCCTTTCACGGTGCACAAATGTGCCGAGGCACACCGGTTGAGAAGCGTATGAGATATGCAGATTAATAAAAAAATGAGTCAGAAGTTTATTCAATAGCAGACAGTTATAATTCAGTTTCTCATTAATCTAATATTATAATGCTGTTAAAATCTTTGTATGCCAAACGTTCATTTTTTTTTTCTCAACAAAGGCGCAAATGCCGGAAAAATCAAATTCTCTTCTTCTTTAACAATATCAATATTTTGGCAATAATATTTCTAATCAAACTATAGCAAATTAGGCTGTTTTGAAAGCCAAAGTAAATATCTGAAAAATTCAAATTCATTGAGTTAAATGCGTTTATTTAGTTAATGAAATAAACCCATTTACACATATTTATTAAATATGAAAATATAAAGATTCATTCAGAGGAAATGTCTTGGAAGTAAGAAAACAGAGCAATAAAATATTGTTCTTTAATTGAACTAACTTTGTTATGCATAATAAAATAAGGTTTTATCAGCTTAATTTCTCCCAGCCACTCAAGACACTTAAAGGGGAGGAAACAGTCTTTTTCCCCGAAGGCATGCCGCCATTACCTTTTCATTTTTAATAAAAGAACAAAATCTATGGAGGAACTAATTTATGGAAGTAAAATTAGAAAAACTAAAGCGATAAAAGATAGTTGAAAACCTAACCTTTAGCATTTTAAGCACGTTCCTTGGTTCCTCCAATTTCAAAGAAACGGTGCTAGGCAACATGAGCATTGTCAAATGAACAGAGTAAATTTACCTTTTTGACAAATTTGTATTTATTTTAATAAGATGATAAATGTGTGATGAAAACTTAGATTCCTGTGCAGCAATGGAAAACAATGTACAGGGTGGTTATAATATAAGTGTCCCTATTTGGAGCTGTCTGTAGCTTGAAGGAATAACCGAAATGAAACCAAAATCGGTGCACTTACTATTCGAGAAGGGGGAAGAAGACTGGAACAACGAAAAAAAGTAATTGCAATAATCGACGACAGATGGCGCTTTTGAGTGTGACATGTAATGTGTAATATCGTGTACAGTGGAGGTGTCGGAAACCTTAATGACTTTAGCGCATATCACAACATGTGCGAAACATCACTCCTGGTGTGTTACATTCCACGGTTGAGCACGTCGTACACCGCCTAGATTGTGTCCATCAGCAAAATGGCCATGTGGAACCTGAACATGATGGGCAAAGCCATGCGAAAGCGTAACCACATTCACTGTGACATTTTCCAACAAATTAGGTATGCCATCCGGTTTTACGGCTTCATTCTTTTTTCTTGTATTACACATTACATTTCACACTCAATAGCGCCATCTGTCGATGATTATTGCAATTATTATTTTTTATTGTTCCATTCTTCTTCCCCCTTCTCAAATAGTATGTGCACCGATTTTGGTTTCATTCGGATCATTCCTTCAAGCTACAGACAGCTCCAAATAGAGATACTTATTTTATAACCACCCGGTATATATATAATCAACATTTTTTCCCCTAGCGTCTGAAAGAAAACTTTTTTCTGCAAGAAGCTGTGGTGTCTGAATGGTGGTTGATGAGCATAGATTTAAGGGGGCAGAACCACCTTGTTTTATTAAGAAATAACACTACCTGTGATTATATTTTACACTTTGTAAAAGTTAACAATTTTAATTTTTTTCTGATTAACGGTCATCATTTGAAGCCCAGTGTAAATGTTGAAATAAACTTTAGGTAAAAAATGGTAAAAATACTTTCCCAGCATAGCAAAATTTATTGAAAAAATGTTTTGCCATTTTTGAGACAAGTATAATAATTTTAAAGATAAGTGATAGTTTTAAGGTCTTTTTAAAATGCATATGATATACTTTCGAAGTCTTTTTAAGTTATACTCTGGTAACATAAAGCCTAGACTTCATTTCTGATTATTACAGAAAAAAGAAAATTATTTCTTTCCTTCAAAATCAAACTTATTTTTGTGACAAAAAGCATTGAAAATATTTTATTCAAAGAAAACTGGGTCGGCAAATGAAATAAGATGACAGATCAAAACAGTCTAACAATCTTTATTCAAGTCTTTCAAGATGTCAAAAACCAAAAAAGCGTGGGCATACAATCGCAAGTTTCCAGACGTTAAATTGGCTAAAGCTCTACATATGTCACACAGCAGAGAATTCTTCTCCCGATTTTTACATTTATTCAAAGATATAAAAATAAAACCTTATTTAAACTTAACAACAGACTTAGAAGAGAAAGAAGAGGGGGGTGGGGGTCTAAAATACAAACTGAATAGTCAAAACTTTAATGCAGTGGTTCGCAACCGGTGGTATGTGATGCGTCGTGGGAGGACCTCAGGTATCCCGCTAAAATTTTAAATCAAATAGCGTTAAATTTTTAAGAATTAACAGAAGTATGCATCGAATATTTCATATTATATCATTTAATTTGAAATGAGGTTTAGAGTCAAAGTTTCACTATTAAGAAGTTTATTTCTCTGTTTATATACTCTTTATATATGGAAAGGAATCGTGAAAACAGTCTCACATTTTCAGATAAATTTAATTCTTTCAGAGAAAAAATTATCCTACTCTGAAGGAAAAGAGTTACTACATATAATGCGATAGAAATGATCTTCAGAAAATAATTTGAGAGTATGTCTATGGCTATCCGAAAATTCTGTCTTGGAAATATTTTAATTAAGAAAAAATAAGTCAATAAATGTTAATGTATCTTAAAAGAAATATGTAATAAGTTTATAAGAATTTTAAGATTCTTATAAACGTATTGTTACGTAGTAAATATTCATCATAATTTTAGTGTGCCGCGGGTGTTTGAACATGGACCGTAACAAGATGGGGGCAGGGTGATATGATCCTTCCCTAACCTTAGCAACTTCTCGACCACACCCGAGACTTCATAATCTTTCAATACGAATATCATCTATAATACATTTAAAATTTTGAATACTTTGTAATTAAGAATTTTTTAACAGATTGGGGGGGGGGGGGGGTACTTGCCCTCTAGTTATGTTTGTATTTATCGGTCATTAAAGTAGAGTGGGAAAAAAATGTGAATTAGCCCTGCAAAAAAAAAATTCAAAAACTCCTGATTTTGCCGATTGGTTATTACGCTGTGTTTAACCATCTCACCGTCGCGCCGTGAACCGATAATCCGTCCACTATGCTATAGGTTTGAATGCAATATCAGCATTATTTAAATTAATATAATTCTACAAATATAGTGTATTTTTAAAACATTAAGTAATGTTTAATAGTTTCAAGGATTATATTCACATATGACATATGTAATTAAGTTTTTTATATTATGTTTGAAATATCATGTTTTTTTTTTTAGCATTTTAAATAAATTACAGAGAAAACAACATTACTATTTTGCCCTTTTGCTCGGCGGTCAGAGGAAAGCATGCAGTGAGTTGAAAAAGTTTAAGAAATACTGCTTTAATGTAGCAATAACCCGTTCGCTTTTAAGCCGTTGTTGCTTAAATATGATCGGAAATTCAACAACAACAAAAAATCTCCAAACAGAATTGTTCTCATCCAAGCAATAAAATTTGCAGAATGGGCATCACTAAACAATAGAGTATAAGGAGTGTAAAGATCATGAATAAAGTGTAAACATACAATAACTATTCCAAATGTGGAATTTACTAAATGCTCTGTAGAGTAACATACAGATTTGTTTATTTATTCATTTTTAATTTGTTTTTTACTGACAATAGATGTCAAAATAAATATTTAACTTTAAAAACGTCTATAAACAAAGATAAAACTAAAATACAAATATGTTCAACCAAAAGTTGATGTAACAATAATTCGCTGACATTAGAAACTTTTATTGTTTAACAGGAGCCTGTTTAGAAAGAATTTGGATCTTTTTCTTCAGCTTAAAGCACCACTTTTCGCAAATATACTTTTTACGAAGGCATGGATGTAGTGGGGCTTTTACAGTGGTATACGCTGTATACCTTATGTTTTTTTTCTTTTAAAGGAACTCCGTATATAAGAAGCTCCGCATATATATCACCGTTTTTTATAGACCGATAAATTCTAAATTAAAGCTATATCATATACCCAATGCCTACAACGTATACGCTCTAGTTTTTTTACGGCTACACCACTACATGCAGGATGGCTGGGGTAACATACATAATTGTCTCATATTAATGCAAACAGTGTGTCAACTGAGCAAAAATAATTTTTTCTGTCAGCTATTGCATCTAAGAAACATCAAAATAGTGCTTAAAACTGGCGATAGAGGCTAAAGAAGAGAAATACACTGCTCAAAACAATTAAAGGATATTTGAAGTTTTATATAAAATAAAGATATAAACGAATTTTTTTTTTGCCGAAAATAGAAGAAGAGAATCACAAATGCAAATTTTTCTGGTTTTCAAACTGTGGAGTATGCAAATTTTGAGTTCGACGTCAAAAACGTCGCTTCAGCGGCAGCGAATGAAATTTGACTTTCAACTGGATAAAAGAGAATGAAGACAAGGATGATCGGCATTCAGTGATTGCTTTGTTTCGATGAGTACGATGTCTCAGCGAAGTCATTTGACAGATTCAGAAGCTTGGAGAATTGTTGGTAGGTTAGAAGGGGCCAAACTCAAGCCGAAGTAGCGCAAGCCATTGGAGTGTCACAAAGTGTCATTTCCAGGATCTGGAACCGTTTTTTGGAGAGTGGATGTGCAGGCCGAAGACCAGGGCAAGGTCGTAGACGGGCAACAACGCCCAATGAAGATCGGTATTTAGCGTTAACAGCTCGGAGACACCAAAACATGAACGCTACTCTTCTCCAACAACACCTTCGCTCGGCTACAGGCACCACGATTTCAACTCAGACTGTCCGAAATCGGCTCCATGCTGTAGGTCTGTATGCTCGCCGACCGATGGTATGTGTTAGATTAACATCAAGGCATCGTCGTGACCGCAGGGAGTGGGCAACCGAGCATGTCAACTGGAGGAGAAATGAATGGAGCAATATTCTGTTTTCAGACGAGTCCCGTTTTTCTGTGCATCCGGATAATAGGCGTATTTTCATCTGGAGGGACCGTGGCAGTAGGAATAATCCTGCGTTCGTGCACGAAAGTGTCAGATTTGGCGGTGGAGGAGTGTTGGTGTATGGTGGCATCTCCATTGACGGGTGCACTGACCTCTACATCATTCGAGATGGAGCTCTGACTGGTCGCCGATATAGGGATGAGATCCTCAGACCTATTGTAGTCCCTTACGCTGCAGCAATCGGAGATAACTTCATTTTAATGGACGATAACTGCAGGCCACATCGTGCAAACCTGGTGGAGGATTTCCTTTTCGAGGAAGGAATCGTTCGAATGGAATGGCCAGCGTGTTCTCCAGACATGAATCCAATCGAGCACGTTTGGGACGCTCTAGGAAGACGAGTTTCTGGCCGCCAACAACCCCCACAAACTCTCCAAGAACTGGAAAGAGCTCTTCTGGAAGAGTGGGGCAGAATACCCCAACTGGTCATTAATAGCCTCATTGAGTCCATGCCTCAAAGGTGTTCAACGTTGCTGGCCGCCCGTGGAAACCATACCCCCTACTGAAAATGATTTTCTTTGAAGAAAACACCTTTTCTTATTCTTTTTTTCTCATATGCACAAATTGTGTTTTTTTCCTTTTGTACACAAATGCGCAATAAAATGCATTTTTTTCTGCCAAATATGTGTAATTTATTCTCATATAACCTACTATGTCTGTCGACCATGCATCAATCAGCTAAAAAGTTTCCCAGATACAAAATCCACCTAAAACTGCAATATCCTTTAATTGTTTTGAGCAGTGTATATGTCTGTATGTGTGTGTGTGTAAAGTTAAAAGCTTTGTAAGCGACTATGAAAACAAAATGAGGCGAATGAGAGAAGATTTAGAAGCTACATATAAGGATTAATTTTTTATTTCTTATTGGTGTGCTACATGTCATTTAAATATTTTAGGTCGAAATATAACGAATAATGTTAATTCAGTAATAAAACATTTTCTTGAAATTCAAATGTATTTTCGGAACAATAACCAATCTTTCGGTTGGCTTTCGGAATTTGAAACGTAGGTAAATCTCAGCTTCTCGGTGAAATCAGGTAGAACTGTCAGATTAAATGTTTAGTAGCCTTTCTTGAGAACAGAGAGTTCTATAAGACTGTTGATGAGCATGATGATGATATGGAAGATCACATTGTTCAAATCGTAATTAACACAAGCTTATATAAAGAAGCAAAATATTTACACCAGCAATTAAAACCCATTTCATCTGCTTTGAATAAACTTCAAAGGAAAGATGCAACGGTACTTCTTTATTTTAGGAGACTTGGCATAATTCAGTCATAAGAAAAGGAAATTTCGCGCCAAATATTATAAACAGTCACATTAATGAAACGACAACCAATGAAAAAAAAAAAAGGCCTTATATGGCTTATTTATGTCGGCATTTGTTATATATTTCGCATTACATTATTATATGGTTTATTCATGTATATTTTAACCGCTTGAGTGCTGAAAATTCGGCCTATAATCCGCGGAACAAACAATTGTGTTTCAACACAGAAATTTTATCTTATAAAATGTAAGTCTCTAGATCGCTGTAAATACTTCAACTGTTGAATAAAAATTAAATGATTTCAATTATTGAATAAAATTTCTGGGTTGAAACAAAATTTGTTTGATCCGCAGATACATTGCGGCGCTATCGCGCTTCACAGCACTCAAATGGTTAAATAAACTATCTCTCGATGTATGTATTCATTAGTGTAAATGTCAACAACTTGCTTGTGTGCTTGATATATTAACAGTTATTTCATAAAGATATTTAATAATTTGATGAGATTTTAAAATGTAAATAAAGGTTGCCAGAAAGTGCTTTCGAAAATTTTGTTTATCTTGCCAAATTCAACTTCGCCGTTTTCTCTATGGCCCAAGGCCCTTATAACTTACAACAACGAAGTCCTGATTCAACAATATTTAATGTTTGTGATAAATGATTAAAGCTACTGCAAATAAAAGATCTTGAGACTTATTCTTCTTTAATACCATACCGATTTTATGAAAAATTATTCCAGCTCAATGTTTTGCTTATATGACGTATCCTAAACATAAAAGTGTGGGAACTGACATGAAAACAAGAATTAACTACACAGTGGTTGAGTAATAATATTAATGCATCTTTTTCGGCTTGTGTATTGGCTTTCCAAACAGAAACCTCAACATTTCCTAAATCTTATTTTTCGAACATTTGGTCGGAAGAATGAAAAACATTGACAAGATAGATTTGAAATTTTTGAATTATATTATGCATTCAATGAACTGGTAGGAAAGCTCTTCATCAGTGGAAAGATTAATTTCTAAATTTGGTTTTAATCCAGAAAAAAAAAAAAAAAAAAAAAAAAAAAAACTACAAAATGTATTAAACTTTGTCAATACAGCAAAACTTGTTGCATATAACCATTTTCTGAGTTTTAAATAAAATTTTAGAAATGGCTTTTCTATTTAATTTGATTTATATTTTCTCACTTTTTTTTATATATGAAATCAAATATGTAACCAAATTATTTAAAATATTTCGTGCTTATTAAAAGGCTGTTAAATTATTTAGTAATGAAAATTTAAGTATAATATTGAGTAAAACTTTTGTAGAACAAATCCTTCCCTACCAAATGTTATGCTAAATTTATCTTTTTAGAGGCTACTTCACTCAGGCGAAAACACCCGCTCGCTAATGCTAATCCTATGGGGGAAATAATTTACGATATCTAGTTCGCTTTTAAATATTTTTAAAAGATTTTTTTTGCATTGAATAGCTGAGGTCAATCTCTATGCACGCTCTTTTGCACTTTTTTGATTTTAATTACAAGTTTTTTTTTTTATTAAGTTACTTTCACTTTCGGAACCGGTTTCGAAAGTGAAAGTATCCTCAATAAAATAAAAAAAAAAATTGGAACAAAAATCGAAAAAGTACAAAGGAGCGTGCGTAGAGATTGACCTCAGCCCAATGAAAAAAAAAAAAAAAAAAAAAAAAAAAACATTTAAAAATATTGAAAAGCGAACGAGATATCGTAAATTATTTCCCCATAGTATTAGCATTAGCGAGCGGGTGTTTTCGCCTGAGTGAAGGTAGCCTCTTAACAAAACAAGTTTTAATCTTGCTTTCCAGTCAAAGTGAATTTTGACCACGTAGTTAAAAACTATTTTTTTAATGGTTAAACCTACCACCGATTAAAACCAGTACAACCCTGTTCTGGCACACTCGTTTTTGGTGTCTGAAAACGCCAAACCTCTACAGATGTTTTTTTCAATACTTACATTTATTAAAAGATGTCAAAATAAAATCTTTTTTTAACGTAAAAACATCCTTAGAAACAAACAAGGAAAAGAAAATACCTAAAGTAGAAGAAATACATAGCCGAAACTTTGACTCGAGAATAAAACGCCCACTTTTGAACAGTTGCTGCTTAAATCCGATTAGAAATTCAACATCACAAACTCTCCAAAGAAAATCTTTTCAACAACCTAGCAATAAAATTTACAACATGAGCATCATTAAACAATATAGTAGTAAAATGAATGTAAAGTAACGGGGGCCGAAAATCAATAAACGCAAACTCAATTCCGCGGAACAACAAACGTAAAGAACTCGCACCCCGTAACAATGGAAGCGGTGAGAATTGTAAACGCCATTCCAATCTGATTTCCGGAGATGGCTTGAGCCGCAAATTGTGTTATCTAGCTCGACAAATTTCGGGAAAACTACCTTATCAACGAATCCATTGGATCGCAACCTTTTCCCAGTTATTCCACCCAACGGCTACCAATTTTGATTTACACGGGAATCGGGAAAGAGGGAAGGGGTAACTTCCGAAGTTATAAGCGAAACATCGGTTTTCGTCGCGAGCAACTTCCTCTTTCAATGAAAAGCTACTCCAGACAAAGAGAACATTGCAAAGGAATGGAAGTAATTCTGGAAACAACATCCGGAAAGAAGATGTAAAAGAGAGGGGATTACTTTTGACATTAATAGACAGTTTTCCAAAGTGCACCAACAATCAAATGAGTGAACATAAGTTTTAAAAAATATGTAAAAAAAGATTAATATGGGAATAATTTAATTTTGACTGAAGCTAAAATATTTGGCATCATGCAAATCGATTTTTGCTCGATAATAACGGAATTCAAACCCTGTGGGGCAAAGCACATACTAAGGATCGTGTTAGCGTTTCCGATGGATAAAGAACCGTCCTTGTTTCCGACTAAGTAGTTCGAATCTATTAGAGTAATATCTGGAGGTTCAGTCCACACACAACCGGACAGAAAAGGCAAAATATATGGTTAGATATGACATTGAAAAAAGGCCTTGCTACATATCCACATTGGGATGAATCTTGAGATATTCTCAAGGAAGATACTCGAAAAAATATATTTAAAAATGTAAAATCTGAAGATACATATTATTTAAACTGAAGTAAGAAAATATCTAATTTTATTTATTTATTAAAAAAAAATAAAAAATAAACTTTAGCTTTGTAGAATAGCCGCATTCGGGACTACATGTTGTCAGGTTTCTGGCTTTAACAGAACCTATATTGTATATTTCTAATTAATTTAATTAATTATATTTGATCATTATTATATACTACTGTATTATGATATATAGTTTTCTTTTTCTGTATGTAATTGACAATGGAATTTCCCTGACCCGATTATATATTTGGGGAATGTTCACGAGATCATTGTGAAAATTACTAATCCGGCTTTGGAAGGAAAATAGAATGAGCACTGGATTCCTAGCGAGCTGGGATCAGAGGATAATGGAGGGGTGGCATTTTCGAGATGTTTCTACAGATAGGGAAACTCCGTGAAAGAAGGACCACAGCCCCGTTGATTTGGAGAGTGTTGTGAACGGTGGGAGACGTGTCACTCGTGGAAGTGCAGCTAAGAGTATAGGACGCCAGAGTGACTGTTTTGCGGTGAAAAGGGTAGGACGTGTCACTCGTTAGTGTGTAGCGGAAAGAGTAGGACGCCAGAGTCGCCAGTGCACAGCGTACAGGATAGACGTGCAGAGCCAAGAGCGCAGGGGAGTGCATTGAATTGCAGAGAGAACGTGCATCTTACAGTTTGGTCCAGAGTGAATTAATTACAGCATAGACGTAACGGTGTGTACGAATAGTGCATAACGAAATAGAGTAAAACGTGCGATCAGGGAGATTGTTATTCGACAGTCACATACGGCAAGTGACAATAAGCTGTATTGACCAATAAGAACTATCACTGTAACATTTATCACTGTAACATTTTTTTCATATTAATTTAAACAATAAATTATTAGTTGATTATTTATGTGAGAACTTCTTTTCAAATGTGTCCGGTATCAATTTAATACCGGTGGTGGCAGCAAATACCATAAGACTAAGGTCTCAAGACTAGGAGAAGTATTACGATGACCGCAAAAGGCGACAAGACCCTAACACATGTTTTTTGTTGTTGTTGTTGTTGTTTTTTTACTTTTTAAAGTGACAATATTATCAGGAAAATTAGCTTTTCATTGCGTTAACATTATTGATAAAAGTTACAAAAACTTTGATTACTAAACATTAAAAAAAAAAGGTAAAATCGAATTTTTTATCTAGCAATTCTGATGAAAGTAACCCATCCATGTGCATTCCTCATTTCCCCCCCTTAAGTCTGTTCTCAAATCCTATCCTTTCTAACGCATTCCTGAATTCATTTTTATTCGTAAACGCTTGAGAACACAGCTCTTTTCAGAAATAATGAAATGTGATAACTTTAACAATAACCGTTTTTAAAATAACAGAGAGGCGTCAAGTATTTTGATGCATGGTTAGTCTACTGCGGGACAAACGTGAACGATGCTAGCAAATACAGGGCTTTTATAAATAAGATTAGTAACATACGAGCAATAAAATTTAATTGGTCGTGAGGATTTTCAGCAAAAACTTGATGACCCTGCCATTTTTGCTAAGAAAATGTTTGTGTATTTGACTTACTCCTCTAATGGAACTTGTCCGAACGAGTGTTGCTGAATTTCAGAATTTTCAAATAGATTGGGGAAATATTTTTGATAGCATATCAGATATCAGTAGCCAGTTTTATTTATAAAGGCACTCAAAAAGCACTCTGACAACAACCTAAAATAAATTGAATTAGGAAAAGAGTTAAAAAGGGTTTTCACACACACATACACAAAAAAACACTGTTGAGCCAAACCACTCTCGTTAAAATACTCCAACTGTCACGCAATAAGTACTTTAAAAAAAAAGAAGAGGCCATGTTATACATGAGTATTTTTGTAATAGCATTGCTAGCAAGTCTGGAGTTTTTTTTATATTACATATTATTTAATTATTTACATATTATTCAATGTCTTGAGACTGTCGAAATTATTTTATCCACACACGCATACACATTTCAGATGCTGAAACTGAAATTAAAAAGAAATGGAGATTTTTAATTTTCTTTAACATTTTTAAAAAGTCAATTGACACTTATTTTGCGTTAGACAGATTAAGGAAATGAAAAAATCCAGGACAGCCCCAGCAAATAACTCGTTTATATTTATATGTCTCTGTATACATTCGATAGTTTCTTAAATCAGCTAAATCCAACTGCAAAAGAAATTTAATTTTTTGCCAATTAGATATATTTTTAATTTAGAAATACGGTTTGCTGGACCGTGGTTTGCTGTCGAACGTGAAAGTAATTAGTAAATGTCTCAAACTGCAATTTCTACCTCTATAGATAGACTACTTGGCCTTCAGGCGATAGAATGAAACGACCATTGGGACTCGAGAGGGAATGGGATATTGATTGCGCTTGTCAATGATTCTAATAGCATTTCGGCAAAGTGGAAAATAGAATAAAACGGAAATTTGAATAGGCTGCAAGACATTTTACACGTGGTAGACTGAATGTTGCATTACAGCAATGCCTGTTAGATATAGTTAGTTTAGATTTGTTTAATATACTTACTATTTAGTTTCTTAAAATAATTAATTTCAGTTAATGTTTATTTTTTTGTTACATATAAGGTTAGCTTAAGGCTGTTCGTCAGTGAGCTTCCCGATTCTCCTCTCTAATGGACGTTAGATGCACCTATGGGCGTTTGATGCATTCGTATATTTAAAATATCTCCTCGGGAAATTAATATTTTTAACTTCTTTTTTTATGTGTACTGTTCTTAAAAATGATGTTTCTTATTTTCTTAGTTATATTTCTAAAATATGTGTTTAATTTATAATTATATGTGTTAAAATCTTAGCGAAACTGAATAAGATTTTAACACTTCACACAAAATTAAGAATGTATTTTAGAAAATTTTTGACTACTAAAAAAAAAAAAAAAAAAAAAAAAAAAAACAGGCATCTTTTAAGAAGCGTACACAGAAAACAGAAGTTAAAAATATTAATTTCCTGAGGAGATATATTATCAATTTATTCAATATCAAAAATAAAAGTTCGTTTTCAAATTAGTGATTTTGCCAGGCGGTATTTTCCTATTTTAACAATAAATCGTGTTGTTCTGATTTTTAGAACCTGTTACAAATAATTAATGGTCTAATGAATTAAACTTATAGACTATTTGATGCTTTACAAAGTTTATTATGACACCTTTGTCTCTAAAATGCCCTAAAAATGGGTTATTAAGCAAAAACTAACGTCATTTTTGGATTTTTGCAAATTTTACCCCATTTTCCCGGCTCCGTATCTTCTATTTGAGCAATTTGTAAACATGAATAGTGCTTGTTGCAGAGAATTTTATCCTCTACAAAATGGTAAAAGTGATTTTTCGCATAAAATGCACTGAGTTATTTTAACAAAAATCGAAAAAAGTGCTGAAATATTTTTTTTTTTTTTCGATATATGGTGAAAAGCGCACAAGGTTTAGAAGATCGAAAACTTGTTTTTTTCATTAGAAGGTCAACCTATCGAACATATCCAAAAATCAGAGTTACCCGACTGTCAGATTTCTGACTTTAACAGAAACTATATTGTATATTTGTAATTAATTTAATTAATTATATTTAACCATTATTATATATTACTGTATTCTGATATATATTTTTCTTTTTCTGTAAAATTTCAGTATGTGATTGAATGTAATAAATTACGTATGTCGTTAATACACAGAATAAATCTGCAATAAAAACGTTATCGAATTGTGAAGACTCGATGATTTCATTAAATCCACAATGAAAATATTCCGTATCGTGTCTAACACTATGATAAGAGGGATTAATATATAATGCCATCCGGTTAGAAAGTGTCTTTTGTAATTTTTTCTGTAATGTTTGACTAATTCATATGAAACAAATGTAGAACATTTTCATAGCTAGAAAAATATTGAGATTTTTTTTTTCTTTTTTTCTTTTTTCTTTTTTTTTTTTTTTTTTAAATAGTAAATGGAATTTACAGTGAACCAAAAATGTCGTTACAGGGCGATTCCACCATTGCGTGTGTGACTTTTAGAGTGTGTTTTTTTTGCAAATTGAGACAAATTTGGAAGTGAAATTATTTAGATAACGTTTTACTTTTTTTATTGCTATTACAGGACACATACAGAATCATTTTTGTAGTGAAACCTTTATTCTAAAGTAATAACATTAAAAAAAAAAAAAAAAACAGTAAAGTCGTTGTTACGTGTGTGATTTTTCTGAGTCACACACGTAACAACAACATTACTATTAAAAAAAAAAAAAAAAGTTTAGACTAAAGGTGTCACTACAAAAATGATTCTGTATGTATCATGTAATAGCAATAAAAAAGTAAAACGTTATCTAAATAATTTCACTTCCAAATTTGTCTCAATTTGCAGAAAAACACTCTAAAAGTCATACACGTAACGGTGGAATCGCCCTACAGCTTATAAATTTGTATTTCCCTCTAATAGCCATGTGCTTTATAATTTTATTATTTTAAGTTATATCATAGACAAAAAAGTATAAATTTTTAAATTCTGCAATGTGTTAAACCACTTTCAAAAGTATTGTTGATATTTATACAGTTTAGTCGATAACAAAGATGTTTATTCAAAGAATCATTCAAAGACAGGCCGCTAAAATGGTGATTTTCTTGAGTCAAATGAGGAATGCCTCTAACAATATTTTTAGGAGAAAAATTTGTATCTAATAATAATAATGAAAAAAAAAGTTCAACTTGCAAGAATAAGAATTTCCTTTGCAAATATTTTTTTTTAGTTTACAGTTTTATTTTTCAAAAAAAGTTTGTGTGTCAATAACGAATGAAACAAAATGTGTATCTGTTTTGTTGTAACCTAGCTTTAAATAATAATAATAATAATAATAATAATAATAATAAAAGGGTGGGGGAGAGGAGAATGAAATCAACAAGTAACAGTGCGGATAATTTTATTATTATAGATATATTTCAAGAATAGGGTATCAAATCTCTCTACGACAAATTTAAAACAAATATCTGTTTTATTATGAGCATTTCCTTTCATACAGGAAGAATGTATTTATTTGAAGCATTTCATGTAATTATAAAGAATGTAGTACCTCTAAAAAGAACAAAAGTTGTGTCAATATCCCCCTTTCATCCCCCCCCCCCAAAAAAAAAATATAATAATAATAATATATGTATATATAAAGTAGATAATATAAGTAGTTAGATTTATTATCTAACTACTTATATGTTATGTGTAGTTGCAGCAGTAATAAAGATGGAGGAGGTGGGCACAGTGGTAACTGTAGACTGGCTGAAGTGCACTTTAATTAAGATTTTACAATTATCATAATTATGGTTGATCTTGATTGCTACTATTTTGAAATTGCAGCTCTTAATTTTGATATTAGACTTTAATTATAAAATTTTCAAGACTCAAAAATAAAGACTGCAGCACATCTTTAATTCAGTATTATGAAAATAAGACTCTAATAATAATAACAAAGGAAAATAATTATAATATTAATAATAAAATCTAGAAATAAAGAATTGAAACAAATGTCGGAAAATACATTAGGTATGGCATGAATTTAAATAAATGAATAGTAAATAGATAAGATCCATACCATGTTCTTTGCAAAAGTAATAAATATGAATGAGACACATTAAAACTAATAAACTGTAATAAAAGCATGAATTGCGTTACAATGTTTACATTTAACATTGACATTTTAACGCTTTTTATTACGTTTTATTGCATTTTAATATATTTGCACAAAATTCCCTTCTTCTACTTTGATTAACATTAGATATAATTTTGATGAAACGTTACATGTTAAAAATATTCAAAAACTGTAAATAAATAAATAAATGTTCGCATACTTTCAGTGAATGATAATTAATTTCGCATTTTGTTCTTTGAAACGGAAAACACACAGAGGAAAAAAAAAATCGGCTTACTGGAGCAAAACGGAAAACAAACGTAACACAATATAACTTACAAAAAATTTGTCCTCCCTCAAAATAACAAAAAAGAGAAGTTTCTTACGCGGGGACCGCAGTCCGAGAGAAAAAGGAAATCCTCCAAAACAACTCCACCATCCTCAGTGACAAAGAATGATTACAGCTACTATCAGTCACCCTCTTTCCAGCTGTCTAAAGACCAGAGTTATGGAAAAAATTCGTAAGCAACACGAAAAATGAAATTTTAGAACTTCTTCTACTCAAACATTTTGTTTTGTTTTAGCTTATAGTTTTTCCGGTGAAATTCAGGCAGTTTTTTTTTTTTCCTATTGCATTTTGTCTTTGTTGGTACACAAACAAACATATTGATGGATGACCAATGTCAGCAAATGGTGTTGCCATTCATTATATAATATATGCCTTGATGGTCGTTTGATAAATTTCGGAAGTCATCATTCAGAGAATAAACAGTTTTATGTTATGCAAACGGCAGTCGAGTGCGCGCAGCTATACATGATGATGGATGGTAGTTTAATGTCATTTACTATGTATGAAATTCGGGATATGACATCCCTTGATAGAAAGAAAAATGCTTATTAGAAAGCTTTAAAAAGAATTCGATAGTATTACTTAAAAAAAATTTATACAAGGAAAAGTTAGGAATTAGAATATAAAGATGTCAAACAAAATAAAGTCAGTATATTTAAAGTGTAAATGTACCCTGTTTCGTTTAAAAGAATGCTTATCATTAAAGTTAAAGAAAAACTTGTTCGGTTTAATCATATATACTCAGTGCTTAATTTGCGCCGGAGCTCAAATTAAGCACAAATCAAAGACTCACCGGAGCTCAGCTCCGGTACGCCTTTGATTTTAGAGAATATTTAAATATTGGTCGGAATTCACCGGAATTTATAAATACTGCGCTCCGGAGCAAACCGGAACAAGCGTGTGTGTTGTGTTTTGCTGATACAAATAAATCCTTGGACAATAGGATTTTCTAAAAATTCCACTCTCCTGATTTTAATATTTTTGCTCTGTTCATTTATTAGATTTTGTTATATAAATTGATGCCGGTGAGAGGAAAGTAGAGGGAGCCACAGCTTCTTAATCTACACTGTTTGACAATTGCTAAGGGACAGAAACATTTTTCGTAACTATTGATAGACATCGTTTAAAGAAATGAAACTTGTACTGGATATGTATTTAATAGAGGTCCTTATGCATCTTTATTATGCAAAATGATACAGATATTATCACATGGCAAATCAAGATGCGCAAAATAACAAAATATGCTTCTTGCAGCATTTTTCAACAGTTACGAAAAAGGCTTGTTCTACCAAAAAGGAACACACATGAGTCTGTGAGTATAGGGTATCAGTACAAAAACCCTTAACGGGTTAAAAGTTGTGACGCAGCACTTTCTTTTGGCTCTAAGAATTTCAAATATGGGTCTTAAAAGTAATGATATCAAATTTGAGTGACGCTATGTTAATTTTTTTAAAATCATCATTTTCTTTTTAGTTTTATTTATATTCACAGGTGCAATTATTATCTTAACATGAAAATAATATAAAATTTATTCGCTAAAGCTTTTTCATTCAGATCTCTCAGGAATTCAAAATATGGGTTTTAAAAGAAATTATATTAAAATTTGAGTGACACCTTGACGTGAATTTAATAGGATTGTTTTAAATTTAAATTTAAATTATTTTTCGTTTGTCTTCTAAAGTATATTTACACATACAAACAATACTTTTAATTTTTCAATACACTGTTAAATATATTACTTTCACTGAGCCTATATTATGTATTGAAATGTATTTATTTCAATAGACTGATTCATGTTTTGTGCCACGGTATCCAAAATCATAAGTAAAATTTATGTAAATGATTAATTTGCGTCATAGTATCCACTTGCATACATTTTCCTTTGTTTGGATACTATGACGCAAATTAATCATTTTATTTAAATTTTACTTATGATTTTGGATACCGTGGCACAAAACATGAATCAGTCTATTGAAATAAATACATTTCAATACATAATATAGGCTCAGTGAAAGCAATATATTTAACAGTGTATTGAAAAATTAAAAGTATTGTTTGTATGTGTAAATATACTTTAGAAGACAAACGAAAAATAATTTAAATTTAAATTTAAAACAATCCTATTAAATTCACGTCAAGGTGTCACTCAAATTTTGATATCATTTCTTTTAAAACCCATATTTTGAATTCCTGAGAGATCTGAATGAAAAAGCTTTAGCGAATAAATTTTATATTATTTTCATGTTAAGATAATAATTGCACCTGTGAATATAAATAAAACTAAAAAGAAAATGATGATTTAAAAAAAATTAACATAGCGTCACTCAAATTTGATATCATTACTTTTAAGACCCATATTTGAAATTCTTAGAGCCAAAAGAAAGTGCTGCGTCACAACTTTTAACCCGTTAAGGGTTTTTGTACTGATATCATTACTTTTAAGCGGTTATTGATGAAAATTTCTTTCAGTCGCAATTAAGCATTAGGGTATAAATTTATAAGAATAAAACTTAGTGGCTTCGCCCGCTAGTGGGCCTTCAATTTACATCAGGGCCTCGAATCTAACTGAATTCTCCATTTGTATGACAATACCTTAATTTCCACATGGAATAGTATAAACCTATAACCGAACGAACCACCAACCAAGGTCCTTGCTGCCACCGGCACCGTATACCGGTCGTGCTATGCATGCACCGGATAATACCTTAATTTGCACATCGAATAGTATAAAGCTCTAACCGCACGAACCTCCGGCTCGGGTTCCCGCTGCCTGCGGCACCGTATAGCTGCCGTGCTGAATAATAAGATTAAGTGGTCACAGACCTTTTAAACAATATATCACATGAGGGGTGTGTGCAAAATTTTAAAAAGTACCCCCCTTGTGGGAGGGACAAAGTGGGGATGGATACTGGAGATGCATAATATGACTAAGTGGTCACAGACCTTTCCAACAATATATCACGAGGAGTGTCAGCAAAATTTAAAAAGTGCCCCCCTGGAGGGGGCAAAGTGGGGGGATGGACACCGGAGGTGCATAATCTAACTAAGTGGAAACAGACCTTTCCAACGATATATCACATGAGGGGTTGTGCAAAATATCAGAAAGTACCCCCTTGGGGGGGGCAAAGTGGGGGTGTGGACACAGGAGATGCATAATATGATTAAACAGTCTCGGACATTTCCAACAGTATATCACATGAAGGGTTGTGCAAAATTTTAAAAAGTACCCCTCTTGAGAGGGGGGGGGGCAAAGTAGGGGGATGGACACCAGAGATGCATAATATGACTAAGCGGTCACAGACCTTTCCAACGATATATCACATGAGGGGTTGTGCAAAATTTCAAAAAGTACCCTCTTGGGGGGGGCAAAGTGGGGGTGTGAACACAGGAGATGCAGAATATGATTAAACAGTCTCAGACCTTTCCAACAATATATCACATGAAGGGTGTGTGCAAAATTTTAAAAAGTACCCACCTTGGTGGGGCAAAGTGGGGGGATGGACACCAGAGATGCATAATATGACTAAGCGGTCACAGACCTTTCCAACGATATATCACATGAGGGGTTGTGCAAAATATCAGAAAGTACCCCCTTGGGGGGACAAAGTGGGGGTGTGGACACAGGAGATGCATAACATGACTAAGCAGTCACAGACCTTTCCAACGATATATCACATGAGGGGTTGTGCAAAATTTCAAAAAGTACCCTCTTGGGGGAGCAAAGTGGGGGTGTGAACACAGGAGATGCAGAATATGATTAAACAGTCTCAGACCTTTCCAACAATATATCACATGAAGGGTGTGTGCAAAATTTTAAAAAGTACCCGCCTTGGGGGGGCAAAGTGGGGGGATGGACACAAGAGATGCATAATATGACTAAGCGGTCACAGACCTTTCCAACGATATATCACATGACGGGTTGTGCAAAATATCAGAAAGTACCCCCTTGGGGGGGCAAAGTGGGGGTGTGGACACAGGAGATGCATAATATGATTAAACAGTCTCGGACATTTCCAACAGTATATCACATGAAGGGTTGTGCAAAATTTTAAAAAGTACCCGCCTTGGTGGGGCAAAGTGGGGGGGATGGACACCAGAGATGCATAATATGACTAAGCGGTCACAGACCTTTCCAACAATATATCACATGAGGGGTTGTGCAAAATATCAGAAAGTACCCCCTTGGGTGGGCAAAGTGGGGGTGTGGACACAGGAGATGCATAATATGATTAAACAGTCACAGACCTTTCCAACAATATATCACATGAAGGGTTGTGCTAAATTTCAAAAAGTACCCTCTTGTGGGGGCAAAGTGGGGGGATGGACACCAGAGATGCATAATATGACTAAGCGGTCACAGAACTTTCCAACGATATATCACATGAGGGGTTGTGCAAAATATCAGAAAGTACCCCCTTGGGGGGGCAAAGTGGGGGTGTGGACACAGGAGATGCATAATATGATTAAACAGTCTCGGACATTTCCAACAATATATCACATGAAGGGTGTGTGCAAAATTTTAAAAAGTACCCGCCTTGGGGGGGTCAAATTGGGGCATGGACATTATCATTAATTTCGTCAATCGGGCATGAAAAAATCATGAATTTCGTTGATAGTGTATTTAAAAATCATGATTTCGTTGATCGGGTATGTAAAAATCTGTGAATTTCATCAATCGAGCACAGAAAAAACATGACTTTTGTCGATCGGGGGAGGGGGGATCATATATTTTGTCAATTGGGCACGTAAAAATCTTGAATTTTGTTTATCGATCGCATAAAAATCACGTATTTCAGCAAATAGATACATAAAAACGAAGAAATTCCTTGATCGGCACATGAAAACCATTAATTTCATCAAACGGATGCATAAAAATCAAGAAATTTATGAATCAGGCACATAAAAATCATCAATCGGTGCGTAAAAATTATGAATTTCATCGATTAGGTACGAAAAAATCATGAATTTTGTAGAACGGACGCATAAAAATTACCAATTCGTAGAGTAGTCGCATAGAAATCACGAATTCATCAAGTGGGTGGTTAAAAATCACAAGTTCATCAAGTAGGTGCATAAAATTCACAAATTTCATCAAACGTTTGCATAAAAATCAATAATTTCATCGATCAGGTTCAGAAAAATGAAATTTTGTCGATTGAACATGAAAAAAATCATGAATTTGGTGATCAAGTGCATAAAAATCTTGAACTTCGTTGATCGGTGTGTAAAAATCATGAATTTTGTCGATCGGGTGTGTAAAAATGATGAGTTTCAATAATCAGGCACAGCAAGAACATGAATTTTGTGGATCAGGGAGGGGGAGATCATAAATTTTGTCAATCGGGAACGTAAAAATCTTGAATTTTGTTTATCGATCGCATAAAAATCACGTATTTCATCAAATAGATACATAAAAACCAAGAAATTCCTTGATCGGCACATGAAAATCATTAATTTCATCATACGGATGCATAAAAATCAAGAAATTTATGAATCAGGCACATAAAAATCATCAATCGGTGCGTAAAAATTATGAATTTCATCGATTAGGCACGAAAAAATCATGGAATTTTGTAGAACGGACGCATAAAAATTACCAATTCGTAGAGTAGTCGCATAGAAATCACGAATTCATCAAGTGGGTGGTTAAAAATCACAAGTTCATGAAGTAGATGCATAAAATTCACAAATTTCATCAAACGTTTGCATAAAAATCAATAATTTCATCGATCAGGTTCAGAAAAATGAAATTTCATCGATCGAGCATGAAAAAAATCATGAATTTCGGCGATCAAGTGCATAAAAATCTTGAACTTCGTTGATCGGTGTGTAAAAATCATGAATTTTGTCGATCGGGTGTGTAAAAATGATGAGTTTCAATAATCAGGCACAGCAAAAACATGAATTTTGTGGATCAGGGAGGGGGAGATCATAAATTTTGTCGAACACAGATGTAAAAATCATGAATTTTGTTTATCGGTGCATGAAAATCATGAATTTTGTCAAACAGGCACATAAAGATCAAGAAATTCATTGATCGGCATGTAAAAATCATTAATTTCATCCATCGGGCATATAAAAATGATGAATTTAGTCGATCAGGCATGTAAAAATCACAAATTTTGTCAACGGGGCACATAAAGATAAAAAAATTTGTTGAACGGCATGTAAAAATCAGAAATTTTGCTGAACGGGCACATAAAAATCACGAATTTCTTTAATCGGTGCATAAAAATCATAAATTTCGCCAATCTAGTGCAGTAAAATCATTAATTTCATCGATCTGGTGCAGAAAAATCACTATTTTCGTCGATCTGGCGAGGAAAATCATGAATTTTGTCAAACGAACATGGGAAAAAAAGAAAATCAGAAAATCCTGCATTTGGTCGGTTTTCTCCATATTTTTCAAGTCAGTTTTTCAAGTTTTATTGCCGAGTGGTGATTGGCGAGTGCCTATTTTCACCTTTACCCAAAAACGAATAACATCGAATTAAAAGGAGAAAGTTATTAACTATTTACAGGAAAAAAACTTTAACGGCCATGTACTTAGCTGTACAAGGTCTTAACTCGAGCGTAAAAATGAGGAAACGTGTTTCCTTACGGATGCTCAACTACTGTATAAAGCGTCGACAAAAAGGGGTGACAATCCCATGCAAATGAACTACGAAAACTTCCAAAAATGAGTGTTGGAAAAACTTCTTCCAAATTTGCAATCGAATAGTGCCCTATATATGGCCAATGCTCAACATCACATGCCTGTTGAAAACCGCACTCCTGAAAAGAATTCTATAGACTGGCTGAAAAACAACAAAATATACTGTGGCGAACAAATACAAAAAGTAGAACTTTTCTCTCATAGAGAGTAATCGTCCAAAGAAAATCATCTATAAAATTGATAATAAAATTCTAGTTTAGAAGGTATTATTTTTTTTAATATTTTAAATGATAAAATTTTATCCGCCCTTCCAAATTATTTGAAAATACAAGCTGCAATTTATAATAGATAAAATACTCCCCCCCCCCCTCCCCCAGGTATTTTGTTTATTTATTTATTGTTTTTTATTTATTTTGAATTGATGGTTCTCCATTTCAAAATTTTCATTTTATTTGATACTTTGATGGTCTATAGCTGTTTGTGAAGCTTCATGCATGTTTTGCTGTTACTGTATATTAATTTTTCAAATTCATTTTTAATAAACTTATGCAAGTAAATAGTTTTAGAGCCCTATGTTGTTTTCAACATATTCAGACAATTTCAAACTTTGCACTCACCAACACTTAATTTATAAGATCTGACTATTAAAAATCATTGCGAAAAAATTAACAGCGGTTTTCTCTAAAAAAAAATTTTTCTTTCTTCTATATGTTTTCAAAATACACCTCTGTACAAGAAACCCTATGTAAAATATGGATATTTATGTAAGTTGTAATCAAAAAATTAAATGTATTAGCAGCAGTTGAAATTTAATAATATTTCAGAATTTACTTTGAAGAACAAACACTTATTACAGTCAACAGTAAACAGTATTTTATACAAAAATTGGGAAATGTTTAAGATGATTAAATTTGTGAAGAGTTAATTTTTGGTAGGAAAAAGTTTTGTGAAGTGTCCTGTTTTAATATGAAAAGAAATGTGAAATAACCTGTTTTAAAATGAAAAAAAAAAAATGTGAAGGATACTGTTTTAAGATTTAAAAAAAATTGTGAAGGATCCTTTAAAGGTGTTCTTAATTCTTCTTAAACAGAGCCCTGCAATATACTTACTAAAGTTGTATTTTTTCTGTGATTTAAGCACATATAAGGTATTTCATACCTCTAAATTAGTAATTTTAAATGATTTTTAAAGTCACAGGTAAATGATAGAAAAATTGAAAGATAAAATAGCTATTTGTTTACTTTTTAAACTCTGAATTTAAAGTAAATAAGAACTTATTTATTCATTGTATAGTAATATTTTAGAGCTAAAAAAATCTATGTGGGTTAAAATGATTATATTCTTAAGTTTCGCGAGCAAATAGCAATTTTTTTACTGTATTTTTTAACAATTTTTAATGTAACATTTGACATTGAAACAATATAGTGCTTGAAAACTATTTAACAAGCTTATTAAAAAATGAATGTGGAAAATTAATATAAAGTAAATGCAAAACATTCATGAAGATAGAAGTTTGTCACACAACTGTTTGTAAATGTAATGAGAAAAAAAAATGATAACAATGTAATAATACTGGCAATATGAATGCAATAAGGTAATGCCAGGGGTCGATCCAGGAAAAATTTGGGGCCTATTTAGGGTCCCTTCACAAAAATCTATTTAATAAAATGGGCCCCTTCACAAAAATCAATTTGATAAAATGGGCCACTTCACAAAATTCTATTCCATAAAAACTTACTATTTATTATTTTGTGATGTTTTAAAATGTGTAATTTGTAAACAAACAAGTTTGCCAGAGAGGAAAACTTCCGCAAAAGGATTTAAAACAGGTTTTGTTTATAAATGCTTGGTTCGAATTTGATTAAATCGATTTCAACTTTCGTTACAAAATGTTATTTTTCACAAAAATATAATAAATTTCACAAAAACAACCTTTACTTTTCACAAAATGGGCCCCAAGAAAAAAAACCTGCATCGACCCCTGAATGCAATAAGAAAAAGAAAAAAAAACTATTTGTTTACTTTTCAAACTCTGGATTTAAAGTAATTAAGAACTTATTTATCCATTGTATAACATAAAACACTTAATTCAGAACTAACTTTCTGCATTTTCTTTTACAAAATAACATAAAAGTAATATTTTAAAGCCATAAAAACATGTAATTGGCAGTTGCTCTGACAAAGACAAACTAAGCACCTTACCAAAACGAAATTTTTAAAAAGAACCATCAAGTCATATAAAATAAAAAACAATGAATAAATAAACAAAATACCTAATAGTAAGTATAATATCTTTGATTTTCTGTGCCTATCTTTTCCCCAAATGCCTCTCGCTAATTTGTGCTTCGCGCATTGATACGATAATAGTTGGTTGGTTGTCTTCGTTGCGAAAGAAACAAAGAAATGAAAAATATTTTATCATTAGAAAATGAAAGATTTATTATATTTAGCAGTAAAATTGAATACATGTAATTAAAAAATATTTCCTCATTTTGAAAAAGGAATCTAAATAATTTTTCGAATATATGCATGTTTAAAATCTGAAATTATTTCTTTGTAACAAAAAGAGAAAACATATAAACCCCAATTGAATTTAATACATATGTTTTACATGTTTAGAGTATATAATTCATTGTTTTTGCATTTAAAAAAATATAAATAATTAGCCCGGTCACAAGCTTTATTGATAACGGCAACCGTACATCAAATTTTAACTGTAATTCCCGGCGGAAGAAGGTAGTGAATACTCTATTGCATTTGTACAGCTTGGCTTAAGAAAATAGTCCCATTTTTTTAAATCGGATTATATAACAAACTAGAGTTTTCCTATTTAAGCGGATAGGTGGATTCACTTCATATAAAACCGATTAGTATCATATATTAATTTTAAAAAAATCCTTCGGGCGGTTTTCGAGATACGCTGTCTTACACCATGACACCATTACATGCAGAGCGAAAAACTTCCCATTTTACTTAAAAATGGATTTCCAGATCTTAAAATCTACTGCATGTAGAAATCTATAAATTTCAGGATAGAGTTAGACCGGAGATATAAGACAGCTGTCAAAAAATCAAAACGATGTACCTCATATTTGCTGAGATATTAAATGTCAGCTTTTCGCTTTTCCTTTGAACTCAAACTAGCTGTATATATGGAGTGACGGAAATCTTCGGTATTAATCATTCGGTTTTCGTTTTTTTGCTGCGTCACTCGAGAAACTACCGTCTCTCATGATGCCCTCTTCCGACTCCGATGCACATTTTGCATCGTCTGTGCTTGCTGTTCACTAAGCAGTTGACGAAAGCTTGGGGAATTCTGTCTCATTCGTTTCACAGTGCGATTTTCAATTTCTGCACGGTTCGAGAAGAGTGTCTTTGTCTCGTCTACCGAGTGCCCCCCCTCAAGCGTACTCTATAAGATTTATGTCCAGAAAATAAGGAAGGCACATGGCATACGCTCAATATTGTCTTCTGATAGTGTCGGGATAGTGAAGGGACATTTCAGCTGTCTCATGTGCGCGGGCATTGTTATCCATGAACAGAAATTCTGCACTAACTGTACCACAAGAAAGATGGATAAAACACTGTAGAATGCCTGTACAATACCCCTGCAATGTCATTGTACCTTTTTACAAATATGCGAAGCAGAATTGTGCTATTATGCCCGATACCCACTCGCACAAATTGCTCTCTAGCAATAGTCATCAGTTTCCTGGACATTCTGGTGATGGGGGTGAATTCCTCTTTCTTTCCACACTAGCTGATACCCAGAATCACCGTTTATGGTGTGGCGGGATTCTTTAAAGAACATGATTCTGGACCACTGTTTTTGACCTCAAAGAATTATCCTTACACCGAAGTAAACTTTCCGTATGATTTTGATCATATGCTTAGAGTGGGACGCATGTAACAAGCTTCTGTGTATCTAAGCCAACATTATTTAATCATCGAGAAATTATTCTCGCAGAAAACCAAGTATCAGTTGCGTTAGCAAGGTTTGAGGTTATCTGACCTGGAGTATCATTTAGGTTCCTTTTGACCACTAGGCTGACATATCGATGTTCTTGATGTGTTATGTTCTGACCAAGGCCTCCAGAATGTTTGATCGTAGCACTTCCACATCCAGAAGTCTTGTTAAACCACAAGATTACACTGTTCGACACGTTTCTTGCTTTGATAAATTGAATACCATTTTGCCCTACCCTAAGACATCTAACAGCTGAACCACGATCATACGCAATCAAATGATGTCTTGGAGACATTTAACATTCAATACCTGTCGTCCAAAAAGGAAATTTACACCGCTATCTCCAGAAACTGACAGTGTTCCTTTCCCCTCACATATTACTACTTGCAGTTTCATAGAAGGAAACCACACGGATGCAATGCCTTTAATACAGAGAAGAGACCTTACCATACAACGTCCTCTACCGTTGTTTTTTCTGTGATTGCACGGCTTAATGAAACGCAATTTTGCCCAAATTTGCTGTTCCTTAGCATTTGTCAAGCAGTGTACTTGGTTCAGAACTTACAAGAGGAAAATGATGGCTTGTATCACAGTGATACACGTGCGACTAACGCAGGATTAAGTTTGAATCTATATTGCATATTTTCATTGTGTAAAAGCTGCGATTTTCTTGTGTTTTTTCATATGCGCTTTCGTTGTTCTGAGTGATTGAATATTTTTCTGGATGATTTGCCGTTTTCTTTGAAAGTTAGAGAGGCTCATGTTGAGGGAATTTCAACGAAAAATAAGGTTAATTATTTGAAGTTCTCTATTTAGTCACAGAAATTTGCATCCGGTGGACACTCAAACGTTTTGCATGTTGATCAGTAAGGTCCAATAAGTAACTAGACTAAATGGAAATCAAATATTATGTTCATTACATTAAATCTGAAAAGAATAAATATCAGTTATATCCCATTCTTACGAGTAGTAATTTTCCCATCTGAGCGAAAATATGTCCAAACTGGGACTCAAACCCAAAAACTTTTGGTTAATTATTATCAATGCTTTTCCAATTGAGCTATCTGGACGACATCCTAACGAACACACAATATTCGCTCAGAACAACCATTTGGTCATATGACATCTGTACTGTTATTTGAAAAACATGGCTGGGATGTCGTTCCGATAGCTCAATTGGAAGAGTATTGGTAATTTAAGCAAAAAGGTTCTGGGTTCAAATCCCAGCCTGGTCACATTTTCGCTCAGATGGGAAAATTACTACTCGTATGAATTATTTATCAATCATTTGATTGTGTTAAAAATAACTATATCCTATTTATTCTGTTTTGATTTCGTCTCTGTCAGTACAAAGTCATCTAAGTATAAACCCCTTTCTATTAAGCTGATTCTTTCTCTTAAGCATGCGATTTTAACGCTTTGTTGACCGGGTCACGACTATGCACGTGTTTTAAAACCAATTTCACTTACTAAAGGCGTGTCCTAAATACTTAGTTCCGCCTATATAATTTTTACAGTCTTTTTTTTTTTTTTTTTTTAATCTTTATAAAAAAGAATGTGTATTTATATGATACATTTGGGAATACATTGTTAGACTCTAAGAAATTTACATGAAATTCACATAGTGTAAGATACTGATGTGTAAGTTTGAAAAAGTTAATTAGACAAAGAGTATTCCAAAAACTTTTAAAAGAAGGCGAGACTTATATATTGACTCAAAACAAAAATTTCATATTAAATTGCCCGTCAACAATGTGTTAAGTAAATTTTACTTTGACGAAATGATTTCCATCTGAATTTCATAGAAATTTCACACCATACTGTAATTCAGATTCCAGTAAATAAAATGATTATTATTTTACTTTTTTTTTTTCTATAAATGTGACACAGTTCATGTTAAATTTGACTGCTAACTGATCACTCAAGTTTAAGATTTGTGCGAAAATTCGTTTAAAGTTACTTTAGCAGTTTGTTTGGTACTTTATTTCTTTATTTTATTTTATTTTACTTTTTTTTTTCTTTTGAAAGCTATATTAAAATTATTGATGACGAGAAAAGAAAAGAAGGTTAGTTATTTGGAATCTTAACCATGGCATAAATCTTTCGCGTGTATTCGAAAAACTAACATTTCATACTCCGTAGTTAATAGTGACGTGTTATTGACTATTAAACACCATTTAAAATGATAGGGAAGTTAAAACGTTTTATACTATATATAAATTAATTCCTGTATAAATATTGAGAAATAGTTAACAAATTGTAACATACAAAAGTTTTGAAGAAAAAAATATTTCTGTTCTCTATCCCCCCCCCCAAAAAAAAGGGGGGAGGTGGGGGGGAGGGAGAAAAAGATAATAAAAACCAGTAAAACCCGCCATTTATCTCTTTTTAATCAGTCAAAATTTACAAAGAAAATAAATGATTTTGTACAAAATAAATTGAAAAAAAAAAAAAAACCCTTCTCTTAAATCAATGAACAAGATTAAACGTGATGAAAACGTTTAGAACTACATTATTTTATCGAAAAATCTTCAATCATGTTAAACCGCACAGAGCTTTTAAAAAATGAAGCAACCATGAAAACACTGTAAAAAAACATTAAATCGACGTTTGTTTTCTTGTTATGCTTAAAACCTATTTTGTAAGATTTAAAACCAGGGGTAAACTCACCCCAGTAACCAGAGGAAAACAAATTGCGTTTAAGAAACAAGAAAAATCCTTCTTACCATAAATTCTCTAAAGCGGTACTCGAAAAATAAAAATTTTGGAAAAGAAATACATTTTTAGATTTATTGAGAATTTTAGCTGAGGAATGAGGAAAGTTTTCCGAAGTTTTCTTTTTGCCTGTATATATTCAGACAGAAAGTTTTCATGTGTGTGGTCGAATATGTCTTTTAGGTGCGTTCATAATTGTATAAATACGTAGCACCTATTGTCGTCTGGTCTGTATGTCTGTCTGTCTGTCCGTCCGTCCGCATGCATATAACAGCGCAAAAACTACCCAACCGAATGGTTTGAAATTTAAGATATCTTTGCAGAATTAGACATTTCAAATTTTATGAAAATCGAATCAAAACTTTGGAAGATATTAATAAAAACATTTATTAAGAAATTTGAATAATAATTAAAAAAAAAAAAATCGGTGTTTTCTTGTTATAGGAGCTTCCGAGGTTGAATCGTCAAGCGACCGAGATACTTATTTTATGACAGAAATTAATCTGCAGACGATATAATTCATTTCACAGAATTAAAAATCATCAAGATATATTTTTATAACTAGCTATAGTACGAACGCAGCTCATTTGTCACGTTTGACGTACAATTTCCAACTTGTTTTCTTTCGTGATAATACGGCGAAATCTGTTATTAAAGGCTGGGGAGGGGCAGATTATTTTTTTTTTTTGGTTATAGAGAGGTTATCATAATAGACAGGTTCGACACTGACTATATCACAGTATAATGTAAATTATTACGACACTACAGCCTGTTACGACGAAATCGCAAGGAACAAGTACACTCGCTGTCCCTTGCAAAATTGTACTGTATTCTTTTCGCTATAGGACCATGAAAATATTCGTTTGAGGTGGTTTTCAAATGACCTACCTGCTCAAAGATGCGAAACTTTCTGACACATTTTCTGACTCATTTTTGAACGTGAAAGCATAAAATTGACAGGCCTGACTATGGAAGAGATTTAGAATCGAAATGTGTTTTCCATTTTTTTCATAAATAGATTACTTATCGAGTTAGAAGAGATTCTTGTCACGTGACGACACGTTTTCCCCCTTTCTCGCTCTGCTGCCTCGGAAATTCAGTTGAAAACGCCGACTTTGACAGTATTTTCTGAAAGATCTTCTGTCTTTACCAAAAAATGGAAAACTCATTTCGACGGCATCGTTTCTGAATAAGAAAACCTGCCAATTTCATCATTTCGGAATAAAAATGAATTCAAAATTATGTCAGAAAGTAGCTCTTTTGGATTTGAGAACAGCCTTAATTTAGGTTTTCGTTACACACAAGTATTAGTATAGTATGTACAATCGGCCAATAAAAAATTAAAAATAAAGATATTTTAATATTCATTATTGGCCAGTCGTCCACCTTGATATTTAAACAGAAAAACTCTCCCTCTCGCTGTATAAAGTCAAAAATATTTTCTAAGGCTTTTTTTAATTTCTCTTAAGTACTGAATTAGGAAAACGCATACTTATTTTACTCTTCTTATTATAGATTTATTTGTTTCATATATTATTGTCTTCCTAATTTGAAATTGAATTATTTTAAGAAAATATCAGATAATTAATCACTAAAGGAAATTATAAAGTAATAAACATTAAATGTTTGCTAAAAATTCAAAGGCATGTTCGTTCGCAAAACTTTTCATTGGATAGATGCAAATAGAAACATAAAAAAAAAATAATTTTTTCAGATTTTTTCAAAAATCTAAAATTTTTATGACAGTACTAATTCTTGAATTGAATGTGTCTTAAAGTAAGTGCTCTGTTTGAAAAATACTCTTAAGAGTGAATGAGGGAAATTGAGGGAAATGTATGTAATTTTTCCACACATAATTTTTTTTTTTTTTTAAACAAAAGTTATCTGGTTTTATAAAATTTTATATCGCAGAATTTAGACAAAGAAACAAAATAATTATGATATTTATTAAACAAGTTTGCTTCATTAATTCAAGCATAATTTTCAAGAAAAATAAATGAACATGTCTCAGTCTAGTTGAAAGAGAAATCGAAAAAAATCTGAAGTCTGTATGTGAACAAACGTATTTAAAATGTTTTATACTTCATTGTTTTACTGATAAATCTTCAATCATGCTAAATCAGGCACAATTTTCAAGGAAAATAAATTAACATATTTTAGTAGTTGAAAGAAGAATATAAGAGAAATAAATGTAAAAGTAACAAGAACGGAAAATCATGCGTCAAGCATAGATTATGAAACACTTTCCACCACATCCAGAAAACTGTAACGAAACTTAACAGTTAAATAAGGTGAAAGAAGATATGTAGTAAACAGTTTAGGAAACATATAACACATTTAAAAGTCCAGTTTTAGCATTTACCTTCCATAGTAAAAAAAAAAAAAAAAAAAAAAAAAGTAGTCAAATTATTTTGTGCAGTCCTGTATATGATCTATAGACTTGGATATATATACAATATAGCATGTTGAAAATTAGTTCAGTTAGAAAATGCACTTTTAGACATTTTCGCCAATCGATGGAAATGCTCTCGAAATCTTTTGTACAGCCCTGTATATTATATAAATACTTTTGTACGTACCACATATTAAACTAAAATTTAATTCACATAAAATACGCTAAGGTAACTTAAAACTCACTTCCAGCAATTACCAACCTCAAACGACAATGTATCTTGTTCTATGCGTAGCCCTGATGTATATGGTTTTATTTATATTCCACAAACTTATATTAGTCTACTAAATATAGTTCAGCAGCCGTGCATTCGCTACCGCGCATGCGTGGCAGCGTATTACTGCTTATTTTACTGTTTATTACTGTTAATTTTACGGTATAATACGGACAGCTGGAATGCCAGTATTATACTGTAAAATCAACATTTTTTTTTCTTTTTTTTTTTTTTTTTTTTTTTTTTTTTTCCCCCAGTGTTACAATTATAATTCTTGGATTATATTAAACAGCACGGATTGTTTGATAAATAAAGCGTACACAAAACCTAGAAAACTAACATTAAATTGACATTTGTTATGCTTAAATTTTATTTTTGGAAGATTTAAAACCAGGGGTAAAAAAGGATGCCAGTAACCAGAAAAAAACAAATTGTGGTTAAAAAAAAAGAAAAGAAAAAAAAAGAAAATGTTCTTTTTCTTATACAATAAATTCTCTGAAACGATAGGCGGAATATAAAATTTTTAGAAAGAAAATAAACTTTTAGATTTATAGGGAATTTTAGCTGCGGGGTGGAGAATTCTTCAAAAGTATTCGTTGCCTTGTGAATTTTGGTATAACAAGTTTTTTTTCGTATGTGTGTGATTTAGAATATTTTATGACTTTTCTTCTTCTATTAAGCAAATGCTGAACAATTAAAAACTATCCAATGTAAATCGCCTGACTGCTTTGCCGCTTATTTAAAATTTATTTTCATAATATCGTCTTTTGAATTAGTATTGCACTAATAAATGTTAATAGCAATTAAAAAAATATCAAATGATCTTTTTGCAGAAAAGTTTTGAAATGTTAAATATGCATTAAAGATTAATATACACAAGTATATTTTTGGATTTTTCTCAATTCTCAAGTGCGAATTCTTTCGTGTAGCCCTGTATATGATCTACACACTTCGTAATGCTCTACAAATTAGTTAAGTTTTAAAATGCATATCACAGCTAAAAACGTTAACGTTTAACCATAACCCAGCAGTTATGAGGGATGAATGTTGCAACAATGGGGCTATTTTTCAATTAATATTAAACAATCGTAACGCTATTTCTATGAAGAAAATGGAAAGTTTGGGGCTGATATTGTCCCCCTTAGAGGGTGGAATTTTAAAAAATCAATATCCAATTCATATATTGCCCTCAGGAATACATATGTATTCCAAATTTCAAAGCTCTATGTCAACAGGAAGTGGGTAAAAAATAAGTAACAGAATTTGACTGCCACATAACATACAGAAATGTAAGTTTAAAACAAAACATGTAATATCAAAATACTTTTGAGTGTCTCTGTAAAGGAACTATTATTGATACTTATTCTATACTCTATAGAAAACATATTGTCATCCATGATCGTCTCGTATCATGAAGTAAATCAATTTCATTTTGTTTGAGATAGTGTAACATCATTAAAATGCACTGAAAACTATTTTTCCTCATTGACCATTAATGTAACTGAATATTTTTGAGGGTCCCTTTAAACTAACCATAAATGGAACACACTTCATTTTCAATACCGAACATGCCATGGTAAACCTCTACTACATATATCAATTACATGACAATCCAAGCATATTTACGTGGGTTGGATCACGGACAGACAAATTGATTTCATAAACACTTTTCAACTATGTTGGAAAGTGTTAAACAGAATAAAACAAAATTCCCCGTTTACGCTTAGCCATGCGAAACTTTCTGACATATTCATGAACTCATTTTTCAATGTAAAAGCATGATATTGACAGGCTTAACTATTGAAATGATTATGTATAAATAGCTTTTTTCATATATCGATAAATGTATTGCATCTTGAGTTGTAAGCGATTCCTGTCTCATGGCGATCTTTCTCTAGCCGTCGTGTCTAGAAATTCAGTTCAAATCGCCAACCCTGGCAGCCTTTTTCTGAAATAAGAACTTTTGCCTTTTTCAAGAAATGGAAAGCGCTAGATGAAGTCACGAATATGTCAGAAATTAGCCAGTTTGTATTTGAGAATTAGCAGCTCCGTTCATATTTTTAAACTAAAATTTTAAACTAATTATAAATCCTTTATTCTTACCGTTGGATTTTATTGCGAGAATTTCTAAATGTTACGGTTTATCTGAATATTTTCTGAATAGAGAGATGGAAAAAAGGTTTTGCATGTGGAAAGTGGCATATATATGTATTATTTTTCTTTTATTCATGTATGTTGCAGAACGATAAGAAAAAAAGTCATAAAAGACAAAAATGCCGCATCATATATATATCCTTGCTTTATTAGTTTCTTAATGCAATTTCTGATACGCGGAATGGCAACAGACACCAAGTATTTGTGTAATTATAGAATATTATGTTGACATTTATTAGCTTATTTTATGCATCACGGTATGCTGCGGTAATCAATATAAACGTGTGTGAATCAAATACGGTTAAACGTTTCTTATAAGCCACGGTACCAAAAAAAAAATCTGTATTATACTTGTCGGATTCCACTTCTCCGTCCATACAACTTCGAAATAAATCCGGTCTTTTGATATGCTGCCACCACCGATATGAATATGTGATATCGGGCACGATATTTGATGTATATTCAAGAAAAACCTAACTCTTTCAATTAAAGTTAAAGTAACAATTTATTAACAATATTTACACTTACACTCGGATGTAAATTATCCGGTTTAACACTAAATCAAAACAATTACAGAAAACGCTCTACGTGTACCGTTAGACTACGTCAATTCATTCCGCACTGAGATTTCTATTCATCTCACACCCGCTCTCTCTTTCTTTCGAGAGATACAGTTAAACACACGTGGCTCAGATCGTCAACTCTCAACGACCTTACACCTTCACTACCACGTTCCAACTAATTTCACCTCTCGTCATTCCCCAGCGCACCCGCTCTCCCTCTACGGGGCTGCTGTTTTATTTCCAAGGGTCGCTTGACAACCGTTCCTCCCTCTTGACTGATCTGTCTTCCTAAATAAAAGGGTGCACTATCTTTCTTATCTATCAAAGACCACATTGCAATGGAAATACCTCTTTCATTATATCCAACTCGCCACCCTCCGGATTAAGATTTTTCTTAAACCAGACTCTAACGGTACACAATAGATACAGATACAATACGCTAATCCCTTAAGAATAGCTTTCAACTCTTGCAGCTGTGAGAGAAACCTGACAATACTAAAAGAAAGATTTTTGTCTGTGTGCCTGTTTGTTTGTTGGTGATGGCTAGGGAAATCTACTGCAGGTTGTGGTCTGCATATTTGGATAAAGATAAGCGAAGATGGGTCTAAATGCACCAAAGGCTCGGATTTTTCCCTTTTTAGGGTTCCGTACTTAAAAAGTAAAATTGAAACCATTATAAGATCACTCCTGTGTCTGTCCGTCTGTCTGTCGCAGCCCTTTTTCTCGTAAACCATAAGACGTGGGAAGCTCAAACTTGTGAAGTTATAAAGCCTTTTTACCCACATATTTTCAGATTATTAGCCATTCACAAATATGTTTAGGAAAAATTTAGGGGGCTAATTCAGTTACTTGAAAAAAATAAGTTGACTTTTTGTATATCGTGTGAAAGATCTCGTAATATCGAATTCAAAAATATATTAGTTTTAATTTTAGGTATTATATTTTCAGATATATCGTTGAAAATTCACTGCAAAAATATGTTGTTCTCCTCCCTTCTCTATTTCTGAATCTACTGAAACTAAGATTATGAAACAATTAGGGGTAGTAGCAGTTTATTTAAGCCTTGCAGGAAAACTATAGCGATTTTCCTAGGTAACATAGTTTTTGAGAAAAACGCATTTTTCTGTTACACATAAACTTTACTTTTCGGGCGGTCAGCGGGGGTAGTTGACGGGCACTCGAAATACCTATCGACGCAGAATTATCCAAGCGTATTTGATAATGATTTTCGGGAACAATTGTCGGTAATTAGATCAGATATTAAGTTACTTAAAAAAAAATTATTTTTATAAATTGTGTAGGGTATATCGTTCGAAAGATCTCGTAACATCAAACAAAAAAATATGTTTGTTTTAATTTTAGGTATTATATTTTCAGAGATATCGTCGAAAGTATACTGGAAAAATGTGTCCCCTCCAGCCCTCCTATTTCAGAAAAATTATGAGAAAATTAGGGGTAGTAGGAATTTTATTAATTAATAAATCTAATGTACGGAACCCTTTGAGCGCAAGTTATACTCGTACTTGACAGATTTATTTTATAATTAGCCAAGCTATTAATTAAAAACCCTAATGAATTAAAAACGCCATTTTTATTTGTATACTAGAATGCTTCGTCCGCTACGCTGCTCAATTTCTCCAAACGAACGTTGAATGAAACAAAGTATATCAGTGAAAATTCTCGATTAGCACCTGATGCTGAAACTAAATTAGCTTTACCCTGCACCAATAATTGATCGATCATACTGACAACCACTTTAATGTATCCTTCATATCAATCGAAATTTTTTGTCATGTTCCATATAATGTTACAAAAATTCCAAAAAAAAGAATTTTTTTTAAATTCAGTAATTAAATATTTGTACGTTTCACATTAGTAGTTTAAAAGTTACTTTGATTCTTTCTTACGACAAGATATCACAAAGTTATAATAAATTACAGAATAAAGCGAAATTTCGTTTTCTGTTTCTAATTTCCTTTCTTGATTTATTGCTAATTTTTAGCTCTATGAAAGAAAATATGTAAAAAATTAAAATAATGAATATGCTGAGGTTTTAATATGGTGGCAGAAGAAATAATCTAATAATACATAGAAATAGAAGTTTTTCAGAAGCTTGTGGTAAATTTCTTTTCTCCTTTTCTTTTCTTTTCCTATTCATTTTAAAAGCTTTCAATGTAATTGGTTCGGGACCATCAATTTAATACATACAATGAATGTAAGGTTAAAAGTGCCAGGCTTTGAAAAGACAGAAGAAATAAAGAAAAAAAAATCGACCTAGCAAAAGTAGAACTCTTTACCTGTTCCACAAAGGAAAATTCAACACTTCAAAGATTTCCAAAAAGTGTCAAACTTTGTCACAGAGAAAATGAAAATTAATTCGAAAACGTGTCGTTTCTCGAAAGAAAACAATGAAACATACGTCACAGGGGAGATTTAAATCTCCGCCAATTAAATTTAGCCTTAAACATGCGACAGCAAAAAAGTTAAATCAAGAATGGAGTAACCATTTGTAGAAAGGACATCTCCCGTGAGAGATAAAACGACGGCGAGACAAAATTGGAACCAAAGATTTGTAGAAAGGAGAGCCTTTGAAAACGAAGAGACAAGAGAGTACTTAATAGTCTTAGCTTTAAATCATAAAATAAGGCTTAAAAAGTGTACAACGAGGTCGTTTTCCATAATGCGACTTCTGTTGTAGGCTGCCAGTTTTAAATACTGTGGAAGAAGTCCATTGAAGTTGCTGCATTTTTCTTTTTTTGTTATTTTGAAAATCTATTTTTATTCTTCTTATAACTGAAATAATAATATTACTAGCTGATTTATATATTTTGTCATTTTAAAACGTTTTAATTTTAGCTTGAAATTAGTGTCATAGCTAAATAATGAGATTAAAAATTCCACAAAGTTACTTTTTCCTTAATACCAATTCTGTTTCATGCTGCACTTTCAAAAACGATTGAAGAATGCAGTTTAATTTTTGTATTTGCTATTTTTTCCATGCTTATACCTTAAATAAAAATGTACTGGGTTAATTATTTTAGAAGTAAAATGATTAAAATTCTTATGGCTAAAATAAATATGTTCTTAGTAAATTTTTGTATTTCGCTATTTTAGAAGTTTAATCGTTTTTCGTTCCTCTGGTCGCAATAAAAATTCGACAATTCATGTAAAATTAAAATCTTTTCCTTATTCATTTTAAAAGTTTTCAGTTTAATTGGATCGGGACAATTAATTTATTACGTGGTGAGAAGAGCGAGGCTTCGACGAAAAAGAAGGGGAGGGGGAAACTTCTTTACCCGTTTCACAAAGGAAACTCAATGCTTCAAATATTTCGAAAAAGTGTCAAACTTTGTTACAAAGAAAATGAGAATTAACTCGAAAATTATCATTTCTGGAAAGGACACAATGAAACGCAGGCGACGTCGCAGGAGAGATTTAAATTTCCGCGTCTAGAAGATAGTCATAAAATAGTTCCCATGCATATAGTATGGCAACCGGCTATTACAGTAATGCTTTAAAAAGTGCTAAAAAAAATCAATCCCGCATAAATGTTGAACGATGCTGAATGACAAATGTCGAACGCAGCGACATCTGCTAGCTCTTCTCTGGCTGAAAGGCTTTCTCAATTGAATCCTTATACGGTGTTTACGTTTGAACTAACAGATGTGCCCTGCGATCGACATTTATCGTTCAGCACCGTTCAACATTTATGGGATACATTGTCTTAGCACTCTTTGGTTGGCCGATTGCCACACTATATCTTCTAGACACTATAACGTAGGCCAGCAAAATAGTTAAATTAAGAATGAAGTTTTCTGTAGAAAGGCATCTTTCTCGGGAAAGATGACGACACGATGGTTATTGGAGCCAAAGATTTGTAGAAAGGAGAGCCTTTGAAAAGAAACAGTATGGTAATACTAGATTAATTTTAACACAATTATTTCAAATTGGTAAAGACATCATACAGGTTGTAATTTTCCAAAGTTCTACCAACTGAACCACTTGGGAACGATACCCAGCTCGGAACTTTTTTCACCATAACATGTTGGCAAGGCTACAAACGCAGCACAAGATGGAATATTTTCCGCAAGCCACCAACCCTGGGGCAAACACGAAATCAAAGAGAATCCAGCATCGACAGTTGAATAAATTCATATTAATACTTGGAAATTTTTCCAGAGAAAATTTCTCACGCCTTGCATTCATAATATTCAAATTTTATTTGCTTAATAGGCGTATAGCCAACATAGTGAAAGTTTCCCAAGTGGTTCAGTTGGTAGAACATCAGTGCGCTAATCTGATGACCCGGGTTCGAGTCTCGGCTTGGGTACTTTTTCACTATGTTGGCTATACGCCTATTAAGCAAATAAAATTTTGAATATTATGAATGCAAGGCGTGAGAAATTTTCTCTGGAAAAATTTCCAAGTATTAATATGAATGGATGAATTATGCCCTCCAGATTCGACCGGGATAGCTCAGTTGGTAGAGCGTGGCGGCTTCAGCCAAGAGACCCCAGGTCCGAATCCTGGCCCGGACATTTTTCGTCCAGTTGGAAAATTACAACCTGTAGTATGGTAATAGCCTTAGGCTTGAAGTAAGAAAAAGGGACTCAAAAGTCAAAAGCTCTTCAAGACCGTTTTCCGTAATGTGATTTCTGTTGCATACTGCAGTTTAAAAAGTAGTAGATGAAGTCAGTTATACTTGATTAATTTTTCTTTTGTGTTACTTTGGAAATATATTTCTTCGTTCTTTACCTGAAATTAAAATATTATTGGTAAATTTATCTAAGTCTAATCGTGTTTAGTCTGAGCTTGAAATCAATGTCAGAAAGGAGAAAAAGAAGGCTCAGATGTTACACCAAGATCACTTTCCGTAATGTGATTTCTGTTGGATGCAGCAGTTTAGAAAACAATTCAAGAATTTGGTTTTATTTGTTATTTTTTGTGTTCCGTTATTTTTAAAATTACATCAGTTGTTCGTTTTTATACCTGAAATAAAAATGCAATAGATTAATTCTTGTATTTTATTCTTTTTAAAGTTATATATTAATTCTCATAACTGAAATGGAAATATTTTTGGTATATTCATATATTTTGTTATTTTAAAAGTTTAATTGTTTTTGTTCTTCTGGTCGAAATAAAAATTCGACGTTTCATATAAACTAAAACAATTCTCATTCATTTTAAAAGCTTTCAGTGTAATTGAGTCGGAACAATCAATTTAATACGCACAATGAGTGTAAAATGAGAAGAGCCAGGCTTCAAAGGGGGAAAAAAAGAAGAAATGAAAAAAATTCAATTTGGACCGAACAAAAGTAGAACTCTTTACCCGTTTCACAAAGGAAACTCGGCACTTCAAAGATTTTCAAAAAGTGTCAAACTTTGTCACAGAGAAAATGAGAATTAACTCGAAAGCGTGTCGTTTCACGAAAGAAAACAATGAAGCATACGTCACAGGGGAGATTTAAATCTCTGGCAAATAAATTTAACCCTAAACATGGGGAGGCAAAAAAAGTTAAATCAAGTATGGAGCTTTTGTAGAAAGGACATCTCCCAGGAGAGATGACACTACGGTAAGAGAAAATTGGAGCAAAAGATTTGTAGAAAGGAGAGTCTTTGAAAACGAAGAGAATACTTAATAGTCTTAGCTTGAAATCAGAAAGCAACCAAAAAAAAAAAAAAAAAAGACTTAGACGATGCACAAGATCGTTTTCCGTAATGTGATTTCTGTTGCATACTGCAGCCTTAAAAAACCGTGAAAGAAGTTACGTGTACTTGATTAAGTTTTGTGTTTTGTTATTTCTTAAATATCATCTTTTTGTTCTTGTGTCTGAAATAAAAATTTACTTAAGTTTTAGATTTTATGTCTCAAAAGTAGCATAAGATAGTTTTTTGTTATGCGATTTTTGTTGCATGAATAAAAAAGAAAAGGAAAAATCTGGTAAAAGAAGGCTGTTGTACTTGGTTAAGTTTCGCGATTTGTTATTTTTAAAATATCATTTTTGTTTTTCGTTCTGATATCTGAAATAAGAATGTACCAGGCTAATTTTTTATTTTGTTCTTCCTGAAGTGTAATGTAATATATATATATATATATATAACATCATATCCTGTATTTTATAGCTGAAAAAAATTCTTGGGTAATTTTTATATTTTGTTACATGAAAAGTCTAATTTTTTTAAATTATTATTTCTGTGTACTTCTGGCTGAAATGAACATTCCGGAATTCTTATAAAATTTAACCAGCTTTTTTATTTCGTGGCTTTTCAGCTTTTTTCCCCCTTCATTAAGTGGAGCTAAAGTAAATTACTTACAAACCGCAGCTCATGTTTGCAGTTTTTTCATTTTGTGTTCCCCTTCCGCTCTGCTCTTTCATCAGTATTCAAGAACTAAACGATTGTTCATTTTTTTTTCTTTTTTTACTTTGCACACTAAAAAACATGGGAAGAAAAAGTGGCGAATACTGTAAACAAGGAACTTTTCTGTTTTGTTTATTTGTGGGGTGAAAAGAAAACTGTTGGTTTAATTCAACATAAAGATTAAAATCTGAGAAGTAAAACTTTATGATCGAAAAATGAAGTGATAGTAGTAAAACAAAACAGAATAAAAATATAAATAAAATTTGAAAACTAAATCATGATTTTTTTTTTTTTTTTGGAAAAAAAAAAAAAAAAAAAAAAAGATGCTGATATTACAGTATAATGCTGCCACCCCAGCTGCCAGTATTATACCGTAAAATTAACAGTAATAAACAATAAAATAAGCAGTAATACGCTGCGGCGCATGCGTGATTCGGGAAAAGCACGTGTGCAGCAGGTGCATGAAAAGAGCATGACTTGACTCTAGCGGTCCGAAGAAAGACGAACATAGAGGTGCAGCCTGTCTGTTTTCGTCAACCTCTTGAGCTATATAGATTGGTTGCTTTGCATTTGGTAAGTGGTTTAAAGTGCTAATTAGATAATAAATCTGTTTCGTTTTTCCGTCAATTTTTACTCTCAAAATAGGACATGTCCCTGTCCCATTGACTTGAGTTAATCATTTACCATGTCACATGACGACAATAGGATTCGCAAGTGATGACGCATTTTGCTTATTGGGCTGTAAGGATATTTGCTATATAATTAATTGACATAATTCTATAGCTACCAAACTTCCGTTTTTTTTTTTCCTAAGTGAAATAAACATATATTAAAACAATAAAATTTATTTAATAATATATGTCGTGTGGTAATATGTATGGTACTTATTCAATTTAATTAATCAAGTAAAAGTTCTGGTTCAAAATATATGTTAATTTGACTTGGGGGAAAAAAAGGATGGTTGACAGCTATGGAATTATATTATCCATTTTCTTGCCCCTATCTGTATTAGTATTAGATAAGACGGCGAACCATCATGGCCTTGGCATGAAGAATTCAAAGATCTTTTTTCGGTATTATTCGAATTTTCTCTAGCATTCTGTGTGGTAATTATGGTTGTTTATTTTATTTGAATACGTCTGTGTAACATTTTGTTGCATATTCAAATGAGCTACATTTGCATTATATGCATGATAAAATCTTTTGGAAATGCTTGTAATGGTGTAAAACTAGTTCATTTTCTCATTGTGTAGTTTCTTCCGGAATCGGTTACACGAGAATTTTTATCTTCTTCATTTGTCAAATTATCTATTTCCTGAATCCTAATGCCATGCATGCAATGGAATTCTATAGGTAATTTTTGAGAATCTATATATACTAACTTCTCGCTCCTAGGATTATTAATATCTACTATATTGAAATATACCTTACTAGTTCGGTGAACAGCCTGGTATAGTTCATGTTTACGAATGTCCTTATTCATGTTTACGAATTTCTTAACTTGACTTGCTCCTGCTTTCAAAGTGGTAGCACGTCTTATTTGCGCCTGAAGAAAAATGCCAAAGTTCTTTCGAAAGGTTTTGTGCATTTCTTAATTTTATGGTATTAAGTTTTTGCCTTTATTGTATCATACCAGTTATTCAAAATTTTAACAGATAAAAGTATTTATATTAATCGCCATTCTTCCGTATAAATAAAATCTTTCAATAAAGCAGGGTTTTTTTTTTCCCTTTTCGTATTTATATAATTTTTATTTTTATTTTTTTTTTTTAAGCAGGTTTTAAAAATCACGTTCAACTAAAAATGAAGAAAAAAAATAATCAACAAGGATGAAAGAGCCACCATGGAAAGTATCACTTTTAAAACAACAGTTAAAAAGTATTTATTAATTTTTGCCATTCTGGCGTATAAATAAAATCTGCCAATAAGGTGGGTTTTTTTCTTTTTGTATTTATGTATTTTTTTAAAAAAGGCTTTAAAAATTACGGGCAGCTAGAAATGACGAAAAAAAAAAAAAAAAATCAACAACAACGAAAGAAATTTTAGCAAGTAAAAAATAAATTCAACAGCAGTAGTACACAAGAATGGAATTTTTTCTCCTTTTTTTCGACTCTTGTAATTTTTTTTCCCTTTTACTAAAAAGAGAAAAGTTGGTGCAAATAGCGTCCTCATCCACTAGCTTCTCTCTAGTGATCCATTATTCATGGGCCGGTTTATTCTTTTATTCCGGCTTTTTACGTATCCGACAGTGAGGGGCGAAGGTATTTTTATTTTATTTTATTTTATGGCCGCTCAAGAAAATTGAGATGTAGTAGAGGTAGCCAAGACGTAAAATATCTACCACTTCAACAGATAATTCAATAGATATTATGAAGAGTTGAATGTTCTGCTGAACAAGCATTGTAATTAGGGTTGCTCTCCGAACGTGATGTATGAGTAGCGTTTATAAAAGAGGAGGAGTATAACAGCACAAAAGTGAAATAGTGGAATTGAGTAAAAATGGTTAGTTAGGAGTTATGAGGGAGGCTTGTTGCGCATGGAATGATGTGAATATTTCAAAATTTATAATGCGAAATGCTGGTTATGTATAAAAGAAAGAAAAGTGTGTAGCATTGTACAGAGTCATTGAATATGGGTTTGTGGTATAATGGCTTTGTATTTCTTTTTCTTATGACTATAAAAGTAATAGCGGGTGGGTGGGGGATCTCTTCTAGTGACATAAATATTTAAAGATAAATTCCTCAAACACCCGCTCTTAAAAGCAACGGTCTTCAGTAGATACACGAAATATTTCAAACAAGTGTAATGAACGACACAAATAACGAAACTGAATGTAAGAAGTTATTTGAAGTTTTAAAAAATAGCCCCTGCCCCCTCTTCTTCAGTAGAAAACTGTGGGAAAAGTAGCAGCAATGTACGTGTTCAATGATGTAAGTTCGTGTGTTTGATTATAGTTTGTTGCAAGCCAATTATTATTTCTCTTTTGTTCTAATAGCACAAAAATTGCTCTGAATCTTCGAATTTTACCATGTTTTAAAATAAATTAAAACACTTAAGTAAAAGAAATACTTCAGTTATTTCGGATTTGAATTAAAATAGACAAAAAAAAAATAGAATTTGAATTAAAATATATCCATTTTTGTCAATTTTTCTCTGTTCTGGAGAAAAATTAAACATATTTTGATTTAAGAAAAATCTTTAAAAATATTAACTTTTTGATTACGGATTGGGACATATACGGCCTAGTGGACTATTTCTTATTCGTTTTATCTATGATTGTTCCTAATGTCATTTTTAATATAATAATTTTTTGCACTACCCTTTTACACAGACATTATTTTATTTTCAAGCACTTAAACAAGCAGTGTACAAGTCTAAAAGTCTTAAAAAACACTTTAAAAAAACACAAAACTAGTCAATATGTTAAAAATTGTAAAACAGTAAAAATATTTTTACCTGTTGTTATTAGGCAGCCTCAGTCAATGATGTTATGTTTTCTTCTTCGTCAATCAATTCACTGAAAACCCCTATTTTGCTTTTTTCTAGTAACATATAGCGCCATTTGTTATCTATTTTTGCGTGGATCATATCATTACATGTTTCTGAGTTTGATGTAAATATTTCTATTGGGTGAAAATTGTTAGTTAGGAATTATGAGGGAAGCTTGATAGGAACGTATGAAAATATAAAGCGCAACAGTCAGTGGAAATATATAAAAGAAGAAATGCCTCTGGCGTTTTAAAAAATCTTTGAGTTATTTTGTGAAAAAATGGCTTTCTAATTTTTGTTACAATAGTAAAACTAGTGATAAAGTACTTAATAAAAGTAAGAATATTTTTAATAACGTTCTGCTACTGACCTAAATATACCAAGATCCGATCTCCTCTCCCAAAAAAGAAAATAAATTGCGTTCGTATATCAGTGGGTACGCGTTAAAAACTAATGAAAAGGAAAATACAAATAACGAGAATGCGCACATGAAGCTCTTTCAAGACTTTAACTCTTTGAAGGAAGGCGGGGTATTTTTTTTTTATCCCACCTAATTTTAATCAAGATATGTACTAGAATTTTTGAACAAAATTTTAATTTTAAGACTTTGGTGAGAAACACTGCAAAGTTGCATTATCTTATTTCAATTAATTAAAAAAAAAAATTCTGGTGTGAATTTAACATTACAGAAACGTAATTACTTGTACCACAAAGAGTTAAAAGGAAAAGACCCTTCTTCATTACAAAATGGGTAAAAAAAGCAGCAGCAGCAGCAGCTGCTGTATTTTGACGCCTGGTGCGAAACATCCTATTTTTTTAAGGATCGTAGATGCATCAATAGTGATTAATGTCGGAGCCGGTTAAGGTTGTCAGCGCCTATCCTAACTGATGGCGCCTGGTGTGGGGGCACCACCCGCATCTTGCTGCGATCCTGTATGTGTATATACATATATATATAAATATTATATATAAAATATGTGCTTCCATGTATCCAATTCCAATTAAAAATAATTATCTTTCAAAAAGGCGAATCTCTATTCAGTTGTTCACATTTAAAGATATGCTTAGTTTCGCATGTATCACTTTAGAAATAATTAGTGACACTAAATTGATTTAATTTCAAGACATCAGATTATATTAGTTAAAGACTTAACAAATAAAACTAAATCTTTCGTGAAATGCATTCTCATGAAAATGCAATCCTGCGCATGTCATAAACAGCTTACTATCAATCGATTACGCGTAGCACAATGAAGAATAAACATCCTTTGAAGAGTGTTTGTCGAGCTAGAAAACTTGGAGGTTTGTTGTCACCCCGTTTTAATAATTCAACTTTCGAGAAAAGGAACTATCGAAGAGAAAAATATCGAACCACATCATAGCCTCCGGCGTGGTGTCCTTTCGCTAGCATCTATACTTATTAAATTTTGCATATATATATTTTTCTCCCTTTCTTTGTGAAACGGCCCAATTGCTATTGAAAGGGGTTTTCTCAGCAAAATTCATTCTCTAGTGCGCCCCGAGGTGAAGAAGGGGGATATAGGGTATTGAGGTGGCGAGGTTATTGCGACAGCAGATGATTCGTTTTTATTGCGTAGAATAGAGTCAATTACAGTTTAGTGTGTCAGGATAGAGTTAGAGGGTAATATGCGGCAAATTGGGGGGGTTCGATAAATAATAGCTGTGCGTAGGTACAATGATGACAGACAGGATAATAAGCGTTGTGACGAGGAATAATAATTATTAGTCTCCATAGGCGATTTTCGGGGTAATAGAGTGAGTGAATTCTAGTGCATTATGAAATTATGTATGATACTTTCTATTTTTTCTGGTTTCAAATTTTCTATTTATTTATTTTAATATAATATTTTTATCCATTTATTTATTCAGAGATTTTCATTTAGTAAAAAGAGAAATAGGCTTTGTTGTTGTAAATATGCATATTTTATGTTATTTTCGAATTAATATCGGATTGTTTTTTATTAAAATATATTTATGTAGGGGAAAAAAAGGCAATCTGTGTGGTTATCCCTATCTATAAATATTGCATATTTTTAACAAATAAATTGATATATAAATAAACCTTAAAAAATAATTTTATTTTCAAAATAATAATAATAAATATTGGCTTACTATAGGTTAAGGTTATGTTTCTTTTAGCATGTAGTGCGCCAGATATGTAATATAATGCAGATACAACGCAGATGTTTTTATTCTTTATCTGTACTAATATGAAAATAATTAAATAAATGGAACACTGTGTTTTATTGATGCATTTTCGAAATTATTGGAATTTTCTTAAATGTCCTTTCTTCTTATTCCTTGCTTACCAATTATCTTTCCAATTTAGAACTTTCTTAATAAATCATTGATTTTGTTGCCATATATGCAAGAATGTCACTTTTTCGTGGATTTGCACTTTTCTTCTTATTACTATTATTAATCTACAAATTCCTCGCAATCATAAAAAAAAAAAAAAAATAATAAAAAAATCCTTGTTGATGTGCGTTGTGAAGCGCTGATAGCGGAGGGGCGTGAAATAATTAGCCGGCGGCACAGAAACATTTGTCTTGAGAAGAGAATAATTTTGGGTCCCACTCATAAAATTTGTTACTCGGAGATTATTTGGGCGATGTTCTTACAAGCAGACACTAAGATTTAGGCACGTGATTCTTCCACGAATTGGCCGAATTCTGTGAATATTTTATTTTATTTTTATTTATTTATTTATTTTTGCAGAATTCCGCAAAATCAGTTCGTCAATCACTTGTGGAACAAAACCGCGAATTTCGTCAATCGGTCGCAGAAAAAAATTCACTAATTTCGTCAAACGATCGCAAAAAAAAAAGCGCGAATTTCGTCAAACATATATGAAAACATCATTCATTTGCCTTCAACGGAATTACTTTTACAAACTTCATCTCTCGCGAACTAAAGTTAATTTTTCAATATCACTAAGTACTTCAATTATTTAACATTGTTCTCAAATCAAAGCTAACTGCTTTTTGTTCACAAAGACTTTTCGGTGTTTTTTTATCTATACGTAATTGTGTGAAATTTACAGCGATTCTTAATCGGATACCAAGAAATCGAACAGCGTTTTCAGTTTTGTGTATAAAGGCAAGGATATGTCAGAAAATGCTGCTTAAGTTGGCCTTTTAAATCGAATTCTGAGACACTACAGTGGAAAAGGTCGTCATCAGAGAGTAGTCGATTATAAATAAGGGTGCATTCTATTTATGGAAAAACAAAACAACGCGATTCTATTCTTATTCTCAGGCATTCAAATAGTAATGTCTGCAAATTTCTTGCCTTTACGTCTAAAAATAAGTTCGTGAATGTATCAGAAAGTTTTGAGTTGCTGAGCGTGGAAAAAATTGAGAATACATCTTAAATAGAATTAAACACCTTTGCACAAATCCTAATGTACTAACCTTTAAAATCTTATAATTGCACAGTTATAATTATCCAGTTCCATCATGAATTCTCTTATATCCATTTTAACATCTTCACGATAACTGGAAGCAATTTTCTGTTCCGTTAGACTTCAGAACTTCGAGATTCAAAGTTCTACCCTATTTGAATTTTGACCTTTTCTCAGTAATAGAAAACTGTCATAGGAAGAACCTGAATTATTTCATTTCAGTGCGTCGGAAGAAATTTTAAACCCTGATAGGAATCGTACTCTAGTAATAAAGTATTAAAATTATCTTATTCTGGCGTTAACTTTCTTTTAGATATTGTGAAAAATCTTTTCACATTGTATATCTTTTTCCAGGAAAATGATCAAATTTATATGTTGACTCGAATTTAGCAAGAATCGACGAGAAATTCTAGTCTTTGAACCGAAACCCGACCATATACACCTAATTGGTAAAACAATGAGTAAAGATGTATCGTAGTTCTTTGACTAAAGCTTTGCGATTTAAATAATGGGAGGAGGGGGGGGGGGATACTGTTCTATTGAAAATATAGCGGAGTATCGTTTATGCGTTTCTTATTTAAGTATCTCTTCATTTTTACGTTTTAGACACACATTCCATTTCATTCCAATTCTCAGGGTGATTATAAAAAACTTTGCCAATACATGGATCCTTAGCGACCGTACCATTAAAAGAAACTGGGTGCGATTTGGGATGTTGGTTATTTTATGGCATGATGGGCTCGAGAATGATGTAAAACTAGGCTGCGCTGCCAGACGCCTGGTTAGCGCCCAGCGCGTCTACGACCACCGAACACAAGTCCTGAGGGACTTTTATCGCGCACGACCGGATTTGTCTTTCGGTATGCATTTCGGTCGGTCAGAGGACCGCCACCTGCGGACCCTCCAACCCTTAGACCCATGTGTTGACGACGTAAGTCGTTGCAATACGCGGAGGATCCCATTATTAGTGGAAAGCACCAAGAGACACTTGGGGACGGTCCGGTGTCCCCCAACAGCTTCGGGGCAGGACACCCATAAGGGAGCCAGGCCTTAAGTCGGGTTTTTCCGACCCGTATTTACTTTACCATAACTCGAGGTATGTGGAAACAAAGGTAACCACGGTTCCCTCTCGTAATGGAGTCGAGAATGAGGTAAAGAAGAACAATCGAGGTCTCACAATTACGTTTATTGTGACAAGATTTCCTAAATTTCAAATGGCAATACCCAATTACTTTTTATCGCGAAATGATCTTCACAGTTAAAAAAAAAAAAACATAAATAAAGTTAAACTAATTTTAGCTGTAGAAATGGCGATATAAAACAAACGCAAATAAAAGCAGTAAGAACAAATACACCTACACAGGCAACAAAATAAGGTCATAATTTTACTGGTTGTATATATAAAATTTTTAAGTGTTTTACTTTCACAGACGATGGCACATTGCATGCAGGAGACTATAGACAAAAATAAATCACTGCATGAAGACTGTGCAGAATCTCACGTTTAATAGCTTTCTTTCTTTCTTTCTTTCTTTTTTTTTTTCTTCTTTTTTTTCCCTTTTTTATGTCAAACTCATTTAGTGGATTTGATGTCTATGCAAAGAAGTTCAAATATACCAACGGACAAAAATCGATTGAGGTGTGTTTGGGTGACCCTTCCAACAATGGAAACGCTAAATGGCGATAGATGACAATGTCACCAATTTGTTCTTGCGTCACACATTAAGCATTAAATGGCCTTCTTTGCGTTTTTTTATGAGACCATTTCTACAGCTAAAATTAGTATTTTTTTTTAACGTAATTTATGGTTTTTCACTGTGTAGATCATTTCGCGATGAAAAAAAAATATTTAAAAATTACGAAATTTTGTCACTGTAATGGCAACTATGAGCCCTCGATTATAGTCCTTTACTTCATTCTCGAACCCATGACCTAAAATAACCACATCCCAAAAGGCATCCCGCATCCTTGAACGGTATACGGTTGCTAGGAGCTTATATATCGGCAAAGTGTTTCTATAAATTAAATGATAAATTGCTTTCTTGTATGAAAAAAGCAAATTGTTTTATATAATATCATTTAAAAAGTCATGTATATAATACTGCACTATTAAAAATTTTGGTGCGTAAAAATATAGTTGCATGGTGAAATATCGTTCCAACATTTGAAGCTATGGATCAATCGGAGCTCCAAATGTTTGAACGATCTTTCACCACCTTATGGTTACAGCTACTGAAGCACCAAAATTTGGTTCAAACCATCACAACATTTTTAACATTGTAAAATTTTATGTAATAACATACAGACTAAAAATTTTTGGGAAAAAAAATTATATGACACTCCGACTACGGAAGATTCAATTTAAACTCATGTTAATAGTTTCAATTGAATTCGGATTATATTGCATAATATTGAAAATTATATGTATGTTATATGTATTGTAAGATGTTTGTAATTATGAAGAGAAAACGCACCAAATATGGGGATAAAAAGTAATAAAATATAGAGGTAATTTAAAAATGAAAAAGTATTTATTTACACTGCTCAAGACAATTAAAGGATATTTGAAGTTTAATATAAAATAAAGATATAAACGAAATTTTTTTTGCCGAAAATAGAAGAAGAGAATCACAAATGCAAATTTTTCTGGTTTTCAAACTGTGGAGTATGCAAATTTTGAGTTCGACGTCAAAAACGTCGCTTCAGCGGCAGCGAATGAAATTTGACTTTCAACTGGATAAAGGAGAATGAAGACAAGGATGATCGGCATTCAGTGATTGCTTTGTTTCGATGAGTACGATGTCTCAGCGAAGTCATTTGACAGATTCAGAAGCTTGGAGAATTGTTGGTAGGTTAGAAGGGGGCCAAACTCAAGCCGAAGTAGCGCAAGCCATTGGAGTGTCACAAAGTGTCATTTCCAGGATCTGGAACCGTTTTTTGGAGAGTGGATGTGCAGGCCGAAGACCAGGGCAAGGTCGTAGACGGGCAACGACGCCCAATGAAGATCGGTATTTAGCGTTAACAGCTCGGAGACACCGAAACATGAACGCTACTCTTCTCCAACAACACCTTCGCTCGGCTACAGGCACCACGATTTCAACTCAGACTGTCCGAAACCGGCTCCATGCTGTAGGTCTGTATGCTCGCTGACCCATGGTATGTATTAGATTAACATCAAGGCATCGTCGCGACCGCAGGGAGTGGGCAACCGAGCATGTCAACTGGAGGAGAAATGAATGGAGCAATATTCTGTTTTCTGACGAGTCCCGTTTTTCTGTGCATCCGGATAATAGGCGTATTTTCATCTGGAGGGACCGGGGCAGTAGGAATAATCCTGCGTCCGTGCACGAAAGTGTCAGATTTGGCGGTGGAGGAGTGTTGGTGTATGGTGGCATCTCCATTGACGGGCGCACTGACCTCTACATCATTCGAGATGGAGCTCTGACTGGTCGCCGATATAGGGATGAGATCCTCAGACCTATTGTAGTCCCTTACGCTGCAGCAATCGGAGATAACTTCATTTTAATGGACGATAACTGCAGGCCACATCGTGCAAACCTGGTGGAGGATTTCCTTTTCGAGGAAGGAATCGTTCGAATGGAATGGCCAGCGTGTTCTCCAGACATGAATCCAATCGAGCACGTTTGGGACGTTCTAGGAAGACGAGTTTCTGGCCGCCAACAACCCCCACAAACTCTCCAAGAACTGGAAAGAGCTCTTCTGGAAGAGTGGGGCAGAATACCCCAACTCGTCATTAATAGCCTCATTGAGTCCATGCCTCAAAGGTGTTCAACGTTGCTGGCCGCCCGTGGAAACCATACCCCCTACTGAAAATGATTTTCTTTGAAGAAAACACCTTTTCTTATTCTTTTTTTCTCATATGCACAAATTGTGTTTTTTTCCTTTTGTACACAAATGCGCAATAAAATGCATTTTTTTCTGCCAAACATGTGTAATTTATTCTCATATAACCTACTATGTCTGTCGACCATGTATCAATCAGCTAAAAAGTTTCCCAGATACAAAATGCACCTAAAACTGCAATATCCTTTAATTGTTTTGAGCAGTGTATATTAGCCGCAGTCAACCCAGCCCACAACAAGATTATCTAACTATATCCTCGGATCAGATCGGGTTAGGATATTATATTCGATTATCCTATTCGATACAGAACTCTATCTCAAAGTACTTTGATTTAAAAACACACTTAATAAAATGGGAAAAAAACTTTATTATAGAGGTTTTACAATATATAGTTAGAAATAAAATTACTCTATTTTAATCTGCCTTTTCTTGGGTCATTCTTTAAAATGTGTTTTCCAATTTTAAATTAAATCCCTTAAACCTTTATTCTATAGTCCACTGTAGAGAAATAAAGTCAGGACATTAAAATTTTATGGGGGAAAAGGGCGAAAGTTTTTACTCTTTAAAATACTTTCTCTTCTTCTTGCTATGTTATAAAAGGGAGTATTTTATGGGCCACTCTGCCGACATGAATAATAGATACGGAACTGGGGCCCACCGAGAAAAGATACGGATCTTTCCAATCTCGAATCTCTTGACTTTCGATCTCGCCAAATCTTTCTTTTTCCGGGAAAAATTCCATGGATTTAGAGTTTACAACTTTGGACACCCGAAGTGTTCGTTTATCTGCGGATTTAAAAGCAGTATATACTCTTCTCTTCCTTTCACTTTTCCTGGGCTTACATCGAGTAGATTGAAGTTTTCGTGGTTTTATAAATATGTTTTATGATAAAATGTTGTAAAATAAGTGGAATTTTAAAGATTTTTTGTTACAAATCTTTTGCAATGTCGTTGTTTCAAAAATATTATAGACTTTGTTAATCAATCGTAAAATGATAATCAATTAATGGTCAAATCTACTTTGTTAATCAATTGTATATATATGGGCCAAAATCTCATAAGTGTGAGTGTTGGCTACTGATTTTCTGCTGATGTATGATTTTTAAATATCCCACATTAGGATCAATTTGAATTTTTAATACTTAATATTTTTTATTTTTTATTGCAGGATAATAATTAGTAGCTGTGCACAAACTTTATTGAAAAATAAATATTATATGGCAGTTTTTATCAGACAAAACACAAACTGTAAGAGACACAAGTAGCAGTGACAGTAGTAACTTTTTTTTGCAATTTTGCCACTTTATTTAAAAAAGAATATTTTTGGAATGTTGTATTTACTATTTTCAAAGCCATATCAAACCTGCTATTAAATGGCTGGATATTGGATACTATATTAATCTATAAATATCAATATTTAAATTAACAATGGGGACAGAGTGATGGTTAATAAAGGTACGCTTACCTTTTCCCCATTCTTTTCAATTCCGAAAATGAAAGCAAGCAATGGCGACTTTTTAAGAACAGTATGTGCTCCCCGACTGGAAACAATACAGAAAATGACTGCATGCTGCCATCTGGTGGAAATATGAGTAAATACATATACCGGGACAGTAGTGACCAAAAAAGTCAGGAACACAACTTAAAACCCAACAAAAACAAATATTACACATTTCACTCATATAAAAATTATTTATTATAGATTGATATTTATAATAAGTGCATTGTTTTTGATGGTTTTAATGATCAATTTGTGGGTTGAGGACAGAGGCCAGTAATGATTTTGGAGATATTTAAATTCTATTTAACAGTTTAAAGAAAAAACCGATTTTCATAGTAGAAGTAACATAACATTGTAGAACAATCACAGAGAAACAATTTTAACATTAAATGATTATTTATACTGCAAAGAAATGCTGAGAGATATAATGGGGATTGAGAAATCACACTTATTCGATTGTGGCCGATATGTGGATTTTATGTAATCCCAAATCGATAATCTTATTAATTTAGATACAGTTGAGCACCAGTTGCATTGTATTTATGAATCCCAGTATATGGCTACAATGTGTATAGTGGTGTGTTCAACAGACATGTAAGAGTTCCTTCAAAATGTGGAATTCCACCATTTTGAAAACAATTTTGAACCTTCTCTGAATTGATGCAAAAAAGAAAAAATGTGTATTGGAAGTATATGGGGCAGGGGGGTCTTGGAAATTTAATTCTCAGATATTTTGTCTACTCAAACCCTTGGAGTTTGTTTCTGAACTGCTGTGAAAGAGCTATTAAATCAGAAGTCAGCTTATATCAGGAGCATCTGAAAATCATATAAATGAAGTTGCGTAGAGTGTTTTTCCAAAGGGATCTTTTTTTAGACTTTAATAGGTAAGGAAAGTTTGTATAAGATTTTTCTTTTTTTAAATAGAATATTTTGTCCCATTCATACAACACTTTTGGGTAAATTCAGTGATGTATCTCTGGAGCAAAAATCACTTTGATATGTATATAATATATTTATATCGAAGTGATATTTGCTTCATATGGCTAGCATAGAAAATTTATTTTGCTTTAGAAAGGGAAGAAAAAAATCTTAAACAGCCAAATTATCTAGAAAAATATTTGTTTTGAAAAATTAATAGCTGTACTTCACTTTTAACTTAAAAAATCTTTGTTGATGTGTTAAGAGTCAGTTTTTCCTTGTATTATAATAGTTATACTATATGGAAATCCATTGTTCCATATGGTATACAGAATGAAATCGTATAAAACTATGTTCAGTTTTTAACACTGAAAATTACCTTCTCACAGAAGCGAAGAATTGAAAAAAATCACAAATTTATCGAAACAATAAACGTGATTAACATAGAACTTTTCTCACGTCTGAGGAAAAAAAAAATCATTTCTACCTGAAAATTTTTAACTGAAATTATTACGATTGTATAAATAAGATTTTGTGGACTTGAGCCAACATTTCGAAAATATCAACTATCTTAAATCATTATGCATCCATTTTCATTAAAAGTTTCCGATTAGGAATATTTGCTCTCATCTATTTGCATTATTTTATGGAATCTTTAATAATGGACAGATTGTGTAAAGACTGGACACTCTCGTCATGGTTGCATGCCTTCTCGCGGTTTAAAAAGGTGTCACTTCGCTCAGTTGTTAAATGAACGGGTATTTATCCTATTTTGATTGTATTGTGTTCAGATGATTGTCGATGCTCATCAGTTTCAAACAGCGACTGAGCGCGAACTGATCTATATTTGCGAATTATGATTTGGAGGACAGCGTGTTCAATGCTCCGTTTGTTCATCTTAATTTTTTTCTTTTTTGACGTCTTCTTTTTGTAAGTTATTTATTTATAATCACTTTGTATGGAAATCTACTATTCCACACGGTGTAAAGATTTTTTCTTTTACTTTTTCAACATTAATCGACATTTTTTTCTTCATGCTTTTGAAAAATTATCCATGCACAATAAATGATAGGAAATTATACTTAAAGTGTTACGGCTTATATCTCCTAAAATTCTTAATCTGAAATTACTATAATCGTGGAATGACAATACGCCGCACAGAAAAAACTAAAACCCAATTTGGGTCGAAAGATTTTTAGGTATGTGCCCAAATTGGGTTTTATTTTTTTCTGTGCGTGGAGCCGAGCCAATATTTTGAAAATACCAAACTAACCTAAATCATTATAAATTCATTTCCCTGCGCGCTTCTGAAAAGGAATGTTTGCTCTCATGTATTTGCATTCGTTTTGTCGGATCTTTAATAATGAACAATTCTATTTAAAAGCTGGATGCTCTCGATATGGCTGCATGCCTCTGCGCTGTTCTAAAAGAGTATAATTTTGTTAATCAATCGTTAAATTGAGCTTTTAAGTGTTCTATTTGGTTTTTATCTGATTCAGAAAATTATCGGTGCTAATTAATTTCAACACCGACTGGCTTCAGTTGACCTAATTTAATTGAAGTTGTGAAACGAACACGGAGACATTTGTTTCACAATAGATTGTAAACAGCTGAATCATATTAGGTGAACTTTTAAGTCATTCGTGCATAAAACAAATATATTTCATGCATAAGAATTTAACATATTTATTTTCTCGTTCTTCTCTAGCTTATAAAATCCACTTACCTGTAGATTTGAAAAAAAAAAGTAGCTTCTATTTAGGAAATATTTCAGAAATTTTTCTACGTGTAGAAATTATTACTTAAACTTTAAATAAACCAACATTGCTAGCCGTTTTTAACCAGTAGTTGAAAAATGTTGGGATTGCTTTGAAGACATCCCGAATGAAATGCTAATATTGGTGGCATGTTTGAAGGAGATTGAAAAATTTTACAATAAGTATTAATATTTCGGCATTATTGGTACTATGTTAGATATTTTTGTATAGTTCTGGGATAACACTTTTATGCTAGGGAAAAGACATTATTAAGCATTAGTCTCCTATCCAGTTATATACTTTAGCCGAACCCAAAAGTTGCACTTGCAGACGACCGAAATCCCACAAAATATCTTTTGTCGCAGCCCCTGTAACACCTAAACATAAAAACAGAAAATTTGAAAAATAGTCTAGAATAACATATCTAATTTCAATATCATCTGTTTTGAAATAAACTAAAAAAATACATTTATTTATACTCAAATATATATTAATTTTCATTGGTATTATTGATTTGATTGAGTTTTCTTGTTAAAAAGAAAAAAAAAATCCAACATGATACTGAATCGATACCGCCCCCCTTCCCCCCCAACCATATATATATATATATATATATATATATATATATATATATATATTTTATATGTATCAGTCATAGATTACGAAACACTGCCGAACTCTATAAAATGAAATGAGATATCGAAATAAACAATTTAGAAAACACGTAGCACAGTTATAACTCCATTTTCAGCAGTAGATGATAGATGGTAATGTAAGCGAAATCTTTTGTGCAGTCTTGTATATGAGATATATTTCTGTATACATATCTCATGGAAAAACAAAAATATAATTCCTTTAGAAAACGCTTTTCTTTGAATTACCATCCATAAAGGACAATGTGTCTATACCTTTTTGTGCATCCATCCATGCAACATGATTTTATATATATTACACTACACTAACTGGTTTAACTGAGCGCATAACGCAATTTAAAATGAGATAAATCTTGTCCATAGAAGTTAATACGAATTATTTTTGATAGTCCTGTATCTATAGAATTTTATACGCATACATATATGTACTTATATTAAAATTTAATTCAACTGGGAAACATGTAACACAACTAAACGCACTTCCAGCAATTAGCATCTGTAGATGGCAATGTGTCCAATTTCATTTGCCCAACGATGTAAATGAATTCCTTTATATTCTACAAGCACCTCTTAGCATACTAAAATATAGTTTCAGCTGTGTTTCCACAACACAGTTAAAAAACACACTTTAAGTAATTCATGCCCATAGATGGCAATCTTTATGAATTCTTTTGTGCAGCCCTGCTTATGATATATAAAATTTATACACACGACGTAATATACTAAAATTTAGTTAATCTTAAAAACACTTATCGCAGCTGAGAACGTGATTCATTGTCGCTCATAGTCAGTCTTATAACCCAGTTCTTTTGTATATCTCTGTAAATGAGTGATGAAAGCTTCTTATAAATCTATAAAAGTACTTATAAATCTATAGAAAGCATGTTGTACTACACTCCAGTGATGCCTATCAATTTCATCAAGTTTGAAGTAGTATAGCGTCATTGAAAAGCATAGCAAACTATTTCCCTCCGTCGACCACAATGTAATGAAATTCTTTTGTATGTCCCTGTAAATAAATTGTAATTGTTACTCGCTTCATATTCTATAAAGTGCATGTTGTAGTCTACCTCAGTGATGGATATCAGTTTCATTATATTTGCAGTAGCATAACATCATTAAAATATACGCAAACAATCTCATACCCCGATACAGAACATAATATAACGGAATTCTTTTGTATATCCCCATAAAAGAATTGTACTTGCTACTCGCTTCATATTCTATAAAGTGCGTGTTGTAGCCCACCTCAGTGATAGATATCACTTTCATTACATGTGCAGTAGCATAACATCATTAAAATATCGCAAACAACCCCCTACTCCCATATTAGAACATAATGTAACGGAATTCTTTTGTATGTCCCCAAAACAGAATTGTAATTGCTACTCGCTTCATATGCTATAAAGTACATGTTGTAGTCTACCTCAGTGATGGGTATCAGTTTCATAACGTTTGCAGTAGCATAACATCATTAAAATATCCGCAAACCATCTGCTATCCCCCATAAAACATAATGTAACGGATTTTTTTGGTGCATCCCTGTAAACGAACTATAACAGCTACATACTTAATCTTCAATGGGAAAAATATTGTAGTACATTTGAATAATGGACTGTTAGAAAACCTGGATAATAATCAATATCATGTAAATCCAAGTATAATTACGCAGAGTGCTCACGGACAGACAGACGATCCGAAATCATAAACACTTTTCAACCATGTAAGAAAGTGTTAAAGTCAACCTGACCCGCCAACTGATAAAATCAGTCTACTATTGGGAATTATTGCTTAAACAGATATTGACCAGCATTATTTTTTTACTTTTAACTTCAAATCTATATAGAATGCCATTTGATGATTATTGTGCAATGGGATTTTAAACGTCTCCTTAATGCATGCTGTATTAATCTGCTTTTATACTAGCCCTTTTTTGCGAAGCTAAATGATAAATTTCAAATAATATTTACCTGCATTACAATTTTTTTATAAAATAGACCACATAAATTTATTTATTTTACCTATTAACATGTTACAATATTAACTATTCTGATGCATTATGTATTCTGAATTTTGAAAAAAGTATTTTACTTTTCTCTAAGTAATTATTTTACATTGTAAAGCTCGTGAAATAGTTTGATTTTTGATTGTGTAAAAAATAAGTGAACTCAAATTGATTGATCGTTTTCATTCTTTTTTAGGTAAGTTGATTTTTGAAATAATGTGACGATACTGAATGATACTTTAATGTGGAAAAATTTTCTTTTTCTTCCTCTATTGATAACTTGGAGGTAAGTATTTTTGATGCGTATGTATTGCTTATAAAATGGATTTGAACTTTAGATTTGAAAACCATATTTTATTAATTATATTAGGTAATGAGTAATTGCGCTTTGAAGTTTTCCCGTATGTTAAAACACGTAGTTAGCCTACATCTGAGAAAATCTGTGTTTAATTTACATTATTTAATTAATTTATTTATTGTTGAAGTGTTACTTTCGTTATGAAATATTAGCCGCAAAAGAAATGCCGAACTATTTTATACCGTTTTTGGCGCAAACGGATTATTCTTCCATGATAGAGCTACGAGCGATAGCGATAGATTTTGAAAAAAAAAAAAAAAAAAAAAAATCGTATTTGAAAATTATTTTTAAAAACCCAAAAAATTATTAAATTGAGATACAGTTTTCGGACAAATTCCATTTGATTGTAATATTTTTTTCTATTTGAGGTGTGAAAATATAAATTATGCAATGCGTAGATGTTAAAGAATTACAGTAAAAGCGAAATGTATTGGTCAGATCGCCTTTTCATCGTCAATATGGCGTCAGCATTACAGCGGACGTTTTTAACACTTTCCAACATAGTTGAAACGTGTTTATGAATTAGGTTTGTTTGTCGTCTGCCGTCTGTTTATCTGTCCATGCTCTGACTCGCGTAAATATACTCGGACTATCATGCAATTGATATATGCTATTGAGGCTTACTATGGCATGTTCGATATTGAAAATAAAGTGTGTAGCACTTATATTTCCTTTACAGGGACACTCAGAAGAATTCCGTTACATCACGCTCTGTGGAGAAAAAACGTTTGCGGTTTATTTTAATGCATGTTTCAATCTTTCAAACATGGATGAAATTGTCTGTATATTAACTGAGACGCATTGCAAGAGGCTTACTATAGAATATTGTGCGTATAGCATTCATTGTTCATTTACAGGGACACACAAAAGCATTCGGTTAAAGTGTTAATAATAATGTGCGTTAATAATAATTGATGGAAGTGCGTTTACAGTTGCGGTACCCGTTTTTAAATATAACTAATTTTTTGCCTACTCCTTGGTATATATAAATTCTATAGATCATATACAGGAGAGCACAAAACCTCTGGAGTACATTTCCGTTTATTGACGGAAATTACTGAAGGGTAATTTTCAAATGTGCTATGAGTTTCCTAACTGAACTAAATTTTAGCATACAATTTAGACATACAAATATATAGATCCTATACAGGGCTGCGCAAAATAATTCGGATATTTTTCTGAATATTGTTGGTAATTCCTAAAATTGGGTATTTAAATGTGGAATGCGTTTTCCAAATTATTTACTTAGACATAATCTTATTTCACCTTATTAAACGGTAAAGATTTCTAAAAGTATTTTGGAAGTGTTTGAGAAAGTGTTACATAATCTATGCTTGATGCATGATTTTTCGGCCTTGTTTCTTTATAATATAGATTTTGATACTTTTTTGATAAATATTGAGGCTTTATATATGTTGTACCTCAATAGAGTCGCAAAGTTGTTTTTTGAATGAAAATCGAAATAACTCTTAAGGTCACGTTCCTGTCTGAAATCCGTTGCCTTAACTTTTCAGTTTGCTCCTCTCTCTTTCTGTGTAAAATCCGCCTTATTTGCTATTCAGAACACGCGAGTTCACTCAGACTTGCAAGTTAATCTCATTTTTCCTGTGAGAAAGTTTCATTGAACTGGCTCTGCGACATTGAACGTCGCATCATAAACCGTTTTATAACTAAGTTAACAGAACAAACTTGCTGTGTTTGTGAAAAAAATAAAAAAGGGTAACTTCTTTAGGTGGACAACTCGCCGATAATGTTGCCTTTCAAGATATCTGGAAGATAGAAAAAATAAGGAATATTGTTTTAAGTTTGATTTTATTTTTATTTTATTTATTTATGTATATTGGAGGCTGTTTGTTGTTCATTTTTAGTATACGTGTTGGTTTGAAATGGTTCAAAGTTTAGCATTTAGCTTAAACCAAATTATTTGAAATGGTAATAAATAATTTTTTTTTTCTTACCCATTTAAGATCAAGTATCCGATTGTCAATATCTGCCAAAAATCAAAGTTTTTTTAAATTTTAATATTTGGTTTTACATTTTAAAAATAGTTTTAATTTATTCGGAGGATCTTTGCGATGATGATTATGGGCTAAAATGTTTTTTTAAGCTTAAACGATAAATTCGAATAATATATATGAGCCGTAACTTTGTACGTATGCATCGAAAACAATTACCACAGTATTCGAAATCCATGAGGAAGGCAGACATAAAATATCAAATGAAGGCGAAGTCCTCTCAGCTGAAATTTTGTTTATTGATATATATATATATATATATATATAGAATGTAAGATGGTAAGAAAATGGGGGTGGTCTCGGTTATTAGAGGATTCAAACAGTTGTTGACAGACCGAGAGCTAGGAGTGATCTGATCTTTGGGTAATAGATTGTCTCGCCAAGTTTCGGTGGACATTATTGAGCCAACAGATTGCAGACAAGTAGAAGAATTTATTTGTACGTTACGGGTAATTAATTTAAATATTTTGCGCGGGAGGAATGAAATGATTACCACATTTGGCGAAGTCGTAATTTCAGTGAATTTTAGCGAACACATGCGGGCAACCCCATGAGACAGGAATTTTAGACAATGGAAACAGTTTAGCTCGTATCTGAGAAATTACATTGATTTGCACAATTTGTTTATGGACAGAAAAAGGTTGGGCGCTCCATGCAGCTGTAAATGAATGTCTGGAAAACATTACATTACATCTGTTATAACCGCAGTTGGAGTCAAAAATATATTTTTAACGTACATGTTGCATTTAATAAAGATAGCCTTTTATATGAGGAAAGGGAATAAATAACATTTGAGGTTTTAGAATAAAGAGATATTTCAGCGAACAGAATATTAATTAATGTATTACAAATTAAGTTAGGAAGATAATAATTTAGAATAAAAATATGTATAAATGATTCTATATCATAACCTTTATGGAATAGTTTAGTTCTTGGCTTAAACCCATATTAAGATCTTAGGTATCCGACTATCTTTCTCTCTCTTGATAAATAAACTATACTTTTCGATTGCACATCAAATCAAGTCGTGTATCAAGAGTTCATTTTTGGAAAAATGTTTTTATAACTAGGACAAAAAAATTAATACAGTAATATATTTTGTTTTTCGTTATCCTAAAGCAACTGAGAAAACATGTTTAAAGACGTGTGTATATTTCCCACATCAGAAATTTCTATATAATTATGCCTATATATTACACTGCAGAGTGTAACTATAATAAATATCTCAGCGTTGTAAAAATTCAAAATGCCATTACTGTTTGTTGCAACACTGAGTGTAACACCCATAGCTCAAATTTTCAAATCGTTCATTTGCTATTCTTGTGCGGCGAAATAGTGTATCACTCCCCACTTTTCCTTAAAATTAGATCATTGTTAAAAATATTAAAAAAAATACTATTCTAATTAAAGATATTTCGTATTGGAGAGAAATTTCTTGTACACGATTCTTTATAATTATATTGTTATCAATAATTTTAGCAGACTACAACGTGTATATGTGTAACAACAATGTAAAATTGCTATGAAGTAGGAGATTTGTCTGAAATTTTATCCCAAGTTTATATCTATTTATTTATTATCGTTATTATTTTTTAAGAATTATGAATGTGATTTGAGTTTAAGTAAGTTATATCACATCACACGTAGAAAATGGTATGTTGTGAGTGACATCTATCATGTAACATTCCGCTTACACGTAGTAAGTGGAATGGCAGTGTAATGTTCCCATACTATGATATAGAATCATATATATTTTATGTTTTATTATAAAATTTAGTTTTCCTATCTTAAATTTTCTCTATGAGAATTAATTGTTTTTATTCAAAATATTTTTATGCTTTAATCCGAAAAGCAATCATTTCTTCCTATCTTAAAAACGTTAACAGAAATTTTATCTTATCATTAAATGTACGTTACTTGTATGTGGTTTCAATTCGGAATAGTAATGTACTATGCAGATGGCTTTAACATATGCTGTTTTTCTTTCTTTCGTATCTTGTGTTAAATGCAGGTGCCGTTTTCATCAATTGATTGCTTCATAAGATATGCATTATCAACATTTGTTTATTCGCTGCTATGCACAGTTCTGGCTTTCTCAAAACAACCTCGGGTTGTACGTTAAAAATCACAAAATTGATATTCTGCCAATTATGGTGTTCCTTCTCATTTCTTGTTCAAAAATCCTTAATATTGGTTTATCTCTAACAGTCAAAATTTGACGGTTGTAGCCTGACGAGAAATGTGGTGTTTGGCATATTTTCATTTATCTGTTGGTGATAATGCATCTGAAAAAATTACATAAGAACTTCTATAATTGTTGAACAAGAAGGTCGATTATTTTGTGGTGTAAGAGGACTACCTCGCCATTCCAGATTTGTCGAAATGTCCGGAATAAAGAAAACTTTCACGTGAACGTCTTAGTTTCAACTTGTGTTTCTTTTGTGGACTGTTTCCTATCAGGAGCGGAACCTAGGATTATAGCGATGATCGCAAGTGTATTTAAAGACTACGATCACATTTATCTCCGATAAGCATTCTCCAGCTAACTTCCAGCTAATTTTTCCAGCTAACTTCATCATACATATATCTGCTTCAATTGTCCAGACGCCATGCTTTGAGATTTTCAAACACTTGCAAGACGTCATCTTAGAATGTTTTCATTTAAGTAGATTTTTAGAATACTGATTCTAATCGAGTTTTCACGACAAATTCTAATTTTACATTTTATTAAAAATTGAAATCGTAAATCGAACCATTAAAGCCAAATAAAGAGCTTTTATTGTTGAGCATTTATTTTTTTTAAACAAAGCGTTGCATAATTTTTTGCCTAATAACAGGAAGAGATATTTCTTCTTCCACGAAATTAAATTTAAATAATTTGTTTATAATGTTAATACCAACCGGAAATACTTTGACCACTTGCACGCGTTCCTTCTTTCTTAAAAGAGTTATTGACTCTGTATTGCACATTATATCTTAAGTCGAACGTCTATAGCTTTTGATCTATGAACGATTTGAACTACTTCTTTCATTTAAATTCTCTCGGCGCCTGGCCGCCGAGTCATTAACTTTCAGAAGGCTTCTGTTTATTTCACTGAACCACGTTTTTTGTATTATTAAACTTCCTGCCATTTCCCGTTTAGTAAAGAAGATGACCAAAGAATGCCCCTACCTCATGGCATGAACTTCATCTGTATTCTGGTAGAGTCTAGGCACATTGCCTGTCTACTAGCGAACTTGCCGAAACTTCTCTTTTGAAAATCTTGTTACTCCGAATGCATAATGGTACAAAAACCGGATAAACCATAAAAACAGGGAAGTCAGTCGGACGTCAGGCTTGTTTTATTTATTTTCTGGTGCTTGGCATGTGAATAATGAAGTAGTTAGCTGACGTCACTTCACTGTTATTGTATGTAATTCTGAAGTGCGCTCAAGGATAACGCATAATTAGCGTAGTTTGATTTATTTTGCACGATAATGGATTTTATGGGTATAATTGTAAATGCTTATTTGGAAGAAGAATGCTTTATTTTTCAGCGTATTGTTCCGAGCAAGGAATACGAGATTTATCCATCAAATGACAAGACTCAAACAATAACTCACTTTATTTTTTTCGCTTGACAATTCTATATTTTGACCTCTTCAATGTTCTTCCTGTTCGTCAACTAACAAGCTATGAAGTAGTTTTATCTTTTATTGGTTGAAAGCGTAGATTTAGCCTTGATAGGCTGAAAATAGTGATGGAAATTTTTTCAAAATATCGGTATATCGTCTTAAAGATGTCGATATCCGAAATATATCGGACAGTCAATATCGATATATCTGAATATTTTCATTATTACTTAGCGTTTTAATACACAGAATGATTTATTTTTGTTTGTGTTAAGTAAAATTTTATTTAAAATGGCTTGTAAGCTATTTACCGTATATATTTAACCTTAACGTTTATAAAGGTGATGGAATTATTTCTAGTTATTTTTGAAGGAATCTATTTAAAAACGGCAGCTTTGACAATAGATGCCAGCCAGACGATATTTTTATACGACTAACAAGGAAGGTCTCCATAAGCGCATACTCAGAAAATTTTGAAAAAATTACAGAATGTTCTTCTCATGAGTGTATATACGTCTATAAAAAAATTTTCTGCGGAACCTCGATATAACGTCTGTAAAAAATTATGAAAATTTCGTTTATTTGGCGATTTATCACTGGTTGGCGACGGAATGAAATTTAAAAAAATACCCTGTTATGACAAATAATCTTTAAGGAAAAACTTTTTATTGCTGAACTTGTTTATGTAAGTTTAACTTACATAATAAGTAAATTTTTATAGCTACAATTTTGTGTACACATCTATATGTATGTATAATGAAATTTAATATATGTTGTATATATTATAGAAAAAATAATAAACTATTTCATAGTTTAAGTTTAAATTCATTACGTATTGCGCATTCGAATAATAATTTTGCAAGCAATTTCAAAATGCAAACGATCGTTTGCGTTTGGCGAGGAAAAAATGTTGCTAAGCCAAATCGCGTCTTCTTCCGCCAAATACTCGAAAGTTTTTATTTTTTTGTAGAATTTCTACTGGGATTCCGCAACTAAATTTGACTGATCCTTTATCACATACATGAGTAGCTTCATTAGCATTTTTTTCAAAATTTTCAGAGTATGCGCTTTAAAGAGACCTTCCTTGTAAGTATTGCCTTTCTAATGCATAATTTTTTTTGGCATAATTTTTTTAGGTCTTCACAGATTATCAAAGCATTCCTTTATGATTTCTAGCTACAGGTATTGATAAATACAAAGGTATCTCAGAATACATATTTGCAGAAGAAGTTTCAGACACAACCACACCTATTTTATTGTCTGATCCTTTCGATATTGAAGCTTGATAGTTTTTTGTTATAGCATAACATATTTTTTAATATTGAGAATTTTCGGTTTGAAATGCTTGTTAACACTAGTTTTGTTATTTTTAGTAAAATATCTCCAAACATCATTTTTAGAAGCCATATATTACTTTTAGAAACTTACTTGTTCAATAGTAATAAAAAAAATGTCATTATTGTCTGAGTGCAACGAAGACTCATACACAGCGCAGTATTACTTTGCCCCATATATAGCTACGATGGATATTAAAACCTTTCGTCAAGCATAACTCAAAAAATATTTAACGGATTTCGTTCAAATTTTTACAGCAGGTACCTATAAAGGTGACAACGTCGTCTATTTATTACCAAGAATAAGTGTCAAACCGTTTGGAAGTTATATTAAAAAAATAGATAAAAAAGCACAATTAAAGTACATACGTCACTAAATTTTGTGCGTACGTCATTTTCACCGGCGGGAGATTTTCGTAGACAATCGGAATTGAAAAGTTCATGGAATACATGGAGCAAAAAAATATGCAAGCACTAATATTCAGCACAATAAAATATATTTCAATTTAATACAAATGGAAAGTTAATCTGGAATTTTTTCTGTTTGAAAAGTATTAGAGATTAGTAAGAGTAGTATTAGTATTAGAGATTTGGCTTAAATCACACCATTAGCAGCTTTTTTATTTCGCGTGTGTATGTTAGGAACAATTCTTTGATGTTTAAATAAAAGGTTTCGATTTGTGGGATTATTTCTTATTTTCTTTTCCTTTTAGGTAGCTTTCAATACAAAAAAGTATAAAGCTACCTATTGCAGCCGTTCGGAGGAAAGCAGTTCCGGAAAATTTCAATATATTTTCACCGATCATGACCCCCAGACCCCAAAACCACCTTCCGTCCAAATGTTGATTTATATATATAGATATATCCATATATATATATATATATATATATATATATATATATATATATATATATATATATATCTGAACTATGTCATACGATAACGCCCGTAATTATGAATCGATTTTGATGAAACTAATTGTGTGTATTAAGGTCACTAATGTCTCGACCGAGTTCGTTGGCCAGCTTGGTCCGCCATCTTGTTTCAAGATGGCGGCCATTTAAAGATGTAAAATAACTTAAAATCTAAAATAAATATACAAAAAATTTTAAAATTCAAATTTATTTTTTAATTACGTGTTAGGCCTTGATACAAGGATTCCAGAGCTTTTTTTGGTTTACCTCTATCTTAAAAAATGGCTGAGATAGAGCAGTTTGAAATTCTAGGGTGGCTGACATTTTGAAACAAAACAGTACATTAACGCGATTACTCGCAAATTATTTTCTTTCATTGTTGTAATAATTTTCCCAATCATACGCATAAAACTATATATTCATATCCGTTAACGCCAAAATTGGTGACATTGGCGACAAAATTGGCAAAATTGGCGACATTTGGCGAAATATCGCCAAATTTGGCGATCAAAATAAGTCTTCATAAATGAAGCCAATTTGGCTATTGCTCAATAATTTGGCGAATTTCTTATTCAAATTCAGTATTAACGAATCTTTTGTAAACCTTTCTTTGCATTTTAGCTTGCTGTTTTCGTGTAACATTAGCTAAAATTTTAAAACGAAGATATAGGAAAGCTACCTTTTCCTCCCGGTACAGGCCGGAAGGACTTTTTAGTATTTTAAATGGAATTAGTGAAAGGCGTGTATTTTAAATTAAATGAGTGAAAGACGTGTATTTTTAATGTATGTATTTCAAATGAAATCAGAGAAAGATTTATATTTAAATGAAATGAATGCAATATGAAGATGTTATGAGAAAAATATTTGGCGATTTATCAACTGCGCCAAGTTAACATAAAAGTACCAATACATATGTGGGTACTTCTCTATTATCCCGTCGACCACTTTTCATAACAAAAAACTATCGCCAAATAAACGGGAGAACGTTGTCATTGAAATATCAAAATACATAAATAAATAAAATATAAGAATTTAAGGACACAATTGTTATCTTAATGAATGAAATAACTAATAAATCAGTAAAACATAATGAAAAATACACGCAAATGTCGCGTTAAAAACCACTTGATGACGTAAGAAACACGTATAATGCTTCTGGCATCAAGTAAATGGGACTGCATTTTTGGCGTTTAATCTAACAGTTTGGCGATAGTTTTTTATTATGAAAAGTGGTCGACGGGATAATAGAGCAGTACCTCTATGTGAAATGAAACAAGGCACAGATGTCATATACGCACCACGTTGGCGCGATTTTTCCCTCCACCAGCTTGGGGAAAACTTTGTTTTTGAATATTAGTTACAAATAGTGTGACAAATAGTACACGTGATTTTTTATTTCAATATAAAAATAAAATAACGTAATAAATGAAACAGCTTCTATTATTTTAAAAAAGGAAATAAAAATAAATAAATTATAGTTTGATATAAATAAAGGCGCGGATGTCATATACGCACCACATTGGCGCGATTGCAACAAAATGGCAATTTTATGCCTCACATGGTAACCCGGTTATTTTGTTTCAATTGTTGTTTATTAACTTTTATTTTTTATTTTAATTCTATAAATTGTTTTTATTATATATATCAATATTTATTTATATCAAACTATCATTTATTTATTTTTATTTCCCATTTTTGAATAATAGGAGCTATTTCATTTATTACCTTATTTTATTTTTATATTGAAATAAAAAATTACATGCTATTTTTGTATGGTATTTGTAACTAATATTCAAAAACAAAGTTTTCGCCAAATTGGCGGGGGAAAAATCGCGCCAATCTGGTGCGTATATGACATCTGTGCCTAAATTAATATTGATATACAGATAAAAATAATCGGTACTTTTCGGTTAGCCGGGCGCCAGTGAAATTTATATATCTATGTATACATATATATACATATATCTATACATACACACATTTATATATGCATGTATGTATATATACATATATATATACACATACATATATGTGTGTATGTATACATAGATATGTATATATAGATATATACATTTCACTGGCGCCCGGCTAACCGAAAAGTACCAAATAATCTATAGAATTAAAATAAAAAATAAAAGTAAACAAACACAACAAACAGTTTTCGACAAAGGGGCGGGGGAAAAATCTCGCCAACGTGGTGAGTATATGGCATCTGTGCCGGGATTTTTACACTTTTATCTGTGCTTTCGGAAATATAAAAAAATTAAAAAATTCTTATATCAGGTGTATAATGTTTTGCATTTTTATACGGACCACTTCTCCATTTTAAGATTTTAAATGCTATTTATATCAGATATTTCTTTCTTGAGATTCCCACAAGTTTTTTCCGGTAATTTTTTCAGTTCGCTTATTAATTGTTTACAATTTGTCCCCCTGGCAATAACAATTATTTATCACAAAAAATGGGTACTTCTCTATTATCCAGTCGACCACTTTTCATAACAAAAACTATCGCCAAACTGTAACGCTAAATAAACGGGAGAACGTTGCCATTGAAATATCAAAATAAATAAAATATAAGAATTTAAGGACACAATTGTTACTTTAATGAATGAAATAACTAATAAATCAGTAAAACATAATGAAAAATACACGCAAATGTCGAATTAAAAACCACTTGATGGCATAACAAATACGTATAATGCTTCTGGCATCAAGTAAATGGGACTGTATTTTTGGCGTTTAATCTTAGTTTGGCGATAGTTTTTTGTTATGAAAAGTGGTCGACGGGATAATAGAGAAGTACCCAAAAATGGCTTAGTTTTGTTAAATTTGTTTGTTATGTATTTTCATTTCTTATTAAAATATCGAAAATGGCAATAAAATTTTATTTTAGCACCGTACTTAATTTTTTTAAATGGCTCAAAAACATGGTTTAATAAACGTATATTTGTAAATATTTTAAAAAACATGCTTTTCCGCTCTCTAGAAAAATTTGTAAGATTCTACAACTGCCTTTGGCACCAACCAGTACATGATACGGAACATTTCCCTATTCAGATACACAGAAGAGGTTGGTCACAAACAAGAGTAATGCTAGCAACAATATTGTTTTAACTCTATAAGAGTTAGAAACAATAATGATATTAAATTCCCCGATTAGCTTAGGGCCCGATTACGGAACTTTTTCCTAGAAAAAAAAAACTGTAGAAGTCTTTTACATTTGTTTCGAATGAAGCTCGATCAACAAAGTATTAATTGATAATACAAACAACACTAATATTAACATGGGGGTAAAAGTTTGAATTTAAGTGTATATATTTGGAACCCCCCCCCAACCACTCACCAAAAAAAGAAAAAGAAAGTTACAGAAATGAATTTAAAATGGCGTGAAGCCACCCTTTCTGACATAAGAAATTGGCTGCGAACCCGATTACGAAACTTTCACTTAACTTAATAACATGTATCTAATAGCCCTGAGGACAATTCCCCTTCCCAGTTATACGGACCTTGGGGCTTTTTTTAAAAAGCTTGACGCAGTTCGGGTTGAAGAAGTTGAGATTTACTGTCAAATGACATAAACTACTATGAAAATAAAACTGGTGAATTATTATGCTGGTTTATGTATGTATTTAAAAAAATTGCATCTGATTACACTCTTTAGATAAATTACTCCTGTTTGCATTTAATAACAGATAAACGGCTTCCGTTTACTAAATTGTTTAAATATTGGGATGAGTTAGCGAGAGATAGATAGACGTGTAAACAAACGGGTAGACAGACGGGTAGAGAGACGGATAGCGACAGAGATAAGCTAACGGGTAGCGAGGCAGGTGCAAAAAAGGGTTGACAGAGGGGTAGTGAGATGGGTAGGGAGACGGGTAGCGTGGTGGATAGAGAGACGAGTACAGAGACGACTTGACAGACGGGTAGAGAGAGGGGTATATAGACAGACAGACGTGTTGATAGACGAGTAGTGTAACGGGAAGCGAGACAGGTAGAGACACGATTAAAGAGTCGGGTAGAAAGACAGACGGATACTGAGACGGGTATACAGAAGAGTAGAGAGACAGTAGACAGATGAGTTCGGAGAGAGACACAGCTAAGACATACGAGTAATTAGACTGGTAGACACGTTTGTAGCAAAATATGTTATCAATGTGGTTTGAAGTATACGAGTTTCTATAAATAGTTATACAAATAAACAAAGGAAATTTTTTTAATTCAAATATTAAATATTTGATTTAATATTTCAATATTTAATATTTTATTTTTTAATATTTTGTTTAGATATTTGTCACAAAGAAAATGTTGCAAAAATTAAATTAAATTTGCGTTAAACTACGCTTGCTAAAATACGCTATTGGCTGCAAATCTGATTATGTGACTTTAAAAATCTATATATTTAAAACGCTAAGCGATTTCTTTCGACAATCCGTGAGAACAAACTACTGCATCAAATTACATCATTCTTTTTTTAAATGAAAGATATTTCGACACAGATTTGTTATCGTGCATTCATTTCTTCGAAAATTTGATTAATTAGCCGTAATTTTCAATTAAACTTTTACTTCTGCTAATGACGTCATAATCGGAAAACCGAGGCTAACGAAAAAGACAGGCTACCGCGGTGCATTCTGCATATCTTTTTTTACAGACCGCGAGAGTGACGTGAAGCTCTTTTCGTACACCTGCATTGGTAGATTCGAGCATCACGTGATTCCGCCGGTCTGTAAAAAAAGATACGCGTAAAGTACCGCGGTAGCCTTTCTCTTTCGTTAGCCTCACGGAAAACGCCCACTGTTGCAAGGCATAGAGTTTACTCTCTGAACTCAGTACTCTCTGAACTCAGAGGATATTAAGAGAAATAATGAATATAAAAAGCTCGCGGCTTTTAGGCCGAATTTTTTAATTTGCAAGTTAAATTTTCCTAAAAATATTTATCCGCGTGTTTTCAAAGCGAATAAAACTTCATATTTATTATGACGTCACGTGAATATTGCCATTGGGTTTATTTTATCATTATGCATTATAACTTTGTTGATGCTATTTTTTCATTCCAATTAAATGCAAAATATATTTTTATTTGTATGCATGGTGTTTAAGCGTTAAAGTAACGGATATAACGTACGTGTGAAAAGTTTGCGCCGGTGAAAATCACGTTATGCTTACCTCGAAATGCATTTTAACATTGATAAAACTGAAGAGAAAAATGTGTTGGTTATGATTGTGTCAACATGACTTAATTTTAACTGATTTTTTCACTCATAATTATAAAGATTAGAATTGGAGCCGTCATTGGTTTCTTCATCTTGATTGCATACCTTGATTACATGTCACTAATTACTTTTTTTTTAATGATGGGTTAGAAGATTTCTTTTTTTAATAAATAAAATCACTAAAGTAAAGGATTTCAGGAAATTTAAAATGATTAAAAATAGTGTTATGGTAGAAAAAAAATCTTGAAATAATGATTGTATTTTTAGCTAGAATAAACAATGTAAGACTAATATTTCATAGGAATTATTTTGGTAATTTTATTATAAGTTCATTTAACAGTTCTTTATTAGCGCATATTTCTTTCCTTGTGAATTTCTCTTTCGATGTCAAAAAAACGGTTTTCAACTATTGGACGCCAGCCAAAATACAGTGGCAATTTTTAGAAATGTACAACGGTTGTGACAACAAACGGCGCTATCGCTTTAGCTTTTATCGCGGTTACATCACTTCTAAATACTCCAAATTTCTATATTTTACTACATTTTACAACATTTTCAATTTCAATTCTTACATCATCAATTAGAAAAAAAATTAGATTTCGATTGAAATTTATTTGAAAACTGCCGCTTAATTTAACGATTTTTTAAATAATTTTCAAGCATGAAAATTTTTTCAATTCTATCTTATCAATGACCACCAGTTTGCTTCAGAAATGTAAAAGAGCCCGTGGGAAATTTGCCACAATTAAAAATAGAATTTCCAAACCATCATAAAAAGTGAATAATAATAATAATAAAAACAGTAATCGATCATAAGATCAGATTATCCATAAGATGGAGCATTTTAGCGCTAAACAAAAATCTGTCAAAAAAAAAACTATTTTTAGTTTATGAACATAAAATTGATATGTTAATTCGTTGATGTGTATGTTCCATCAGATATCAGAATATGCTAGGAATTGTATTTTTACATTTTATTACATTTGCCAACTGTAAGAGGAAAAATATCCTCGACTGTGATGGAAAAGGGATAATCATCCTGATTATGTAAAGGAACCGAAGAAAAAATACAAATAAATTACACTTGAAAACATTAAAAATCTCCCTCATCGGCCGATTGATTTATTACTGTAAAAAAATTCTTCATCTTTACATAAAAACTGATTAGCTTAAAACAATGGATGCGTTTTAGAAGATATGGATTTGAAACGAACAATGATTAAAGAGGACATTTTAAAACTTTTAATTTAAACATTTTAAAACTTTTTTAAGGTCAAATTTCGACGGTGCTTTTGGGCAGATGCAATGCACATGCGCATAGGAGCTCATTCGGTTGCATTATTACAGGGGGGGGGGGAGAGATGTGTTCTTTATTTACTATGTTCTTTTATTTCCTGAATATGATATGACCGTAGGGATATACTATTTGTATATACTTCATAGGTCCATGAATTTTTTTTTCTTGCCGTGGGGAGTATGGCGACAATGTCAAACTAATTTGCATTACACAGTTGTTTACGGATTGTTTGTTGGGAGTTTGCATCGGAAATAGTACTGTATTTGACTGGGGAAAAAAAAACTTTAAAAATAAAATATTTGAAAGGCTGTTTCATACGCACCCCTTTTTAAATAATAAAGAAGCTTATTTTACTGATATTGTTATAGTATTTTATTCCGTCATATTTTGACGGGTTCCATCTAGTATCGTTTTAAAAGATCCGGCGGTTTTTTTTTTTTTTTTTTTTTTTTTAAGTTTTGAGCAATTCCCGCTTAAGAAAATGAGATTATTTGCCAAATGTTATAAAAAAATGCATATGAAAACATAACAGTATATGAATTTATATATGATATTTTGTAATTATATCATTTAATTTGCTATTTTTCATATGTTGTATCTTTATCTATCTCTTGTCTATCATATGCTGTATATTCACTTAGATTCTTGTTGATATCTTCTTTATATCGTAATTGTTAACTTTATGTTCTCAGCAATATCACTCAGACTAATCCCTTTGAGGGAAGTCCTAGTACAAATATTACTACAATATTAACACATTTGTGAAAAACACATCAATACAATTATCAGATAAGATTCGCAAACAAATAAACACAAAGCACGCCTTTGATATCTTGTGAAAGTGTCATCAAAAGAAGAAACATTATTTAAGACTGTGATACAATATATATGAAGGAAGGAAGGGTTCTTTTCCTACATTTCTGATTTCGCTAACGATGTTTAGTAGAAAAATCATATAAATTACATGGGATACTTTTCTGAGTGTGTGAAGAGTATTTTACACAAGTTTAAAATTTTAGTCATATTAAACTAATAAGCCAACAGAAAGTTTTTTTTTTTTTTTTTTTAAATAGTACTACTTATTTAGTTAGATTTGTTTAGAAATGTGCCTGAAAAATGCTTAAAGTTAATTTTTGAATGTCAAATATTAAGAACTATCGACATATCGGATGTAAACAATTGATTTATCGATATATGTATATATAGTTAAATATCCATGTCAATTTTCGATATTTTTATCCCGATGTATCAATATTTTGCTGTAGCCCCTATCTGACAACGGCTTGTTTGCAACGGCTGATTAAATTTTGTCAGCCATTGCAAAATACCTGACGTTCACTTCGTCACAGTTCAATCTATTGATTATAAACATCAGACTTTTCACACGGTATTTTTATCAGCTTTTCTTATTTCAACTGTAATCTAAAAACTGAACAAACCTGTCTTTATGAACAGGCTGGCCAATTCTTTAGTTTTTGAAATAGGAAGTCTACCTGACTTGTCGTAAGTTTGAATTTAGTTATCATCTGGCATTGTGTCGGAAATGTTTGAGAAATCTGGCCAATATTTTCGAAATTTTCTTCTAACTCTTAAAATCAAAAGTCTTTCAAGATGTCTCTCACGTTCTCACTGAGTTGTCTGCATGCCACTCAAACACAACTGACTGACAGACAGTTTTATAATTTTGTGTGTATGATTTTTTTGTATAATTATTGGCTAAATTATTTGCATAATTTCTACTTCTCTTTTTTTTCTGCGTTAACTAGAAATCTGTATGTTTCGATGTACAGTTTAAATATCCTAGAAAAAAAAAACACGGTACAAATGTATAATATACTTTCTTCAAAACTAATGTTTGCTCATAACTTTTTTTCTTCAAAGTAATGATACAGTACCAGAGATCTGATTAGGGAATTTTTGGGTTTTAGAAAAGACCCTTCACAAAAATTCTCATCGTAAAACAGGACCCTTCACAAAAATTCTCATCGTAAAACAGGATCTTTCACAAAATTTTTCATTTCAAAACAGGACCCTTCACAAAATTCTTCACCTTAAAAATAGACTTTTCACAAAACTTTTATACCTCCAAACTGAACTTTATCATCAAAAAGTTAAATCTGACCTGTCACAAGCAATTAAAGTCATCAAATTACATATTACTTAGCTTTTTTTACACATGAGGATAGATACACAGAAACCCGAATATAACTAGATTTTCAAATTCACAAATTTATGACTATAATTTTCACAAACATAAACAACTGTTCACAATTTCTCCAAAACAGGACCCTGTGAGAAAATCTGCACAGACCCCTGAGTACAATATCATCACTTTTTTTTTTTTTTTTTTAAAGAAAGGTGTTTCACGTTTACAGTACATTAATAGATTTAGTCTAATATTCTGTTTCACTAAAATAATTTTCATCAAGATTTTCTTGAGTTGTGATAATCACTTTGTTAGTTACCTAAATAATGATGATAAATCTTGAACTATTTTAAAATTTTGTTTATGAGTCATTAAAATTTAGTACATTTTCATAAGGGGGTGGGGAAGTGGTTTGTTAGAAATTGATTTTGTATGAATAATTTTAACAATTTTTCATGTAACTTTATTATAGTTAAAAAAAAACAACAACTAGATATTATATTACATCAAATAATCATAGGTCATAAAAAATTATTATTGAAAAAAAAAGGGGTGGGGGGAGGTGTACTGTAGTTTTCGTTTTTTACTTCTTTTTCCCCCTCCACTACCTTTTTTTTTTTCGCAGAAAACTTCGAACGTGTGTAGATATCTTAATCAAGAAGAAACATTTTTATTTAATATATAAATGTTTCTAAAACATTCCAAATTATACCAACAGACGTATGAAGTCGCATCATTTCAACAGAGATAAGGCTTCTTCTATAATTTTTGAGGAATTCTCAGTTATTTTTATTTATGAATCTCAAGACTATTTGAAAAATATTTTGAGGTAAAAGAAAAAGTAGCTGTTTGAATGTGTTATCTGTTTTTCCTTTTTATTTTTCATAGGAGCAACTTTTTTTACGTTTTTAAATTTCCGTAAAAAATATCCGTTTTTTAGGTGCGTTCGTAATTATATAAATACGTAGCACCTATAGTCGTCGCTTGGTCCGTCCGTCTGTCTGTCTGTCCGCATATAACAACGCAAAAACTACCCAACCAAATGGTTTGCAATTTAAAATATATTATCTTTGCAGAATTTTGTCGAGACATTTCAAATTTTATTAAAATCGAATCAAAACTTTAGGAGATATTAATAAAAATATTTATTAAGAAATTTGATTTTTTTTTTTTAAATCGGTGCTTTTTTGTTATAGGAGCTTCCGATGGATGTTTAATCGTCAAGCGACCGAGATACTTATTTTATGACAGAAATTAATCTGCAGACGATATAATTCATTTCACAGAATTAAAAATCATCAAGATCTGAATATTTATATAACTAGCTGATACATATATATATCTGAATATTTATATAACTAGTTAAGATATTTGTATGAACAGTGTCATAAAATATATACTTAACTAGCTGTTTAACTCGTTCTACGCACGGGATATCATGAATTTAATTCTAAATCGTGCGTACGAACGCCCCTCGTTTGTAACGTTTGACGCACAATTTCCAACTTGTTATTATATATATACTACAAAGTAACGTTAGTCTGGAATATTTTTTTTGTTGAGATAAGCACATTAAAATGATTCGAGTAAATAAATCCACCCTTGTTGGATTGGGTTATTTCGAGGGTGAAGGGTGGAGGAGGGTGACTGCATAAGTTTCATGAAAATAATATTTGTCTTCTATACCGAATGAGATGTGAACTGTTTACTGATGAATATATGACCCTGACAGAAATAGTTGAAAAAGAAAAGTATAAATAAAATGTATTAAATACAAATTTATGAAATTTCCCGCTCCCCTCCGAATAAAATAAATTAAAATTATTTTTTGTCTTTCATTACATTTTTTTGCCCTTTTTAAAGGTTTGTCGCCTGCTTGTCTAGTACTTAAGAGGCTACTTCACTCACTCGAAAACACCCGCTCGCTAATGTTAATCCTATGGAGGAAATATTTTAAGATATCTCGTTCGAATTTCAATATTTTTAAATTATTTTTTTTTGCATTGGATAGCTGAAGTCGATCTCTATGCAGGTCCTTTTTTACTTTCCGATTTTGGTTGCAGTTTTGTTTATTGGGGATACTTTCACTTTCGAAACCGGTTCCGAAAATGTAAGTATCTTTTTAAATGAAGCATTGCACATTTAATTACCCATACAACACCGCCATTCCTCCATACACTAACATCTACCCTTCCAACCGTTCTATTGTTTTTTTTTTCATTTTATTTTATTTAAAAATTTTTAAGGTTATTTTTTATTTTTTGCAATGTGTTAATCAGTATATTTGTCCAAACAACACCCCCCTCTTCCATACTCTAACATCTACCGACTAATATATATATATATATATATATGTGTGTGTGTGTGTGTGTGTATACATACATACATACATACATACAGAAATGTCTTTCAAACCCTGTGCATCTAATTCTGTGACCGTAGTTAATTTTAATTTCAACTTTACTTATTGCGTTCCGTCCCTATCGTTTTTTTTTTGTTTTTTTTGTTTTTTTTTTTTTGTGTGTGTGAAAGAGTTTGTAATGTATAGTTGTTGCTATTGGTATGTATGGTATAATAAATATAATTAAAGCATTTAATTTTTTTCTGAAGGAACTAGGTTACTTAATTCCATGTTATGTGATCTATGTGAAAACGCCTATACTTAAAAAAAAAATCATTTAATGTGCTCACTTGTTTATTATTTTATGTCTGCAGTTATAGAAATACCTTTTTTCTTACGAAATGCTTTTTAAAATACAGTTTAAGAGTATCTGAAAGAAGGGCTTGGCCGTTATGCGTAATTAAAGAGCTATCCGTCTTTGTATTTTTTTCTGCATTCACCACAGTGGATAGTGTCATCCAAAACGCCATCCTTTCAGTGAAAATTAGTATCTCACACAGAAAAATCATTGAGTCAGAAAGAAATTTAATCTTTGGGTGTATGGTGTCCCCCTGTAAAAAAAAAATGTGGAAAGGAAATACCCGTTTAGAGCTGTTTGTGTGAATGACCGTGTGTGAGGCAGACCAGAGAGAAAAAAAAAAATGTATACTTGTTTTTCACCTGGCCCACTCTTGGCGGCTTATCACGTGAAAATAAGGGGAAGGTCGCGCCTCAAGGTTAGGTCGTTAGATGAACAGGAAGCCGGGGCGCCTAAATTATTGTATAAAACAAAGCCCTTCTCCCTTTAGAGATTTTCTACTAACGATATTTTCTTATTCTGAAAATATTTAGTACTGGGCGTGTTTCTGGTTAGTTCTCGATAGATTTTATATTAATATCTCCTGATGATATCGATGCCTCGAGAGTTGCTCAAAGATAAATTTTAATCCTGAATCAGAAATTTTATCTGAAGTCCAGAAGAAACCGTACCCGAACCGAACTCGACAAAAGTTTTCGTTAACCGTGACTCAAACCCGACAAAATATAATTTTCGTCAATCCGTATTAGACACTTCAACTCGAAACTGACCAGAAATAAAAGAAAATGCATCCATATTTTAACACAATTATGGAAAATAGTCCATAATGATATCTCTAATATAAATTTCAACTTTTTTGTAGAAAAATGAAAATATATATCGATTTATTCAAATGTATATTGTTTTTCTTTTGAAACAATACTCTGGATTTTCTTTTGGAAAATCGGGCTAAGCCGAACCTAGCCCGCAAGAATCAAAACCCAAACAAAAACAATTAGTCAACCCACGCAAGTCTCTAAGGTAGGTTTAAGCAGAACAGTCATGGTAGTTATGCCTCTTTTAACATCGCTTGAACCAAAAAGAATATTTCACAAAATATAACACATTTGGTATGTAATGGAAATATGTATTAATATTGGAAATAAAATGCATTAAGTGTATCACCCCACCCCCTTCAAAAATTTGAGTCTTGGGATCTGCTGAAGAACTAAAAATTCGATTATTTAACCAAATCGTGAATAAAGACTGCCTCCCAGATAATTCCCTTTTCCTCTTAAAGTCCCCTTTTTAGAAAAAGGTTCCTTCAGTCCACTTTTATGGGATTTAGTCCCCTTTTAGTGACTGGGAAAAGTTTTTAAAAAATTTACTATGTGAAAAAATCGTTGCAAAATGCAAAAAACTGTAAAAATCGCTAAAAGCTCAAAAATCGTGGAGGACAAAATTTACTATAGAGGGCTAAAGTATTATAACCGGAATACTTTCACGAAAGTCAAAAAATCACCGCGGAATGCAGAAAAAACGTTAAAAAATGCATTAAAAATCTCATAATCATTCAACTTGCATAAAAATTAGCAAAAAATTCAAAAATCGCTGTATGAATTCCAAATAAATTTTGTTGAAAATAGGCCAAATTTTATTAAACTAGGTTAAAAGATAGAAACCGGATTCTTTTTACGAATGTCAAAAAATCGCTGTAAAATGTGAAAAACTTTTAAAATCGTATTAAAAATTGCGAAAAATTATAAAATCGCTGTATAAATTCCGAATACATTTTATTGTCAAGAGTATTGTATTTACTATATTAGTCTAAAAAAATTGAAACCGGATTCCTTTTTACTAATGGCGAAAAATCCCCGCGAAACGTATAAAAATAAAAGAAGACAAAATTTAGTATAGTATACTAAAACATTATAACCGGAATTCTTTTATAAATGCCAAAAATCGCCTCGGAACGCGAAAAAAATCCGCTAAAAATCAGTAAAAATTCAAGTCGGAAGACACAATCGCGGAAGGATAAAATGTTATTACATTAAGGCTAAAAGTTTGAAACTGAATGTCAAAAAATGTGGGCCTTTAATACGAATGGGAAAAAAAAATGCTGCAAAACGTTAAAAAAAAGGGGGAGGGGCTGAAATTTGCTGGAAAAGTTCGTGAATACTTAAAAAAAGTAGCTATACAAATTCCAAATACACTTTATTAAAAAGAGGGGGGGGGGGATTCACTACATTGGGCTAAAATATTGAAACTGTGTTCCTTTTATTAATGTGAAAAAATTGCCGTAAAACGTAAAAAAAATATGTATGCTAAAAATTACATGAAAAGTTTTAAAAAAAATCCCAAAATTAACATTAGAAACGCGTACTTTCCTGCGAAATCTTGTAGCTCTACGTACAACGGTCCCAATCACACAAACTTCTATATTTATTATTATAGATGTAGTTTTTGATTTTGACGGAGGTACATCCTAGCTATTAAAAGAAATCATAATTAATATTTCTTCTTCTTCTTCTTCTTTTTTTTTAATACTTTCTACAATATTATTTATCAGAAAAAAGTATTAGAATCATGAAAAAAATATATATATATTTTAATGGATTTGCACATTTTAGGTCGGCCTGAATACGATTTGACAATTTTTGGAAAATTTCTCTCTGTGTGTGATACAAATTTAGTAGCCATTTTATCTCAAAAGCTAAAGCATAGAATTTCATCAAATGCCTTATTTAATTAGAGGTGTTGATTCACATACAGGTTCTGATTAGGTTTTGGTGTATAAGGCCCAACAGGTAGCATTGCTATGCTACATTTTTCACAATTTACATGATAGCTAGCTCTCAGCATCTCTGGGGTGAAATTTTATCATACTTCACATTCACTTAACCCTTGACATAAAATGATGCTGATTAAATTTTGGTGTATTTCGCACAACAGGTGGCACAACGGGGTCGCCTTTTTAACGATTTCCATGGTAGCCAGATTTCGAAATGTTTGGAATGAAAATTCATCAAATGTAACATGTAATATGAGTATGAATAACTGTTGATTGAATATTGGTTTGATCACAGTATTCTTTTACCGATGAACGTTATAGCTTGTCTCAGCTTCTATTGTGTAGAAATAAACTAAGTTTTATGTTTAACACATGTATAGTTAGTTATTAATATCAATCTAATTTTAATATTCAACATGAGGTGCTGTTTTTCTGTATTATTTTTATTCACTGATTACTCCATGTTAATTCTAAGAAATTCACTATACTTTGTAACTGTTTGTTAATGTGTAACTCCGCTAACAATTGATTGATTTAATATTTTCTTAGATGTATTAATTTTTACTGTTTATATTTTATTACAAATTATTTTTTGCTGTTCTAAATATTAATAAAGTAACAATTTGAATTAAAAGTCCAGGCTCCTTTAAGGAGAATTATCAAGATGAGTGCCAAATATTGAATACTTTATATCTTCTTGCAGTAGGAGATAGTTAAATATCCCACCTGTGTTTAAATAGAACTGTGTATATTGTTTAATGATATCTTTATAAATATAACCAACTAACATATTTTCTGGAGAAATATTTAAAAATATGCTTCCTATTTAGGCAAACTCGGTGCTGAAATTTTAGACAAATGGTCCCTTTTTAGTCACTTTTTTAAATATAAATGGTCTCTCGAAGTCCCTTTTTTAATATAAATGGTTCCATGAAGTCCTTTTTTAAATAAAAATGGTCCCCTTCCCCCCTTTTGAAAGATCAAAATCTGTTGGAAGCCCTGAGACTTCGAAACATGGACCTAAATACCAGCTCCGCACATATTTCTACATAGTGAATTATGAATATCCAGTATAAACAATACTCAGTATTTGCACAAAACTAAACATAATATGCGTTTGCGAATGGTTGTTTAATAATAACAAATGTCACTTAGAATAAAAATAACTATTTAAAAAAGTTGTTTTACGAAATAAAAATTTAATAAATTTAAGCAAGAATCTTGGTGAGTTCCACTGAATTTGTTAGAGTGCAATTCGAGATATAGAGAAAACAACTCATTACAAGGCGTGGGAATATGTAAGAATCTAACAATATTTTCTTATTTTAGTGATAGTAAAGAAGAAGAAAATACAATCTCTGCATTTTTAAGGGGAGGAATTCTGTAAATCTCTTACTAAATATTAAAAAAGTTTCTGTAAGAAAAAAAAAAAAAAAAAAAGTGGAATTTTTTTACTATGAAACTTTTTTGATGGAGGATTATATTAACTTTTTTTTGTTCTATTATGTAATCTTAGCATTGCAGTCACATGCTGTATAAAAATGTTCCCTAAATTTTGTTATAGATAAAGAAACTGTAATAAATACTACTTTTATTTTTCTTCCTAAAATAAAGCGAACTTATGGTACGATTAATTTTCCTTTCCATTTTTATTTTAGTTTGTAATCCCGTAAATTAACTTTCGTGTCATATTTCTCACTGATAATAAATGTCACTGATTTAAAGAGAAAGAGAGAAGGAGAAATGATTATTATCGTCTTTTTGAACTCTAAATAGCCTCTTTCCACAAATAAATGTTTCTAAGTTGAGACTTAGAGAAATTTCCGGATTGTAAATAAAAAATCTCGCTCCTCCACACCATGTCTGACTTTTGTCTCGACAGAGATTAGCCACGTAGATGGACAGTTGTTTCGCCAAAGTCCATTTAATACACATCTCCATTTTTTGCTTTTTCATTCTTCTGAAATTGCTTCAATAAAAGGAAACTTCGTGGAAAGGTGTATATATATATATATATATTCTCGTTAAGATAAGGATACGAAAGGATTAAATGTTTTATGAACTGTAAAAATGTTTCGGAATTAATAGATTTTTGTTAAGTTCCGCCTTTTCTTTTCTTTAAAGTCTTGTAAAATATATATGGAAACAATGAAGTTTTGAAGTTCAGTGAAATTTCTACATTGTTACTCCGTAAGTTGTTAAAATTTATCATTTTTATTTTTTACAGTTTTAAATTTTCAATTCAGTTTGCATAGAAATTTGTGATTCTATTTGAAGACCTTAGAATAGAAGGAGTTGTTATATAACAAAAATTAAATTGGGAGAAAATGGAAGTGAAACCTTTTTGTTGTAAATTTTATTTATTTGTTTTCTTTTCGGCAACATGATTAAAATGTTAAAATGCTAGCAGGCTAAACGCTCTCGGAAATACTTATTAACATTTAATTTTTAATTATTAATATATATATTATTTAAATCATTAAATAAAAAATAAAATAATAATAAAATATAATGTTTCATATCTTCATGACCAATCAGAATATAGGTATTTCAGTTTTATCCAGTGGTCGGAAAATTATTTTTGTAGCGAACTACAACTACTTTATCAAAAATGTAGTTAACTACACTTACTTGTTTTAAAAAGTAGCGACTACAACCTACTTTTCAAAAGCAGTCGCTACTTCGCTATTTTCAGATTTTGTCAAAGGATTCAATCTACACTCAAAATTGGGAACACGGATGAAGTAATATAATATGAATCTTTAAAACTTTAGTTTTGACAAAAAAAAAAAAAAAATTTTTTTTTTATTTATTTAACTATTGTATTACATAATTTAGGACAAAAAATTTTAAGTTAAAAAAATTTTTTTAGAACACCCAAGTCATTTTTACAGCATATATAAAATTTACCCAACTGTGGAACCGCCGAACTTTCAAAAACTCATGGAATGGGGTTAAACAAGGATAGATATGAGTGAAACCAGAAGTAACATAAGCTTCGTGGCCAAATAATAATAATAATAATAATATAATAATAATAATTTATTTATTTATTTATTTATTTATTTATTTATTTATTTAACATGATTGTAAATATTTTAAATTAACTTTGTTGTAAATGCATAGAGAATTGAAAATATCAAACGCAAAAAGCGAAAGCAATTCCAAAACAAGAGAGAGGGGAAAGAAGTAAATACTCTTTTGACTTGAGAAAAATGATAATAAAATAAAATAAAATAAATAAATAAAGACATTTTGTTTTATGGAAATACACTTCACTATAGAAAAAATGCTCTTTTGTAAAAGTTAGGCTTCCATTGTGCATGTTAGACACTATTAGCTTTAGAGCATTTCATACTCTACACGCTGGAATAAAGCTTAAATAAGTTGTAACATAACACTTTCGGATCCGAATTTTTAAAAAAATTTTGGAGAAAGATATTTTTACGTGAATAATATTAAAAGTAGCGATTCAAATCGCAAAAGTTAAGTTTTACTGAAATTTAACAACAAACATTAAATTTAACATTTACAGAAAACTAATGAATATAATTATGACAAAGGATGTGAATTAATTTTCACTTTGCGAAACAACGCATAACCAGCAGAGTGAAAAATCTGTCCAGACCGGGGATCGAACCCAGATACCCTGGTATAGCGCACCAAATGCTTTACCATTTAAGCCATCTGGACGACATCCAGTCTGGCATTATTCACTTATAACTTAGCAAGGCTGCAACTTCGCAGCGCAAGATGGAATGTCATACATGAGCGAGCACATTGCTAAATTATAAATGAAAAATGCTAGACTGGATGTCGTCCAGATGGCTTAATTGATAAAGCGCTTGGTGCGCTATACCAGGGTATCTGAGTTCGAACCCCGGTCTGGACACATTTTTTCACTCTGTTGCGGTAATGCGTTGTTTGGCAAAGGGAAAATTAACCCTAGAATGCTACCCATTCGTCTCCTGGACGAAGCTTATAACAAATAATTCTTCAGAAATTCTTCGGTACCAGTATTTTATTACAGAAAATCTCTACTTAAAAAAAAGGACGTTTTTTTTAAGCAGAGATTTTCTGTAATAAAATACTGGTAACGAAGAATTTCTGAAGAATTATTTGTTATGAGCTTCGTCCAGGAGATGAATGGGTAGCATTCTAGGGTTAATTCACATCCCTTGTCAGAGTTATTAAATTTACGCACCGTTTGAGTCCTGCTGAAAATTTAATAGAAATTTTAAATATTATTATTTTGCGTACTTTTTAAAATTAATTAAATTTTTTTGTGACAATAGCCTAAGGAAGAATTTTTGAAGACGTTTTGAAAATGCGGTGTTTCATAATTAAGCAGACATAACAATTTTTTTTTTAATACTTTTTATATTTTATCACAAATTATTCGTTTGGAAAAGTAACCCCTTATTTTAAATTTAAAGAGTGAAACATAGGTCTGAAATAAAAGAATCACCAACAGTGTAAAGAGAACTAAGCAATTTTTTTATTTAATTTATTATTACTAAATGCTGAAGCATAAATGAAGTCATAATATTAAATCTATAGACATATACTATCATTATTATATGCAGATAATAGCAAAAATATTTAAGACAAAATAATACTGAATGAAAATAGATGTACTATTAATAGGACGCCGGGCACGAATGGGTTAAAAAAGTACCTTTTTTTTCAGTTTTACTAAATATATAAATATTTTGGATTTGTTGAATTTATTATACACGTTAGAATAAAATTTAAATTGTTGAGAAAATCTTTACGTGCTATACATTCTGCTAAGCTCTTGTTCATTGGTATTCCTCAATCTCATTTTGTTGCTTTACCTTTAAAACAAGTTTCCCTGCACGAACATTATTACCGCAGCAAAAATTAGATTCTCGTAACAATAATATTTAAATAACTTTCAACTCCATTTTTTTTTTTTTTTTTAACTATACACGCAGACATCGTCTATTTATAGAAGAAAAGAATCTTTCAAAAACTAATAAAGTATTTTTCCTTTGTTGAAACCGAAGTCACAAATAATAATAATAATAATAATAAAAGAAGTTTCATAAACGAACCTCTTTAAGGCATCCCACTCCTCTCAACTCAACTCCTAAAATTATTTTTCTAAGAAAGAGTCTCCGAAGAAGAGGGGATACTTTTTTTTTCCCCTTTTCTGGAAGCGGATTTAAAAAAGAGTTCCACATTTATTCTTGATTGGAGGGCCGCTACGTGAGAAATTTATTAAGAGCCACTGATTGTAAGAGGATAAAGAAAAGATGTAGCATTTTTTACCGCACTGGACAGAAAGCATCATTTCCTTTATGGTGACAGCTGGAAATAAATTTGTCTTGTAACGGTAATAGTTGTGTTTACTTTAAAAATAAACGTTTGTATTTCTTGAGTCATTGTTGTTTTGCCTTTTTACTATGTTTTTATCTCTCAAATTGCAGCTATTGAATTTTGTGGATTCTTATTGGGTTTTTTAGTATGTAGGAGAATGGTATAGTAAATTGCATCTGGCAGGTTTAAGAATGGTTTTAAACGGTTACATGTTTGCCATATATGTAATTTTTAACGATGTAGGCTATTACTTTTGACTTTTGTATGTTTGAAAGGAAAATTTTTTATCAGCAGAATGTGCTTTTAGCATTTTACATGTTACTGCACCTTACATGCTGTAGATTATAATGTAAGCTGAGCATTATTAGAATTTATTCTAAGATTTAAAAATATTTATACATTTAAAAATTTTTATTCTTTATAAGTATTGTAATTTATTTAATGAGGGGATATGCTTAATAGCACTCCCCTTATTTAATATGATTTCAGAATGTCAAAAATGTTCATAAATGTATATATTGTTCCAAACGACTTCTTAAATGAGTTGTACCTCAATTTAAATGATGGTGTAATTGGAGACACGAATGTAAACTAGTATTTGTAGCCATCACAAAACTTTCTTCTATATAAATAAAATCGCCCGCAAACATATTTAAATGACAATCTAATCGTTCTGGAGATATAAGCTATCGCGGAAAACGTGAAGAAGAGCATAGCAGCGGCACCTGTTGGGCACTATACACTCAAACCTAATAAGGATCAAGTATGTCAACCTTTAACTGAATATAAAGTACTAGTTTTTGAGATATAGCTATAGATATCTCGGAAATCGTAAAAAATGCAGCATAGCAGCGCATCTTGATGGGCGATTTACACCAAAACCTAATCAGCTCCAATTAGGTCTAGTTGAATTTCAAGTTTTATTAAATTCCGTACATTAGTTCTTGAGATAGAGCACCAACAAAATTTGTGCTACATACAGACAGACTCACGGGCACAGTCAAATCGTGTTCAGGACCTTCTAAAGCGTATACATCAGTCCAATACTTTTTCGTAAAGATAGAAGAACGTATAAGTGTTGTCATTTATTTTTATTTTATGTATAAAGGTGTTATGAATTAATCTCATCTTATGACACTAAGATACTAAAGATATTAATTATTATTGAAGATATAAGAAGCTATTTTTTAATACTTAATACTTTTTATATTTAATAATTTAAATAATTTTGAATATTTAATTACTAAATGTTAATACATTTTTCTGAGAGAGTTTAATAGCACCTGCTATAACATTTTAAACATGCTACCAAGAAGAAAATAAATAAAATAAATATCCAACTTTACAAATAAATATCCATTTTACTTGAATGTTTTCGAAATTTTATTTTCATTTCATAATACATTCTTCCACTCGTGCCTTCGATTGGAATCATGTATAGACTGTATAGATTCTCTCTAGACTGAGAATGGAAGTATATATTTATACACTTTATAAATTAACTATTCTACAACTACAGCGATGATATTGAAATAAACAAATAGAAGTCATTAAAATTTTACAACTGTCTTGAAAAGTTTCTATTTCAAACTTTCTCTCTTTCTTTCTTTTTGTTTCTTGTTTCAAGGGAAATAGATATTAAGGAAGCACATTAAGCTATCTTATTAAGACTTTTTCTCCGATAACCAAACACCTGCAACGTAATAGCGCGATATTTATTTGCTCTTCTTTTTCGTGTTGAAAGAAGATGCTAAATTATGTCGAGGTTGGGTCACACTGGGTGCGATCCACCCACATCCGTTCATCTGGTCACCCGAAAAATTGAAATGCCGAGGTCGCAGTACGATTGCCTTCTATGGTAGGGTGGTTGGTGAGAGATAGACAGCATTTGGGTCATTCGTTTTGCTCTGCATTGCATAACTCACCTTTTGGGCTTGGCAGCTGCGAAAGTTCAAAGGGTTGGGCATGAATCGCTTATGATCGGCTTAGGCTTAGATTATCGATTTTGGCGAAGTAAGTGATGGGTCATTCATTATTCATGAATATTTTTTAACATTGTGAGTAATTTTAAACATCTGGATTCGACTTTGATTTTTTTTCATACACTCAATGATGTAAACAGGTTTTTGTTTCTGGGAGGGGGGAGGGGGTGAGCAGCAATCACTTTATGCGAGGCTAGGGAAGTAGAATAAATTGTTCCTAAAATTATGAAAAAAAAAATTCGCAATTAATAATATAATAAAAAAGCAAATAGTAACAGGATTTAAAAAAAGAGATTCATTGTTTTTGAAAAGTTTTGTAATAGCTTAAATATTTTAGCATACATAATACAACGGGTTTATTTCTTCTAATTTTAACTCGCTGATCCCCAGAAATCTCTTTGCGAAGCCTCCAAGGATTTTGTGGACCCCAATTCAAAAAGACACGCTGTCTAGCATATGTACTTGGTTATACTTTTGACTAAACTATTTCTTCTAAAAATATTCTGAATGCATGTTGCTCTCTGGCAGTTTACCAATGAATTTTTAAATTATTTCATGTATCTAAACATACCACGTTCTTGCTAAAAGCACAAAGTTCTGATATTTTATACTTCTTTTTCCCGCTTTTTTTCGATAAATCTAAAAAAATGTCGATGTTATCCGTAATGTTTCTTTGAAATCCTTTCTGTCAAAATGTCAAACTTTTGCTCTTCCGTATTTTCGCTACGTAGGCTTAACTAAAATATCTTTGAACGCAACAAGAATTTCGTTTAATTCTAGAATATATATATATTTCTTTATAAAAGAGAGAGAGAGAAGAAAAAAGAAACTACATCTTATTTTTTTTCAGTTAGATTTTCAGAGCCTCTAGCTAGTATGTATACTTTTTATCTTGAAAAATGTTCCCTGTATTGTATAAAATGCTATTTTATAGTTTTTCATGTAGGAAGCAATAAATTCCACTTTTTTTCATTTCGGGAAAGGTAATTTTTATTTATTCGATGTCATTGTCACTTTCACAGTTGGTCATGAAAATATTGTTACAAGAAAACTGGCGAAAAGGAGCTTCAAGATCTTCGAAAAAAAAAAAATCGATAAAGAGGTTCGTTTAGCGCATTTAGAAAGATTTTTGGCGTTTTTATTGTTTTATTTCCACTTGACAATTTATTTTATTTTATTTATTTAATTTTTTTTTTAATTTTTTGTGTGTGTGTATGTGTGTGGATTTTTTTTTATCTTTTTGATTGAAAAGTTTGCTTTTAATCGACCCGTTTATACCGATATACACACGAACATTCTTTTATCTTATCCTTAGGCCAAAGTTATAATGTCTAAACACATATCTTTTTTGTTTTCTTTCTTTCTTTCATTTCTTTTTCTTTTTTAATTGACCGAAAAAAAGGCCTTTTATTAGATCCGTGAATACACGTTATACAACACACTTTACCAAGAATAGTCATGTATAATATGAATATTTTTTAGCGTACGTGGGGGTACCACGTAATATATACGTGGGTGTATCGGTGTATAAATTTTGCCCGGTATTCGAATGTATACCGGGTATATAAGGGTTGAAAAAAAAAACTTTTTTTTGATCGGAGTGGGGGGGGGGGGGGGTACAAAACCCCGTGAAAACGAAATTACTAGGGAAAAAAAAATCCATTCTAGATACACCGTCTATTGAAATTGTAATTGTATTCTTTTCGCCAAATCAGTGAAATTTTTCCATTTAAGGATTGATCTGTTATAGATAGTTTTCACAAGATTTTACTGTATATCTATGCATAATTGTTGCCTTTCTTTTTCTTCCGTTCATACACTCTTTCTTTTTTTTATTGACCGAATAGAAGGCTTTTTTACTCTAACCGTGCATACCCGTATACGTATTAATTTACTTCTAGCTTATGCTCATGCAAAACTTGCACATTAATACCATTTTATATAATACAGTAAAGCGTCTAAAATTGGAAATATGACGGAATCCTTCCTTAAACGGAAATTTTTTTATGGTCCCTAATACCATACAATTACACCTGTTAAGACGATATCCTCTTTACAGATATTTTTCCCCTTTTCCTTACGATTTCATTTTCACATGTTTTATTACAAATGCACAAATAGCCCCTTGTAAATTTTAGCAGTATATGTGGATATTTGTCTGTTTATTCCGTTTGCCCTCCAATTTGCAAAAAAAAAACATCCAGATCAATTTATTTTTTCGAAATATATATACTTAGTATATTTTTGTAATATTCACAGTTTATAATTAGAGCGCATCAAAGTGTGCGTGGGGTGTGTGTGTGTGTGTGTGGGGGGGGGGTAGCCAAGAGTGATCATTGCCGCTCGTAAAATTCTATAATAATCCACTGGAATTTTAAAAAACCGAATCACTTCACCATCAGAAAATTAATTGATACTAATGTTTAACTTTTTCAAAAATTGTCAAATTGAAAAGGTATTTTTAAAAATTTTTTAAATAAATATAATGAAATTTTTTACTGAAATAAAAATATAAAAAATTAATCCCTTTTGGATAATTCTTAAAATTTAGGAACTATTTGAAAACGTAATAAGTATCACTATTTTATATCCTTAGATAATTTTTTTATATCTCACCATTTATTATTTAATATAAACTAGTTCACGACTGTCGTTGATATCAAAATTTTTTAATTAATTCAGATTGTATCCTTCATACAAAATAGCTATTATCAAGCATTCCAGTGGTTGTAAACTATACGCGTGATCGAATATTTATGTATTAATGGAAAATGTTGTTTTAAATCTTTCAAAAATTTTAAAAATATATCTGAACTTAAATTATGCATTATTTATTAAACATGAACTATTTTGCATTTGTATGATATCAAAATTTTAAAATTAATTCTTAAGGTATTCTTTATACAAAATATGCTCTTCTCTAGGATTTATTTGCATTAGAAAAATATTGCAAATATGATCGCCTATCTCTGTATTAATTAATGATCCCTGAAATCCTGTTGTGTATGTATGTTTAATGCTCTCTGGTACGTAATGAAAAGGCTTTTGTAGCCAGATTTGTTCCTCCAGTTTTCGCCCATAATATCTCTCCCGTAATCTCTCTAGGACTAGCTTGTTTGAGACAGGAAGTGATTTGTAACAATGGGGGCTTGCGCTAAAATTCTCCATGCAGCAGTTTTAATCTCCGCTTCACGAATCGACCACCGCCTCTCTCCTCTCGCGCCTCCCCTCCTTGTACACCGTTTGCGCTTTATGATCTAACATTAATGTCACGACAAAATTTTAGATATTGACTTCGTTCCCAAAAGGCGGCGTTTTTCTTTGAAAGTTTTCATTATGCTTCTGCCGCCTCTTTTTACTTAAAAATAAATAATAATAAAAGACAAAGTGTAGCAACAATGTGTAAATTTTAAAAATTAAAGCTAAAACAAATTTTACTAGAGCTTTTCATGTCCAGAATTTTACAAGTTTTTTTTTCTTCCGCATTATATATAAGGGACAATATTTCTTTTTTCATTCATATCATAGAAAAATTCGTAACTATATAATTTGAACAAATTTCCTCTTCAAATTTATTATTATTATTATTATTATTATTATTATTATTATTATTATTATTGGATCTGTTTTTTGTCTTTTTTAGATATCCAATTAAGCTTTCCAAATGAATATAGGCTCAACTTTAAATAGACTACATTTCTAAACATTATAAGTAATATAATCTGTTTGAATATAATTAACAGTTTTAATATTTAAAAAAATGTGTTCTAATTAATGAAAATATTTGTTTTTTAATTCCGTTAAATTTATTTAACTTTTGTCCATGAAAAGCGTAACCTTCATTAGTAGAAATGTACATTTATTAGAATAAATGAAAAGATCTGCGTCCACCAGAAAGAAATATTAATCTGTATAGCAAAAGCACTCTCAAGAAAATAAATCTGGTTGGTGCCGCTTCGATTCTGTCATCACATGTTTAGAATTTAAAGCAATAACCTGAGATTTTGAGAAGTGTACTTTTAATTTGCAACTTCTCTTACTCTCATTTTATTTTTTATATATTAATTTAAAGATAAAATTTACTTCAAATTTTATAGCAATAGTTAAAGAAGTTTATATAAGCAACAAATATATTTTTTGTATACAGTTATTGAGGATAAAAAATTATTAAATGTACCATATTTTTACTTTTTTAAGCTCCAGATGCAATTTTAAAAGGCTGTATATTTATTTAAAAATTTAATATTGTCACGGTGTTTCAAACTTTATAGAGATTACACATATGTTTAAACAATATTGCTGTTACTTGGTTCAATCTGTTTCTTAAGACGAAAAATAGCTTGACAAGCTCACGTAAAAATTGACTTTTACCATAATATCTGTCTAAGATCAGAAAAAATGTTTCTTCGTTTAGTAGCTGCCGTTTATACGAATCTCTTGTTAATCTATTCAACCTCGTTGAGGAACTAACAGCAAAATTCTAATCAAAATATTTATTTAAAATAAACCAGCTGATTTATTAGATCGAATTCTAGTTTACAGCACGATTAATTTAAACAGTGATTATTGTATTACTGTATTTATTTTTTAGATTTTATATATGTGTTTATTTTACTAACATATAGTTGCCAACATACTAATACTCTTCAGTAAAGCAGTGTTAATTTTATCCAAATCAAATAAACATGCTTTGAAGAAAATTTATTTTTAAAAAAATCTTGTTTCTATGTGGTGTTTATTCGATTTCATTTATTTAGTAAGATTTCTGTTTCAAATTGACATAGTTTTACTTATAAATGTTTTTATAGAAGAATGCTGCTACCGGAATACTGGCAGCTATGCTAATAAGGTACCTGAGGTTAATCAGTGCCGGCGCAACGTCGCGCTGGGTCCTGGTAAATCAGTTAGCGTCTCTGACTGCAATACTGGACTGATAAAATTTATTTTTAAATATATATCTATCATAGGATAATTTATAATACATATTATAAAATGTATGAAAAAATTCCATGCAACTTACTGCATTATTTTTTATTACTCAAAATATTCTTACGCTGCAGAAAAAAAAGTGTTGATTTTACAGTATAATACTGGCACTCCAGCTGCCAGTATTATATCGTAAAATTAACAGTAATAAACAGTAAAATAAGTAGTAATACGCTACCGCGTATGCGCGGCAGCGTAATTAGCAAAATGATTAGACTAACTCAACGAAAGGAAGAGAAACGTATAAAATTCTTAATAAGGTATATGTTAAATTTTTATGTGTTCAGAAATCAGCAGCATATTATCTTAGGGTCCATGGAAGCTTACCAAGCTTTTTATATAAAATTGGTAAAAGAACCACTGATAGATGTCCTTGTGACAAAAACGCTGGAACTCCTTACACTACATCTTCGGTAACTGCCCTCTTATGGAATACCATTTTAACTTCAATAAAAATAAAACATTAAAGAGAAACCTACAACGTGTGTTATTAGACGCTTCCAATTACGAAAAGTTAGATAAAAACTATAATGTCCTAAATAAAAACTTTTCGTATATCAAAGAATTATTATAACCTATATAAAATTCCAGATCTATAGATTTTAAAAACTATGTTTTAAAAGACTTAATAGACTATTGCATAATATAATTGGAAATTTTAAAGCACCCAGCAATAAGCAATATTGGGTAGCTCGTGTGATTTTTTTTTTTTTTTTTTTTTAACTTGTTGGGTTTAACTTGTTTGGCTGTCCACGAGTGGGAGGTTTCTGTTTCTGCTTATTTTACTGTATTTTCCTTTACAATATTTTAATATTTACTGTTTGCGTTCACGGTTACTTTCATTATCCTCAAATCTATACATTTCCCGACAATTAGACCAACTTTGGCTATAAGATATAAACTTAATATACTCCATTTTTTTTTCTTTCTACTAAAATATTTAAAACAAGCTTAGTGGAAAAAATATCATTATTATCATTATGAGAGAAAACTTTGTTTCGAATTGTATAGAGATGCTCGGGGCGGCCCCTAACAAGAACCCAAATGGCGCGGGGCCCTGGGCAGCCGCCTTGTTTTCCCGATGGTTGCGCCGGCCCTGAGGTAATACAACTAACACTGCTAATACGGCCATTTAGCAATTTCAGCAGACTGAAGCTTTTTTATACGGTCAGATTAAAAATTCTGAACAGCCATGAGACTTTTATGTCGCTTTTATTGAGAATCCAGATAGTGGCTTCAAACTTTTTGACTGTTTGAATTTTTGTCAATATTTTGGGCTGCTTATTTAATTTTTTCGAATTTTTTTTATTTACATTAGCTTTATTTCAGATAGAAATAACCTTCTATTTATAAAAATGATGACGTCGTGCCTTGTTTTCATTGCCCTTTGAAATTAAATGAACTAAATTTTGTAGATATAGATTTATCAAGAACAACAAAATACGAAAGTGGCCGAATTACCTTTTCTGAACATATTACCTTAAAAAAAAACGATAATTTGATAAATTTGAAATTTGAAATCAAAGATTAAAACAAATATTCTTTTCAAAACGTAACGGGAAGTATATACACTAAAAAGCACAAGTTTGTCCATTTTGTTTTTCAACTTAACCATAACCATCCCAGTATCCGTTTGAAATAAGAGTAGCCTTATAACCTTCAGTTGTGATATTTTGAATTATTTTGACAATTCGTACTATAACACCCCATACTTGTAAACTCGTATTCCTTTTGCATATTTGCACTTAGGCACCTTTAAATAGACACTCTAGTTTTTAATAGAAATGGATAAAGTACAGTTGAAGTTTGAAATTTCATTTCAAATGTTCTAAATTCCATTTGTTACCAAAAGCCATATTTTTTTTAATATTGAAGATTATTGTAGTTAGTATAGTATAGCTGTGATGCGATAATTCATGAGTAAAAGAGGTTACATTTTTACATTTATATATATAAAATTTAGAGACACTTTAACAACTGAACAAAATTTAAATTAAGATTGTATAGTTTACTAAAATATTAATTTGTAAAACTCTTGTGGTTTTTCTTCTCAACCTTTCATTTATTATTGCACACTGTAGTGGAAACTTGCAGCAATTTTTGTAAAAATAAAAATTACCACAGGAATATAATTAATTTATTAACAATACCATATGCATGTTTGATAGAACCTTTTCTCTGTATAAATATAATCTTCCTCTGAGGAAACACAACTCTTAAATTTTCAGCAATACCTTTGCTGAAATTCTAGCTGAAGATAAGTTTGAAATTCTTAAATTCCCTATTATTTTTTAATAATTTCTGTACTGGTTATTTTAAATGAATATTAGATTTACTAACACTTTTTTAATCACAAGTTTTGATGCATAGATTTATTTATTTATTTTGAAAGAAATAATATTTATATTCAACGTTTGTATATTTCTTCATACAATTTTTTTTTTGGTTTATTTATGTGATTGATGTGACAATGACAATTATGCACAAACAAATAATGGAAAAAATAAACATGTCTGAAAATGCTTGTCCAAATATTAATAGGGATTCTTGTATTAATAATTTTAAGTGAATATAATTTGTTTACTGAGACGTTTAATCATTAATAATCATATATTTTTCTAATAAGTTTAATTATGATGTATCTATTTGATTGATGTGACAATGACAACTATGCACAAATAATGGCAAAAATAAACATGTCTGAAAATGCTTGTCCAAATATTAATAGGGATTCTTGTATTGATAATTTTAAGTGAATATAATTTGTTTACTGAGACGTTTAATCATTAATAATCATATATTTTTCTAATAAGTTTAATTATGATGTATCTATTATTTTAGATAAATAATAATGATATTTAACATCTGATTTAATTTATTTTAGTTTTTAATATATTCTTTCCTTTTATTCATTTGATTGAATTGAAATTTATATATAAACGATCCCTAATGACAAAAATAAAATAAGCCTGTAAAAGCTAGTCCTAACGGTATTATTAAGGATTCCCGTATTGACATTTTTAAATGTACATCGGGTATACAGTTTGACAGATAAGTATTAATTCTGTATATTAATGACAGGGAAAATATATGTTTCCTTGTGCCCCAAGGCATCCAACTGAAAATGTTATTTTTCAGATATATTTCCTAGTCATTTTTGTCAATAACATTAAGGTGTCATTTTTTTCACATGATTTATTTCATTTCATTTTTTATATAGCATATTAGTTTTCTGTTAAAGAGTTTGAAGTCTCAATTTACCTTGTATATAAGGCAGATGTAAAAACGGCAGTGTGCTACAGCTGCTTATATCAGAAGTTTAAAATATAGAAGTATTATTTCTTACGCGCATTTTTAACGCTTTATAACATAGTTGAAAAGTAGAAAAGAGGGAAAAACTGTAAGCGTTTTTAATATATTCTTTCCTTTTATTTATTTGATTGAATTGAAATTAATATATAAACGATCCCTGATGACAAAAAGAAAATAAGCCCGAAAAAGCTAGTTCTAATGATATTATAAGGACTCCCGTATTGACATTTTTAAATGTACATCGGGTATACAGTTTGACAGATAAATATTAATTCTGTATATTAATGACAGGGAAAATGTATGTTTCCTTGTGTCCCAAGGCATCCAACTGAAGATGTTATTTCTCAGATATATTTCTAGTCATTTATATTGACATTAGATTGTCATTTTTTTTTCACATGATTTATTTCATCATTTCATTTTTTATATAACATACTAGTTTTCTGTTAAAGAGTTTGCAATCTCAATTTACCTTGTATCTAAGGCAGATGTAAAAACGACAGTGTGCTAAAGCTCCTTATATCAGAAATTTAAAATATATAAATATTATTTCGTATGAGCATTTTTAACGCTTTATAACATAGCTGAAAAGTAGATAAGAGGGAAAAACTGTAAGCGAAAAAATATTTAACAGGAATAATATTGACATTTTATTACTTTATTGGTATATAACCCCCGTCAAAAAGGACAGATAGTTGATCTGCGTTGCATTTTCATACGACTTCATACAAACAAATAGCATGAAGATTTTATTATTGAAAGGTTTGTATAGTAGAAAAGTACATTTTAAAAATGACAAATGATTTCTACAAATACAAATGATGAGGATATATATTTTACTAATATTAAATTTTTGAAATAGTTCAACGATTGGACAAAACATTAAAATTAAATATTAAAAAATAATCCATGTGCGAACGTTTTTGTAAAAAAAATTATCAATGAGTTTCTAAAGAGCTTGACTCACCACACAGCTCATTGTTTGCTTACATAAGCAAAATTAAATGTAAATTACTCGGTGCTGTTTATTTCTTATATTTTAATTACGTTTCATAAGAAAAAAATCATTTTATTTACGAAGGAAACAAAATTTCCAATTTTAGATGGATATAAGATAGGATGTTAAAAATTGATATAACTAAGAAAAGAAATAACATTAAGAAAGAAATAACATTAATCTGAAGCTTTTAAAAGTTGTTCTTGAAATAAATTAATACGTCCTGAATTTTTCTTATTTTAAAAATATGCTTATATACAGTTTATACAATATTATATATATTTTAAATTTTATACAACTTTATTGTTATTATATTTTTTTTTCAACAGAAAGTTCCTTTGTTTGTATTATCTGCCGGTAGATGGCGCCAAAACAATATTTAAAAAAGAAGTATAATATAATACTAGATCGATCACCGCAAAGCCTCCCTACGAAAGCAGCCTCCGCAATTTCTGAAAATAGTGTTTACAGAAAAACTTGATTACAGAAATGTTGATATACATGTTTTATATGAAAATATGCTGAACAGACATGATTTGAGGTAGAAAAAATTATCGTTTAGTTGTCATATGTTAACATATGCTTTTCATTAAGCCTAACATGGCGTTTCGCTACGCTCGGGTTCGCCATGGAAGTAGGAATAGTAACTATTCTTAGTTTTATGGGGTTCACGTCTCCGACTCGGCTCGCTCTGGAATGATTACCTTCACTTTCCTACACTTGGATTTGCCGATAGATGACTGCTAAAATCGTTTTTGAAGGTTTTAAACAAAATTGAAAGATTTAAAAACTTTAATATGCTTTTACAAATATATCAAGAGCAGAATTGGATGTGAAGATTTCAAAGAGTCGTTCATTTGTGATTCATTTGAATTTGTGATTCTGAATGGCAACAGTACTCGTTTGTTTTTATCTGGGAATCCTGTGTTTAATCTGGATTTTTAATTAAGAACTTAAAAACATCATAATAGGATATGATATACATGTTTTAGAGGAAAATATGCTAAATAGCATGATTTCAAGTAGAAGAAATTATCATTTAGCTGTCATATGGTTAGCATAGGTTTTTCATTAAGCACAGCATGGCGTTTAGCTAGGTTCGACTCGCAGACCAGGGTGGTCCAATCCGACATGGTTACCAACAATTTCTTGCCTTTGGATTTTATTATAAGTAAATAAATATACTAAAATTTCTTTTTGCTTGAAAACGTATAATGCTATTAAAACGCATTTCCAACATTAATCTGCGATAGACTGTAATGTATCTGAGTTCATTTGTATAGCTCTATATAAAAGCCCTGAAAGTTACCCCCTATATTTTCAATGGAGAATATTTTGTAATGTGCTCAATAACATTTATAAATTTCGTAGATTTTCAAATAATATAATGCCACTAAAAATCATTTTATGTAAATATCACTCATTAGCTTGGGAATATTTTCGAATTCCTTTGTCTTGCCCTGAAAAATAACTATTAGTTCTATACACACCATTTTCAATAAAAATCATGCTGTAGGCAACTATCAACTAGTCGGATGTGCCAATCCCAAAACTTTCTTCTATCTCAATCATGTTAATACTTCTAATTTCGTCCTCACATCGCCATTATGTTGTACGTCAGCTGCTTGCGAATCATCGGGTTACTGGGATGCAATCAACTGATGTATACTAAACTACGAAAAGTTCTTTTGGCCTGTTCTTTTGACCGACCGGAACCCTATTCCTTGGTTTTACGATTTTAGCTAATTTTACTGGAAAACACGAAGCTAAAATGCGTGGAACCCAATTAAAGAAGATTCATTCCCAGTTCTCGTCAACATTGAATTTGAATGAGAATATCGCCAAATTAGTCTTCTATGGCCAAGTTGGCTTCATTTGTGGCAACCTATTTTTATCGCCAAATTTGGCGATATTTCTTCAATTGCCGCCAAGCTTGGCGAGAATTAGACGTTGGCGAATATAAATATATAGTGTTAAGCATTTAAGAATAGGAACAATGGTTACAACAATGAAAGAAAATTTGCCGAAACCATGTTAACTAAAATTCATAAATTAAACCCGGTTATGGATGAATTCTGCTGTCTTGTTTGAAAATGTCAACCACCCTAAAATTTCAAACCGCTATATCTCCGCCATTTTTTAATATAGAGACAAAACAAAAACTGCTCCGGATCAAGGCCGAACATTTAACGGAAAAAACTTTTAGGATTTCTAATTTTTTATACATCTTTTTGAATTTGAAATCTTTAAATGACTATCACAGCGCCCCCTTCCGGCGGAATATCCCCACATTCTAGTAGGACTTGCTGGCTACAGCCAAAAACATATTAAAAAATTTTGGTTTAATTATCTGCATAACATCATACACTTTTCGATGATACAATAGTGAAAATCGAACAAAAATCGCGATGGCAGCGCCCCCTTTCGTCGAAATATCCCCGAATTCTGATAGAATCTACTTGTCATAGCCAAAAACATAGAAAAAAAAATTAGGTTCAATTTGAAGCATAACTTCATACACTTTTAGATGGTACAATAGTGAAAATGGATCAAAAATATCGATCACAGCGCCCCCTTTCGTCAAAATATCCCCAAATTCTGATAGAATCTGCTTGCCATAGCCAAAAACATAGAAAAAAAATTAGGTTCAATTTGAAGCATAACTTCATACACTTTTCGATGATACAATGAAGACACACAGACGGACAGACAGACATTTTGTAAAAACGTGTTTTTCGGATCTCCTACTCCTAAAACGTGTAAATCCGTCGAAAACCGGAAGTCGAAAAAATTTCGATTACAATACTTTCTTCTATTATAGATAGAAGAAAGTAAAAACATACTAAAATTTCGTTAAGGTCCGCGTTCTATAAACTAATAACAATTTTGATAGATCATAAATGGTTAATTAATATTTAATACGTGTAGTCTTGTTTATTTGTTATGAATAACTTACAAGCATTTTAATATATTTTATCTATAAGACTGTACTTCTTCTTACTAATATAATTTTTTTCTATTTTTGTTACATTAAAATGAAAAAAACAATGAAATGGTGGTTATCACATGCTTTATTTTATCGGCTTAATTCATTTTATATAAGTACGAGAAGGAAAAAATAATGCATTAATAAGTATCGTGGTATGGCAGTAATACTTAGTTCGTTTTTTATTATTAACAACAACAAAAAAATTGCCAAAGAAAGCTTCGCAAAAACAAATGCTTAAGAAATAAACAGACATTTTATAAGAAAATGAACTATTTTTAAAAATTATTAATGAACAGAAATAAAGTGTTTAGAAATCGGAAAAGAGTGTTGAAAAATTCAAAATATTCTCAGTTAAAATGAGTCTGAAAGAATTAATAATTTATTCTTTGAGTAATCAAATTACATCAATAAAAAACCCCATTTTAAAATTAAAATCTTGAAATAATGCGAGCTTAATCGAGCATTACGTGTTTGGCAGTAATTTAATTTTAAAGGCTTATTAGCAGTTTTTTTTTTCTTTAAATAATTTCACCGTTTTATTTCAAAATTAGTTTGAAATAGTGTTTTATTGATTACTGAACGTTTAGAGAAGCAATTTTCAAAATTGTTTATTTTTATTAGGGTTTTAGTTAGAGATTCAGTTATTGTTATTAATTAATTAACATTTTTTTTGTGTGCAAACGAATTAAATTCTGTAACATTTTTATGAATTTCTTTATAAAATTGAATATATTCAATTATGAATGATGAGAGAAATATGTAAATTGAAAGAAGACAATTTCTAGTCGAAATAATTCAGTATTTTTCTGTGGGAATTCGGTGATTAAAATATATGGAATGTTCACTTTTTTTTTACATTACGCCAAACATTAAAAATTTAATATTTGAATGACTTGAGATTAAAGAGAAGAAGCAAGAAGTTCATCATTTATTGTTTTTGATCGCTAGAATCTGTAATCTAACTCGTTGCTTATGAATGTAAAAATTCATGAAATTCGTTAATACTTAGATTATTAAATTGTATGTACGTACGTGCGCGCCTCGCGCGCATTAAAAAAAAAAAGAATGTACAGTAAAGTTACTGAATCCAATAAATTTTAGAGTGCACTAATTTCGTAAACAATATGTGATCACTATACCTTATGTATGTGCGCATAGCTCCATAAAAGGTAAAAAACACAAAAAAAAATATCAATTCGTTTACTTTTGCTACGTTTTTCGTTAGGGTGATTTTGCAACGACAGTATCGCTGATCAATAACCGAATCAAATATTGGCCGAATTTCTTGTTCGAGAACAGTTCTATAAGTGTCGACAACTGAGGTTTTATTGTACCTTCACCTAGTATACATCTTTTTTTTTTTTTTTCCCCTTTATGAATTTAATCTCAGCTTTTATGGAATGCTCTTATATCATGTATTAGAGAAAGATAATGGTAGTTTTTTTTTTTTTTTTCTGTTCTGCACTGTATTAAAATGATAAAAGAAAATTAATCGATGGTTGTCACGTGGATAATTTTGTCGGTAAATATTCTTTCATAAGTACCAGATAAAAAATAAAAAACATATATAATACCTTTGAAATCAAAATACGTCAAACAAGTTATATAAAAAAATCTGACCAAATCTCTAATTTAAAGATGGTAAGTATTTAGTTTATATAGAATACCTTTGAGTTAAAAGATAATTATCAAATTCAAATAACAAAATGACCGAAACTCCAATTTAGAGTTGGTAATATATATATAACTAGGGTGCTCAGTCCCCTACTCGCTAACGCTCGCGAACCCCCCGTGAATTGCGAAGCAATTCATATTGACAACGCTACGCGGTCACAGCTCGCTTCGCTCGCTCGCCCCTTTTTATTTTTCAGCAATTCTAGCCGGAATAAGTTCTACCATAAAACATTTGAACATATGAAATTGACAGTTTTTTTTAATGTAAAAAAGTAATTCTCCGTTGAAAACACAACTGAAAATAAATTATTTTTTACTTCATCAGTACAGCAACAGATGGCGCCAGGTGCAATCTAAACAGTTGATTTTTTTTTTCTCTGACTTTTGAGTGAGTGAAAGTCGTAAATGAATTCTAAATAAGAGTTGAGAATACATTTGGAATTAACGATATTACTCATAATTAAAATGTGGAATCATCTCAAACGCTTTGGATTACGTACATGTTGTTTTATTTTTAATAATTGCTAGTTTGAGTTTCATTCTATGGTTTCACTGCTCTCACACTGACCGCCATATTGGAGGAGGAGCTTATCTAACACAATCTAGTCTGTTCATTGGTCTGAGCTCTGGAAACTACGGTTGTTGCCAAACCATAAGTTACAAATTCAGCCCTATTTTCGCGCCACGTAAGAGAAATATACATATATATTAATATTATATTACACTGATAAGTTTCGTTATATGCCGAATATATAGTCTTATTACTATTATTATTATTATTAAAAAACTTAAGTAAAAAATAGCACGTATAAATCATACGTTAAAGGAAAAAAATAATGTTTTTAATTTTAATATACATAAGCGAATAAACTTTTTAAAAATAATTAATACATGGAAATGAATTATTTACAAAACAGATAAGAACGATTGAAAAAATCAAAAAATCGTCGAATAATATACTCCTGAGAGTCTTAATTTTGAATAACCAATTTAAATTAATAAAAAATACATTTTTAAATAAAAACTGAACTAATGCGAGATTAATTGAGAAGTTTATATGCTTGGTCATAATTTCAGTTTAATGAGTTATTAGCTAAAGCTTAACCCTCTTCATTGCTAAATTATTTCAAAATTATTTTTAATAGCTTTTTATTTATTATCGCATAATTCAAGAAATAGTTTATAAAAAAATTTTTTATTATTATTTGAGGTAGAGTTATTCAATTATTATATTTATTTTGTAAATTTGAAATTATTTTGTGCTGTTCTGTTTTACATCGAATCTTTTGTTAAATATAGATTTCTGTAAAGAACAGATATTGAATTAAATCATAATTTTTTTTATTTATTAATGTTTCTTTTTCTCTCTTTCTTTCATTTTTTTCTGTTTCTTTTCTTTTTCTTTTCTTTCTTTTTTAGGGTTTCGTTCATCTCAAGAAACCCTGTTACCCCCGCTCCGTTGTCTGTCTGTCACAGAGCCATTCTCAAAAAGTATGTAACTTACAGAGTTGAAACTTAGTGTATAAATCTGAATAGCAGCTGTAAAGAGCTCAAAATATTAAAATTTGAAAAATTCGTATTATTTTAATAAATAGAGATAAAAAACCAAAATTCTAACAGCCTTTTCCTATTAAATTGAAACATTTTTCGGTATAGCAGATGCCAAAGATTTAAAATCCACAATGAAATTCTTTCTACAATAATTAATTTTCTATCAGACGATTTTCACGCGAAAAATGAAAATGAAATAAAAAGTTTCGCCAATTGAATAAAAGATAAATATGAAATAAAATTGATTGACGTCATAGTCGTAATAAAACGGAAAATGTCTAAGACTTCTCAATAATACAAGGAGTATGAGTATGTGTAAGTGGAGAAAGCAGATTAATATCACGTCATTAGAGAATTAAAAAGAAAATCTGACGTCATATAGGAAGTTTAACTAATTTTTCAAACGTTTGAGAATAATACAAAGCGAGTATCAATATAAATAATAGAGAATAGTAAATATATGAGTTTGAGAAACATATTGAATCGTGATAAAAATCCGATTATGGAAATATTCGCATATTTTAACATTTTGAAGGTGTGCAATTTGTTTAATTTTGAAATTATTTTTTTAAATATTGCATTTAGTCCGTATGACGGATATTATTATGACAGAATATAATAGCGGGCTTGGTCCGCTATCCGGCTGGTTTAGATACTCGAAAAAAGGAAAAAATAGACCGGTAAATTTTTACTTTATAAAAAACATGACTTTTTTTTTTTTTTTTTTTTTTTTTTTGCTAAATGAAATTTGTTTGAATTTATTAAGGAAAGGATAAAGTGTTTTGAAAGGAATATTAAACGAAACCCTTTGAGCAATCTTCGATCACACTTACCCACTTGTTTTTAATTAGTGCATGAAATATTTAATCGAAGCACCGTGATGCTAGCTTTAGTTTATATTTTTTTTAATTTATATGGCATTCACAATTCCGTAAAATATATTACGATGCGTAAAGAGATAATAGGGGAAGGATGTTTGACCCACTTTTTAATAAAATGCTAATTTCTGTTTGGCATACAATAGCATTTCAGTTTACCTCATTAAGTAGTTTATTATGTATTTTATATTTTTACAATGTGATAATTTTGAAAGAGCACTGAATAATTTGTTTTCTATAGCTCTGTAAACTGAGGTAAAAAATTGTATTTAATGATATATAATCTATTTTTGTACGGTATATATTTAATTATTTTTACTAAATAAAATTTCTGATTCAAAACATTCTTATTTCAACTGGCCACCGAGTAAAGCTAATGATCCTCAATATGTTAATATGACACGTCACATTCATATTTTTACAAATCAATGAAGATTTTCATAACTAGAAAAGTCAAAGTTTTGAAGCTAATTAATTAGATTGCATATGACATCTTAAGGGGACCTTCAAAAGAAACTAATAAAATATCTGTTTCGCAAATTCTGATACATGCTATATTATACCTACGGTATACATTTTAAGATCTATGTAGCTGTATTCTGAATAATTTGTTCGGAATTGTAAAACTCTTTGAATTTATATTTGACCTCTTTTATTAATTGTCATTTTTGCCTCTAATTATTGTATTAATGTTTAAAAAAAAAAAAAAAAAAAAAAAAAAAAAAAAAAAAAAAAACATTGATTTAAAGTACGCTGTTAATTACTGAAATAAATTTATCATTACTTCTTTTATTAAATTTAAATCCAGTTATTAAAAATTTTAAATGTGTTCAAATGCATTAGATGAAAAAAAGGGAGATTAGACCCGGGTCAAACATTTCCCAAATGCTTAGCGTCAAACATTACACAGCGACCATTTTGATAGAAAAATATAAAAAACACATGGCAGTACCGATATCAAATTTTAATTAACTGTCTCGTATTTTTTAAATCATTATTGAAATACCCTAGCGACTAGCAAATACATGTAAAAAAAATGTGTGTATAAATGTATATAATGTGTATAAATGTACAGCAAAAATATCTGCATTAAACTTTATTAGGGTATTTATTCTACAGTCTTGGTGTTTATGATTGGCAAACGGAAAACTTTCTTTTTGAGGAGGAAATTGCGAAGTTAATTTCCAAGATTTCTATGAAACATAAACTTACCCCCTTTTGTGGAGGTGAAAATAAATAGTTCAGTCAACAGAATAAAATAGGCTATGAATATAGCTTGGAAGTAATATTTTTTTTATTTTAATCCGTCCTATTTACCCCTCGGACGTCTATGTATTTTTACGTACATAGAATTCAACTTAAATGCTTTGACATATAAATCAATTATATGATTTTAGATTTTTTATACGGAATTGGCAAACACACATTTTTTTTTTCCAAAACCTCCACCCCCCCCCCCCATTTTTTTAATTTTTAAATCAGAGTTTTTGTTTAAACCGGTCTTTTTTAAATATGTATATATTATTTTCTATTATATGTATTACACGCATATCTTTTGATAAAAATAAACATTCTTGGGTACAAATTAAATAATAATACTTCTTCTGAAAGTAATTTAAATTAAATAATGGTAGTCAGTTATGTAGATGATTCAAATCATTTACAGCTGTATCTTATGTTCAAAGTTGATATTTAGCAGTTGAGTCCTTACACCTTCTTTCGAGATGTATTGTGTATTTTATCACTTAACCCACCTCCTTCGAAACTACCAAGTTTGTAAAGAAGAAGAAAAAAATCCCTGGCGGCTCGGCCTACAGGCACAGGTAGATTTCGAAGACGCAGACCGTGGGGCGCCTGTTTGTCGGGAATTGCGAAAGAAATGACCTTTTTACGATGATGCGGCAGTTGGAACCGCCTACTTCGAAACCTAACTTGTTTGCAGGAGGAATCGGCAGGGATTTTTTTGTTTTTAATTTTTTTTTTGCTATAACGGTTGGTCCTATAAAAAACTTGTCAATATAAAAGTTTTAAATAATATTAAGAGGATTAATAATAAATTTAAGCGGATTTGAAATCTTGAGAATTGGCGAAGTTATGAATTTTTTTCTTCTAAACCCCCCTTCCCCCCCCCCCCTTAAGGCAATTTTTAATTATATCAAAAATCAGTCATACATGAATTTTCGGCCCTTTTCCTAGAAGTAATAATAACTTCAAACGGATTCGATACGTATCATAAGTAAGAAATTATGAGTTTTTTTCTGTTTTCACAAAAAGCCCCCCCCCCCCCCGGCTCGATTTTGTCCATTAACGAACTTGACCGAGACTGTATGCCCCTTGATTTTATGTATCAGTTTCGAAAATATGCGGGAGTTGGAACCGCCTACTTCGAAAAATAACTTGTTTGCATGCGGAGCCGGCAGGGATTTTTTTGTTTTTAATTTTTTTTTTTTTTTTGCTATAACGGTTGGTCCTATAAAAAGCTTGTCAATATAAAAGTTTTAGATAATATTAAGAGGATTAATAATAAATTTACGCGAATTTGATATCTTGTGAATAAACGAAGCTATGATTTTTTTTCTTCTAAAACCCCCCCTTTTCCCCCCCCCCTTGGGGCCATTTTTAATTATATCAAAAATCTGTCATACATACATTTCCGGCCCTTCTCCTAGAAGTAATAATAACTTTAAACGGATTCGATATGTATCATAATTAAGAAATTATGGGGGTTTTTCTGTTTTCACAAAAAGCCCCCCCACCCTCCCCCCCTTGGTTCGATTTTGCCCATTAACGAACTTGACCGAGATTTTATGCCCCTTGATTTTATGTATCAGTTTGTAAAAGATTAATGCAGAATTTTTCCAGTTATCGTGGTCAGAAAAAAGTGACATAGATAGATAGAGAGATAGATAGATAGATAGATAGATAAAGTTTTGAACTGGGGGTGGTTTTGGGTTCTGGGAGTCATGATCGGCGTAGATCTGCAAAAATTTTTCAAAATTTCCAACTTAGGTGAGAATGTAATAGGTAGTATTTCTTACGAAATCTACCTAAAAGGCAGTAAAAAAAGCAGGGGAAAAAGAAAATCTATTTTCCAGATTTTAGACTCTACTGAAAATATTGTAGTTGAATAACACAGTAGCTTTACAAAAAGTTGTCATTCATTAAAAGATTTGAACAGTTATCAAACTTAATTAACGTGTTTCGTATTGTTTATAAAATTTTTCAAAAATAATTTCACCAATCAAGAAAACTTTCTCTTATAGCTTCACCAAAATCTTTAAAATCATCTTATTATGTTATTTAATGCTGTAAAAAATCTGTATTTTTTAAAATTAAAATATTTTATGCTAAATATTGAATAGATTTATCTATTTTAACTTTGTTATTTTCACATGTTTATATATGTTGACCATGGTTTAAGAAAACTTTTCTGAGCATCAACTATGTTCATTAACGCGTTGATTATAGTCCTAAACATATACAAACATGACTTAGCTTCACTATGTATATTTTTGACTGCTGAGATAGCGTTAAAAGTAGAATATATTTATATCCAATGATTTGAAACTATTTACAAAAAATGGAAAATATTATGTTCGAATTGTTCTAATAAGAAATCTTTTTTTGAGGGGGGGGGGGGAGGTTCAATCCATGGTTAAAATTTTATGGTTTAAACCGTGTGCCAATCATGTTTATACATATTAAAGTATTTGTATTACAGAAATTACAGAATTTGTAAATGAATGACTAACAGATTAGAGATGCAAACGGCCTACAGATATATTAATACCATTTACGTATAAAATTGTAATTATGTTCATTAATGTATTTTTTCCTTCCCTTCACAAAATTCAAATGATGAAAATTAATTAATCTATGGTTTGTCTCGCTCATTATTTTGTCAAATAAAATTCTTTCAGAAGTACTAGATGATAAAAAAAAAAAAAAAATATTTTGCTTCAATAAGTTCATTATATGCCGAAAATTCTTGTTCCATTTTTTATTAATAAAAATATATCAGGTAAAAAAGCAGCTCAAAACAAAAGGAAAAAAAATCTAACAAAAAAGAAATGACATTTTAATTATAATGGAATGAACGGAATTTTTTTTCTATTATTAATTAACAAATTAAAATGAGGTATTTACAAAATAGAAAATAATGTTGAAAAATTCAAAATATTCTCAAATAACATGCTTCTGAAAGCTCTAATTATTTATTTTTTGAGTAACCAAATTAAATTAATCACAGAATACATTTTTTAATTAAAAAATTGGAAATAATGTGAGCTTAATTGAGCAGCTTATATATTTTAAGAAGTAATTTCACTTTAAAGGCTCATTTGCTTTTTTCTTTCTTTTCTGACAGTTTCGTTGTTAATTTACTCAAAATTCAACATTTTTTTTCTCTTCAAATAATTTTTTATTGGTTATAGAAAATTTAAGAAATATTTTACAAAATTAATTATTCTTATTGTAATTGTTGTGTTTGCATATTATTTTTATTTTATTTTATTATTTAAAATTTGGTAAATATTTTGTGTATATTCTGTTTTTTATTGTTATTTTTTTCCCGAAGTTGCTTTATAAGGTGAAAACAGAATACATAAACTATTAATAATTTTTGAACAAAAAATGAAAGCGAATTCATGAAACACTTTCTTAAAGAACTATTTGCAATTGTACAAAGACACTTATGTTTTTAACATTGCAGAAGCCCAATAGCTTAGTGGTCAGCGCGCTATCATATGCTGCAGGACTCCGGACTTCGATAAGGTGCACTCAATTTTTCACACGTTGGGGTCGATAAAATAAATACCAAGCTTGCTTGGGAACTAAACACTGAGGTTTCCGCATTGGGTTGACCACCTAACCATATGCTGTATAGCACCTCAGGGTTTATGGTCTAGTAAACAGGGCTAGGCACTACAGGCCATGATACTTAATGAATTATAGCATCACAAAGTTTAGTTTTGTTTTAGTATTACTATTGCCTTTAAAAGATATATATATTATTATTACTTGCCAGTTGGTATAGTTTAGACAGTGATTTTACACAATAGAGTATATTTTATTTATTTACTAACTGATCCGTCCAGCGTTTCCCGTTATTCAGTAACTTTCTTTTGCGGTTTTGATAAAAATAGTCATTTTCGGCGCGCATTTTGTTCTAAACAATCCTCTTTCCAAATGAAACTCGGGCACTCGTCCCCGCTGCCTATGGCATTGTATAGCAGGCGTGCTACGCACGCGCTGCAGTATCAATTAGTTTCAATTTCCACCGCTAGGGGACGCGAAATCATGTTACTTAGTTATCTGTACCTTAATTAGTTCATGATAAGTTGAATGAACCAATTCCCGTTGAAGATGATTCCAAACATTTTTTAAAACACTTTGGTTGAAATATGACAATTCGATAGGTCGACCACTTTCAACCACCATCTCTCTCACACACCCTCGGCTACCGACATGCAACCACCATAGTGCACGATGGAAGACTTCAGGCTACTACCTCACACAAACACCAGTGGTCTGCGCTGGGTAGTTCTGGCTGCAAAGTGAAATATAGGGACACACACTTCTATTATATATATATATGTATATATATAGATTTATTTTTTTTGTGATAACCCTTTACTATTATACACATTTAATTTAATCTACGTTCTTGCCCCTTGCCCCTACAGTGCTTTTATAAATAAGAGTATGGCGACATACACATGGAGCGCAGAGTCAGATTGAAACTTTTTGTCCAAACTATTGCAACCTACTCTTCAGAACTTGGCAATATTCACCCGGAAAAGTTCGATTAGACGAATGAGAGTATTCAACAAATATTTGTTTGGCGATAAGGGCAGGCTTGCGAAGTTTTGCCCTAAATCCTCTCTAAATCACATTGTACTAGAGTTGCAAAAATCCGGTTTATTCCCAGGTTTAATTCCAATAGACCCGGTTTATTCCCATGTTTATTTCCAATAGACCCGGTTTATTCCCAGGTTTATTTCCAATAGACCCGGTTTATTCCCAGGTTTATTCCCAAAAGATCTGGTTTATTCCCAAAAAAACAAGTTTATTCCCAAAAAACCCGGTTTATTCCCAGGTTTAAACCGGATTTTTTCCAGCCTTAGCAACGCTACATTGTACCAAACCAGTCAAATTGTATTTCTCGTATGTCGCCCCTCTCTCTTATTTATAAAGGCACTTTAGTTGCTATCATCGTTCACGTTTGGCACGCAGTAGAAAATCAAGGGTGGTGCGGGCGATGCCCCGCACCATGCGCCACAAATTAGGCTAGGCGCGGGCAGGCACCATCGGCGCCTTCAGCTGCGATTATTGATGCGCTGATGGTGTCTAACAGTGTTTCGCACCAGATGCCAAATGAGGTGCTAGACAATCATAAAATAAAATTTTTGACATGTCCCTGTAAAAAGGAATCCACCTGTAAAAGAGAAAAAAGAATCGGAAAAAGAAAATCTGCGCACGATACGATGAAAATATTTAGCATAAAACCTTTCCTGATGCACTAGAATCAAAATGTAAAAAGTTACATTGCTTCAGTGTTTGTTGAGAAAATTGCGGACATACATGTGTACATACACACATAGCGGCCGAAAAAAACTCTTTTTTTAAAAAGTCGCTTAAAGAAAAAACATGTTATTAACTGTTAAATTACTTTCGTGCTGTACTTTAATTGCATCATCTAATTAAACATTCAGCTTTGAGCTAAAAATCTGCTCACTCACTGCTGGCTGGTTTCTACTTAGTACTTACGTACATTTACCTCCTCCAAAATCTGGCTGATTCAACAGCTGACTTGTGTCTGATTATGGAGCTTTCGAAAACAGAAAGTGACAGGAAAGTTGTAGCGTGAAGTTTTGAAGGACAGTCAGTTTCCAATTGTCTTACTGCTTGAAACAATGCAATACCTAATACAATATTTTAACCAGTCATATCTTCCTTAAGAAACATCGTAGAACCACAATTTTTTTTTAATTACATTGTTTCTCTTGAAGGGAACTGTCAAGCGCCTCCCTTCTTATTTAAGATTTCAAAGTCGGAACTTTCGGATTGTATTGCACATCCGTATCCCCCTGCCTCTAAATCAAGTAACCTCTTCGAATTCATTGAATGCGTGTTTCAACGTTCTCTAAGATTCAGACATTTCCGAGATAAAACGGAAAGGGGTCAATCAGCAATAGATTATCTTCCTCAACACAACAATCATACAACAATACTTTCTGTCCATAATCTGTTATCACAAAGATTTACTGATCGATATGCTGCCATTTTGTTTGTTCTTTGCTAATATAAACAATAATTTTTAATCTGGTAACGACTCTAATTATTAGATGCCTAAAATGCGATAATTAATTTTATCTTGATTTTTTATTTGATAAGCTTAATTAATTTACTTGACAATAAGGATATCAGCACACAAAATAATCGGATAAGTTTCTGTTCTTAATTTGAAATTGACCTTTGTCTCATGAGTATTTAAACAGTCATGACTTTTCTTTTCCTATAAAAGTCCCCCCACATTTTGTGACAACAAACTTAATAAGTATCGGTGATGGAAGTCTGTAGATAACCATATCGTTTCTTTTTAAGGATACGTTAGCCATCTTTATTCATTTTCGTCTAGTAAATTTATATTAAGTCAAAAACATTCATGCGAAAAATGGGGCCACGTTTTCTTTAAAACGTCCCAAAGAGAGGAAAAAAGGGGGGCAAGTTATTTTTTCTGCATTGAATTTCGAATCCAGTATTTGATAGGTAGTGAGAGGTTGTAAAAAACGACTTGGGATAACTTAAACGGATGTGATATTATTAAAAAAGAAAGAAAGAAAAGAAAAGAAAAAAAGAAAAAGCTATTTCGAATTTATATTGTGGGTATATCAAATTTTCGAGCTTCTGGTTATTTTGATACTCTAATATACTGGTATTTTGATCACTGATTTTGTGATAAGTCATTGATAGCTAAATTCGACGATGTCTAAAATATTGTATAACAGAAATTATAAACGATAAAAGTATTTTTTTCTTATGATGAAGGAAGGGGGGGGGGAGGGTCTGTTATAAACAGTTAGTGACCGAAATGCTGCAATTTTGTTACTTATTTGCTTATATAAACAATAATATTACCCTTTATTATGAAGCATCGACTACAAATAATAGAGGCTAATATACGATAATTAGTTTTATTTGTTTTTACTTCATTTTTTAGGTGCGTTCATAATTATATAAATACGTAGCACCTATAGTCGTCGTCTGGTCCGTCCGTCCGCATGTAACAGCACAAAAACTATCCAACCGAATGGTTTGAAGTTTAACATACATAATCGTTGCAGAATTTTGTCGAGTGATTTTAAATTTTATGAAAATCGAATCAAAACTTAAAAAGATATTAATAAAAGTTTTATTCATTCTATTAAATCCTATCATACGTAATTAATTCAGTGATATCCCATGATAGGTAGTGATTCTAGGTTGCCATGGTGACGTCCCATTTAAGATGGAGTCATATTATTTCCGTATTACTGAATTTAAAAACCGAATTTGTGTACTAAAATTGTTTAATTATAGCAATCCTTTAATCTACCGAAAGTTTTTTGGATAGATGTTTCCGTAGAAATAGATATTAAATGGATAAAGAGTCTAAATATGGATTTCAAGTTCTGAAATTTTTAAAGCCAGGCTTAACTTTCCTTTTAGAATTTTCAACAAATGTCAACAAAAGATAAAATGGCCAACTTAAAATGTACTTATTTATTACGGAAATCAATCTTATCATAATAACAGACGATATAATTCATTTCACTGAAATAATAACAATACGAACGCACCTCATTTCTCACGTTTGACGTACAATTTCCAACTTGTTTTAATTTGATAAGCTTAATTAATATACTTGACAATGAGACTAACAAACAAAAGAATAAAAGCAAAACAGTTGAATAAATTTCTATTTTTAATTTGAAATTGATCTTTGTCTTATGATTATTTAAACAGTCATAGCTTTTCTTTTCCCAATAAAAGTCCCCTCTCCTTTTGCGACAACAAACTTAATAAGGGTCGGAGATGGAAATTTGTCGATAAGTATCGTTTCTTTTTTAAGGATACATTAGCCATCTTCATTAATTTTCTTTTTTTCTCCCCTTTTTTATCTTTAAAGAGCCTCTTTTTTACTTCCATCTTCGGAAATTGCGAATGTACAGGCCCCTTGCCCTAACTGTTAATTTAAAACTCCTTGCTCAGAAAAACTAAGCAAAATCGAGGAATGAAAAGATTAAAAAAAGCTTAGTGATGACAAAAAATCGTTTTAAAAAAAGTTTAAAAAGGATGTTGGAAAGGGAATGAAACCTGAGGGGAGGAAGAAAGAATAAATAATAAAAAAAAACTTTTCGAAAGACAAAAATTGAAATTAGTTGTATGTTCTTGATCTATTGAAAAAAGATTTTTCTTGTTTAAAAGAACTTTAATTTCGCGCCGTTCTTTTGAGAAAGAAATTTTTAGTGTACCGTCTTTTAAAATCTTTTTGGAGAGAGATTAAAAATCACTATATATATATATATTTTTTTTTAACCCTATCGTAACTCGTACGTTGTTGTTAGTTTCTGCTTTTGAGGTTTCTGGTGAAAGATTCCTACATATGGCAGTTAAAAGAAAAAAAATATATTTATTTTTACAAATCAAGCTTCTTGTAGGATTATGATATTTGACAAATTTTAAGAATTTATTTGTTTTTATTTACGCAAGATTGTGGGAACGGTGGCCTTCAAAATGAATAAAAACATGAATTTTTGTTTGTGTTAAAATTTATTGTTAAAGTAAAAACACACACACACACACATATATATATATATATATATATAACCATAAATGAAACATTATCATAACACACACACACACACACACATATATATATATATATATATATTAATACATTGCCATATATTTGGCAGGAAGTGTATTTTCATACTTTTTATAAAGGTAAGTATTGAAAAAAAATGTCATAATGTATTGCAAATGCGTTTTTCTGAAAACAAATTTTTCGCAGTTTTTACATGTTTAAAAAGCTCCATGCGTTTGTTAAAAATTCTCATAATGTCTAAGTATGTCTTATACTACTCTCGTATTAGTTATAAAGTCTATTAACATGGAGAATTTTAAGGAATATTCAGTTCCGTGTCGCTTTTACTTTCCAATATATAGTTGAAAAGTGTATGACTTCGGTTTGTCTCGCCGTCTGTTCGTGCTCTAATTCTCGTAAATATGCTCAGATTGCCGTGTAATTTTTATATGTTATTGAGGTTCATTATAGAATGTCCTCTATTGAAAATAAAGTGTGTAGCATTTATAGTTAGTTTACAGGGAGACGCAAAATAATTCCGGTGCATTATGCTCTATGCAGAAAAATCTTTTGCGATGCATTTTAATGATATTAGGATAGCTCAAACATAATGACATTAATATGCATCACCGAGGTAGACTGCAAGTTGCTTTCTGTGTAGTATAGAATAAGCAGCATTTATAGTTCGTATACAGGGACGTACAAAAGAATTCCATTACATTATGATCTATAGGGAAAGTGCGTTTACGGTGCATTTTAAAGATGTTATGATACTTCAAACATAATTAAATTAATATGGATCACTGAAATGAACTACAACATGTTTTCTATAGATTATAGAGTGCATTATATTTTTCTTTCATTTACAGAGACGCTAAAAAAATATTCGGTTACATGATGGAAAATGATCGATAATTGCTGGAAGTGCGTTTTCAGCTCTGATTCGTATTTTTAAACTTAACTAATTTTTAGTATATTACATGGTGTATATAAATTTTTACAAATCACATACAGGGCTACACGAAAAAAATTAAATACATTACCGGATATGGACAGCAATAGCAGAAAAGGAATTTTTACCGCATTATGTGTTTTTTAAATTGTTTATTTAGATATCTTATTTTATTGGAGAAAATGAAATTTCTTAACAATATTCTGTTAGTTTTGGAAAGTGTTTTATAATCTATGGCGGATGTACGATTTTTCGTTCTTGTTTATTATTATTAAACAAATAAAAAAAACCGCCAGTTGGATGAAAAAAAAATGGATGCAAAATTTTTTACTAAAAACTTTTTAAGTAATTAAAAAATAAATAAATCAAAAATAATTAATTAAATTAAAAATTCTAACGCAGCATTTATCTTCAGCATTTTAAACTTGAGAAACACAAAATATAGCTTTACACTTTTTTTTTCTGTAAATTGAATTTTTTTCTGTTGTTTATTCAATTCATGGTACAGAACATTTCTTTGAAGAATTTCTTGTTGGAATAACATAAATAATAAAATAACATTTTTAAAATCCACCATCTCCTTAAAAGGTATTGTACAAAAGGACCATTGATATCTATGAATTTTAATTTTTGATTTTGTTTGTAAAAATACCTTACAAAAAAAAAAAAAACAAAAAAAAAACACATTTCGATAAAGTTTTATTTAACTATCAGTTTTTTATCAATAGATTCTGTCTAAAAAATCATTCATCGCTCTGATTTTAAATATTTTTGTTAGATTTTTGGAACGTCATGAATTTGAAAAGACTTTAAAAAGGAACGCCGTTTAAGTTGTGAATAGTGGCACAGCGGTATAAAATAAAATAATTTTCTTATCCTGATGTCTTCTGATTGTTTGTAGAAATTTTTGTTCGTTATTTCTTTATGAACTTTTTAATTAATTCTTGATTAAAATATACCATTTCTAATTTTGTGTATTGATGGCGTAAACGGCTCTAATCACGCAACACTGGAACGCAATTTGATTGTAGCTCATTGTTTCTAATTGAAATAAAACACTCATTAACCATTTGTGCTATTCTTTAAATCCACAATTAAACTGTTTTCTTATAAATGGATTTATTGAAATTGTAAAGTGTTCGACGCGCGACCTGACTTTGTAAACAACATTTCACCACGTGTTAAAAATATTTGAATATGAGTATTTATAACATTCATTCATCGTCCTAATTAATTAGTTAAATACAAATTTCTGATACCTTTATAATCGATGATAAAACGACTTCATTTTAAATAGATTCCTTAGACTGAAAAGTACGGTCTTTTATGTATTTAATGTATACTGAACATAAATAACACTCAAGATTCCTTCGAACTACTTAATGCCATTACACTTAAGTAAAAGTGATAAGCTATCTTTTTAATTACTGTATTAAGGAACAAGGAATGCGACCAATCATTTCTGTTTACTCTTTCAACAATATTATCAAAATTAAGAGGAGCTTTGATAAATTACATTAAAAAGTACGTTTAATGTGCTCGTATCTGTTAAGAGCTTTTTATAAAGAAAGGATAGACAACATTAGCTCTTACACTGGCTATTAATTTTAAACTTTGCCTTTGAAACGCTTAAAGCAAAGTAAAGAGGAGGTTATAGATCATCCCAAAGAAAGCGATGATACCGGGAAGAAATTTAAAGATTGTAAAAAAAAAAAAAAAAAAAAAAAAAAGTATTTTGCTTCCAAAGGTATTAATTTATAATGTATTGCACATGTCTTCTTCTTCTTGTTTTTCCTCCCAATTCCATTTTACTATCAGTTGATATCTAAATTTCATTTTGTTCTTCTAGCATCTTTTATCACTTTAAATAGTTATTTTCTAATTTTTATTTAAAACTGTTATGTGTTACGGTTGGTTTCAACAAATTTTTTTTTTTTATCTACATTAATTATTTAAATCACTTTCTCAACATTTATTTAAAAGCACTCTTTTTTTCTGTTTCTAATAAAAATTTAAATAAATAAAAGTAATTGTAATAATTATAATAAAATCAGTTTTTATTTTTTCTTCTTTCTTTTTGCAAAGTAAATTCAACGTTTTTAGTCTAGCATAGCTTCCTGTTTTCAAATACGAAAGATAATATAGCAGGGAGGGAGGTTTCTCAGTAAAAGACCACACATAGTGTATTGGGCAGTCGTGTACGTTTTCTCCCATACCCTTGAATCATGTGTTGTAGTCACCTAGTCTAGTTTTGGTTAAAAGAAAGACCGTCCGCCCTGTATAGGAATTACGTTATCTTATGAGTGTACTATATACGCAATTAGGCTTTGTAAGCTTACGACAGGCTTCAATGGGCTCTGCTATCAGGCGGATAGCTGGCGCCCAGGTCAACAGAGGCTCACAGGACCCCCTTCAGCACACGCCATGGGGGTGAAACATGGCTGCCTTCCCCCATGAAGCGGCTGGCAGGGTGGAACGACAGGCTGGTGCCTTCAAGGAGAGTCCATTTTCCCTTTTGTTTCCATTCCCGTACCCCTGGCAGAGTGGATCGGTCCCGTTTTTCAAGCAGCGCGGGAGAATGAATGTTTACGACACTTGTTGCTTGGCCAAGAGACCTGTCGTTTGACTCGTAAAAAAAATTCGACTTATTACGGGGCTCGAAGACTGGCCTGTGGGCTGGATCGCGAAGTTGTTGAAGGCGGATAGGTTTCTGGAAGATTTTTTTTGAGAGTGGGGCATTGATGGCCCTACATTAATTATCCTAAATCATGAGGTTATGATGAAAAGAGGCTATAAGGGCATTTTCGAAGTAAGGATCCGTATCTGATAGAGGGCGAATGAAAAGAAAATATGTTTGACCCATCATGTAGTAGCGGCGTTCCTAGAAAAAGTGTTGTCTTGTGTTGACTTCTTAAGCGGCGGTTGTTATTGATGCCTTGACGAAAAATGAATTAATGATTAGACGAGCATCATTTCTGGAGATGGGGCATTATTAATCCTAGACTAAGAAGGCTGGTGTGACTAGCTGAGTAGACTTGCCTGCTTTACAAGGTATCGGTGATGTGACGACGTTTTGAATCGGGAATAAATCAAAATCTCCAAGTGATGTATGGAGTAACGGTGTTGACTCGTAGAGGCAGCTGAAAAGAATAGGTTGATAAAAAAAAAAAAGAGATTATGACAGACTAACATGTTTGCAAAGAAGTGTGCCCACATTGACGGTAGTAAATATCAAAGTATATTGTAAGTAACCCATATTTCTTCTTTAGTACATGTTGTCTACTGTTGTAATATTTATAAATACCTGGAGAAACAAAAAAATATAATTATTGGTATTTTAAGATGATTAACATGTAACCTGTTTTTTTTATGATTGAACGACATTTGAATTGCTGGTTTGTTAATGGTTTAAGATTTATGATATTTAATTGAAAATTAATCAATAACTAAATTTTGAAAAGTTGATCCATCTTTAAATCATGGTATTGTGGTAATTTTAGGGACTTTGCTGCTTAATGTAAAGTGTTATAATAAGTAATTTCAGTATTTTTTTTTTTGATCAACTTTGTTATTATGTTATTATTATATTTTGTTTGAGAACTACCTTACTTTTATAATTTTTAATTATTCAAATAAAGAAAGTTTTTGTTTATTCTCAAATATGGTATGGTTTTTCTTTATATATAATTTTTAAATAATTAATATTTTTATAATTACAACATACCTATAAGAAGGAATTAACCTCTCAGTAAGTGTGATTAAAAATATGAAAGCTATAATTTTGCTAAATTAATACTTTTAAATTTCTTAAATCTAAAATTCATAGCAATAGTTTAAATGAACATTAATTGGGGTTTACGTAAGGTTATTAGATGTAATTATTGTTCCTATCTCAGTAATGGATATACTGATAATTGATGCTAAAATAAAATTAAGTCTAATTTCTTAATTGATTAATCTAAATTTTATTTATCCTTTCTTTGAAGTATTATTCAAAACAAACAACAAAATGGTTGTTTTTTAACAAAAAAAAAAAAAAAAAGGGGGTTTTCAGTTATTTTATACCACTATACGATTCTTGGCTAACCGATCTGATCTTGTTCAGAATCTCCATTGTTGTTCTAAAATTTTAGTACATCATCATATCCCTATTCTATTAACGGATTTAACTCTTTCTCCTTTTGGTCCTCATATTGGAGGAATTTCAGGTTGTCTGCATTTTTCCAAATTATATGATGATTACACTTTTGTTAATTTAATGTGTATGGAGATTTGAGCTTGATCGGGTTGGAGTGGAGTTGGGTGTTCTTTATGCAATTCAGTATGCTACTTGATTTAGAAATCTGTTGCCCCTTACTACATTTAATATTGTCTTAAAATGATGAGTTCAAAATTATCATTGTTGTATTAACCTATTCGGATTCTTAAGTTTTGATATTTTGATTAGTTTAATATAATTTGCTACCTTTTCCATGGCAACAGATTTCAGTGGAGCTAATCAGGGTATACTTATTTTTTTTCTAAATATTTAATTGTCAAGTGAAGATTGAGTAATAAATGTGCTTTTTTTAAGTTTAAGTAAGTTGTGTTTTAGAAAGAACCCCAAAACACCACAACAAATGGAGCCGTAACAATTCGGTCTCTGGGTTATTGATCTTTTTTACTTGTATGTATTTATGTATCAAAGAGCAACTGGGTGTTTTTGCAATTAAAATTTTATTTATATGTTCAAGTGTAAAAAGAGGTCTAGGCTCTCTCTCTGTGCTAGTAAGCTACAATTCCCAGTCAAAATTATGCCTTGTGAGCATAACCTTTTCTTATTTACAAAAAGCATAGTCCTGTACTTAAGTTTTATGTATTTATAAGGTTTTCCTTTCCCCTCTCTTTTTCTCATTTTTAAGTTGTCCCCCCCCCCCTTTTTTCATTTTTTTTTGGTTTGTTTGTCATTTTCTAACTCTAACTATGGCTGATAAGCACTCGGAAGCAATTGCCACTATTCAGCTAAAAAATGCTTTAGTGGATAATTTGTCTAATATTCCCCCATTCAATGGAGAGGCCAGCTCAGTCTGCTTCTCAGATTTTTCTGAGAAATTTGAGAGTTTTTCAAAATTATTCGACTGGACTGAGGAGGAAAAGAAGTTTGTTTTACTTGCTAGACTTTCAGGAGCTGCTTCTAGGCGAATAAAAATTCACAAAGCAAAAACATCTGATGAGCTATTAAAAATCTTAAAAGAGAGTTATACTTCACAGGCCACACCAGATGTTGCCCTCAGTCATTTTTTAAATTTTAAACAGCCACCCAATATGAGTGTTCAGGAGTTTTATGACAAGGCATATGATATGTCATTAAGAGCCCTTGTAATTGAAGGTATCCAGGGTGAAGTAGTCGATAAAAGCCGAACGGCTCTACTACACTCCATGCTATTGAGCAATCTTACACCAGAAGTGCGAAAGGGGGTAATTGCGAGAAATCCACAATCCCCAGAAGAGGTCCTCAAAATTGCGCTTCTTGAGGAAAAGGCTTATAGGAGCATTAACCCTTTCTACAACCACCGCGAGGAACTTCTCAACCCTAATTTGACCCAAAACCTACCCTGTGCTGCAGTTTTTCAGCAAGATAGCTCACAAAAGAAGGAGATAGACCAACTAAAATCTCAAATTGATGTTTTAGCAGCTAAGATAGACAGTTTAGTTGATCTTAGGGCTAGGGATGTACAGGAGAAAAACCAAGAGGTAAGACCCGTAACCTGCTATAGGTGCTCCGTACAAGGCCACTATGCCAGAGATTGTCCACTAAATTTTGTCGACTATAATTTTAGAAGGGGAGGTGGTCAAAATTTCAGGAGCCGTGGGCAAAATTATAGAAACAGAGGTGAAAATCCTAGAGGGAACCACAATCAGCGAGGCGGATATAGGGGAAGAAGAGGTGGTTATTACCAAAACAATAGGAGCACAGCTGCGAACAGAAATGAAGAGCAGGCGGTAAATAACACCCCAGTAGCTAACAATGAAAGTGAGGCTTTAAACTATTAGTGGCCGGATCAGATGTGGTCAAGTCGATCCCCAACAGGCCCCTGGACCCCCCAACTGTGTATAGTATGTTTCAACCCCAATCGTATACATTACCAACTGCAAGAATTTACATAAGTAAAGTTTGCCTAAATGCATTATGTGACACTGGTTCTGCAATTAATCTCCTGAGTGGTACGGATTGTAACTATTTAGAGAATTTTGAAACGGAGAATTGCAATATCCCCATTATGACTGTCACCGGCGAGAAAGTTCACCTAAATAAGAAAGTATTTTTAAAATTTGTTTTTGATAATGTTCAATGTCAAGCTGAATTCTATGTAGTGGAAGGTAAATTAGCAGAGGAATTTAATATGATTTTGGGAATGCCATTTTTGAAAGAGTACCGGGCAAGTATAAATTGTGATACAAATGCTGTCGCTCTTAAAGTGCCAGTTTCAGGCCAATGTAAACAAAGCGTAGAAACCCCAAGTAATACTTCAGGGTGTAATACTTGTCTTGCTACTAATTCTGTAAATATTTCTAACTCTGTATATAGTGTAAATTCTAATAATAATTGTATAAATAATGATTGTGTTAAAAATAATTCTGTAAATATAAAATGTGTCAACAAAGTAGGGGAGAATTCAAAAAGTAGTAATGCAAATAGCCCTCCTGAAAATTGTGCATGTGAGAAAGTTCATGACTCAGTTAATATTGAAAATGGGAATCATAGTAGTGAAAATATGGTAGTTCAGGACCCGCAGTTGAGTAATATGAGAAAAGATGTTGAGATAGTCATTCAAACTGAGTCAGATAAGGAAGTTGAAAGTGTTGCGCAGAACTTTTGCATGCAAACAACATCAGGCAGTAGCTCTGAGGGTAATAACACTGAAAATTTTTCAAGTATTCAAAGTGTCGACAACATTCTTTCAGCAGCGAGTCAGGTAACTCAGGGTAATTTAGCTGAAGAGACTACTGAAATTTGTAATATTGATGAAAGTGAAGATTTGGTAAGTATAGAGGATAAGGTACCTGAAGTCGAGGAGGAGAGCAATGAAGATAGCAGTAGTGATAATACCAATAAAAATAAAAATATAAGTTTCGCTGTGTTATGGAGCAAAATTTCAATTCCCCCGCAGTCAAAAATGTTAGCCCAGGTTAAAAGTTATAAGGAAAATTTTATTAAGGAAAATGATATTGTTATGTTAGAACCTTTGGCGAAAAATTTAAATCAAGGTCTCCTTACCTCCAGAGCCATTTGCACTAAAGAACATGGCCTATATATCTCATTTGCAAATTTTTCAGACAATAGTATTCATTTAAATAAGGGAACCTTTGTTGCCAAAATTCAAAAATGTGTAGACCAGTCAAATATACCCGTAACTAAAAATAACCTTACTTGCAATGTAAATTTGGCCCCTCCAATTGGTGACTTTGATCACGCTGATCTCACTTGGAGCTCAGAGATTAATTTAGATCATTTAGAACCCCCATTAAAACTTAAAATGCAAAATTTTCTAGACAAAAACAAAGATGTATTTGCAGCATCGGTCTTAGATTTACCCGGCTGTGATACAATCCCGCATGAAATTAACTTAACTTCAAATAAACCAGTTAAAGGCAAAGCTTATAGAGTCCCCTACAAACTACGTCAAGAAATGGAAGACCAACTTAATACTTTGTTACAGGCGGACATAATCTCCCCTTCCATGTCTGAATTTGCTTCTCCGGTTATTCTGGTTCGGAAATCAGATGGTTCCTATCGACTTGCTGTTGACTACAGAAGATTAAATAAAAATCTTGTTAAAGATGCTTACCCAATACCTAACATTACCGACTCTGTTGATGCTTTAAGTGGGGCTAAATTTTTTTCAACGCTAGATTTAACTAGTGGGTTTTTTCAACAGGTTATTCGCCCAGAGGATAGGCATAAAACTGCTATAATCACCCACAAAGGACTTTTTGAGTGGACCCGTAACTGTTTTGGGCTCTCAAATTCAGGTAACAGTTTCCAAAGACTTATGAATGCTATTTTCGGTGATTTAGGCAATCTTGGAATTCTTGTTTATATCGACGACATTGTAATTGCCTCCAGTGATGTTAATTCTCATTTTGAGAAGCTTAGCATGGTCTTTGAAAGGTTAAGACTGCATAAACTTAAACTTAAGCCCAGTAAATGCACTTTCCTTTCGAATAAAATACAATATCTAGGTTTTGAGATTTGTAGTGGCCAAGTATCACCTATCAATAAAAATATTGCCGTAATAGAAAATTTTAAACCTCCAACTACCCGAAAAGCTGTTAGGTCATTTATTGGAACTCTATCTTTCTATAGGAGATTTATACCAGATTTTACTAAGAGAGCTAAAAATCTAATCAACTTAACGAAAGAGACAGGAAAATTTTCGTGGAATGAAGATGCACAGAAAGAATTTGAAGACCTTAAAATGGCTCTTATTTCAAAACCATGTCTTGCACTCCCTGATTTTGAGAAAGAATTCCATTTATATACTGATGCCAGTGGCGAAGCATTAGGGGCAGTGTTATCACAATTAGATGAAAATAACAGGCTCCATCCTGTTGCCTTTGCCAGCAGAAAATTGAAAGATGCTGAGACCCGCTACTCCACCACTGAAAGGGAATTACTAGCTTTAGTTTGGGCTACTGCCCACTTCAAATGTTACATTGCTAATACCCATTTTTTCATCTATACAGACCATGCGCCTCTAACATTTATGTTAAAAATTCACGACCCTACATCTCGCATGGCTAAATGGATCTGCACTCTCTCAGACTTTAATTTTACAATCAAGTTTGTTAAAGGTAAGTGTAACAGTGTCGCAGATTTCCTTTCGAGGTATGTCAACAATGATAACTCCAATGATACTGTTAATTGTAATTTTTGTATACAAGTCGAAAAGGAAGTTACTTTTATGCCTCATTCCAATCTACTTGAAAAAATTGGTGAATTACAAAAATCAGACAAGAAATGCTGCGAGATTGCAAGAAAACTAGACCAAGGTGTAGAAATTGCTCCTAAATACATGAAATTTTTTTTTAGAGATGACATTTTAGTTTGTGAGGATACAAGGGAGTCAGCTATTTTGAATAAACCTGTAAAGTTAGTCGTGCCAAAAGAATTGGTTACTCAAGTTTTTGCACTAACACATGAGTCCCTAGCGGCTTGTCATCAAGCCTTTCAAAAGACCATTGATCGCATTCGTGAGCACTTCTATTGGCCAGGAATGTCGTCAGATGTCAAGCATCTAGTGGAGTCATGTATTAGTTGCCAGCAGAAGAGAGCTTATAGAGCGAACCAGCTCGCCCCTCTGCAACGTATGCCGACCCCCCAGTTTCCCATGAACAAGGTTCATTTGGATCTCATTGGACCCTTACCGCAAACTTTTTCGGGAAATAAGTATATTATCGCATATATAGATTCATTTACTAAGTGGCCAGAAGCATATGCGGTTAGTTCAACCACTTCAGATGTCATTGCGGACACTTTAGCTGATTTCATATCACGCTACGGTGCGCCATGTTTTATTACGACGGACAACGCGAAGAATCTAATTTCAGATGCGATAGAGCACGTATATAAAATGTTTGGTATTAATCATATTAAGACCTCATCTTATCACCCGGCTGGCAACCCGCAAGTGGAGAGACAGAATCGTACTCTTAAAAATGCACTTTGTCACATAGTCAACCAAAATCAATCTGACTGGGACACTAAACTCAAATTTGCACTACTAGCTATGCGTTCAGCTGTCCACTCTTCAACTAAACTTAGCCCAGCTGCAGTTATGTATGGCAGAAATATGAATCTACCATATAATCTCTTTTCTCAACCACCTTCTTTTAATTATAATGATGCACCCTCTTTTTGCGAACTCTTAATCCCAGCTCTTCAAAAAGTATACACTGAAGTACATAGTAATTTAATTAAAGTTTCTGAGCAGCAGGAAAAATACCGTGAAAAGACAGCTGTTGATAAAAATTTTAAAATAGGAGATCTTGTGTGGTTATTTACACCCACAGTCGCCCCTGGTAATACAAAAAAATTAAGCAAGCAAAATAATGGTCCTTTTACTGTAATTGAGAAGCTAAATGAGGTTAATTTTAAAATAGCGCTAGTTGCTAATCCCAAAAATTGTCAGGTTGTCCATGTTGACAGGTTGTCTTCTTTCAAAGACAGACTCCCCATCTGGTCCAGTAAACCAAAACAAACAATTGGCCTGGGATCGACTGAAAACGTGACCATTGATTCACCACACCAACCGCGCGATTCTCCTCCTGTACGCAGGTGTAAGCGTAACCGATTCATTCCCTGGGCACCATATGATAGTAACCGCGCACCAGCAGTAGTGAACGTCAACAATAACGAAACTCCGGTAGCGCCGGAAGTGGAGGAAACAGACAGCGACGCGACTGAAATCATAAATCCCTCTCCCCCACCTCCCATTTCTCCGGAGGTTGCAGCGGCAGAGAATAACGAGATGTGCGTAAATAAAAATTTAGCAACGGCAGAAGGCAGCGAGATGCGCGTAGGTAAAAATTCAGCCACGGCAGAAAGCAGTTCAGCTGCTGCGCACAGCGATTCGCGCAGGTCTCGTTCATCGATTCGTCCAGCTGCTAAATCGAATAGAAGTAGTCGTTCAATATCGATTTCTAGAACCGACTATTCGCTACGGGATAGAAGAGACCGTCCGAGTTATAAATACTAACTATTTTTTTTCGTTATTCAGGCATTTTTATCAATTTTACCTTGTTTATTTGTATTTATTTATAGTTTAGTTAATGTGTATGTATATTTAATTATTTTCTTGGGCATTTTAAAACGGAACTTAGTTTTTCTAGCGTATTAAAGGTTTGTTTTGGTTGTGTTTTGATACTTTCATGTAGGCATTTTTAACCCTTTTTATGCTTATACTTAAGGTTTGTGTCTGTTTTATGGTAGATTATGTGGTATATACCCGTCCACACCCAGTTTTCGTAGATTTTGGGTGTATTTTTGCAAAAAAAAAAAAAAAAACGAATGTAATTTTTGTTACTTTAAATTTTTTTTAGGAGGGTATGTTTGGTTACCCTTTTGCCAAAATTGTTCTGCGTTTTCCTTTTTTAAATGCATCTGTGTTTTGTATATAATCTTTTAAGTATGTGTTTACTTTAATTTCTACATTTTAACTAGATAGATTTATTATTTACTATACAGTTTGTGGTTTTATTTGAGCTTAAACTTTAAGAAGTGTGGACCCTTTTTCTTTTTCTTGTACATACTGTCTCATGTACATGCCTATATGTTGTTGTGTGTGGCTAAAAGTGCTAAAATTAACTATTTTATTTATTCTACTTCCTATTTTTGTGGAATGTGTGTTTTCCTTCCTGGTGATATATCTCACCACCCCTGTTTTTTATTTTATTTTGTGGAATGTTTTCCCTGTAGTGCCCAAAAGGCCCGAAACTGCTTTTGCTATAAGTAGCACAGAGGCAGAGATACTCTTTCCCATGCACATTACTTGTAAGTGCATTTGTAAAATCTGCACAGTGAACCGAATCATTAGACTTTTCTCAAAAACAACATGGCTTCTTGTAGAAAAATGTTTTAAATGTGTGCGTAACTCCCTACCATGGTCTGTGATACCATAATATGTGTCTTACAGATGTATATGTATATATTTTTTTTGTGTGTCACCAGTTGCTCTTGTGTATTTTTGTATAATAGAATTAGTATGTGTTTTACAAATTTCATTGACATTTACAGTGTTGTAACTATGATATTACTAGTACTTATTTACATTAATAGATAGTGTTGTAATATACTGTGATGCCAATTATTGAAGTTATGTATATAAGCAGTATAATGACAATTAATCAGTGGGCACTTCTCTTCTTTTTCGGCTAATTTTTTTTTTTCTCAAAATTCAATTTATGTATTATTTACAGTTCTGTTACCAGAAATTTCAGGTAGGATGCAGTTATGCGTAGGAATGACAGTAGTAGGGAAATGAGGTTTCACAGTCAGGTGGAACATGTGTTCTTTTACAGGTGCAGAGAATATCTTGGTCATTTTAGTGGTAAAATCAGCCTTGTGGTCCCTCCTCTGGTAGTACTCTTTTATGGTCATGTTTCAGGTAATATTTTAGGTAATGGTTTCTACGGATGTGCGAGCTCTGGTTGTATATATCCGGAATATATTGTCAGGGTGGTATTTCAGCGGTGAACTCTCTGGATCCCGTCCCGGATCGATGTATGATCTGTGTTTGTGGGTCAGTTTTTTCAGTGTTGAGGTCCCAGCATGCCATGTGGTACCAAGTTACCTTTCAAAAAAATAATTTGTTTTCTCAAAAAATTTTTTTTTTAATTAGCCGGGGGGAGCAATCTTGTTACGGTTGGTTTCAACAATTTTTTTTTTTTTATCTACATTAATTATTTAAATCACTTTCTCAACATTTATTTAAAAGCACTCTTTTTTTCTGTTTCTAATAAAAATTTAAATAAATAAAAGTAATTGTAATAATTATAATAAAATCAGTTTTTATTTTTTCTTCTTTCTTTTTGCAAAGTAAATTCAACGTTTTTAGTCTAGCATAGCTTCCTGTTTTCAAATACGAAAGATAATATAGCAGGGAGGGAGGTTTCTCAGTAAAAGACCACACATAGTGTATTGGGCAGTCGTGTACGTTTTCTCCCATACCCTTGAATCATGTGTTGTAGTCACCTAGTCTAGTTTTGGTTAAAAGAAAGACCGTCCGCCCTGTATAGGAATTACGTTATCTTATGAGTGTACTATATACGCAATTAGGCTTTGTAAGCTTACGACAGGCTTCAATGGGCTCTGCTATCAGGCGGATAGCTGGCGCCCAGGTCAACAGAGGCTCACAGGACCCCCTTCAGCACACGCCATGGGGGTGAAACATGGCTGCCTTCCCCCATGAAGCGGCTGGCAGGGTGGAACGACAGGCTGGTGCCTTCAAGGAGAGTCCATTTTCCCTTTTGTTTCCATTCCCGTACCCCTGGCAGAGTGGATCGGTCCCGTTTTTCAAGCAGCGCGGGAGAATGAATGTTTACGACACTTGTTGCTTGGCCAAGAGACCTGTCGTTTGACTCGTAAAAAAAATTCGACTTATTACGGGGCTCGAAGACTGGCCTGTGGGCTGGATCGCGAAGTTGTTGAAGGCGGATAGGTTTCTGGAAGATTTTTTTTGAGAGTGGGGCATTGATGGCCCTACATTAATTATCCTAAATCATGAGGTTATGATGAAAAGAGGCTATAAGGGCATTTTCGAAGTAAGGATCCGTATCTGATAGAGGGCGAATGAAAAGAAAATATGTTTGACCCATCATGTAGTAGCGGCGTTCCTAGAAAAAGTGTTGTCTTGTGTTGACTTCTTAAGCGGCGGTTGTTATTGATGCCTTGACGAAAAATGAATTAATGATTAGACGAGCATCATTTCTGGAGATGGGGCATTATTAATCCTAGACTAAGAAGGCTGGTGTGACTAGCTGAGTAGACTTGCCTGCTTTACAAGGTATCGGTGATGTGACGACGTTTTGAATCGGGAATAAATCAAAATCTCCAAGTGATGTATGGAGTAACGGTGTTGACTCGTAGAGGCAGCTGAAAAGAATAGGTTGATAAAAAAAAAAAAGAGATTATGACAGACTAACATGTTTGCAAAGAAGTGTGCCCACATTGACGGTAGTAAATATCAAAGTATATTGTAAGTAACCCATATTTCTTCTTTAGTACATGTTGTCTACTGTTGTAATATTTATAAATACCTGGAGAAACAAAAAAATATAATTATTGGTATTTTAAGATGATTAACATGTAACCTGTTTTTTTTATGATTGAACGACATTTGAATTGCTGGTTTGTTAATGGTTTAAGATTTATGATATTTAATTGAAAATTAATCAATAACTAAATTTTGAAAAGTTGATCCATCTTTAAATCATGGTATTGTGGTAATTTTAGGGACTTTGCTGCTTAATGTAAAGTGTTATAATAAGTAATTTCAGTATTTTTTTTTTTTTGATCAACTTTGTTATTATGTTATTATTATATTTTGTTTGAGAACTACCTTACTTTTATAATTTTTAATTATTCAAATAAAGAAAGTTTTTGTTTATTCTCAAATATGGTATGGTTTTTCTTTATATATAATTTTTAAATAATTAATATTTTTATAATTACAACATACCTATAAGAAGGAATTAACCTCTCAGTAAGTGTGATTAAAAATATGAAAGCTATAATTTTGCTAAATTAATACTTTTAAATTTCTTAAATCTAAAATTCATAGCAATAGTTTAAATGAACATTAATTGGGGTTTACGTAAGGTTATTAGATGTAATTATTGTTCCTATCTCAGTAATGGATATACTGATAATTGATGCTAAAATAAAATTAAGTCTAATTTCTTAATTGATTAATCTAAATTTTATTTATCCTTTCTTTGAAGTATTATTCAAAACAAACAACAAAATGGTTGTTTTTTAACAAAAAAAAAAAAAAAAAGGGGTTTTCAGTTATTTTATACCACTATACGATTCTTGGCTAACCGATCTGATCTTGTTCAGAATCTCCATTGTTGTTCTAAAATTTTAGTACATCATCATATCCCTATTCTATTAACGGATTTAACTCTTTCTCCTTTTGGTCCTCATATTGGAGGAATTTCAGGTTGTCTGCATTTTTCCAAATTATATGATGATTACACTTTTGTTAATTTAATGTGTATGGAGATTTGAGCTTGATCGGGTTGGAGTGGAGTTGGGTGTTCTTTATGCAATTCAGTATGCTACTTGATTTAGAAATCTGTTGCCCCTTACTACATTTAATATTGTCTTAAAATGATGAGTTCAAAATTATCATTGTTGTATTAACCTATTCGGATTCTTAAGTTTTGATATTTTGATTAGTTTAATATAATTTGCTACCTTTTCCATGGCAACAGATTTCAGTGGAGCTAATCAGGGTATACTTATTTTTTTTCTAAATATTTAATTGTCAAGTGAAGATTGAGTAATAAATGTGCTTTTTTTAAGTTTAAGTAAGTTGTGTTTTAGAAAGAACCCCAAAACACCACAACATATGTATGTTTGGCTGCATGCAGTCTCTGAATTGGAGCTTCGATAATTTGATGTTCGAATTTGGTTAATTATTTATTAACTTTATAGTATTCTGTATACACTTTATACTTACCTATATTTAAAAAATTGGACATTCGGTGAGTTTTGTTGCTAGAACATGCTTTTGTATTTTGAATTCAAAGGTATTATATATATATATATATATTATTTAAACAGATATAGGTTCATGTTACATTTTGATTTTTATTTCCCCATTTGTGTGATTATGTTTCTGTGTTGACATGGTAAGGTTATATATATATATATATCTTTAATGTTGTTAAAATGAAATTCCCCACAACGGGGGGAAAAATTGCGTAACTGAAAAGCATAAACCTCATTTCTGAAAACCGATTTTATTTTTTAAAAGCAACAATGAAATGTGTCAAATGTGGGTTTCACATGGTCACTATTTTTTAGTAAGTTTTTACAGTTTAGATCACTCCTATTTATAAGGCAAATCAAACCATACCTTGGAATATCAATTTTTATAAAATCATCAATCTGGTGGTTCTTTGGTGAAGCATACAAAATTTGGTGTCCCTTTCAAAAAATAATGCTCCGTTTCTCGCATTATTAGAACAAATCATCATTTTCAAAAAAGGAATTTGGTTGTTGAGAGAACACACACAGATTTGCGAAACTTATGAACATACATAAAGGATTATTCAATAGTATTATGATACTTTAAAAATATAAATAAAGCTTACGTATAATCTTTTAAATATTTTTAAGCATAATTATTAGTATATAAAATGTCAATTAAGATGGCTTTAAAGGGGAAAACTCCAACAAAAATCTCATTCAACATCATTGATGAGATACCTTCAGTGACAGCATTACCTGCATCGTCGTCTAACATCTTTGGGAGTATCTGTAGAATTATTTCAATTGCCGTCGAACATATTAATAATCAAAATTAAAAATACTAAGAAATTTAAATTGTTTTTACGTTATTCTAATTTAACATCTGTAATAAAAAGTATTTTTAGATAACCCTTTATATACAACATACGGTAAAACTTGTTAAGACGGAATCAGTAGGGACCAAAAAAAAAAAAAAATTCATTTTAGACAGATATTTGTCTTAGCAGTATAATTCGTAAATTATTCCTTTTGCCGGGCCCTTAACATTTTTCTCTTTAAGACAAGATTCTGGTATACAAAGGTTCCGTTTCTACAGGTTCTACTGTCTATAGAATAAACTTCATGACATGACATCATAACGCTTTCTTTTGGTTTCACCTAAGAGGTGAAAAGAAACAGGATGAAAACTTTCCTTGATCATTAATTTAAAACTTTACTTTTAAGTTCGGTTCTCAAAAATATATTTTTCCCCTTACAACAACCCAAAACTTTTTGACACATTTTCTGACTCATTTTTAAATGTAAAAGAATGAAACTTGCGGGCATGATTATTAAAGTGATTTGTCAATGAACACTTTTTTCATTTTCCGATAAATGAATTACATCTTGCGTTTTAAGCGATTGTTGTTATATAATGGCAGTTTTTTTTCCTCTCCCTGGATGTTTGGTTCAGATTGCCAACTTTGACAGCAGTTTCCGAAAGATCTCCTGCCCTTCACCCCCTACCCCCAAAAAAAAACAAAAAAACAAAAAACAGTTCGATTAGATAGTTATACAAAATGTGTCAGAAAGTAGCCAATATTTTAAAAGCAGTCTTTATAAAGCGTTTGAAGCTATAAAGAATGCATAGAACAGTGGTTCCCAAATTTTATTGTTACTCGACTTTCCTTTAAAACGTTTTTTAACCCACCTAATAGGAAGGTATAAAGAGCTTTTTGATATAATCTTATTTATATTGAAAATGTGAACATCTTCAAAAAGCGAACGATTGGTATTACTTCTTACTAATGTGAAATTTGAATAATTGAAACCTTATTTTTACCAAGTAATGAAAAATACATCCATTAATGAATGTATTATTAAACATACACTTTAAAAGTCAACCAGTTTATGAACTTTTTTTGCTTGATTAAGATTGAAACGTTTTCAATTTCTGCTTGAAGCCGCTCGCTAAACAAAGTTTAATAAAAACTATGTTTTCATAAAGTTATTTGTCTGTTTTTTTTTTCTTCTCTGCCTTACAACACGTTGTTTTTGTTATACCTTTGTAGTGGATAAAAGCAACTATACATTTGTGAAGACCTGGCCGATCGTTCTCCGACCTAGTGATCCACCAGTAGGTCGGTACCCATAGTTTGAGAACAGCTGATATAGAACATTTGAAAAAAAAAAGTGATGATGCTGGGGAAGATAAATTTTTAAATTCATATAAAAAAAAAATCTTAAGAAAAATATCAGGAACATACAAAACATAAAATAAAATAAACAAAAATCGAAAATTCGTCGTACTCGTAGCTAATCCGTACAAGAGAAACCTCTCATGTTTCCCAGAAGGTTAGAAAATCCAATTAAGTCCCGAGAGAGACGCAAAGGGAGAAAAATCCACCGTTGAAGAATAAAAAGGGAACGTTTTCAGGGGGTGGCCGGGGAAAAGGAAGAAGTGGGGACGTGCATCCGAATTGCCGTGTATCGATTTTTCATTTGTGCTCAAGACTGTTTTCAGCAAGTTGCACTTTTAACGCCGAAAGTGATACGGTTCCTAAAGACTCCCAAGATTAAAATTTAAGGACGAAGAAGTGATGAAAGACCTTAGTGGCTCCTTGTGAAAGTCAGAGTAAAGAAAACTCCGTTGTTGTTTTATTCGTTGTCGAACGTTTGATTGTGAATTATCCTTGCATAGAGTTCTTAGGTATAAAGCATTTCCCGTGTTGTTGAACTTATATGTAAGAAATTTGTCATTCATGAATATTGTTACATATCGACCGATTCGAAATTCAAATTCTAAAGTAACTTTTCCTAACATTTTCCTACGACAATATTTTTCTTATAAAAAGTGTCATTGGTAGAAGTGCTGATATAGTCAACAATTTTTATGCATTTCTCTTCTGGAAAGGAATGTAATATTTGTTGTAATATTGTAACTGGGCGAAAACTGTCCGGGCTAGGATTCGAACCAGGGACCTCTCGGATGAAGCTGCCAATGCTTTGCCAACTGAGCTATCCTGGACGAATCTGGAGGACCTAATTCACCCACCTAACCTGTTACTCTGTTGAAATTAGTCTAGCTAATGTAATATTATTGCATCAATGTCTTTTCGTTCAGTGAAAAGAGAATTGTTAAGGTACAACAACACTTGCAAAATCCTATGGAAAATAACTGATATTGAAGTATTTCTCGGGAAAAACTGAGCGAATTGAATATATTTTTTTTATAGTTTTAGCAGTAGCTAAACTATTAATTGACTGTATTAATGTTTTCACATGAATTCGAACTATATATGTAAATTTACTTTGTGACTTGCTAATCATTTGAAATAGAATATCCCAAAGTTTTAAATACTACCACTAGAGCGCCCCTAAGTCTCGCCTGGTGTACAACAGCTTGTATTATGAGCAAAATTAATAGTACGCTGCACTTTCTTTTTCTTTCTTTCTTTCCTTTTTCTTTATTTCTTTTTTCGCATTCGTGCGTTTTGTGAGATTGTGATGTTTTCTTTTGGGAATTCGTAATTTATGTTCCACTTCTAGCAGCAACTTTGAGAGATCTAAAAACCTCTGAATACTCACTGATGTAATACATTTTTCATGGGGTGCAGAATAATTTCAGCTACCGTCTAGACTAGATGTTTGCCGTGATGCTGGAGGAGGGGGATAGGGGGTTGCACTGAACATGTATAAATTTTAATGAGAGTATAATCAAATGTAATTTACATCATTCAGATACCTTATATAACTGAAGAAATAAAATCCATAATTTTATATCATCCTTTAAAATAAGCAGAACACTGCAGAAAATTTTGGAGACTCGATCACTCAAAGTTGCCTTCGGAGTCAGAAGTTTACTTTTCCCACTCCAATGACGTAATTATGGTGCGGTCTTTTATTTATACCTTCTAGATAACTGAGAAAATATGATGACGTCATTTCTGGAAAGTTCTCGATAATTTGTCTCCTACTTGTCCGATAGGCTGAGTTTAAACTTTAAATCTCGGGATTTGGCACGAAATTTAATCGGAAAAATCATCGCCTCTAACGGCCAATACATTCATACAAGCCCATAAATTCTAAAGAAAGACAAAGTCTTCAATCCCGTTTTTGCTCTGGCAATAGTTGCACTAAATGCTTTAACTTGAAGAAGGACCGATTTATTATGAAACGCGTTGCTTTGGTTGTGTTTTAATGGAGTTGATTAGAAGTTTTAATTTGTGTTATACCATATTTTTATATTAATATATTTCCCTATACTTTCGTTTATCTACATTCTTTTACTTCTATAATATTTCTATTTTTATATGCATATATATTCTTGAATTTTATTTATTTATGATTATTGGATTTTCTCATAACATTTCTGTAATTGGATAAAGCTCAACATGTCCTATTATAAATATATGATATCAACAAGTGTCATTTAACGGCGGCAATCCTTCGCCTATCAAAAGTGAATGATTCTTCCCTCCATCACTAATGGTAATCTGCGATCGTTATTGTAACGCCAGATAGCGTGTAACTTGTTGTAAATCCCTCATTCATCTGACATAAGCTGTCGGCGCGCCTTTAATGCTCATTTTTTTACGAATTTATTACTTTTTTTTTGTTCTCTTAGAATGGTGGCTGTCACGCTATGAAGTGATTGAGGATAGTGAGTATTAATGTATCATCTGTATTCTAGATTTATTTTCGGCATCAATATTTAGCGAAAATAAAGCACCGGAATTTTTTATGTGGTAAATTATTAATTTTTTTTTAATCCTGTTTGTATGTTTTAATTTTTTTTTCGTATTAATATTTGCAAAAGGATTTATTCATATCAAAAATCATTTTATTTTCTTCTGATATAGATAGTAGCAAATCTTGAAAATAAGGGTTTTTCATTCTATCTCTAAACGTCTTGAGAGATGAGCGATCTTATTTCTATTCATTTTAATATATATATATATATATATATATATATTTATTTATTTATTTATTTATTTATTTATTTATTTATTTATTTATTTATCTATAACGATACTGTTTTGTGTGGTAAATTAATTTGTTGTTGCTTTTTATGCTCTTCATAATGTTATTTGCAAAATCATTTATTCATGACAATCGTCATTTTGGTGGGAAAAATATTTATTTATTTATATTGAGGACAGATTACGTCGATTGTTTTTCTATAACAATTTCTTCGTTGTTGCTTGTTTCACGTAAATTTTGATTGTTTTATTTTTTAATTCCATCGATTATTTCGAAGTCTCTTTTTCGGTTAAGAGTGGTTCTTCAACCTGCAGCCTTCAACCCCCAAGGATATTTTTGTTGTATATTTTTAGTGTAAAATTTCGGTACTGCTGTCGCAAACGCACCGGGGTATGTTTTCGACGCCAAAACGGCGATTTTATGCCTGGACAACCCGGCGTTTTTTTCGAGATTTTGCTTTGTATGGCAACCTGTTAGAGGTCCGTGTGTTTTATATTAAATTAAGTATTGTGTGTTTTATAATAAATTAATCATTGTGTGTATTTTATAATAAAAGAATTTTTGTGTATTTATAAAAAATAATTGGTGTGTATTTTATAATAAAATAAACTGTTTCATAATAAAAAAAAACTAACATGCTATTTTAACAAGCTAGGCCTAACAGGTACCTGAAAACGGCAAAAGGGTGCAAAAATGATGCAAAACAAAAATCGCGCCAACCCCAGTGCGTCTGCGGCAACTGTTCTAAAATTTCATTACATGCGATACAGTATTTCTTACAGACGGGTTACAAAAAAGCAAAACAAAGAAAAATGTTTCGATTTGAAGGGAATTCTAAAAAGTACAATTTGACGGAGCTGATGTTAGAAATAAATCAGGACGGGAGGGACATCTATGGTCTACAGACTTGGTTTCTTCGTCTGAGTAGTCCTTCTTATGCAGTCAAACCCAAACCAGACCCGTAGCAAGAGTAAAAAAAAAAAAAAGAAGAAAAAAAGTCAACCCAACCGCACTAATGTTCTGTACGGGTAGGATTGTACCTGACCAGAACCCGAAAATTCTGCTTAAAATCAACACGAACAGAACACAGGAGAAAAAAAAAATATTCGTCAACCCAAAACTTTACATATTTCAACCCGAAGTGAAAGAAAATTAATCAATATTTTAATACAATTATGTAAAAGTAGTCTACAGTTATATCTCTAATATCAATTAGTATATCTTTTTTTGTATAAAAATGGACACTTATGAACTCATTAATATTCAAATATATATATTTTTTTTTTTCATTTAAAAATATTCAGGACCTTCTTTTGAAAAGTCGAGCCAACCCGACTCGAAAGAAACAAAATTCAACCCGAAACAGAAACATTTAAAGCCAACCCGACCCGCACCGAAAAAAAATTAGCATCAACCCGAACGGAACCGCGATTCGGGTCGGGTTCGGTTAAAATCGGGTAACCCTACCCGATGCAGGACTGTAAACCGCATCCCCGGTCCGGGTGTGATCGGGTACGGGTAAAATCAGGTTATCCGACCCGACGCAAGACTTTAATTGCAATGAACATCTTTGACCTATCTTGTATTTTTTTTTCTTCATTTTCTTCACAAAAATTACCTAAATGAGTAATAGATTACGCCTTGGTTATAAACTGTCGTGACGCTACTCATTACTGGGCCGAGACTATTTTTCTTTCGTTCACTTCACTTCATCTGTGTAACTCCTTAAAGAACTACCGGCGTTCACTTAATTAATGGGATCTTTTGGGACGAATTCTGAGGAAAAATCAATCATGCCATTTACCAGAACATTTTGACAGTCGACTTATTCTTGCTTTTATTCAAGTTTATCTGTGGATTTTCTCTTCTAGTACAAAAGTTCAATCTCAAAGTTAATTACTCATTGTTTGTGGTATGTAAGAATTAGGGTACAGAAATTTAAGGTTAAAAAATACGTATTTTTATCGCCTGAAAAATAGTATATTCATTTTAAAAATTGCAGTAAAAAACAAAAACTCTTTAGTAATTTTTCATGAGAGTAATGTTTTGTAAAGTAATTCACCAAAGAAATACAAATAGAGTAAAGCGGGAAATGAACAGTAAAAAGTTGAAAAATCCGCTGTTATATTAAAATAATTAATAAATATTGCAAAAATTCCAATAAGTAAAATTTACAGTTATTACTTCAGCGAATAAATATATACTCCCAAACTTTGAAAAAGTGTCGCGTTTGCATATAAATTAAAAATTGTAATTAATGCTCAGTTCTTACCGACAGAAAATAATTCGAGAAAATTTCATCCTTTCCCAAATAGTATAAAATTTATACTGAACATTGTACCAATTTATATCATAAACGAGGTTCTGATAGTAATTATTGCACTGAAGGAAAAATACTATTAAAAACCCACAACCGTCTTCGGCTTTTTCTCATGTAAAGTTAAAAAAGTCTTATGTATTTTTATGCATGTAAATTTACAGAATGTCTGTTATTTATTTTTTTTTTTTATAAAATATAAATCTACACAGTCTACCAAGAAATAGATAGCATCTTTCTTTGTAAATCTGTATGGTAAATTTGCGAATTAGCTTCTCTGTTTTTTAACAGAATCTTGATTTTCAGCTCCTCGTAAATTTACATAAGACTTAAGGTAAATGATTGCCAGTAGTTTATCCGTTATTTCACAGGAAACTTTTTAAGTGTTGGATGATATTTTCAACAAATGACATTAATTTAGATAATTTTTGTTCCCTTTGAAAGTCCTCTTTGGAAAAAAAGAATCCTTTATCATTATTGCCGAAAATGGCCCTTGTCTGACGAATTTACCTTTAAAATCTCCTTTCATATTAAAAACTTCATTATATTTGATGCATGAAACTAAATGCACTTTTTTTTTTTTTTTTTTTTTAAGAAGGACAATTTTTAATTACATCTTTTTTAATTTCTTAGTTAAAACTTATTGTGATACCAACGAAAATCTTTCACTCAGTATAGCATAAAATGCTTAAAGATTCAAAAAGTCTTTAAGTGGAACTTAGATTTATTAAATGGTTGCAAAAGTTATCAGAGAAGAATTAAATCCCAGTGACGATATACGATCTCGTACACGAGAAAAACGCAAAGTTAAGGCGATTACAGACTCTAAAATTCTAATCTCTACTTTGTACTCTAAAATCATAATTAAAAGCATCTTATTTTATAAAGTATTAATTTTGCCGTCTTTACTCAGAGGAGATTTATTTCTTCTTTCAAAGTTAATATTGGATTCTTGAAGTTAATAATTAGCTCGCACATACGTTATAGGCTTTCTATTATAGAAGTCAAGTAAATGAAAGTATATATTTTCGTGTTTTAAAATTAATCCAGCGAAATGAAATGTATTCTTCAATGATATTTCGAAACTGTGTTTATAAAGTCATCGTTAACCTTTTGAAGGGCGGTGGATATTATTTAAACCACTTAATATTAATGGAAATTTGTAAAATTTTGTAAGGAAATTTTGTATTTATAATTTGCTTGGAAAATAAAATTGCATATATTTATTTTCTCATGAAATCGCTTGTAAATTCTGGTGATTTTTAACATCTCTTTTTGTAGTTGGCTAAATTATTATTGCCCAATACTTTTTACACCTAAATTTAATTTCCGCCATGTATTTCAACGTAACGGTCACCCATTGACAAAACCTGTGGTTTAACCGAAGTCCTTCTAAAGCGAAAAACTTCGCTAATGTGAAATAAGAAAATTTCACTTTTCACCATTTTCTGCTGTTCTTAAGAAATTGGAGGGCCACTCCAAAATTATTTTTAATTGTGTTTAATTAAAATCTTTGTAATCGTCTCTATAAAGTTTTAATAAAGTTCTTCTACACTGCAAAAAATAACTGTTGATTTTACAGTATAAAACTGGCACCCCAGCTGCTAGTATTATACCGTAAAATTAACAGTATTAAATAGTAAAATAAGCAGTAATACGCTGCCGCGCAAGCAGTAATACGCTACCGCGCGTAAAATTAACAGTATTAAATAGTAAAATAAGCAGTAATACGCTGCCGCGCAAGCAGTAATACGCTACTGCGCATGCGCGGTAGCGTATTACTGCTTGCGCGGCAGCGTATTACTGCTTATTGTCTGAGTGCAACGAAGACTCATACACTACGCAGTATTACTTTGCCCCATATATAGCTACGATGGATATTAAAACCTTTCGTCAAGCATAACTCAAAAAATATTTAATAGATTTCGTTCAAATTTTTACAGCAGGTACCTATAAAGGTGACAACGACGTCTATTTATTACCAAGAATAAATGTCAAACCGTTTGGAAATTATATTAAAAAAATAGATAAAAAAGCACAATTAAAGTACATACGTCACTAAATTTTGTGCGTACGTCATTTTCACCGGCGGGAGATATTCGTAGACAATCGGTATTGAAAAGTTCATGGAGTACATGGAGCAAAAAAATATGCACGCACTAATATTCAGCACAATAAAATATATTTCAATTTAGTAGAAATCGAAAATTAATCTGGATTTTTTTCTGTTTGAAAGTAAAACCCCGCAATAACTTGGTAGACTTGGTATTAGAGATTTGGCGCAATTCTCAGCAATAGCAGCTTTTTTTTATTTCGCGTGTGTCAATTATAAAAAATATATATATTTGGTGTTTAAATAAAAGGTTTCGATTTATGGCATTATTTCTTTTTTTCTCTCTCTTTTTAGCATTTTAAATGGGATTAATGAAAGGCATGTATTTTAAATTAAATGAGTGAAAGGTTTATATTTAAATGAAATGAATTCAATATGAAAATGCTGCAGGAACAATATTTGGCGATTTATCAACTGCGCCAGGATAACATAAAAGTACCAATATATATTTAACGGTACGCAGTATGTGAAATGAAACAATTATATTATAATCACCCATCGTAGAAGAAAAAAAACTAATATTCTGCATTCAGAGGGAAAAATCAATCTCCATCTCCTGTGTGGTAAGATTTGGCGAGTTCTTTTTTGGTGATAAGTTTTTCGATGTGATTGTTGGGATCTGCAGGATTTGGCTTACTTTTTCTAAATCTTATTTTTTTGCAGATGTAGTATTATGTAAATATATATTTTTGCAGATATTTTTCTATTTTGTATATTTGGCATTCTATTTTGTACATTTTCTATTTGGCATTTGGAAAAGAGATTTTTACCTTCTTATCTGTGCCTTCGGAAATATTAAAAATTAAAAAAAGATTTACATATATCTAGCGTATAATGTTAGGCTTTGCATTTTTATACGGACCACTTCTCCATTTTTAGATTTTAAATGCTATTTATTATTTACTAGCCGTTTATACAATTTACCCCCCTGACAATACAAAAATGCCTCTTAGGTTTGTTAAATAAGTTTGTTTATGTATTTTCATTACTTATTAAAATATCGAATATGGCGATAAAATTTTATTTTAGCATCGTGCTTAAATTTTTAAGATGGTGCAAAAACATACTTTAATAAACGTATGTTTGTAAATATTTGAAAAACATGTTTTACCGCTCTCTTGAAAAATTTTGTAAGATGTTAAAACTACCTTTTGGCACCATTTTAAATATTTTTGCTAACCGACATAGGATACGAAACTTTTCCCTATTCAGGTACACAGGCAAGGCTGGTCTCAAACAAGAGTAAAGCTAGCAACAATATTGTTTTAACTCTATAAGAGTTACAATAATGATATTAAATGCTCCTATTGGCTTTGGGCCCAATTACGAAAGTTTCTCCAAATGAAGCTCGGTGTACAAGGTATTAGTTAATAATATAAACAACACTAATGGTATGCAGGCAAAAGTTTTAATTTAAATGCATATATTTGAAACCCTTACCCCCCCCCCCCCTCCAAAAAAAAAGAAAGAAAGAAAGTTACAGTAATGAATTTAAAATAGCGTTTGGCCACGCTTTCTGACATAAGCAATTGGCTGCAAACGCGATAACGAAACTTTCACTTAACTTAATAACATGTAGCTAATATAGACTTCAGGGTACTTTGCAGTTATACAGACCTTGTGGTCTTTTTAAAAAGCTTGAGACAATTCAGGTTTAAGATGTTGAGATTTACTGTCAAATGATATAAACAACTATGAACACAAAACTAATGAATTATTATTCAGGTTTATGTATGTATTTTTTAAAAAAAATTGCATCTGATTACACTTATTAGATAAGTTACTTCTGTTTGCATTTAATAACTGATAAACGGCTTCTGTATATTAAATGAAATGTTTAAATATTGGGAAGAGGTGGCGAGAGGTAGAAAGACGAGTAAACAAACGGGTAGACAGAGGGTAGAGAGGCGAGTAGCGACATAGGTAGGCTGTCGGGTAGTGAAACGAATAGACAGACGGCTAGAGAGAAAGGCAAAAAGAGGGTTGACAGAGGGGTAGCGAGATGGGTCACGAGACGGGTAGAGACACCGGTAGACAGAAATGTAGCGAGAAAGGTTGCGAGACGCGTTGCGAGGTGGATAAAGAGACGAGGAGAGAGATGAGTACAGAGACGACTTGACTGACGGGTAATGAAATTGGTAGCGAGTCGGGTATACAGACGAGTAGAGAGACAGTAGATGGGTACAGAGATGGGTAAGAAGATGGGTGGAGAGGCGTATAGCCAGACGGATAAAGAGACAGATAGACAAGTTGTGAGACAGATAAACAAATGGGTAGCGAAGTGGATAGAGACACGGCTAGACATACAAGTAGTTAGACGGATAGACAGACGGTTAGAGAAATAGATTGGTGGGTAGCGAGACCGGTAGAGAAATATAGAGACAGGTAGCGAGACGTGTAGAGAGATAGACAATCGGTTAGAGAGACGGGCAGAAGAACGGATAGGGAAACAGACAGATTGTGGAGAGACAGACAAACAGGCAAAAGAAAAGTCTGCGGATTGGCGCAGTAAAGGCGCAGGGGGCAGAGCCTCTTAGAGAATAATCAAGAAGTATCTATTAAGCTTAACTTTGAAATATATATAATTTTTCAATTTTGCCGATATGGAGATTTAATCTAAAAGTTATTTTACAGAAGTCATCGAAAGATTTTTTGTATACTTTAATAGTAATTTAGACTATAGTTTTGCAATCTGGTTTGTAGCAAAGCATGCTATCAATGTGGTTTGAAGTGTAAGAGTTTCTATAAACAGTTATACAAATAATCATATATATTATTTTTTTGTCAACATCCCTTTTTTCAGAAAACACGAAACGCAGAACGACGAATGAGATAGCATATGAAATTATTTTGCACAGGCTTCCGACATAGCACACTTAACATTTCGTTAAAACATGTTTTTGATTAAAATTTGCTGAAAATTAAAAATTAAATCGGCATAGTTTTCATGAAAGAAATGAAAGGTTTTCCTTAAATTATTGTTGCCACAAAAATAAAACACCAAGTTATATGATGCTCTACAATTATTATAAAAAACACCGCTCGAATTTATTTTATATTTCTGATTAAAAAGCGAAATTGAAATTGAAATGTTTAGATTGATATTTCTATGTCCCATGTTTTTCCCGAAGTGGATTACGTCATCCTCTTATGCAGTTAAAATACGATTGTAATTTTTTTTTTCTCGCGCGTGCATTTTGCAATCTGCAATAAATTAGATGATATTCTGGCTTGACTAAAAACTAAATGTTGTTTGCAGATATTTTTATCCTTACTTTTTTTTAGAAGTTTAAACCGGCATCTAAGAAATATTACATATTGATAAAAAATGGTACTTCTCTATTATGCGGTCGACCACTTTTCATAACAAAAAACTATCGCCAAGTAAACGGGAGAACGTTGCCATTGGAATATCAAAATAAATAAATAAATAAAATATAAGAATTTAAAGACACAATTGTTATTTTAATGAATGAAATAACTAATAAATCAGTAAAACATAATGAAAAATACACGCAAATGTCGAGTTAAAAACCACTTGATGACGTAACAAACATGTATAACACTTCTGACATCCAGTAAATGAGACTGCATTTTTGGCGTTTAATCTTACAGTTTGGCGATAGTTTTTGTTATGAAACGTGATCGACGGGATAATAGAGAAGTACCTAAAAAATATTAGATTTCAGTGCGAAATCCTCACACGTGCCCTCTGGTAGATATATAATCAAGGAAGAAAAATTTTAAATTCACACACAAAAAAAGGTGCAACAATGAAATTAAATTTGCGTTAAGCCACGCTTGATAGAATAATCTATTGGCTGCAAATCCTATGACGTAACATTAAAAATCTTGGTGTTTTAAAAAAACCGGCGTTTTTTATTTTTTATTTTATTTTTTTTTTTAAGTTTTACGCAATACGCGAAGAAAATGAGTTTCTTTGCCACATGTTAAAAAAAATTATGACAACACATCTGATGAACGGTACTTCTTTTCTATTTTTTTAACAGTGTATATGAATTTATAGATGATATTTTGTAATTTTATCATTTAATTTGCTCTTTTTCTTTATATTATAATTGTTAACCCTATGTTCTCAGCAATATCACTCAGACTAATCCCTTTGAGGGAAGTCCTAGTTTTACTATTTAATACTGTTAATTTTACGGTATAATACTGGCAGCTGGGGTGCCAGTTTTATACTGTAAAATCAACAGTTATTTTTTGCAGTGTAATTATCCTAGAGATATTTGTATTAATTTATTTTACAGTGTGATTCAGTGCTCAGTGATTTTTTAGCAGCAAGTTTATTGAAGGTAGCACGAAGCATTTAAAAATAATTATTCTTTGCATTTTTATCAAAATATTATTTTGATATCTATTATTATTATATGAAAATCGATGCAATAGCTCGTAACTTTGAAATGCAATAGTTTTTAAAGATATTTTTTGTCGTTTATCTATATAAATTTTAAAATTTTCTGTGTATTATCTTTCATAAAATTAAAATATGGTTGTACGAATGATTCAAGTTGACGTACTTTTGATTAACTTTTCATTACTTGTACTCTGATTTGAAGACATCAATTTCTTTATACATATATATAGGGTGCGCCATAAATTCGTTAAAACTTTACAAATTCATTAAAAAGGAACAAATGATGCTAAAAACTTGTGGTTTGCACGAAGGGGATTAGAAGGAGATCTGATTTGTTTTAATAATAAAAAAAGTTGTGGTTCAAAAAATTACCAATAGATGGCGCTGGTATGCATAATATGAAGCAGATTTATGCAAACCAGGCTGTCAATAAAACACCTTGATGCACACAGATCCTTCATTCGATTCTAGGCACTATGCTTTCGTTACCAGATCAATCTTTGTTGGTTAAGTTCTTTTACAAGAACGAAGAATCAGCAACCGGCGCAAAATTCCGCACGCCAAAAGTACTTAAGATGAGAAAAGGTCCCCATTCCAATGTTTGGGATACTGAAGCTTGTGAGGCGCTTCAAAGAAACGTTTTTTTTTTTAAATTACTATAAGCCTAATTTGCATACATATACTTCATACTATGCATGTCAGCACCATCTATCGGTAACTTTTTGAACCAGAACCTTTTTTGTTATTAAACAAAATCCGATCTCCCTATAATCCCATTTGTTCAAGCCGCAATTTTTTAGCATCATTTATTCCTTTTTAATGAATTTTTAAAGTTTTAACGAATTTATGGCGCACCCGGTATATATTTCATAGCACTTGATATTTTATGCTACATATAAATTTAAAAGCGATAATATGTGAATATAAAGATATTCTGTACTTTGAAATTAACTGAAATTGAAACTTAACATTTTAAAGAAAATCTTTTTAATTTCTTCCATATAAAAAAATCCTGTACGGACCAATATGTAAAGATATATTCATTAAGCACTTAAAATGATTTTTAATATGGGAAAAGAATTGAATATCATTCACCATGTATTACCTTTTAAATGATTAAAAATCAGATTTAATACGTTTGCAGACGTTAAGTTTCTAATCTTTTCTGGACACTTAAAAATTGCAATTGGAAATATCTTGCTAGTATTTAAAGTTTTAATTTTGTCGTATTTCTGTAAGTGAGATTTAGTGTTTTCGTGAAAGCTAATATTGTATTCTAGAAGTCAATAATTAGCTCATGCATGTATTATAGATTTTATGTCATAGAAGTGTATTTTCGTGTTTTTAAATTAATCCAGTGAATTGAAAAATACTGTTCCGTGATGTTTCGAAACTATAAAAGTGTACGTATTGTTAATACGAAATGGAAATGTGATATATCACATAACTTCGCAATTTGTCGATGAAAGGAATAAAGGCTAGTTTGTAGATTACCCAAAAAAAAAAAAAAAAAAAAATCTAAAATGGAATATGTGTAATAATATGTGTCATGTATTTAAATTTAAGTGATTATTAATAGCTTAGAAGTGTAAAAAATAAAATTTAATTTTTTTATCTACATGTTTAAAACAGAGCAAAATGGGATGGTTTCAAATAATTTTAAGGAGTCCAAGTTTAACAGAGGACATGCATCCCCCCACCCCTCATATATAAAACTGGTTCATTATATATTGTGATTCATACTAAATGATGGAATTTTCATAACTTTTCATTCTTTATGCACTGAGATTAAGGGTCATATATTCTCATATGCGTGGAGGGGGGAAAAAAAGCTGCCTTTCTGCAGATGAGATTTACCGCTTTCACGAATGTTAATGTTGTATTTGAAAAAATACATAATTAGTTCATGCGTATATTACAGGCTTCATATCATGGAAGTATATTTTCATGTTTTTAAATTAGTCTAGTAAAATGAACAACATTATTCGGTGATGGTTTTTGGTTAAATGTTAAAATAGTTGATAAAGCGATACTGAGATATGAAAAATTAAGAACTAGATTTATCACTTGGAACCCTAAAAATGGAAAATAATTTGTAGGCTACAAAACATTATAATCATGTGTTTAATTAATAGTCATTTTTAATAGCTTGGAGTGATAAAAAAGGTCCGAAAACTGAAGTTGCTATTTAAATTATTATAAGCAGAACAAGATAAGATTAATTCAAAACTCTATAAGGACGTCTCCTTTAAGACTCCCCCCCCCCCACTAAAATTGTTGCATTGTTACATTATATTTCGATTATATAAAAATGACGTCTTATTTGAATGACTTTTCATTGTTATATGCGAGAGACTAAGTATATGTACGAGGCTAAGACTTGTTATCAGTCAGACCGCAAATCCCCCTCACTAATGTTAAACCTATGAACTTGAAATGCATCCGTATTTTTAAAAATTACTCTTCAAAAAATTAAAACTTCTACCTTCTTTTTTTCTGTCTGCTCTTCCTGAAGGATGTCTCTTTCTTTTTTATTTGACAAAATGTTTCTAAAATACATAGTTTATTTTAAGTGTTAAAATCTTATTCATAACTCGTCTGCTTTACTTAGAGTTTAACACTTAATTAAAATAGATTTAAGTATATCTTTTAGAAACATTTTGTCAAATAAAAAAGAAACAAACATCCTTCAAGAAGAGCATACATAAAAAAGAAGTTAAAAATATTAATTTTCCGAGTAGAAATTTGAAAAATACGGATGCATTCCAAGCCCATAGTTTAACATTAGAGAAGGGTCTGACTGATGCGTAGCATCAAGACGCCATAATTTCTCGTATGTGTGTAAATTTTAAGATGAAACGTTTTTAAACTATATCATTTTAATTGCTTAACTAACAATCATTCTATTAAAAGCAGTATAGAAAGTTTTTTGTTCAGTGAAAAAAAAAGTTAGAGGATCGAAAAATCCATATTTTACCACCGTCCTATACATATCACAGCTCATATCTCACGCACAAGTTTATCGAATTTTCAGAAGTAATATCTCCTTTTTTACTTCAGCTCCACTACTAATATAAACTTTAAGATCCATAAGTGCCACATGCAATCATATTAAGTTCAATGATAATTTATTTCTTTTTCCTTTTTGTAATATTTACTATTTTATCTGACATCACTTTTTCTTTTTTAAATTTAAGTAAATGTGCCAAAAAAAGAAAACTATAAAAAATTATCTTGAAATTTAATCGTGACAAGATTTATTTGTTATTGATCTGCAGGGGTCGGAAAAACTACTTTTTTTTATTGTAGCGAACTACAACTACAACATCGAAAATGTAGTTAACTTCAACTACAACTACATGTTTTAAAAAGTAGCGACTACAAACTACTTTTCAAAAGTAGTCACTACTTCGCTAATTTTAGATTTTGTTAAAGGGTTCAATTTACACTAGAAATTGAAGACACGGATTAAATAATAAAGCGATTCCTTGTTATATTGCGTCTGCCGGGATATAATTAAATAAATGAGACATAACCAAGGGCATAAAAAAAAAAAAAAAAAAAAAAGAAAAAAAAAAGATAATATACAAGAAAAATTTTTGGTGTTTGTCTCCAAAATGTTAGCTTATACACACATTAAAGTTTCGTAGCAAAATTAAGAGAGATGTTATAATCTACAAAATTAGGGTAAATTTCCCCCCCCCCCCTAAGTAACTTTAAAAGTAACGTCGGTTCTCGCTACAAACTATTGATTTTTTGTATTGCGCTACTCGCGACATTATTCAAAATGTAGCGTGCTGCACTACAAACTACTATGTAAAAACTAGAGGCTACTGTCGTTTCGCTACTTTTAGTGCGCTATTTCCGACACCTAAATATGTGCACATAGTGTATGGTAAGTTTATTGTACCATAGTTTGTGAAAAGAAAACCAATAAAGAGTTGGTGAGTTTTTTAATTTAATATTTATATTTGCTGCCTCATTAGTCTGTAATATCTGTAACAGCATTTTTTGCGAAAATATTAATATTTTCTATACGTGCTAAAATATGGGTTAAGTAGGATTTAGATTTATTAAACTGCTATATAATTTACCTGAGTATTATTAAACACAGCTTTCAGTATACAATTTTCCAAATGAAAAAAAGTGCAGAAGGTTACAGGTTTAAAGTTTATAATCTCTAGTGTGCAATCAAAAATTGTAATTAAAAGTGTCTTATTTTTAAAAGTTTTAATTTTGTCGTCATTATGCAGAAGTGATCTACAGCTTCCACGAAAGTTAATATTGAATTTATGAAAGTTATGAAGTAAAACGGTCATGTATGCGTTATATGCTTTATGTAGCAAAAATATATTTTCCTATTTTGAAATTAATCCTATGAAATTACATGCGTTTTCGGTTCTCTTCGGGGATGTTTCGAAGTTATGAATGCAAAGACTTTGTTAAAGAGACTGAACTTTAAATAAATATATATATAGTTTAAGGTTTAAAAAGGGAAAAGTATTGTGTAGATTACAAAAATGTTTAACGTAGTATGTTAATCAACTGTAAATTATTTATTAATTGTTTAATTAATTGTAATTTTATCAGCTTAAGGGTGCATAAGCCAAAACATTCGACAATAATCGTCTTTTTTATATGTATTTTTTTTTCTTATTTAAATGATACATTTGAGCAAAATGCTACCAAATTTTGCCTAAACATTTTGATTTTATTCCTTTTGAAACAACGTCAGTAAATATTAACCGACCCATAAGTGTAATTATGTTCTTCTCTTACCTCAAATAAATAAATAAAAGCAAAATAAGTACGTAAATGTTAATATTTTAATGGTAAAAAGATTGATTGCTTATTATGCAACAGTCTACGTACATAAGATTAGACTGATACACTGTAAAAAAAAAAAAATAATAATAATAATAAAATAAAAGTTTATTTTACGATATACTACTGGCAGCTGGGGTGCCAGTATTATATCGTAAAATCAACATTTTTTTTTTTTTCAGTGTACATGCAATTATGTTTTATTTGAAATTTACTTTTTGCTTCCATTTTTTTCTTCCATTACATTTTCTTGAACCTGACCGGTCGGTGAAAGCTTTTATCTGGCAAGCTTACGTTCAGGTATTTGCAGGTTTGATTTACGGTTCGCATGGCAAATCAACCGTGCCTTACACCACAGGAAGTAGATCGAGTTTTCACGTACGATTTTGTCGTACGAGATATCACACCATGTGACGTCACACGAATAATACTCGAAAGGAAGTCGCAGGTTGTTTCAGTATGTTTTGCATTTTGATTTTTTTTTTTTTTTTTTTTTTTTTTTTTTCAGAGAAAATTGATAAGTTTAGTTTCTTCTTTATGTTCTTTATACAATAATTATTTTGTGTGTGTTACAGTTATGATAGGCTATTATTTTTTAGAGACTATATATATATGTATACTAGCTGACTCTCCCAGCGTTGCCCGGGTCCATGATAAAACCTTAAATAAACCCCAAATTTGTATTATATTATATATTTTACCCGATTTTGTATGAATTTATATCTTTAATGACAAAATCACAAAATCCTAAAAAAAAAAAAAAAAAAAAAAAAAAAAAATTAATTCTTTTTTCGAGTACGATCGTTATATAGTTTTAAAAAAAATAGCTTTTGTTCTCCAAACCCTTTGAAATTTTCAGTGGTCATAAATATAAAGGTTTTACAGCCCGTGTAAAAATTACGTCAGAAATATTGTTATCTGGTTGTAAAATAAATGTTTTCTTTACGCGTCGGGTCCGTTAACATAAAAAAATAGTATTCGTCGTCCGATCTCTCTGAAATTTTAGTAGTTTATAAATATAGCTGTTTCCTCTATAAGTCCTCTATAAAATTATGTGAAAATATATGCATTTTAAATAATGAAAACGTTATCCGAAGCCAAGCGTGACCGCGGAAAACATCCTGTTATTATGGGTTTTTACCGAAAATATCTCAGTTTTTAATTAAAAAAAAAAAGTACTTGTTCTCGTCCGAACGCTTCGAAATTGTTGTAGGCGATGTAAATCTGGTCGCCGAGATTTTCTAAAAAGATTGTGTCGGAAGATGAACATTTAGTAACTTTTAGCGCAAGAAAAAAAAAAATCTCCTCGTGAGGCGCGAAACGCCTGCGTTCGCCGGTGTTTTTCAGAGGGTTACAATTCGTATTTAAAAAAAAAAAAATTATACCGTCTATTAGAAGAAGGTATCAGCTTTAAGAGCATATGTTTAGTTTGTCTGTATCTCTAAAACTGTGCTATCGAGGGGCGTTGGCGTAAGAGAGAAAACATAAGCCCGGAAAAACGACCAGTTTTCAAAAATGTTTTTCAAAGGGCTAACATATATATTTTTTTCAAATTGATTACGGCATTGGAGACGTAAGAGTGCGATCTTTTAGAATATGATTTTCGTTTTTAAATAAACCAAACGGTTTAGTTGATAGAATTTAAAACAGAATCGCGAAATAAACGCATTTTTCATGTAAATGGTTCTTCATTCTCGTGCGCTCTGGTAAATCGGGTTCTGGGCATCCGCCTTTGATTGAAATTTCACATTTCGGATTGTAGCTGACAGTACGTATGGCTTCACTGATGAAATTACAGTGAACTTCCAGAAATTCTCTGGATGTCATCTAGAAAAACAGAGAAAATTTCTTGAAAAATCGTTACAGTACCTTCACTAGCGTTAATGTTCTAAACGAAAATTTTTGTTCAGCCTTGAATGAGACACCCTGTGTTTTTTTTTTTTTATTATTATTCTTGACTAAATAAGTGAATTCTGACCCTATGTTTTTATGTGTTTTCTATTTGGTTTTGTACACCGGATTGTCCTTTCCTTTTTGTCAGATAGTCTTAAATATTAATAAAAAACACCCTGTATATTCATATCACTATAATTTTAAATTCATTTATCACTTAAGATATTTTATTTATATACCTATTACATTATTCACTAAGGAGAAAGAGCGTTTAAATTGTTTTGGAACAACCTGTATGTAAAAGGTCAAAGAACGACTACTTTTTAAATACTGGATCGTATTTCACTGTAATACAACGTTTCCCTTTCTAATTGAATGTGCACTGGAAAAAAAAAATCCTGCTCTTCTAAATGGTGCTTGTAAAAATCAAAATAGGTAGAGAACGAAAAAGAGATACTGAGAGATAATTGAATTTTAGAGTGAATTTAGAATGGTTCGATTAAAAGTAGCAAATGCACTTGCTTTCGATTTACATACATTACGATACTTTAATTTTTTTATTGTGAGTTAGAAGTTAAAGGCTAATTTAATTTGTATATTCAAATGGTTTTAAGTAAATTTCAAAATCCGAACTTTTAATAAAATAATCTATTCTTTCAATAAATTAGTGCTTTACAAAGTATTACTTTGTTGAAAGTGATACAGTATCATACAATTAAATTTTAAATGTCTAAAAATAAAGAGGTACACAGAAACTTTTAGGAACAAATTAACCAAAACGCGAGTATTTTCGTTTTGTCTTATATAAAAATTCTTAATATTTTTTACAGCACAAATGCGTCATTTTTTTTTCTTATCTTAATCAGACTATTAAAATATGTTCAAAACTGGGATAAATGTTCAGTGTTACATCAAAATTAATTTTCATAAATTTTAAAAGAAAGTGCACCAGACAAGCAGTATTCAACCTTTATAAAATATTTGAAAGACGAGTCTAAAACGATATATCTTGTTTTGCATCGTTTTAGCGACTGATTTTGATATTTACATGCATCATTTAAAAGAATCGTTTATTTATTTTTTTAATTTAATTTTATTTGTTCTCCCAAGCTCACATTGAGTTAGAAAAAGAAATTTGGTTTTATTTTACAGTGCAATTAGACGGACTTCATGAATTATCCCCCCCAGTGTTGTAAAAGTGACCATTGTTTCAGTGAATTTTTCACGATGTGCAATATTTTTGAAAAAAGACTGATCTCAGGATGATTATCTTTCTATATTCAATTATCCTTTTTTTTTTTTTTTTTTTTTTTTTTTACATACGCCACTTAGAAGAGCCTTATTTTTTTTTTTTCTCGTGCTCGTTGGAGTTAGAAGGGATAAAGTAATTTTGCAATGAAAAATATCTTAAACGAGCGTTGTTAATTGGTTCCTCCAGTATTTAAAAAGTGACTGCTCTTTTATTGAATTTTCTAAGCTTTCATTATGATTGAAAATGATTGAGATCAATGTATCTGTCTTTCTAAATTACCTCATCCCCACTCCCCTCCCATTTTTTCATAAGTTTTAAAATTCACCATTTAGAAAAATCGTGTATTTTTGAAGTTCACATTGAGTCAGAAGTAAAGAATAGTTATACGGGAAAAGCACTTGGGATATTGTTAATACTGCTTCAGTTTTAAATGCCATCGTTCTTTGAATGAATTTATCAATATTTTCAAAATAATCGAAAAACTGATTTACATCACTTGTCTGTTTTTCTAAATTTATTAATTTTGTTTTCCTCCCTGCTAATTTGAATTTCTAAAATTCATCGTTTTGAAGAATCCGGATTTTTTTTTTCTAATTCGCATTGAGGTTGAAAAGAAAAAGGTGATTTTACTGTGGCGTTAGACAAACGTTAGTACACTGGGGAAAAAGAAAAAAAAAAAAATAATGTAGATTTTACAATATAATACTGGCACTCAAGCTGTCAGTATTATACCATAAAATAAGCAGTAATACACTGCACGCGCGGTAGCCTAGTCCTGCTTATTTTACTGTTTATTACTGTTAATTTTTTCAATGAACAATTTTTTTGCAGTGTAATTACTCCATCAGTGTTTTAAAAACCTGTTTTATATGCATTTTTCAATCTTTCCAATATAATTGCTGATATAGATACATAATAATAATATAGATATGTAATATAAATAAACTTTTCTAGAGTAAATGATCCAATTATAATCAAAGTTGATTGAAAATAATCGTTGTCTGTTCCCATCTGTAAAATTCGCATGCAATATATTGTATTGTGCTATCCTTCCCTATACCATTCCGTCGTACTCAGGTTCTGAATACTAATGCGGCTGTAATTCTACATTTCGATTCCTACACGGCAAACTATTCATCTCGTGACATATTTTCCACTTAAATCACAGCACAGTTACATTCTGCACTTCCATTGATTTTCCCGCTCATCATACGAATCAGGTATCATCTGATCTCGTCATCTGGCAACGCGTCTGCCCATTGTTTTAGCCGTCAACTTCTTCCAGCTTCTGTCTTTCCATTGGATGGGCGTTCATTACCGAAATGAAACACCTTTAGCGTAAGTGCATGCAGCTGAAGATTGCCGTGGTGTGCTCACATTTGATACAAGCGATTGTGCACGAAAACCTTGCATGATTTTGTATGCATCACGTGATATTTGTTGTGGTCATTATCTCAGAGGACTTTGTAAAAGCATGTCTTTATTTAGTGAGCACGACACGTTTTTGTTACAAGTTAGTTAATTCACTTTGGTGTATGCTCTTCTATATCAATATGTTGTCAATTTGGCTGAATTCATTGAATGGCAGTTGGACATCTATGAGTCGAATGTCTATAACTCGATTATTTTTATAATTTGAAGAAAGATTTTATTTTATTTATTTTTTTGAAAAAAGAAATATCTTTAACATAAGTGCGTACAACCTAAATTGTTGCGGTGTATTCAAATTAATAAACGATTGTGCGAGAAAATCATGCACGACGCCGTCTATCTTTCCCGAGTTTTTTCTTGTGGCCATTATTTCAAAAAAAGAAATTGTTATCTTTGTAAAATCATTTTTATTACAGTTTTGTCGAGTTAGTTCACTTTGCTTTTTACTGTTCTATATGAGTGCGCAGTCATTTTAAAAGAACACATTCCAAGAGAAATTAATTTGTATTAGTCGAACTTTTTTAACTCGGTGAAGGTTTGTATTTCTAATTCCGCGGGAGAAAAGTTTTTATGACTCGAATTTTCTATAATTCGCAATATTTTCCCAAGAATCATCTGATCTCGTCATCTGACAACGCGTCTTCCAATTGTTTTACTCATCAACTTCTCCCAGCGCCTGTCTGTACATTTGGTGGAAGTTCATTACCAAAATGAGACAACTTTGCGTAAGTGCGTGCAGTTGAAGATTGTCACAAAGTGTTCACATTTGATACAAGCGACTGTGCCCGAAAATCATGCAAGATTTTACCTATCACGTGACATTTGTTGGGGTCATTATCTCCGATGTAGGAATTGTTAACTTTGTAAAGGCATAACTTTATTTTGTAGACACGGCACGTATTTGGTATGAATTTGCGCATATCTTACGAGAACATAGAGAGACAGTTCAATTACACCCGTGTTTGTAACTGGATTTTTCTGTGATTTGAAGTAATTTTGATTTCCTTTGCGAAATTAAACATCCTTAGCTTAACCTCTCAGCTCAGCAAGCGAGCGGTCGCAAACGTGATTTTTCTGTAACTTTGTTCTCATAAATGACATGCAAATTAAAATTCAATTTTTGCTAATTATATATATATATATATATATATATATATATATATAATTGCTATTCTAATATGTATCTTATTACTGTTATGAAATATCTTATCATGTGTAATAACGTAATTACTGTGAAAATACGTCACTCGCCTGTTCGTGCAAAAAATTTAAGGACGCCCGCTCAAAAGTTAATTGCCGGTGATTACCTCTGTATGTTCAGATCTGATACGAGGCACTTGTGCTCGAAGATATGTATGATTTTGTAGCAACACAAGATTTTATGTTATGACCATTATCTGAGAAGTGAGAATTATTGCTAAAAAGCTCAACTAAATTCACTACAAATTGCATTGAACTTTCTTTTCAATTTTTAGAAACCTTTGAGTCTGCCTTTGCTTAAACTATTTAATTAGTACATTTTCCTTTTAGTCTAGCTTATTTGCTATACTTTCTTCCCTACTTCCAATTCCAATTAATATCCCAATTAGATTGAATCTCATAACCAAAAAACCACAAGACTGTTAATTCTCTAAAGCCAGTTGCACTATATAGGAAAGTGGAAACCAATTATCCAATATTTCTTCTCGAAGCATCTGTTTAACAATATAATGTTTAAAGGCAATCAGTTCAGTATTTTACCTTTACTTCAGACAATTTTGAAGGCAGTTCGTCAGTCTTTATTTAATTGCCGGCGCTATCAAAAGCCCGTTTAATGTATTGAGATGATACTGGTTTTACAGTAGCTTTGATAGTAAATGTTACTGCAGTCTTCTCTCTAAATTAAATGTTCGTTAAAGTTTTAAATTTAATGGTTTAATCACAAAAGTGTGATTTTATTTAAGTAATAAGTCTCTCACCAGCCGCGATTCCTTCATGATGCTATTATAAGTATCACTAGGTTAATTAGTAAAACTCCCACGGTGAATTTAAAAAATAATCCCGATACCTAGATATGCACCTCATTTAAATAGCTTTTCCGTTAAAGTTTTTTCCTGCTTCTGCTATCATGACATTGTCTTCCTCTTGCCTTTGAAAAGAATATCTTCGGCACTTTTTGTTTGCTTTAGATATCCTGAATTTTTTTGAGCTGCTTTCTGGTATCAAAAACATTATCCTAGAAATGTTCCTGGACAAGGACCAAAATGTCTGTCTCTCCCCAAAAGGATCATAGGCTCAAGAGTGCCCCGTTTTCCTGCAGTGTGCCCTTGGAAGATAAATATTCATTATTTGGGCAACACCTCCACACGCGCGTGTGCCAACAGTGTATTGAAAGAATGTGTTTGTATTTTGTGAAAATTCAAATTTTAATTAGTGAAAACACCATGATCAGCGCTGATCGTCGAATTGAATTTGCGTTAAATATTGAAATTTAAGATAACCAGCAGTTTTATTATAGTGTTAAATCATCTTATCGTATCCTCAAGAATATTATGTTTGGTCGCAATGGTGTCTATTACTGTGAAAAAGTATAGTATAAAATGTGTTCTAATATCTACACAAGTGAATCAGGCACTTAACTGCAATGAAGAATGATATGCTACATTAAAACATTTTAGTAAAAGCCAGAAGTGTTTCCACTGCTTCAACGCATAAAATCGCTGTCTCTTCTCAAGTGAGGAGTTACATTCTCCCATATGTTCATTTAAAGAGAGTTAAGCCATAAGTCTTCTTTCTGGATCCCAGATATAGATCAACATGTGATTTTTTTATCAGCTGTGTTCGTGAACGTTACTAAATTAGATTAACAATTAATAGTTGCTTTTGCCAGATGTAGGGTAGACCGGGGCACATTCACGCGGATTTTTTTCAATGAATTTTCTAATTTTTATGTTTTAACTTAGGAAATTTTAGACATTGTGGTTTTATAAAGCAGTTAATAAAGTCAAAATTTGTGTATTCAGTTATTGTCCTATTTGTGTTTTTAACCGTAAAAAAAAATTCTTTTAGGTCCAAGTCGTTTGCGTAAACTTGCCCCGGGAACGGGGCACGTTTACGCATATTCTAAGTGATACCAAAGAGTAAGTTAAATAAATATTTAATCAAATTGAGATGTTTTATTTATAACTTAAAACACTGTTTAAAAACAAAAAAAATTAAAGAGAATCAATTAAAGAACATTTTATAGGCTAAACTGAAAACATAGGGCTTATTGCTAGTTAAAAACAGAAACTATTTAGTCATCTTCATCATCACTGTTACAGTTTTTACAAACAAAAAATAAAGTATTTCCTTTTGCACACTTGTCATGGGACCACCTTTTGCATCTAAGACATTGAACCCAGTCTTGTCCTTTTTTGGATTGGTAATCACAGTAAGAACGTGCGTAAAGGTGCCCCGATGTCAATGCGTAAACGTGCCCCGTCGCCATGTTTGGATTTATTTTTAACGTGCAACAAAAATTAATAACATTTCTGTTCATACAAATACAGTTCTCAAAAAAGGATAAACTTCTGCTAATGTTCATATATTTGTTTATCCTTAACTAAATATTATTAGTTCACAATAAGTTTCAATAAGTTCAACACCAAATTTACTCACCTTGACAGAAAACAGGTTATTCTTTGCGTAATGCTAGACCGAAGCTCGGCTGACGCTCAAAAACTTGTGAGAATACCCGCTAGGGAGCAGCATAAATCTGTTATGACTGGTGGGGCGCAAGTTATAACTCGTTTCGGAAAAAGTGCATTGCGTAAACGTGCCCCATGCGCAAACGTGCCCCGGTCTACCCTAATGTATATATATGAAACGTTTATTCTAATTTATTTCTGGAATCATGAATTACGAATATAAAGTTGATTTATAATTATTTATTAAAATTCGATATTTAAAGGTAACTTTTATATATTTTTTTAGGTGTTTGGAATTTTTAAATTTGAGATACCACAAATGAGTATTATTATATGTTTTCACAGGATAAATTTATTGAATTAGTATTTATTTTGTTGAAGTGGTATTAAATTAAAATTTATGTATTTTAAATCAAATATTTTTTAGTTAATTTTTTATATTGTAAAAGGAACCGAATCTCAACGTTAAATTAAAATATTTTAAAACTGTTAAATTGATTCATGCAAGTGTTGAATTTGAGTTAAATATTGAAATTTAAGATAGCCGGTGATTGAGATCGATTTGAGATTTGGAAAAATATAAATTAATATGGCAGATACGGCTGAATTAAAAGCCAGAAAAGTAATGAAAAGAACCAAATCACAGTAAAGAAAAAAGATAAAACAAAAACCGGAGGAATTTTTTAGGATCCCAGTCTCGAACGGGTACTCATAACAATGTAGAAACTAGTTCAGCTGGAACTTAAATTTATGGCTTCTTGAATCAATCTTTGGCCATAAATGAGCCACTCCATAAATTGTCATATAATTCCATTTAACCTTGACTGTTGGTTGACTCAAATGGGTAACTGTTGTTAGTAAGATGTCGAAATTCCAAGGATCCCCAAACCAGTCCAAGCCTAAACTTGCACGATCTCTTACTCCTAACAAGGGACCCTATCTAAAAGGTACACCCCAATTAGATGAAACTTTTATCATAGAGAGTACTCATGATATGATGAAGAATGATACCAATTTTATCGGCCATCGTCAAGGTTTAGTATTTTTAAAACATTTGTAAATTATCTATGGTGCAACTAATGAAAATCGCTAATTGTTTTATTCAAAAATATTCCAATCATTTCAAACAACGTAATCGTCACAGAAATGATAATTGGTGTAGAAATGAGTAAAACACAATGAATTTTTACAACATTCACAAATTATAAAATGAAAATTTTCACATTCATGACATTCGGTTCTATTGTGAAACAAAAATCAACTGGATTTTGGATTCTTCGCGGGTTTTTCGTCAAAATATCCACATTTAAATCCTGCATATTTACTAAATAAATAATACTTAAAAAATAATACTTAAAAATAATACGTAATACTAAATAATACTTAAAAATACTAAACCTTGGTGATGGATTGGTATCATTCTTCATCATATCACGAGTACTCCCTATGATAAAATTTTCATCGAAATCGGGGTGTACCTTTTGGGTAGGGTTCTTTGTCAGTATGAACAAAATCGACATCAATTTAGATCCCATTTTTCAAGACCTTACTATAATACAGACCTGCCAAGTCTCCGGCTTTTTGGATACCAGTAATTTATTACAGAAAATGTTGTTTTATTTCACCAGACCATTTTGCGATTTAAGAGAACAACATTTTCTCTAAAAAATTACTGGTGTTCAAAAATCCAGAGACTTGGCGACTCTGATAATGAAATATATAGGCAATATTTTAGGCCTAATTAGCACGCATAAACAAATACAAAACCTCAGATTGATAGTCATAATCAAAGGCATATATGACCTGTTTCGGATGTATACTATCATAACCCAAATTCCTCCCACTTCATGCCGGCTCTGTGTACACATGCACGCACAGCACCTCCAATACATATCATTGGATGTAAACTTGTCTTATTTCAAAAAATAATATTTTTCGCAGAATGACTTCTCAAAACTCTAATCACAGTGTTGAATGTACTCAATCTGAACAATAATGACAAATGTGTATATCTGGATACATGAAAAATCACTAAAGCTAATACAAATGCATCTCAAATGTGTGATGGATATCGGATCCTCTACCTCAGTTATACCTCTTTGGATTCGTAGACAACGTGACTTACGTATGCGAAATATACCACCTCTGTTTATCAAACAAGCATAGGGGTTTTTAAGAGAAATAAAACACGTACTTTTTCCTTACAATTGGACGTATATACAAGCAAAAAACAAATGTTATTAACTCACCATTACCCTATATTATCTTAACTTTACTTGAATACACTAAACTTAATTTGAACTTACTTTCAACTGTAAAAATCTAAAGGTAAAACAGAATTATGGGACTTTAGAAAAAATGTATACCAATCCAACAGACAATTTTTCTTTTCATTTTAACTACTATGTAGAACAATGTAGTAAACATAATTATGTTGATTTTTCAAAATATGTACAAACGGATAATAATGGAAAATATTATTATGAAAATAATTTAAATACTTGTGTAAAAACTGATTATGAAAACATATTTACGGCTTCTAAAAATTATATCTCTCTTCCAATTGCTCAGGGTACAAATGAGACATTAAAAAAATATTTTTAAACATAAGGATATTTTAGCCCAGCACAAGTATGATGTGGGTAAAATTAATGTTGATCCGCAAAGGATTCTTTTGACTTCAGATTTACTCATTTTTCAGTGACTTTATGGAACTTCACATAAAAAGAAGTAAAAATTAATTCTCAAGTTGAAAAATTATTATAAGCGGGTTTAATTAAAGAGAATAATAATCCACTGTCATTTTAACATTTAAGCTGGATGAGGAAAAGAAAAAGTAGACTTTGCATTGATTACAGAAAGCTTAATGCTGTAATAAAAATGATGGTGAACGTTTACAGAGAATTGATAGTATAGTATATTAGATAAATTAAGTGAGTCCAAATTTTTTTCTACTCTAGACTTAGCTTAGGAATATTGGCATGCTTCTATTCACACACAAAAAATATTACCCTTTGTAACTAATTCTGGTCTCTTCGATTAGTGTCGTGTACCATTTCTAATTAAATTAGGACCGGCTATATTCAACAGACTTATCAAAATAAATCTTAATAAGTATGAAATCAAATTTGCATGCAATTACTTTGATGATATTATATAGTTTATTATTTCACAGAACAAGAGCACATGCAACATTTGAGCGATATTTTTGAGGTTTGTAAGCAATAAAATAGCAAATAAAATTATCTAGGTACATCTATTAGGTAGATATATTGTTTAATATCTTGAAAGTTTGCTGTTCCGTTGGAAAAATACGCATTTTAATTTTTACAGCTTCGAAGTTCTTGTAAATTTAAGCATTCTCCCCAGGCATCACCCGATTTTATTATCATGTGACTCATTAATAAGCATAAAATTAGTAAAAAAAAAAAAACCCTGGTACTGTAAACATGAATTTTTTTATAGTTTAATTTGATATATTGTAATTCAGAGGAGTATTGCGTTCAAAATAATTTCGAATAATTTTGCCCCCCCCCCCCCAAAAAAAAAAAAATATATATATATATATATATATATATATATAAATAAAATTTAAATAATAATAATAATAATAATAAAAGTTATTATAGGCATTGATTTCGTCTGAACAAGAAAGAAAAAAAAATGTAAATGACTCGTAGTCTGTCTCAAAATTTTATGTACAAGAAAATGTCGTTTATCAGATAGCAATATAAATTAAACAAAAACATATTATTAATTATTGGATTCTGTAAAATTATTCAAATAAATCAATCATATCAAAATGAATAAATGGCTATATTATCATAACCTTCATAAAAAAATCATAAAAGTCTGTAACTATACAGTGTCGCAAAAGTTTAGGCCCAATGGAAAATAAAAACATCATTTACCCTTTTTACGTGATGCTATTCATTAATAGTATTTACGTTATTTTGGATATTTCAAATAATCGTGCTTCCATTGAATAGTGAATCATTTAGTTTTTGAAATATTATTTGTGGCAGAGAATGCCATTCTTTTCAATGGCTACTTTTATTTTTTTTAGTAGAGTCATATTGCTTTTCAGTCTTGTATACTTCACAGGTTAAGATACCCCAAATGTTCTCAATTGGGTTTAAGTAGAGTCTTAAAGCTGAACAATCTTCAACGTTAACCTTTCGGGCGAAATCCACTGTTTCGAACTATGTGCGTTGTGGATTGAAGCATTGTAGTGCTAAAATCTCTGCTCAGGCTCAGAACCCCCAAAGATATATAATTAAATGGAAGTAAATGTTTCTCTAATGTCTCTTGAATATCTAGTGTCTTTGTTGAATTTTGTTTGCCACAGTGAAATGCCAGGTTGGTTTGTCCATTAAAGTCAATCGTCCACCAAACCATCAGAAACTTACCACCTTGTCATCTACCTAAGAAAGTACTTTGCTTTCTCAGGTCGTGCCAGTAACAATTCCAGCCATCAGAATCATCCAAATTTCATTTCTTTTCGTCGCTGAATAAAACGGTGAGCCACTTGTGCCCGTATGACATGTACTTTCCAGCCGAATCCATTCCGGCCGATTCATGGTGTGGTTTTAAGCGTGGTTTGCAACTCATTTTCTTTAAAATAATGTTCTTGCAGTCTCTTATGCGTCTATGTATTGTATCTTTTTAGACATTGCCACGGAGATTATGTTTATAATATGCCTTATAAACATATTTTACTTTGACACCAATCTCCCAATTTTTTTATCAGTCCACTTGTTACTTGTTAGTCGTGGCTTACCGCATCTTGGTTTCTGGTCAAACTTGTTATTTCTAGCAAGTACTCCTTGGTTTGAACGATTTAATATCTATACATATATATTTGTCTTACGTGGCGCGAAAACAGGGCTGAATTTGTAACTTATGGTTTGGCAACAACTGTAGTTTCCAGAGCTCAGACCAATGAACAGACTAGATTGTGTTAGATCAGCTCCGCCTCCGTCCAATATGGCGGTCAGTGTCAGAACAGTGAAACCATAGAATGAAACTCAAACTAGCAATTATTAAAAATAAAATAACATGTACGTAATCCAAAGCGTCTGAGATGATTCCTCATTTTAATTATGAGCAATATCGTTAATTTCAAATGAATTCTCAACTCTTATTTAGAATTCATTTACGAATTTCACTCACTCAAAAGACGGAGAAAACAAAAATCAACTGTCTAGATATCACCTGCCGCCATCTGTTGCTGTATTGATGAAGTAAAAAATAATTCATTTTGTAAAAATCTATCACGTAGTTTTTTTTTTCTAATGAATTTAAGTCGTGCTGTACAAAAGATTCTTTTTTCATAGTATTTAAATGATTTATATGCCCAACTAAATGCATTTTCAGTTGTGTTTTCAACGGAGAATTACTTTTTTACATTAAAATAAATTGTCAATTTCATATGTTCAAATGTTTTATGGTAGAACTTATTCCGGCTAGAATTGCTGAAAAAAAGGGACGAGCGAGCTGTGACCGCTTAGCGGTCTCAATGTGAATTGCTTCGCAATTCACGGGGGTTTGGCGAGCTTTAGCGAGTAGGGGGCTGAGCCCCCTAGTTCTCGAAATTTCAATAACGGGCTTATTTTTCAATTTCACCTTAAATATCTGTAAAATTTTTTCTTTTGTGTATTTCGTAGCTTTCGGCATCCTAAATAACCAAAGGAAATCGAATATTTATGAGTTGTAATTTTCCAACTGGACGAAAAATGTTCGGGCCAGGATTCGAACCTTGGATCCCTTGACTGAAGCTGCTAGTGCTGTACCAACTGAGCCATACCGGTCGAATCTGGAGGACCTAATTCATCCAGTTAACCTTATTGATCATAGCATCTGGTTTGATATCCGAATCAGCTCAACAGAATAAATCGCAGGTAATATGGAACTCCACTTAAGGGAACCCAGGTTCGAATCCTGGCCCGGACATTTTCGTCCAGTTGGAAAATTACAACTCATTTGATTTCTTTACCAATTTGAATAATTGTGTTAAAATTAATCAAGTGAAATCGAATATTTACTATTATACTGATCAACGAAGGTCCGTTGGTCGGAACGGCTGGTTGGTTGAAACTAATTCAGAATTTGTTAACGTTTGCATAATGGGCCTAAACTTTTGAGACAGAGTTTTTTTAACAAAATATAAAAGGGTATATTTTAAATAAGTAATGCTGATGGAACCATTATAATATCTCTACTCTGTTTCGTTTCAATTACATTTTGAATATTTATTGCGAAATTATTCTATATATTTCTCCTTCCAATTTTATTATCATATTTCAGTGTGTGAATAAACTTTTGAGACAGTCTGTGTATATGAAAATTTAAAATGAAAAATGGCTTGAATTGTGTTATATTGTGTTATTGAAGAACGAAAACGTGCAAATTCAGTTGACGTAAATGTTTGTGTACAATTTGCAGTGACATGTTCACGCGAAATGAAATATTTCTACTATTGTTATATAATGCAATAAAAGGGAATATTGCTAGAGTATCTGGCATTACTGTGTTATTAATTCTATCTGAGTTCGAGAAGAAATGCGATGACACCACAGTGCGTGGTTTTTAGTTCACTGACTTCAAATGCCATTCTGCTATTTTAGCAAAATTTTTGTCACTCAGTCAGTAGAATACTGTATTTTATTTGGACTGTACTTTTTTACTTATTGTTTGTAGGAACATTGCATAGCGATTTCGTCTCGGTCTAGTGACTTCTTCGAAGGATAAATGGTACTCTTTATATAGCAGATTTTTTTTTTTTTTTTTTTTTTTTTTTATGTTATTCGAATATCAAAGGGGCTCGTAAAGTATTTGTAAAATAATCTAAAATATGAATTAACCAAAGTTTCATGGTCGAGGAAGTACAACACTATCAGCAATATCAAAGAATATTAAAATATTGTATTACTGAATCTTCGCGGCATTCACTCGAAAACAGCCGCTCGCTAATGTTAATTTTGCTTAGGGAAATATTTTAAGATATCTTGTTCGCATTTCAATATTTTTAATTGATTTTTTTGTCATATGATAGCTGAGGTTGATCTCTATGCAGACCCTTTTTAACTTTTTCGATTTTGGTTGCACTTTTATTTATTGAGAATACTTTCACTTTCGAAACTGGTTCCGAAAGTGAAAGTATCTTAATAAAAAAAACTTGAAATCGAAAAAAGTACAAATGGGCTTGCATAGAGATCAACTTAACTATCCAATGCAAAAAAAAAAAAAAAAAAAAAAATCATTTAAATATATTGAAATGCGAACGCGGTATCTTAAAACAATTCCCCCATAGAATTAACATCAGCGAGCGGGTGTTTTCGCGTAAGTGAAGTAGCCTCTTAACTACTGTTAGCGGTCTCAGCGACCGTTTTTTTTTTCTCTTTTTTTCAATTTTCACAGTTTAACTTATAGTTTTCAGTTTAACTATAGTCACTAGTGTTATATAACTAGTGTTATTGTAAGTTTTGTTTTATTTGGAGCCCTAGTACTATCGCTAGATATTTCTGAATAGGTGAATTTTAGTTATAATAATCCTTTTCATAAAGTTTAGATCAGAAAAAGTATCCTATGAGTTAAGGGAGCCTTTTATTCACGTTTCGATCAAGCGGTCTCAGAGACCGCTCACAGTATAGCTATGCGACAATTTCTGTCGCAGCAATTAAAAGAAAATGTATTTATGAATTGTTTCGAAATAGTGGTAGTGAAAAAAATCCTATTCCTGCGGCCCCTGTCTTTATTTTAAAGTATACACATTTTTACTTTCCGAACACATGAGTGTTAGGAAATTATTGTAATCATGATTTCTATGTGTGGGGAGGGGGGGGGGGTGAACACGAACGATAACTCCCAAACGGTACTTCCGATTGAATTCCCATTTGGCGAATATATTATAAACCACTGTCGCAATAACTGTATATATTTTCGTACAAATCGGCTAACGGATTACACTGCAAAAAAAAGGTGTTGATTTTACAGTATAATACTGGCATCCCAGCTGCCAGTATTATACTGTAAAATCAACACCTTTTTTCTGCAGTGTAGGTATTTAATACATTTTTAAACCATTTTCAAGCTATTTTAAAACCGATTTTATAAGGGAGATAACCAAAGAATTTTTACAGAGTATATGATAAATATTGCAGCCATGTAATAAAACATTAGTAACGCAGAGGTAACGTCTCCGGTTTCAAAACGAGAGGTTCAACATTCAAACCCAACCGATTACACCTCCCACTCTTTCCGTCTTTGGCGGAGCTGGATCAGGACTATAGAGTTGAATCTAGCTGGACGAAGTTTTGTTCGGGGGGAACTTCGATGTCAGAGGAGAATTTTCCAGGCTCGGTCATTTGTTTGCGGCTCGCAGTTAGTAGTTTGCCTGCTGTCAGGGATGTAAGCTAACATTTTTTTGGTAGGCCACCCTGTTCTGTTGAATGTCTCAGAAATTTATATATATAAATTTTTCTGGATACTTAAAATCAGTGCTCGAAAAGTTGAGTCCCGATTTTTGTATCGGTTGCAGAAAGGAAAAGGAACAATTAGTCCATTAACGTCCATAGATTTTTCAGAGCAGAATATGTGATTGAATGAAAACTCCGTTACAACGAAATTTTTTGCAATAACCGTCTAAATCTCCATTCAAGATAGGTTAGAAGGAAAAACCTCTTACTTTCGAAAGTAGTTTGAATTTATAAGTTTGTGAGTAATAGCGGTAAAGAGATTAATAATTATTTCATATTTTTTAACGCATTTAACCAATTCTCGCAAATTAAAAGAAAAAAAAAATTATAGCAAACAGTTATTTGGAATTCTGTAAAGTTTGTTCTAGCAGGTTTCGACTGTATTTTTCCCCCCCCCTTTCAGTTAGTTGCCGATTTCTATAACATCATATATTTTCTCATTCAGCATAATTTTTTTCCCCATAAAAACATTTCCACCCCTTGCGCGTTCTGTAAGAACACTGTATAAGAGGAGCTTCGAAGGCAGAGAAAGATGGTTCTGTTCGGTAAACGACTTTCCAAGCAGGAGTCACGCACGATATCGATTATTCCAACAGGTGAGAGGGATGCAAATTTCGAGGTCGAGATGCGAAAAGGTATTTTCGTCGTGTATTTTCTTCGATTTCGACACCACGTTAGGCTTAACATTGAACATGACCTAAATTTGTTACAATTAAACCGTTAGATACGTGCGGGTGTGCAAGGGAGAGGACGCGGCCCCCTAAATCTTTTAAAAATTTTTTAAATAAAGCGCTGACAGAATATATATTTGTGTAAATAAATAAATAAATAAATAATACATTTGTGTTTGCGACAAAACTGATTATTGTATGATTGTAATTTCCTTGTATGATAATTTCGTTTTAAAGATTTTCATTATATTTCATTACAAATTTAAACCATAATTTAATTTTAGCTTTATGTTTTTTCTTTCTTTAACGCCAGTTACCGCTACTATTGGATGACTTAAGTTTTCGGTTCTCTTTGTTTCCTAAGAGAATGCTATTAAGCAATAAAAGAGTTAAAAAATGCATGCCTGTAGCCACGATCTTACTTTTTTCGGGGGTGGGGTAGGGGAGGGATGTATCTGATATGTTTTCATATTCCTCTCCTTATTTTGAGAAGGTAAAGATATTACTATTCAAAAATAGTGGTGGTCTGGACTTCCTTAGATTTAGTATAGGGTGAAATTTTAATTGATTCACATATGCATTATAGGATTAATTCGTTAAAAACAACGTAATAAGAATACATGTCTGTAAATAAGGGTTAAGATTAATGTCTGCTTGAAATTTTCTCGTTTTTTTTCTCTAATAATCTGGCTTTGTTAAAATAATGCAATAATAGAGTTCAATTTATTATGCTGTTAACCGATTCTTTCATGCTCCTGAAATTTCCGTTCATCTATCTCAATTAACAGCTTATGGCTCTGCATACATAATAAATATTTAATAGCGCAGACAATCATAATTATATCCCGCTAAAAGACATTATTTTTAGAAACTTTCTACTGTTGTGCGTTTTACTCCCCAAAAATGTCGACGCTTTTTCATTATTTGGAGAAAACACGAATGTGCCAAAATTTATGTCACGCAACTCAGCCGTGCAGAAATTACCTAGAATAGAACTTTCCTATTAAAAGTAAAGCATTTTCGCAGAGGTGCAGATTAGTCCAACTTTCACCTCTCCCGACCCGCACCCCTCTTCCCGCTCTTAATGGTAAATCCAGAAATATGGAATGCATTAATATTTTTTACCGACTTCCAATGAAGGAGGTTATCTATTCGTTTGTTATGTAGGCTGTTCGCACATTTTTTAGACAAGTTTGTTCTAATGGAAAAAAATCGTCTGCATAGAGAAATTATTTTTCACAGCTAATATGTTTTTGAAAGTATAAATTCTTGTCTGGCAATGGAAATTTTTGTTTATATGCAAAATAGCGCTTTAAAGAGCCGATGGATAAAAGGCTATATATCTATCTGCACTTTCCGAAGACAATTTTTCGTATTCAGTTATTAAAAAACGTTGTGATAGGCAAGATTTTTCATCTAACGTCACAGTAGGTAATGTTGTCAAAAAGACAGGGAAAAAATGGGAATGTCTGACTTCAAGTGAAAAAAATTGTTAGAAATATGTACCCAACCCAAGAACAAAAAGGAATTCTTCGAATATTGCAAAGGTAAGATCTTTCATGGTAAAAAAAAAAAATCGCCCTAGTCAAAGGACTGTTGCTAAATCGTTAAAATGCTCAGTGTCAACTGTTAACTAAATCATCAACACTGATTTGAATTTTAAAAAGGCAAAAAAAAAAAAAAAAAAAATGTTGTTACAATAGATGAATTTGGGCCTATTTAAATGATTGTAGTAAAAAGAGATCCATTTACTACTTTCAAGGTTTAGAAAAAAAAATCTTAAAATATGGTTCATTGTATCTAAAGAAAGTTTTGCAAAGAATTTATGATTGTTGCTGGCTTTATATTTGCATATAACGGCAAATTAAGAATAAAGAGAGTAGAGAAAAATATTAAGATCAATTCCACATACTATCAGAAACATATTTTATTCCCAATCTCCAAACATGATATACCATTTCTTTACCACCAGTGCCATCAATCTATTGAACTGCATCAAGATAAATCAAGCAGCTACACATCACAATCCACTGTTAATTTCCTGGAAAAAATGGAACGAGACGCTGGTATCAGAGCGTCACTGATATACCTGCAAAATCTCCTGATGTATCACACATGGATTTTCGCGCTTTTGGGCTTTTAAAAAATTGCTGTTCAAGCAGTTCAACAAGGAATGGGCCAAAATACCGCTTCCAGAACTACAAAAGACATTATTGTCGTGAAAATTACTGTGTAGAAAAGTAGTTCAGAATAAGGGTTACCAAACTGAACATTTAAAGCACAAATATTTGAAGTAAAATAATTCTGTAAGTATCCTGAAAATCGTCTAAAAAATGTGCGAATGTGCGGTAGCGTATTACTGCTTATTTTACTGTTTAATACTGTTAATTTTACGGTATAATACTGGCAGCTGGGGTGCCAGTTTTATACTGTAAAATCAACAATTATTTTTTGCAGTGTATATGCTTGCTATAACTCTTAAACGTTTTTCTGGCTTCTTTTTTTTCTTTTCTTTTGAAGGTCTTGTTTTAGTGGTGGTCCTGTTTCAATTTCACTAGAATATAACAATGACACGCTTGTTTCTCCGCCTGTTTAGGATTGAGTTTTGACTCTTGCGGGTCGGGTTTGGTAATCCGAATTATCAAAAGGAAGTCCACCTATTTTTTCAGATGAAAAATCTATATATTTGAACATAAATGAGTATATATATATATATATATATATATATATATATGTGTGTGTGTGTGTGTGTGTGTGTGTGTTTATTTTTCTACACAAGATTATAAAATTGATATTGGAGATATAATTATAGAGTATTTTTTAAAGTTGCATTAAGATATGGAGTAATTGTCTTTCATTTTGGGTTTCGGGTTGAAGTTTGCCGAGTTCGGGTCGGATTTCAGGTTGAAATAAATATTCTATTGGGTTCGCTAGACACTATTTAGAAATTAGCTAGTGGACAGCGACAAGAGGGGTCACCCTATATATTTTAATTTCTATTCGAAAAGAAAATGAACTCAATACAGCTTTCACGTAAAAAAAAATAATTATTTCACTTGAAAAATCACAAACATTGCACATTTGAATTTCAGGGAAGCAAGTAAGGGTAAATGAGCAATATGTGCATAACGAAAGACAGGCGTGGCTGGTAATCGTATTTAATTACATTTTCCAATGAAAATAAGAAACTGCAAGATACATTTCTCGAGCTAGTTGTGAAGGTAACTTGATACTTTTTTAAATTATTAAAACGATATCTTTATCAGACTATGTTTGTTTCATATATACCAGTTCTCGTGTTAGAGCTTACTTGATAATATACTGTTAAGCTTTTATCGAATATCTAGGTTATAAAAAGTATCATTATTATCACTGTAAAAGTATTATATACACTCCCAGCGGGCAAAATCTGTAAAGAAAATCCCCTTTTGTTATCTTATTATAACTCGAATGGCGAAATAACTTATAGTGTTACAATGATGTTATTACAATAGATTGTCGTTGGTTTATTTTCTTATTTTATTTAAACGCTATGAAACTTAGTTTAATCATTTTCAGATCAGTTTCAAAAAGAAAATATCCGTATAGAGTTTTAATCTATACTTTTTGTTATAATAATAATAATAATAATAATAATAATAATAATAATAAATGACAACAAAATTGTACCCTAAAAATTGATACGACAGAATCTTAAGAGAGCGGAGAAAATTTCCGTTGTGGAGAGATTTCCGTTTTAGCAGATCTGTTGAAATTGTATTATTTTAGTCGGGAGCATGAGAAATATCCATTATATTAAAGTAGCGTTTTGACAGATTTTGCTCTATTAGACATGGAAAATAATTTACCGTCTAAAATATTAAATCGGAATTTGAAAATGTAAAAGAAATATTCTTTTAAAGGTTGATATTTTCCTTTTCGCACTCAGAACGTGTAAAGCATTTAACAGAACGTGTAAAGCATAAGCAAGTGTCATAACTTGATACTTTTTCTGATCCTATAATTTTCGAATAATAATAAATTTGAAATATTAAAAAATATGTATAGTATTACAACAGTTAAAATATCAAATTCTTTATGCAATATGGATGAAGCGCATATTTTGAAAGTAAAATCACATGTACACTGCAAAAAATAACTGTTGATTTTACAGTATAAAACTGGCACCCAAGCTGCTAGTATTATACCGTAAAATTAACAGTATTAAACAGTAAAATAAGCAGTAATACGCTGCCACGCATGCGCGGCAGCGTATTACCGCTTATTTTACTGTTTAATACTGTTAATTTTACGGTATAATACTGGCAGCTGGGTGCCAGTTTTATACTGTAAAATCAACAGTTATTTTTTGAAGTGTAAAGTTAACATCATTATACTTCAGGTTGCTTAAAGAATCCCACTCTTCATTTAAAATTGCATTATTATAAAAAAGGTGCTTGATGTCGTATGCTATATTTCTGAAAGAACATGTGGATTTTTTAAGTTACCACCAGACATGTTCAATAAATCATACAAACATAGAAATCAGTCCACAAATTCCCCTCTTTAATGTTAAACCTATGGGCTTAGAATGCATTCGTATTTTTCAAATTTCTCCGTTGAAAATTAAAATTTATACCTTCTTTTCTATATGCTCTTCTTGAAGGATGTAGCTTTATTTTTTATTTGACAAAATGTTTCTAAAATATATATTCAATTCTTAATTTTATATTTTAAGTATTAAAATCTAAGTGAAACAGACGAGTTGTAAATAAAATTGTAACATTTTAAACAAAACTAATTATGTATTTTAGAAATATTTTGTCAAATACAAAAGAAAGAAACACACTTCAAGAAGAGCATACAGAAAATAGAAGGTAGAAGTTTTAATTTTCAGAGGAAATTTAAAAAATACGCATGCATTCGAAGCCCATAAATTGAACATTAGAGAAGAGGATTTGCGATCTGACTAATAATAAGCCTTAAGGCTGCTCGTCAGTGAAATTCCCGATTGTGGTCGCTAATGTTAATCCTATATGAGAAGGATGCACTTGTATATTTAAAATATCTCCTCGGGAAATTAATATTTTTGACTTTTGTTTTCTGTGTACCTCTTAAACGTTGTCTCTTTTTTTTATAGGTGTCAAAATTTTTCTAAAATATATACTTCATTTTTTTGTCAAGTGTTAAAATCTTATTCAGTTTTGCTAAGAATTTAACACACAACATTATAAATTAAGCACATGTTTTAGAAATATTTTGACAACTAAGAAAAAAAGAGACATGCTTTAAGAACAGTACACAGAAAACATAGTTAAAAATATTAATATCCTGAGGAGATATGTTAAATATACGAATGCATCCTACTTCCATAGGATTAACATTAGCGAGGGAAATCGGGAATTTCACTGACGAGCAGCCTTAAGGGATTCTGCAAGGTTGAAAAAAAAAAAAAAAAGTGTATTTTTGGAAATAAAATTTCAGGAAAATGAAAAAAGATATTTCAAAAACTCTTTTTGTATTTTGTTTATTACACTTTAAAGAAAATAAATTGATTATTGTAATGACGAAATAAAGTTGGGTGCCCAGTAGACCAATTCCCCAAAGATAATGTCGTTTTGGTGACCGTCCACGGTGATCAGCATCACTCTGTCGAATGTTATCTGAAATTAAAAACAAGAACGAAAAATCATGCGTCAAGCATAGATTATGTAGCACTTTCCAACGCTTCTAAAATAATTTTACAAATCATTACCGTTTAATAAGCTGAAAGATGACATCTAAGTAAACAATTTGGAAAACGCATAACATATTTAAAAACGTAATTTCAGGAATTTTCATTATATACAATAATCGGAAAAATATCCGAATACTTTTATGTAGCCCTGTATATGATCTATAGATTTGTATATATACATAGGATGCTAAATTTTAGTTTAGTTAGGAAACGCGTAGCACAGTTTAAATTCTCCTTCTGGAGTTTCTGTCAATAAACGGAAATGTGTTCGCGAACTTTTGTGCTGCCCTGTATAGGATCTACAGAATTTATACACACCACGTAATAGACAAAAAGCTAGTTAAGATTAAAATCGCGTTCAGTAACTTAAAACGCACTTCCAGGAATTATTGTTAACAGACAGTAGAGAATTCTTTTGTGTGTCCCTGTAAATGAACGATGACTGCTATACACACACTATTCTGTAGTAAGCCTCTTTTAATGCACCTTAGTAATATATATAAACTTCAATGCGTTTAAAATAGTGGAACATTATTTAAAAAAGCCGCAGACGATTTTTCTCCATAGACGTAATGTAACGGAATTATTTTGACTGTCCCTGTAAAGTAACTCTAAGTGCTATACACCTACTATTCCATATTAAGCTTCTTCTAATGCATCTTAGTGATCTATATAAATTTCAATGCGTTTACAATAGTGAAACATTTTTAAAATAAACCGCAAATGATTTTTCCCCATAGACCGCAATGTAACGGAATTCTTTTGAGTGTCCCTGTAAGAAAACTATAAGTGCTACACACTTCAGTTGAAATAGGGAACGTGCCATAGATAACGACAATAACATATAAAAATTGCAGAGCAATCCGAGCATATTTACGGAAGTTAGAGCACGGACAGACGGCCATCCGGCCAGACGGCCATCCGGCCAGACAAACCGAAGTCATAAGCACTTTTCAACTAGGTTGGAAAGTGCTAAAAAGCATAATGTCTTTTCTCCGAACGCTTAAAACGAGAGAGTAAACGTTCGGTTTTTAGAAAAATTCATCTTGAGCAAAATGGTGGCCATTCAAAGTTAAGGTACCGATTTTTACAAATTTTGAACTTTGATTGTTTATAAAAATAGAAAAAAAAAAAGTCATCAGATCGCGAAAAGGAAAGATTACTCTCTAGATAATATTGATGTTAAAAATTGGTCAAAATTTGAAGAAGATTGGTTGAGATTTGTTCGCGTTATCGTGATCACCGACTTTAAAAACATATATTTTTTTTTGAGATAATCAAGTTTATAGATTCAAGTTATGATTTATGTATGGTAGAATTAAGTAAAGTAAATCGGCTTAACTTTCTTAATTTATATTGGATCGACTAAAAAATGTAATTGAATACTCTTCACTAATTAAACTTTCAGAAAATGCAATAAAAAATAAATGTATTTTCTGAAAGTTTGCATAAGATATAACCCCTTAAAGACTATCTTAACATAAAAAAATTCGGAATTATTTATCATTTTAAAATAACGACATTATTTGAAATGTTATAAAAGAAAGAATCGCTCATGTAAAATGCAACTAAACTATACAAAATTAAAACAGAATCTTCTTCTAAAAAATCCATTAATTAATGCAAAATGTTTGTTTATCGTATTATCTTTTGAATTAAAAACATATTTTTAGTTTAGAACAATTAAACAAAAGTGTTTATATTAACTTTACAGCTTTTTTTCAACCTTTATAATCATGTTTTTTACTTTAAATCTTATTAAAATTATTTTCGCGCAATATTTGCTAAATTTAGCGTTAAATTAGTTTGTTAAATGATGTAGGACAAAGTAATGCTTTCATAAAATGTTGCATAACCATTCCTTTAAGCTTTATGTTTGAAAAAAGATTTAAAATATAAATTGCAATACCCACACGCAAAACTTTTACACATCTCTAAACGAAACTTCTACACTAAAAAGAAAATAAAAGAAAAAAAAATTGCTTAAACAGTAAAATAAGAAGTAATGCGCTGCCGCGCATGCGTATTACTGTTTTTTTTTTTGCAGTGTACTGGAATTCTGGCTCAAAATTTATCCCCTAGGGGTAATTTTGATTAAAAACTAGTAAAAAAAGAAAAAAAAAAAAAAGAAAAAAAAAACATCCTTAAATAAGCCTCATCAGCTTACGTTTCATACATCAGAAACAGAAAACTATTGCAAACATTAACATTATTCGCTTCCGAAAGGAACAGCTTGTTGAGTAAGGAAAAGTTAAGAGTTCAGTAATTCATCATCTATAGAATATATTTAAATTTTATATCACCTTTTCTGAGGTTTAAAGTACTTCAAAAGTTAGTTTAATAAATCATGCAAACTGCAATTCCTTGAGATTATTTCACAATTAACGATTGGAAAACTTTGAGAAAATGAAAATTTCTTCTCGTAAAGCGAGAATTTTCGCGCGGTTTGCACAGATGATTTATGAAGCTTCTCAACTGCTTTCTACTGTAACATTCTCTGTAATTTATTCTTATTAACGTAATTCTTACGTAACCCCATTCAAAATTGCGTTGTTATTATCAAAAAGTTGCTTTGTGTAGTATGCTATATTTCTGAAAGAATATGTGGTAAATTTTTTCTGTAGAAATAAGTTCTTATGTTAAATGCAAGTAGCTCGCTCAATTTTTCTTGTTGCAGAAAGCCAATTTTATGTTAACTACGAAGAACACATTTTGGTTAAAGTTTAGAAATTTCTAAAAAATAATATCTGCAGAATTGTTAAATATCTTAAAATTCTTGCGTTAAACAGAACTTTTTGAACTGCAACAAATAAGTTTGTTGCTGTTAAATCCTTTACGGAAATTATATTTAAAAAATATCCAATATATATAAAAAAAAAATCCAATATCAAAAATATTTCCAATTGATTAAAATAGTTGCATGGCTCTACATTTTTACTTTTTTATTACCCGTGGTTGTTGGTGTTATTGATTAACATTCAACATTCACTTTTATGTTTGTATGCGCAAGTAGCGAGTATTGTCACGTGTTGATAGATTAAAAAATAAAAAATAAAGTAAAAATCATCAAAAAAAGTCCAAATTAAGCTACAGTTCTTAAATAAACATTATTTCAAAATACATTTTTGTATCAAGAACAAAATGATGAGATGTTTGGAAGAAAGGGAATGTGCGATCAAATCGAGGTCGATAAAAGCCCATGTCGCGGCATCTAGTTTTGATTTTGAGCTTATCTTTATGACAGACATGTGTTTTATAATGTCTAGCTTTAGTAATAAAGATATGTTTGTCTGTTTGCTGTATTTTGAAGAGACCGCTGCACTCAGAGCTATAAGATTTGGCAGGAATAAGGTTCCTCTATGTCTGTAGTTATGCACTCGAAGCCAGTTTTTTGGGGGCTTTTTATCAGAATTTTTTAATGCAATTTTTTATGCAATTTTTAACGCTTTTTCGCATTTCGCGGCAATTTTTCCACACTAGTAGAAATGGGAATGCTCGAAAAAAAAAACTGGTTTTTTCCGTGGTTTTTTCCAAAGGTGTATTTTTCAATTTTTCCAAAATGGAAAAATTGAAATTTAATTTATAAAATAATACATTCAAAATGTTATTATGGCTGCATTCTGATATTTTTTTTTCTTTATATTTTTTCTTGTTCAGTGTCTCGCATGAAAATGTTAACAAATATGATCTGTAAGCAGTTTAGGAAGAACTTTAGTCCTTTAACCCTTCTTTGCATGAGTTTTTCTTTTACAATTGTTTTTTTTATACATATATTAAATATTAGACACCAGAAATTTTAAGATAGATTTTTAACTTTGTTCAGCAACATAGTTTACGGGAAACTTACTAGATTAATATTTCTATATAAATATAGTGGTGGCGAAGAAGTTGATTTATTTATTAAAAGTTAAATAAACAGTGATGGAAATTTCCATCACAATGCAAAGAAGGGTTAAACCCTTCACAATTTTTTCTCCTTAAAACATAGGAACCTTCACGAAATTTGGAAAAAATTTCAATCTCCATTCTGAATCCTTCAGAAATTTGACAATTTTAGAATAACATAACCTGTCACATAACAGCTGAAATCACCAATGAATCTATTGTCTAGCTGTATATATGTATGAATGACCTTGTTAAAAATATCTAAATAGGAGCTTAAATATAACAATAATTTCTAATTCACAAAATTTTAATTATATTTTTTATGACAATTTTGTAAGATTTTTTTTTTTTTTTTTAAATATATAAAGCAATATTTTTTATACAAAGGTTTACAAAAACAGGATCACGTGAAGAAAATGTCAGCAGACCCATGCAGCTTCTCTTGTTAAAAATGAAAATCCATGTGCAAAATTATTTCAGAAATACCAATAGGTTGAAAATTTAATATAAAATTTGAAACATGCATTTATTTTTATTGGCATAGCTGCAATTTTTCACGCAATCAGATGGTAATCGGCAGAAACATTTAACTATATTGTTAGAAACAAATTCTTTTTTAATAACATGCAATTGAAATTATTTAGTCTTTTTAGGCTTTTTTTCCTCTTCTCTTCTTTTTATTTAAAATATAGATTCTAAGGATTGTCTAACTGTATTTTTTCTTTTTAAATATAAATGCTTACAAATAAACTTTGCAAAGAAAATATAAATTTTCTGTGAAAAATTTAGTTAAAAACAATTCTTATAAGTATTCAAAAATTTACCTGTTTTATAACTTTCATTGCAGAAATATACATACGTATATATATTGCTTTGATATTAAGAATATAAAGCTTAAACTAAAACCAAAACATAGGGTTGGTTTAGGTTTAGACTGGAAAACTATACCAAAACTAAATACACGGGAAATGAAAATTCTAATTGTAAGAAAAACAAATGTAATATTGTAAATTACTATAAATTTTTAAGCAATGGAAGATTTAAAAATGATATTATTTATAATGTCACAACTACAATAATTTGTTTCTTTAAAATGACATCATTTATATACTTAAGCAATACTCTGTTGAGGTGATGTTTAATGCAATTTAAATTTGCTTTCAAACTACAGTGATATTGGTTGAAACTCATACGAATTTTGTTGTTGTTGTTGATATTTTTTTAATTTTCTGTACTGGTAATTGAACAAATGCAACTGAAAAATCATTTCAGCAGAGACATGATATATTACAAACAATAGTTTTAAATTAAGCAAGAAAAGCTACTGTGAAAATTCTGAGACTGAAAGGCTAAACTTTTAAAAGCTGACTTTTTTTTCTTTTTTGTAAATATATTCATGTAAAGTGAGAAAAAAAATATATTTTAGTATGCAGAAATTAAAAAAATGTTTACTATTTTATATATTTTTTAAGAAAATGTAACTTATTTTTGAGAAACATTTATAAGAAATAATTTTTTCCAAAATTTCCAATTTTTCCAGAAAAAAAAATAGAAAAAACTGTTTTTTTTTGTCCACTTCTTCAAAATTTCCGGAAATTTTACATCTCTTCACACTAGTAAAATGAATCCGGTTTCAAGGTTTAGCTCAATATCGTACATTTTAGTTTCTTTTCAATAAAGTTTATTTGGAATTAGTATAGTTATTTTTGAAATTTTCACAATTTTTTTTATGCAGTTTTTAGATTTTTTTCATGTTATGCGACGGTTTTTCGGCATTCGTAAAATTTAATTTGGTTTCAAACTTTTAGCCTAATATAGTAAATTTTGTCCTCTGCGATTTTTGAATTTTTTGTGATTTTTTATTCCGATTTTCAATGGGATTTTTAGCATCTATTTTTGTTCCGTGGCGATTTTTTGACATTTCTGAAACAGTTCTGGCCCCACTGTAAAAAAGTTTGTAATCTGCGATTTTTGCATTTTTAAGGAATTTTTATGCGATTTTTAGCTTTTTTGCGTTTTAGGACAATTTTTTCACATTAGCAAAGGGAATCAATCCTTTTTTAATATTTTTACCCAATATAGAAAATATTGTCGTCTTTTCAATAAAGTTTATTCGGAATTGGTACAGCGATTTTTGAATTTTTAGAGAGATTTTTTGCAATTTTAGGCGGGTTTTTTTCATTTTGCGGCGATTTTTCCATATCAGTAAAAGGAATTCGGTTTTAATCTTTCAGTTCAATATAGTAGAGGATCTCTTTTTTTTTTTTCAATAAACTGTAATCGGAATTGGTACAGAGATTTTTGAATTTTTCGCGAATTTTCTATGCAAATTTTACAGTTTTTTCGCGTTTCGTTCGTTTTTGTTACGGGTCCGGGCAACGCCGAGTCTAGGACAGCTAGTGGATAATAAAACACTATCAAGAATTAATTTCACTTCATGAAACTTTCATGCATGAATATATGTAAATCATTTTGCAACTACTGTGCATAGTTGTTCAGAAACGTATCTTAGCATATTTTTATAAAAATAGTCTGATGAGCTTCTAAATTACGAAATTCAAGCTATAAATAGAAACAAATTTTAAACAATAATAAAGTTGTATTAAAGAGGTTTATTTCTCATTATTTTACTGCAAATCTGTTGCTAAGAAGTTCTTTCAAAAATGCAGGTTTAAAGAAAAGCCCAATAATCAATTCATCATTAGTCCAATAATCAATTCATCTTTTATGATAAACACGGCAGAATTTTAATGAGAAATTGATAAAACCATTAGATAAAAATCAGATTTTAAAATATTTCCATCTTTGCTCTTCTTCTCTTTCTTCTTCTTCTTCTTCTTCTTCTTCTTTTTTTTTTTTTTTTGTGCTTATCATCCTGAGATGCAGATTCCATTTTAACCCATTTATGCCTAGCGTCGATGCTTTAGTAAAATGGGAAAAAGTGCATTTCACACCACTTTTTTTCTTAATAGAAATTTGATGTCTTATTTTATCGAAGACTCCTCGAAAAAATAAGACATCAAATTTTTTTTTTAAAAGTGGTGTGAAATGCACATTTCCCGTTTTACTAAAGCGTCTCAAAATTGGGACGCTAGGCATAAATGGGTTAATGATTGAACGATGTAGTGATTGGGAAAATTAAAAATAAGGAACAAGAAAAGCAGGCTTTGTATATTGAGGAGCACAAGAACGATGCCAACTCAGAAGACTGTCTTGACCAAAGGTTTGTAGATAAGACTCCAATGCTTTTGTATTGCTTTTATTATGACAAATCTGTCAAAGCCGTTTCATTTGCAAAAAAAAAAAAAAAAAAAAAAAAGTTGTAAAGCAATATAAATTGTGAAATAGTAAATTTGTATTTACTCAGGTTTCTGCTATACCTGTCACAATACACCAATAATGCGAAAATACACATACACGTTAATGAAAACTCAAAAACTAAAAAAAAAAAAAAATGACCTGATTGACTGAAACCAATGTCATTTTTGAATTCAGTACATCATAATTACATGAAATTAGTAAGAAAATACTTGGACATTTTTTCATTGTTACCGAGTGTAATCTATTCATCGTTAGTCCAATAATCAATTCATCTTTTATGATAAACACAGCAGACTTTTAATGAGAAATTGATTAAACTATTAGATAAAAATCAGATTTTAAAATATTTCCATCTTTGCTCTTCTTTTTTTCCCCTTATCATCCTCAAATGCACAGACTCCATTTTAATGCTTGAACGATGTATTGATTGGGAAAACGAAAAGTAAGGAACAAGAAAAGCACAGCTTTCTACCTTCGGAGCCAAGAACAGTGACGACTCGGAAGGATGTCTTGACCAAATGTTTGTAGATAAGACTCGAACGCTTTTGTACTGGTTTATTATGACAAATCTCTCTGTCGGAGCCGTTTCAAAATCTTCGCGGAGAAAAATTTCAACCTCATTTATTTGCCTTCTGAAAATAATTGTTTTTCCCTCGTTAATTTTGTTTTCTCGAAAAGTTCAAACACGCCATAAGTAAAAAATATTCTTAGAAATCCAAACTCGCTTCTTCCAGGCTCATTCACGAAGTCATTTTCATTTGCAAATATGTAACGTTTGAAGATGTTAGACCAAGAAATCAAACATCATTTCTTATTTTCTATAAAGGCCAAGAATCTTTCCGAAAGTCTAATGATCTTGTTCTAGCAGAATGAAAAATTTTCTGTTTGACCAAATTTGTCTAGCGGTGTCATATAAAAATTTAAAAAGTAACTTTATAAAAATTAATTCGGAGGACTATTTCATTAACGATATTATTTTCTATAAAATTTTAATACTTTTTCTATTTAAATTGCTTAAATATTTCGAACAGGTGAAAAAATTAAAGTGCATTTAAACCTTTTTGGGACACTCTGTATGTTTGAATTACAACTTGTTTGTATCTCTTTTAGAGTGTCAGAAAAAAAAAAAAAAAAAAAAGACAATCTGGAATTGGCTCCAGAACGAATGTGCTATCTAAAAAAATTTGCAACTCATCTTAAGGTAATTACTTGTTCAGAAAACTTTTTTTTTTTTTTTTTTTTTTTTTTTTTTTCCTTCTATGAAATCAATTTTATTCCCTAAGCCATTGTAGTTTTTAGTGATATTGTATGGTATAGAAAGTGGGAGGGGCGAAAAATCATCTCCTGTGCAACATTGCGTGAAATGATATCCCGTCGCATTTGAAAACTTGTCTGAAAACTTCAGAGATGAGAGAGAAAAATCTTACTGAAGTTCTCCCAATAAGAATATAAGAACTGCATTTGAATATTTCAATTTCAGCTGTATGATATGCTCTTTTATTATATTAAATGTAACCTAAAAGTATAATATTCTTTCAAAAAAGAAAAAAAAAACATATTGCATTGAAATTGATAAGTTTTAATATATTGATTTAAAAGAAATGTTTTTATTTCAATATTACTAACTTTTCGTGAAAAAGTTGTATATTTTGAGAAGATTTTATTAAGAAAAAAAGGCAGGAAGAAAAACTCTTTGTAGTTTCTTTGTATAGCAACACAGTGGTTGCTATTTCCTTCAGTTATCGGCCAAAGTCTTGTAAAAAAAGATGTAGAGCACCTGTTACATATAGTTTTGAACTTGCGATGACATATGAAAATTTTAAATCTGGAATTTTTTAATAATCAACGGAAAACATTGAAAATCTGCCTTGTCTGCAGATTTTGTTAATGCAATAAAGAGGTGGAAATATATTTTTTGAAACAAAGCCTTAAAAGTTTTTATTATTCAAAATTCTGACGCATCAATAAAACCTATATATGGGGCAGATTTTTCAGTTTCTTCTTTCCTCCCTATTTGACTTTTGAAACTATATATTGCGGCTAACACAAAAGTGTCGCTTTTAATAAATTTCAAAACTTTGTTTGTATACATAATTGATATTTTTTTTTCACATAAAAATAATGCTTGTTGCTGTTGTTAGTGAACAATCTAAAAAAATATATTAAGTGTAAAATTTGTTTTAGAGTTTTCAATGAAGAAGAAGGGTTTCTAATATGTTATGTAAGCTGGGAAGTTTGGGTTGGATCTCCTACACTGCAAAAAATAACTGTTGATTTTACAGTATAAAACTGGCGCCCCAGCTGCCAGTATTATACCGTAAAATTAACAGTATTAAACCGTAAAATAAGCAGTAATACGCTGCCGCGCAAGCAGTAATACGCTGCCGCGCAAGCAGTAATACGCTACCGCGCATGCGCGGTAGCGTATTACTGCTTGCGCGGCAGCGTATTACTGCTTATTTTACGGTTTAATACTGTTAATTTTACGGTATAATACTGGCAGCTGGGGTGCCAGTTTTATACTGTAAAATCAACAGTTATTTTTTGCAGTGTAGTTAGTATAGATTAAACTAGTCGTTGGGGGCCACCGTAATACTTACCCATCATGTATATGTATAATGTAAAATATTAAAATAAAAATGTGTAAACTACTTATAAAATGCATTGATATTCAAATAAAATCGTGGCTTGATGACGTCATAAAAAGGCTCGATTACTGAATTGCTTGAAAGAGGTTTTTCCTTGTAACTCCAAAAATAATACTCCTATTAACTAGCGGTTCATTGCATCTGATTAAGCGTCAAATTTCCAATTAAAATATATATTTGAAGTGAAATTTGGATGAAATACAGGGTCATGAAAAATCGAAGAGTGTGGAAAATAGGATTACAAATATCTCGGCAACTCGTTATCCGATCGACTTCATGTTTTATGCAAAAATTATGTTTTTTATATTTACTACTTAAAATAAACAATTTCGAAAATTTTTATATACCTTTCATCAGAACGAATATTTCGGGATTCCGAAAAAAAAATGTTCCGGTTAATCGAGGTTATTGAAATAAAATAGGCTTCTTCCCATTATTACATACTAAGTACATACCAAATGGCAAGTCTCTATCTCAATTTTTTCGGGAGATAGAGCGTTTACAGACACACAGACGGACGGCAAAATTTTTTTTCTAAAAATATGTTTTTCGGAATCTCTAGTGTCTGAAACGTGTAAATCCGTTTAAAAAAAAATTTCGATTTTCAAAACGATTACAAGACTTACCGTATACTACGTATGATGGGTAAGTAAAATGTAACTCATTTCTTACTAATGTCCATTTCTGTTGCTCAAAAAGGTCAATGATTTTTTTTTCTTTTTGTAACGGTCTTTTGTTATATGTTCTAATTTGTGCTATAAATCAACAATTTATGTTTACTTTAGTTTCATTGTATAATATTTTTTTTAAGCTGAAAACATATTTACAGTTCGATACTGATCATTTGATTATTATTTTTTAAAATCTGAATTTTACTTTTAAAAACTTTCATGTGCGAGTGCGTACGCACACATTATATTGTCATTTTCTCCATTCTGCGAAATGTATTTTTGTGAATTAATTCAATATCTTCATGTACAGTTTAATTATGATTTTAAATTACAAATTTTGAATTTCTTAAGAGTTGTTTGGTTGTTTGTAAGATCTTTTCAAGATCAAAGATTAGAGCAATGATATTGTTTTCTATTTTTCATATGTATAGACATGCGTAATCGAAAAACAAACAAAAATTAAATAATTACAATTTTTACGTCAATTTTATAAAGAATAGTATCTATAACACAGTTATTGTTTTTTCTGATTGTTTTTCTTTTCTTTCTAGGTAAGTTCAAACCTCTTCTCTGTTTTTTGGGTTGCATCTGAATGTTTTGCAGCACAGGTAAAAATATATATATATATATATATATATATATATGTATAACCATAAATGAAACATTATCATAACACCAACTTAAACCATGAAATAATTAAGTATGAAATAATTAGTTGACAAATGAAAGATTCCCCAACACACTTAATATGGAATCAAAAACATTGAAAGAATAAGAAATTAAATAAAAATTGAATCAATGGAATTAAATGAAATGAAATTTGTGGAATTTAGACAGAATTAATATATATATATATATATATATATATATATATATATATATATATATATATTTCGACTTATTTTTTAAACCATTCTTATTTTTATACTTTTTCTTTTCTTTTTTTTAAAAATATAATTCGAGATAATTTGGAGATATTAGAAGATCATGGATGAAGTAAAAATAGGCCATACAGCGGTTTTCTATTGCTTCTTTATTTGCTTGAAGTTTTGAAATAATGTATTTAAATGTATCAATAAAATTACTAGGAGTATAAAATTCCCACTTATTCTTAAAGCTCCAGAAATTCCAGCGGAAAAAAAAAAAAAAAATCTACACTGCAAAAAATAATTGTTGATTTTACAGTATAAAACTGGCATCCCAGCTGCCAGTATTATACCGTAAAATTAACAGTATTAAACAGTAAAATAAGCAGTAACACGCTGCCGCGCAAGCAGTAATACGCTGTATTACAGTGAAATACGATCCAGTATTTAAAAAGTAGTCGTTCTTTGACCTTTTATATACACACTGCAAAAAAATAATACGCAGTAATACGCTACCGCGCATGCGCGGTAGCGTATTACTGCTTGCGCGGCAGCGTATTACTGCTTATTTTACTGTTTAATACTGTTAATTTTACGGTATAATACTGGCAGCTGGGATGCCAGTTTTATACTGTAAAATCAACAATTATTTTTTGCAGTGTACTGATTTAAATAATGATTATTTTTAGGTTTTATCACGAGAAGCATATTTGCAAATATTACAAAAGCAGAAACCAATCGCTGAGCTAAACACATGTAATTAATGCAGAAATCAGGCTGACTCCATTTTTTTTAATATTGGATATTTGGTTTAAAAAAAAAAAAAAAAAAAAAAAAAATACTATACAAAATTTATATTTAACGTTTAATATTACATATACTGCACTGAGTACGAAGAAAGTTATAAAAATTAAGATTTGATGATGTAACTTCTTCAAAATATAAAACAAAAAAACACAAAGAAAAACTAGTGTCAAATACATTACAGTGTTAACTTCTATAAAGAACTATTTAACCCCTTCGCGACGAGCGTCCTTTACGGATTTTTTAATCTTTTACCACAGGTTTTTAAAAAAAGAAATTTTCGGCTAATTGAATCGCAGAAATGCTACCATTACATAAGGCAAAGCTTACACTAAAATATAACTGGTGGGAATAATCGAGGATTCTGAGCATCTTATGCGTCACGTATACGTGTCGCTCGTCCCCAAGGGGTTAAAACAATTCTTATGGTCAAAGTCTTTTTGAATACAGAGATTAATATATTTACGGTTTACTAAGTTTTATCTTCCGACATTAGAAAATAAAGAATAAAATAATTGCAATCGTTTAAATTTGTAGTTTTATCTCGGTCAATCATAAGCTTGATTTTAAAATAGAAAAAGTTGACAATGTACGCAATTTTGCAACTTATTGTTTGTCGTACAGGCTGCTGCAACTGTTTTTTCAATCTGATGAGCGTCCAAGTTTATTGTTGAAAATGTTTATTTTCCATGTTATAGTGGTTTAAAATAAAAATATTACTTATTCAACTTATATATAAAAATTTTAGTTGCCATTTTATGAATTTTCGTGGTACAGTTTTACAGGTGTACGAGCGTGTCTGGCACTTTTGCTGATACTGTTTTTTGCATTTGCTTGTTATTCACGAAATTGTCATTTCTTGTTATTCATGAAAGATGTAATTTATGAAGAAGGGGTTACATTTTTACGCCTTGAAGTAGTATACACTATCTTCATTTTAATTGCTTGTGCGCTTGTAATTTAATTGTTGTACATAAAATTTTTATTTGTGTTGTTGGCAATTATTCATTGGACCTGCTATAAACATTTGAAATGTAACATAAAAGTGGCTGCCAGTCTTAACATATTTTCTTCGCCATTCTTGTGGGTCAAAGACCCATTTAGTGTAATACAGACCATAAAAATAAGGAGCTTGGATTTGATAACACGTGGTTCGAATGTGGTAAGCCTTATAAGGTTTCCAGCATTTTCGTGTGCAAAAACATGAATTCTGGTATTTTTTCCCTTAAGGTAGTTCTCAAATGACCTGCTCAACAACGTGAAGCTTTCTGACATATTTTCAAACTCATTTTTAAACGCAAAGGCATAAAATTGGCAGGCCTAACAATTGAAGCGATTTGGAATAGAAATGAGTTTTCCATTTTATTGATAAGTAAATTACTTATCGAGTTATAAGCTATTCCTGTCTCGTGAAGACACGTTTTTCTCCTTTTTTTGAGCTGGCGCGTCGGGAGTTCGGTTCAAAACACCGACTTTGCAGTATTTTCTGAAAGATCTTCTGCTTTACCAAAAAATGGAAAACGCCTTTCGATTACAAAGTTTCTGCATATGAGCACCTGGCAATTTCATACATTTATGAACAAAAATGAATTAAAAATGTGTCATAAAGTAGCCAGTTTGTATTTGAAAACAGTCTTACTAATATTTCTGGAGATCCCCCTCCTATAATAATATGAAAATAACGGAGTAGATCTTATATGATCTCTTCCATGTGATTTTCTGTCTCTCTGTACCCCTCTCTCCTTTTTTTTTTTTTTTTATAAGTAGTGTATCTTTGAGGTTAGATTATTCAAAATATATAAATATGAACACCAACTTATTTTGTGTTTATGTGTGCGTAACGTAACACTGAAAAGTGTATCTCAGTCTCTGCTTAACGTATAGTTTTTATTATTTAATTTTTCATTAGAACGTTCTCTCTAGAATACCTAGAATGTGTACGAGCAAATAACTTTTATCCTTTTTCTTTTGAAATATATTTTCTTTAGTACGCGTATATCATAAAAATTGAATAACAGAAAAGTGAAACAACCATTTCTTTTTCTCATCCGGCTTTTATTTATATTCAAATGAAAAAGAAAACACTTTATGCATGGCAAAAGAAAGTCCAGTGGAACTTGGGCGTCGCTATGATCTTCGTAAAAATGCATTTGTTCTAGAAGCAAATCCTTCGTTGGGTATTCATGGTGCCCTTTCTATTTCTCGTCTCGGTTTGAGAAAGATAGTGCGATCCTAAGGAGAACACGCAGAGCTGATTTAAAAATGCATATTTCACAAAATCTCCCGGTTTCCAAATCCACTTATAATAGAACGAGAACACTTTTTTTTTGTTTCCTCTTAGGTCTCCGTGTTCCCATAAAAAATGGTGTATGGAGTTAAAACTCGTTTTGATATACTAGGTGTGAAGGATGAATTTTACTTTGAGAAAATATTTCTTTTGAACTTTGAAATAAATTTTTTTGTTTAAGGTGTTGACGTTGTGTAGGTGAGCTGCAAAAACATAGTTGTGGAGTGTAAGTGTGAGGATGTTTTTAGTTTTGGTTTGTGGATTTTTGAGTAGTGATTTTATGTAGTTTTGTAATGCATCAAATATTTAAATGTTTTTTTCTTTTTTCTTCGTCGTGGAAAACTTAGCATCTCACAATTGCTCTAATTTTTTGAACATGTGTTTTACTATTGAACAATGTTTGATAGATTAATATCAGTAAGTGTTTTTCTGAAACTTGTCTGAATACAAGGTAAGGTGTCTGCAAAATTTTACCAAAAAAAAAAAAAAAAAAAAAAAAAATATATATATATATATATATATATATATATATATATGTATATATATATATATATATATATATATATATATATATATGTATATATATATATATATATATATATATATATATATATATATATATATATATAGTTTTTAAACAGTAAGACAAACAATATATGTCATAAATCCTGGGTATACCAAGCCACTTACTTATGAGGGAAGGTCATTAAGTAAGTCACAAGAGATAATTAAAAAATAACTTAAATTCCTGTTCTTTCCTGTTTTATTTGACAAAATACTTCTAAAATGCATTGTTTTATTTCAAGCGTTAAATTCTTATTTACAATTCCTCTGCTTCACTTAGATTTTAATACTAAAAAATAAGTATATATTTTAGAAACATTTTGTCCCCCCCCCCCCCCAAAAAAAAAAAAAATAAAAGAGAGAGAGAGAGAAGAAAAGAAAGAAAGAAAGAAACATTCTTTAAGAAGAGCATAAAGAAATAATAAGGTAAAAATGTTAATTTTCAGAGGGGAAACTTGAAAATTGCGGATGCATTCCAAGCCCAGGTTTAACGGTCGACCCCTTTGCGACGAGTGTACTTTACAGAATTTTTAATCTTTTACCACCGGTTTTTCAAAACAGAAATTTTCGCCAAATTGAATTGCAGAAATGCTATCATTTAAATAAGGCAAAGCTTACAATAAAAAGTAACTGGTGGGAATAATCAAGGATTCTGTGCATCTTATGCGTCACGTATACGCGTCGCTCGTCCTCAAGGGGTTAAAGAGGAGAATTTTCAGTCTGACTGATAAGGAACCTCAATAATTATAGAGATATTCGAACGATATTTTCAACACACTTCTTTATTTTGTATGAAATGTGCTGATTTCTGAGAAATACGGAATAATTTCGGTCAGTGATACCATATGCACTACTACATGAAGCTTTTTTCTAAAATAAAAGTAATTGATGTTCCGAGGGATTTTATTAAAAACTCCGCTAATTACGGTCCGATGGACTCGAGAACGGCCAAAATGGCTCCCTGGAATTTTTACAGTTTGGGAGTGCCGGTCTCGACCCCGGATCATGCAACCTATTTTGACCACATGCCAGCTCCTATCGAAGTGACTTTTGTAAAATTAAAAACAAATTTTAATTCCCCCCGAAAATCTGTTTAAAACGTCAATTTTGGCGCCATTTTCTAATATTTTTTTTTCTGTTTAGGGGAAAAGGAAAAACGCTATTCGATTTCTTAGTTTCTGAATAAGAATGCCTGCAAATGTCTGCATTTCGAAATACACATGGATTCGTGAATGTGCCAGAAAATATCAAATTTGGATTTCGGAACAGCTTTAAACGAAAATAAAACAACATTAACAGAAAAGTGCTACTTTTAATATTTCTTGGAATGAAATCATTATTCTCTGTTTATATAAACGATAGCGATATAAAATTTATAATATTTTCACAACTATTTATAGAAACATGTTCATAATCTCAAAAGATAGATTGTTAACAATGTATTTTATCACTATACTTTTTGTATTCCGCCCGCTTTCTGTTAAGAGAAACAACAAGTGTAGAATTTTTTTGCCTGTCTAAAACATACGACAAAAATATTTGTCTATTTTCGGCGAAAACGCTAACTCGAACCTATACAATCAACTCTCTCTTTTCTTAAACAGCTGTCTGCGGCTGACGCGCAGCTGTCAAAGATTTGCGCTTCAAAAGTTTGCGTTTAAAAAATTCTCTGGAAAAATATTCTTATTTTTTCATCTTCTTTCGATCTCAGAACATTTTATATACATTGCTTCTATTTATTTATGTGATGTGAAGTGCCGTTATAATTCTGCGGATGTAATGTATATGTATAAACGTTTTAAAATGATTTTTCTATCAGAATGGAATAAAGTTTTGTATTTTTATTTATTGAATGAGGTCTTTAAAAAGCTTTGCACAATATGAAAATAAATACAGGTATGAAAATTTTTAACTTTGGAAGGGCCAGTTAAAAGTTATTAATAATTTTAAAACTAAAGGAAATTAATAGAAGAGGCAATATTTAAAGAAAATCGATATTTTCGTCACTGTTAAAAAATTTGAATTTCGAAAACTGTAGAATTCTTGAAAGCTGCTTAAATAAAATATATAGAGAGGGATGAGGGACAGGCGTTTAGAATTTTAAACGGGTCTCTCTGTTCGTAAGAATTTTCTTCAGAATTCATGAAAATGGAGCTTTAATTACATTTTATTGTAATAATAAGTAATATTTAAAACTATTTTGTACGCAATAAATCATTAATGAAGTATACTTTTATAGTGGTGTAAAATACTACCCTAATTTTCGCAATTTAGTTATTCTTTACTTATTATTCCATTACAGCAACACCTTAACCCGAAGTACATGAAAATGTAACAATATCATAACTTAGTTGCTTGATTCCACTTTTATATAAATTACTAAATGAAATAATACATTGTGGACCAATTGAAATATCAATGCGAAAAGTCAAATTAAATTATCTCGCCGGCTTTTTATTTATATACGGTTCCAAGTGCAAGGAAACTTCGGAACTTTCTGGCACTATAAACAGAAAAACGTGGTTTTAGTGCCGGAATTTCATAAAATTCAACGTGTTATCATAATTCGGTGAGTTTTGGTGGTAGAAAAAAGGAATTTTTACTGTTTTACTTGTTAGAGCACGAAGAAACTTTTTCTAGACCTAACTTATAAGACACAGGGGCTGTATAAAAAATTAAAAAGTGTTACTTTTAAAAAATTAATAAAGACAGTATTATTTTAGCAACATAATCTTAAATCCTAACTTGTTTTGACCACTTTTGCAGTTGACATTGCTTACGTATCTCTAACAGGTAAAAAATTAGAGCGCGTTCCGATCTTTTTGGGACAACCTGTATATAAATTGGAATGAAGTCGCAGGAGCTTCTCTACTTACCGATAACTCCAGACTATAAATACACTGAAAAAAAAAATACTGATATCAACTTTTTTTTTTTTTTTGCAGTGTACTTTAATTTTCTTAGGCCAATTTGTTCAGTATGCAACATTTACAAGAATATCTTTATTTTTTCTTAAAATTTTCTATAACAGCATATGTCGTTAATGATTAATCTCTGAGTTTTATAGATAATATTCTTATTGTAACCTTTTGGTCGCTTGATTTTTTTAAAAATTCAAAATCTGAATACTGCATCGTGTTCGAATATTCATTTATTGAAATTGCATTTATTTTAAGAAAACTTGCATGTAATAATAAAACCCCAATTTATTTGATCGCCTTTGACCTTATTAAAACTTAAATAAATATTAAAACATTCTACATAGAGTTTTCTCATTTATTTATTTTTCTTTTTAAGGGGAAAAGTTTTAAAGCATATTTTGATAATGATGGCATTGATTTATTACTTAACTTTGAAAGAAAATACGCGTGTTTCGAAAATAAATCAAATACGTAAAAACAAAGTATTTTACTCAAATTATATAATAAAACTTTCTTATTCACACTTATTAAGCGCTCAAGGTAAATAAATCAGACCAAAAAACTTGTCAATTTGGTAATTTGCCGCAGCTGTATCATTATATTGGCACCCATGAACGAAAAACAAGACAGCCAGTTAGCGATATTCATTAATTTAACTTCCGAGATAAAATATTGGAAGGCGCATGAAGCTAACAACAACAACAACAACAACAAAATGTCTCGAAATTTATTGCTGCACGAAGCGTCTCCATAAATTCAGAATTATGCCAGTCGAACAATTTTTAATTGGTGATTTCTTACCTAGTACGTACGCCTTTTCTCTTAATTAAACGCTTCTTTTAAAAACAAAATTTTTCACCATTTACCTATTATTATTTCATCAATAAATAAACTAAAAAAAGGAGAGAAAGAGAAAAGTGCATCATCTTTATGCCTCAAGAATTCATAATACTAATTGTGTCCTTTTTCTTCTTTCTTTTCTTTTCTTTTTCTTTTTTTTTTCCGGTATCTCATATTGAACAATGCATGTTATGGAAATCTTAACCTTGATTTTGTACTCCATAATTATGTGAGGGTAGTCGGGGAAAGTAGATGTATATAATTTAAAACCCTCCACCACCCCTGTTCCCTATTGTGGCGAGTAATTGGAGATTTGTAGCCCGAGCTCGCATTTAAGACAACCCGTCATTTGGATTTCTGATAAATAATAATTTTATAAGACCTTTTTCTTTTTCTAAGAGTAATTTTTGTATTTTATGTCTAACAAAGAGCATAGTTTCTAAAGTTGTTTGTTCATTTTAAATTATTTATCTGTTGACGTGAGTTTCTAAGGATACTATCGATGGAAAAGCCTATTATTGTGAAACTGCTGTCTCACACTGGTTTTCCTTTCTTGCATACTTTACTGGAAGAATAGGGGTTTTATCGTGTGACGAATCGCTTTTGTTTACTTTATAAAAATTTTTAACTAACCTTTTTTAGATTTTCTTGTGAAAAATTTTACATTAAAGATTATACATCTGGGAGCTGCTTTCATAATATTGCAGTCTTATGTCCTTCTTTAAAATAATAATAATCGTTTTAATTTTACTTTAAAATATTTTCTATACTTTATTCTTTATATATATTTTTTCTTTTTTCCGCTTAATTTTTTTCACTTTTAACTCCACCCGAACAATCTGACTTTGTTTTTGGTATATGAGTCTATGTTTCTTTGTAATCAATTCTCTTTTCCCACGTGCGCCATCTTCTTGCTTAACCCTATCTTTTCTCATCTTCCTGCAGTAAAAGTATTTGCTTTCTTGGAACACGTAGTTTTTAGTTACTTGAAGAAATACGGTTAATTTTTTCGATCCGAAATCATCATGTGAGGTAAGAATTTTAATGACATTATAAAGCAAAGTATTTTATCCTTCAATTGCATAATGTATTAATTTTCTGGGTTTTATTTGTTTTATTTTATTTTAGTTTAGTTTTTGGTAGAGAGTAGTAAATATAGATAATAATTTTCTAAAACTTTTATTATTATTATTATTATTATTATTATTATTATTATTGGAGTAATTTTTGGTATTTTATTTCTAACACAAAGAGTACGATTTCTAAAGCTGTTTGTTTATTTTAAATTATTAATTTGCTGATGTGCGTGAGTTTCTGAGAAATTCTGTGGTTTGAAAAGCCTGTTATTGTGAAACTGCTGTTTATACTGGCTTTTCTTTCTCGCTAATTTTTCCATATAAATAAGGATTTTATCGTGTGACGAATTGTTTTGTGTACTTTATAAAAAAATTTCAAGTAAACTTTTAGTTCCTTTTAATGTGAAAAAGCTGTTGCATTAAAATTATAAATATCCCATAAAATATTAATTTTCTGAAATATTTTATATTTTATGCTTAACAAAGAGTGAAGCTATTGAAGTTGTTTGCTCATTTATTTTATTGAAATATATATTTTTTATAAAACGGTTTTGAAACATTTTGTATTTGTCGGGTGGTTATTTGTATTATTAATCCTTCATTGCCGAAACGCAAGATGTGTAAATATTTCATCGCGTGTTGAATCTTATTTGTTTGCTTTTTTCTAATCTGTTTTTACTTCTTTTCAACGTGAAAAAGATATATATAATATTGCATTAATAAAAGATATGTACCACATACAAGTAAAGATATTTCTGAGATTTATTTTGGAATAATTTTAGTGTTTTACGCATAACAAAGAGGAAAGTTACCAAAGTCTTTTGTAATGTTAATTTGCTGATGTTCACGAATCTCTCCTTAAGAAATATTGTTAGTAACAAAGCTCGTTATTGTGAAATTATTCTTTGCACAACTTTTTTTCTGTGTAGTCATTGCAGCAACAAGATAGAGACGAATCTGGTACTCAGTTCATGATACTTTGAGTGGAGAAGAGAGGGGGTGGGGCCAATAAAGCAATTATTATTTTTTTTAAATATTAATGTATTTTCTCATAAAACGAGGTGAATCATTTTGTGGATTTTTTCTTGTTTCTGTGATCTTTTCCAGAGGGGTATCAAGAATGAGAGCATGCAGAATCCCATGACCCTTCCCTTGATCCGCTCTGGTATGGCTCTACACTTTTTAGGTGCGTTCGTAATTATATAAATACTTAGCATCTATAGTCATCGTCTGGTCCGTCCCTATGTCTGTCCGTCTGTCCGCATGTAACAGCGCAAAAACTACCCAACTGAGTGGTTTGAAATTTAATATATATAATCGTTGCAGAATTTTGTCGAGTCATTTAAAATTTTATTAATAAATAAAATAATTATTATTAATAATATTAATAAATAAAATTTTGTGATAATTGCGAAATAAATATCTGGTTTCTAGCAAACTTCGCTCAGCTTCGCCTGCTGGATATTCAGACTTTATTTCAGTTTTCTTAATAATATAAATACGTAAAATAAATTGATTCTCTTGGGTTTACGTCATATGAAGCATGCTACATTGTAAGTTGAATTCTTGTAACAAGCATGTTCTAATCAGCTGATTTTTCTCTTTCTCGAGTAAATTTACTTTGTCAGTTCAATGTGTTAAATTAAATTATCCGTAACACCGTTATTTATTGTGATACAAACCAATCTACTTTTGTCAACAAATCTTCCAGATTACAGGTTTCTGCGTTTATAATTTAATAACTTCAGCCTCATACATTCGCTCTTTTCTTGTACATTGACAAAGTACATGACGTAAAATGACGGTTATAAACAAGAGGAAAAATGTATTCGAAAATTTTCTTAACTGCCTGATTAAACTTTCTGTCAGCTTTCTTAATAAAATGAATATAAATGCATAAGATAAATTGGTTCTCTTGGGTTTACGTCACATTGTGAAGACTGAATTGTAAGTAGAATTCTTGTAACAAGCATTTTCTTCTAACCAGAAAAATCAGTCAGCTGATTTTTCTCTTTCTCGAGTAAATTTACTTTGTCAGTTTAATGTGTTAACTTAAATTTCCCGTAACTATTTATTCTTATACAAACGAATCTACGTCTGTCAACAAATCTTCCAGATTACAGGCTTCTGCGTTTAGACTTCAAAAAATTCAACCTCAAATATATTCATTCTTTTCTTGTACATTGACAAAGTACATGACGTAAAATGACGGTTATAAACAAGAGGAAAAATGTATTCGAAAATTTTCTTAACTGCCTGATTAAACTTTCTGTCAGCTTTCTTAATAAAATGAATATAAATGCATAAGATAAATTGGTTCTCTTGGGTTTACGTCACATTGTGAAGACTGAATTGTAAGTAGAATTCTTGTAACAAGCATTTTCTTCTAACCAGAAAAATCAGTCAGCTGATTTTTCTCTTTCTCGAGTAAATTTACTTTGTCAGTTTAATGTGTTAACTTAAATTTCCCGTAACTATTTATTCTTATACAAACGAATCTACGTCTGTCAACAAATCTTCCAGATTACAGGCTTCTGCGTTTAGACTTCAAAAAATTCAACCTCAAATATATTCATTCTTTTCTTGTACATTGACAAAGTACATGACGTAAAATGACGGTTATAAACAAGAGGAAAAATGTATTCGAAAATTTTCTTAACTGCCTGATTAAACTTTCTGTCAGCTTTCTTAATAAAATGAATATAAATGCATAAGATAAATTGGTTCTCTTGGGTTTACGTCACATTGTGAAGACTGAATTGTAAGTAGAATTCTTGTAACAAGCATTTTCTTCTAACCAGAAAAATCAGTCAGCTGATTTTTCTCTTTCTCGAGTAAATTTACTTTGTCAGTTTAATGTGTTAACTTAAATTTCCCGTAACTATTTATTCTTATACAAACGAATCTACGTCTGTCAACAAATCTTCCAGATTACAGGCTTCTGCGTTTAGACTTCAAAAAATTCAACCTCAAATATATTCATTCTTTTCTTGTACATTGACAAAGTACATGACGTAAAATGACGGTTATAAACAAGAGGAAAAATGTATTCGAAAATTTTCTTAACTGCCTGATTAAACTTTCTGTCAGCTTTCTTAATAAAATGAATATAAATGCATAAGATAAATTGGTTCTCTTGGGTTTACGTCACATTGTGAAGACTGAATTGTAAGTAGAATTCTTGTAACAAGCATTTTCTTCTAACCAGAAAAATCAGTCAGCTGATTTTTCTCTTTCTCGAGTAAATTTACTTTGTCAGTTTAATGTGTTAACTTAAATTTCCCGTAACTATTTATTCTTATACAAACGAATCTACGTCTGTCAACAAATCTTCCAGATTACAGGCTTCTGCGTTTAGACTTCAAAAAATTCAACCTCAAATATATTCATTCTTTTCTTGTACATTGACAAAGTACATGACGTAAAATGACGGTTATAAACAAGAGGAAAAATGTATTCGAAAATTTTCTTAACTGCCTGATTAAACTTTCTGTCAGCTTTCTTAATAAAATGAATATAAATGCATAAGATAAATTGGTTCTCTTGGGTTTACGTCACATTGTGAAGACTGAATTGTAAGTAGAATTCTTGTAACAAGCATTTTCTTCTAACCAGAAAAATCAGTCAGCTGATTTTTCTCTTTCTCGAGTAAATTTACTTTGTCAGTTTAATGTGTTAACTTAAATTTCCCGTAACTATTTATTCTTATACAAACGAATCTACGTCTGTCAACAAATCTTCCAGATTACAGGCTTCTGCGTTTAGACTTCAAAAAATTCAACCTCAAATATATTCATTCTTTTCTTGTACATTGACAAAGTACATGACGTAAAATGACGGTTATAAACAAGAGGAAAAATGTATTCGAAAATTTTCTTAACTGCCTGATTAAACTTTCTGTCAGCTTTCTTAATAAAATGAATATAAATGCATAAGATAAATTGGTTCTCTTGGGTTTACGTCACATTGTGAAGACTGAATTGTAAGTAGAATTCTTGTAACAAGCATTTTCTTCTAACCAGAAAAATCAGTCAGCTGATTTTTCTCTTTCTCGAGTAAATTTACTTTGTCAGTTTAATGTGTTAACTTAAATTTCCCGTAACTATTTATTCTTATACAAACGAATCTACGTCTGTCAACAAATCTTCCAGATTACAGGCTTCTGCGTTTAGACTTCAAAAAATTCAACCTCAAATATATTCATTCTTTTCTTGTACATTGACAAAGTACATGACGTAAAATGACGGTTATAAACAAGAGGAAAAATGTATTCGAAAATTTTCTTAACTGCCTGATTAAACTTTCTGTCAGCTTTCTTAATAAAATGAATATAAATGCATAAGATAAATTGGTTCTCTTGGGTTTACGTCACATTGTGAAGACTGAATTGTAAGTAGAATTCTTGTAACAAGCATTTTCTTCTAACCAGAAAAATCAGTCAGCTGATTTTTCTCTTTCTCGAGTAAATTTACTTTGTCAGTTTAATGTGTTAACTTAAATTTCCCGTAACTATTTATTCTTATACAAACGAATCTACGTCTGTCAACAAATCTTCCAGATTACAGGCTTCTGCGTTTAGACTTCAAAAAATTCAACCTCAAATATATTCATTCTTTTCTTGTACATTGACAAAGTACATGACGTAAAATGACGGTTATAAACAAGAGGAAAAATGTATTCGAAAATTTTCTTAACTGCCTGATTAAACTTTCTGTCAGCTTTCTTAATAAAATGAATATAAATGCATAAGATAAATTGGTTCTCTTGTGTTTACGTCACATTGTGAAGACTGAATTGTAAGTAGAATTCTTGTAACAAGCATTTTCTTCTAACCAGAAAAATCAGTCAGCTGATTTTTCTCTTTCTCGAGTAAATTTACTTTGTCAGTTTAATGTGTTAACTTAAATTTCCCGTAACTATTTATTCTTATACAAACGAATCTACGTCTGTCAACAAATCTTCCAGATTACAGGCTTCTGCGTTTAGACTTCAAAAAATTCAACCTCAAATATATTCATTCTTTTCTTGTACATTGACAAAGTACATGACGTAAAATGACGGTTATAAACAAGAGGAAAAATGTATTCGAAAATTTTCTTAACTGCCTGATTAAACTTTCTGTCAGCTTTCTTAATAAAATGAATATAAATGCATAAGATAAATTGGTTCTCTTGGGTTTACGTCACATTGTGAAGACTGAATTGTAAGTAGAATTCTTGTAACAAGCATTTTCTTCTAACCAGAAAAATCAGTCAGCTGATTTTTCTCTTTCTCGAGTAAATTTACTTTGTCAGTTTAATGTGTTAACTTAAATTTCCCGTAACTATTTATTCTTATACAAACGAATCTACGTCTGTCAACAAATCTTCCAGATTACAGGCTTCTGCGTTTAGACTTCAAAAAATTCAACCTCAAATATATTCATTCTTTTCTTGTACATTGACAAAGTACATGACGTAAAATGACGGTTATAAACAAGAGGAAAAATGTATTCGAAAATTTTCTTAACTGCCTGATTAAACTTTCTGTCAGCTTTCTTAATAAAATGAATATAAATGCATAAGATAAATTGGTTCTCTTGGGTTTACGTCACATTGTGAAGACTGAATTGTAAGTAGAATTCTTGTAACAAGCATTTTCTTCTAACCAGAAAAATCAGTCAGCTGATTTTTCTCTTTCTCGAGTAAATTTACTTTGTCAGTTTAATGGGAGCTGCTTTCATAATATTGCAGTCTTATGTCCTTCTTTAAAATAATAATAATCGTTTTAATTTTACTTTAAAATATTTTCTATACTTTATTCTTTATATATATTTTTTCTTTTTTCCGCTTAATTTTTTTCACTTTTAACTCCACCCGAACAATCTGACTTTGTTTTTGGTATATGAGTCTATGTTTCTTTGTAATCAATTCTCTTTTCCCACGTGCGCCATCTTCTTGCTTAACCCTATCTTTTCTCATCTTCCTGCAGTAAAAGTATTTGCTTTCTTGGAACACGTAGTTTTTAGTTACTTGAAGAAATACGGTTAATTTTTTCGATCCGAAATCATCATGTGAGGTAAGAATTTTAATGACATTATAAAGCAAAGTATTTTATCCTTCAATTGCATAATGTATTAATTTTCTGGGTTTTATTTGTTTTATTTTATTTTAGTTTAGTTTTTGGTAGAGAGTAGTAAATATAGATAATAATTTTCTAAAACTTTTATTATTATTATTATTATTATTATTATTATTATTATTGGAGTAATTTTTGGTATTTTATTTCTAACACAAAGAGTACGATTTCTAAAGCTGTTTGTTTATTTTAAATTATTAATTTGCTGATGTGCGTGAGTTTCTGAGAAATTCTGTGGTTTGAAAAGCCTGTTATTGTGAAACTGCTGTTTATACTGGCTTTTCTTTCTCGCTAATTTTTCCATATAAATAAGGATTTTATCGTGTGACGAATTGTTTTGTGTACTTTATAAAAAAATTTCAAGTAAACTTTTAGTTCCTTTTAATGTGAAAAAGCTGTTGCATTAAAATTATAAATATCCCATAAAATATTAATTTTCTGAAATATTTTATATTTTATGCTTAACAAAGAGTGAAGCTATTGAAGTTGTTTGCTCATTTATTTTATTGAAATATATATTTTTTATAAAACGGTTTTGAAACATTTTGTATTTGTCGGGTGGTTATTTGTATTATTAATCCTTCATTGCCGAAACGCAAGATGTGTAAATATTTCATCGCGTGTTGAATCTTATTTGTTTGCTTTTTTCTAATCTGTTTTTACTTCTTTTCAACGTGAAAAAGATATATATAATATTGCATTAATAAAAGATATGTACCACATACAAGTAAAGATATTTCTGAGATTTATTTTGGAATAATTTTAGTGTTTTACGCATAACAAAGAGGAAAGTTACCAAAGTCTTTTGTAATGTTAATTTGCTGATGTTCACGAATCTCTCCTTAAGAAATATTGTTAGTAACAAAGCTCGTTATTGTGAAATTATTCTTTGCACAACTTTTTTTCTGTGTAGTCATTGCAGCAACAAGATAGAGACGAATCTGGTACTCAGTTCATGATACTTTGAGTGGAGAAGAGAGGGGGTGGGGCCAATAAAGCAATTATTATTTTTTTTAAATATTAATGTATTTTCTCATAAAACGAGGTGAATCATTTTGTGGATTTTTTCTTGTTTCTGTGATCTTTTCCAGAGGGGTATCAAGAATGAGAGCATGCAGAATCCCATGACCCTTCCCTTGATCCGCTCTGGTATGGCTCTACACTTTTTAGGTGCGTTCGTAATTATATAAATACTTAGCATCTATAGTCATCGTCTGGTCCGTCCCTATGTCTGTCCGTCTGTCCGCATGTAACAGCGCAAAAACTACCCAACTGAGTGGTTTGAAATTTAATATATATAATCGTTGCAGAATTTTGTCGAGTCATTTAAAATTTTATTAATAAATAAAATAATTATTATTAATAATATTAATAAATAAAATTTTGTGATAATTGCGAAATAAATATCTGGTTTCTAGCAAACTTCGCTCAGCTTCGCCTGCTGGATATTCAGACTTTATTTCAGTTTTCTTAATAATATAAATACGTAAAATAAATTGATTCTCTTGGGTTTACGTCATATGAAGCATGCTACATTGTAAGTTGAATTCTTGTAACAAGCATGTTCTAATCAGCTGATTTTTCTCTTTCTCGAGTAAATTTACTTTGTCAGTTCAATGTGTTAAATTAAATTATCCGTAACACCGTTATTTATTGTGATACAAACCAATCTACTTTTGTCAACAAATCTTCCAGATTACAGGTTTCTGCGTTTATAATTTAATAACTTCAGCCTCATACATTCGCTCTTTTCTTGTACATTGACAAAGTACATGACGTAAAATGACGGTTATAAACAAGAGGAAAAATGTATTCGAAAATTTTCTTAACTGCCTGATTAAACTTTCTGTCAGCTTTCTTAATAAAATGAATATAAATGCATAAGATAAATTGGTTCTCTTGGGTTTACGTCACATTGTGAAGACTGAATTGTAAGTAGAATTCTTGTAACAAGCATTTTCTTCTAACCAGAAAAATCAGTCAGCTGATTTTTCTCTTTCTCGAGTAAATTTACTTTGTCAGTTTAATGTGTTAACTTAAATTTCCCGTAACTATTTATTCTTATACAAACGAATCTACGTCTGTCAACAAATCTTCCAGATTACAGGCTTCTGCGTTTAGACTTCAAAAAATTCAACCTCAAATATATTCATTCTTTTCTTGTACATTGACAAAGTACATGACGTAAAATGACGGTTATAAACAAGAGGAAAAATGTATTCGAAAATTTTCTTAACTGCCTGATTAAACTTTCTGTCAGCTTTCTTAATAAAATGAATATAAATGCATAAGATAAATTGGTTCTCTTGGGTTTACGTCACATTGTGAAGACTGAATTGTAAGTAGAATTCTTGTAACAAGCATTTTCTTCTAACCAGAAAAATCAGTCAGCTGATTTTTCTCTTTCTCGAGTAAATTTACTTTGTCAGTTTAATGTGTTAACTTAAATTTCCCGTAACTATTTATTCTTATACAAACGAATCTACGTCTGTCAACAAATCTTCCAGATTACAGGCTTCTGCGTTTAGACTTCAAAAAATTCAACCTCAAATATATTCATTCTTTTCTTGTACATTGACAAAGTACATGACGTAAAATGACGGTTATAAACAAGAGGAAAAATGTATTCGAAAATTTTCTTAACTGCCTGATTAAACTTTCTGTCAGCTTTCTTAATAAAATGAATATAAATGCATAAGATAAATTGGTTCTCTTGGGTTTACGTCACATTGTGAAGACTGAATTGTAAGTAGAATTCTTGTAACAAGCATTTTCTTCTAACCAGAAAAATCAGTCAGCTGATTTTTCTCTTTCTCGAGTAAATTTACTTTGTCAGTTTAATGTGTTAACTTAAATTTCCCGTAACTATTTATTCTTATACAAACGAATCTACGTCTGTCAACAAATCTTCCAGATTACAGGCTTCTGCGTTTAGACTTCAAAAAATTCAACCTCAAATATATTCATTCTTTTCTTGTACATTGACAAAGTACATGACGTAAAATGACGGTTATAAACAAGAGGAAAAATGTATTCGAAAATTTTCTTAACTGCCTGATTAAACTTTCTGTCAGCTTTCTTAATAAAATGAATATAAATGCATAAGATAAATTGGTTCTCTTGGGTTTACGTCACATTGTGAAGACTGAATTGTAAGTAGAATTCTTGTAACAAGCATTTTCTTCTAACCAGAAAAATCAGTCAGCTGATTTTTCTCTTTCTCGAGTAAATTTACTTTGTCAGTTTAATGTGTTAACTTAAATTTCCCGTAACTATTTATTCTTATACAAACGAATCTACGTCTGTCAACAAATCTTCCAGATTACAGGCTTCTGCGTTTAGACTTCAAAAAATTCAACCTCAAATATATTCATTCTTTTCTTGTACATTGACAAAGTACATGACGTAAAATGACGGTTATAAACAAGAGGAAAAATGTATTCGAAAATTTTCTTAACTGCCTGATTAAACTTTCTGTCAGCTTTCTTAATAAAATGAATATAAATGCATAAGATAAATTGGTTCTCTTGGGTTTACGTCACATTGTGAAGACTGAATTGTAAGTAGAATTCTTGTAACAAGCATTTTCTTCTAACCAGAAAAATCAGTCAGCTGATTTTTCTCTTTCTCGAGTAAATTTACTTTGTCAGTTTAATGTGTTAACTTAAATTTCCCGTAACTATTTATTCTTATACAAACGAATCTACGTCTGTCAACAAATCTTCCAGATTACAGGCTTCTGCGTTTAGACTTCAAAAAATTCAACCTCAAATATATTCATTCTTTTCTTGTACATTGACAAAGTACATGACGTAAAATGACGGTTATAAACAAGAGGAAAAATGTATTCGAAAATTTTCTTAACTGCCTGATTAAACTTTCTGTCAGCTTTCTTAATAAAATGAATATAAATGCATAAGATAAATTGGTTCTCTTGTGTTTACGTCACATTGTGAAGACTGAATTGTAAGTAGAATTCTTGTAACAAGCATTTTCTTCTAACCAGAAAAATCAGTCAGCTGATTTTTCTCTTTCTCGAGTAAATTTACTTTGTCAGTTTAATGTGTTAACTTAAATTTCCCGTAACTATTTATTCTTATACAAACGAATCTACGTCTGTCAACAAATCTTCCAGATTACAGGCTTCTGCGTTTAGACTTCAAAAAATTCAACCTCAAATATATTCATTCTTTTCTTGTACATTGACAAAGTACATGACGTAAAATGACGGTTATAAACAAGAGGAAAAATGTATTCGAAAATTTTCTTAACTGCCTGATTAAACTTTCTGTCAGCTTTCTTAATAAAATGAATATAAATGCATAAGATAAATTGGTTCTCTTGGGTTTACGTCACATTGTGAAGACTGAATTGTAAGTAGAATTCTTGTAACAAGCATTTTCTTCTAACCAGAAAAATCAGTCAGCTGATTTTTCTCTTTCTCGAGTAAATTTACTTTGTCAGTTTAATGTGTTAACTTAAATTTCCCGTAACTATTTATTCTTATACAAACGAATCTACGTCTGTCAACAAATCTTCCAGATTACAGGCTTCTGCGTTTAGACTTCAAAAAATTCAACCTCAAATATATTCATTCTTTTCTTGTACATTGACAAAGTACATGACGTAAAATGACGGTTATAAACAAGAGGAAAAATGTATTCGAAAATTTTCTTAACTGCCTGATTAAACTTTCTGTCAGCTTTCTTAATAAAATGAATATAAATGCATAAGATAAATTGGTTCTCTTGGGTTTACGTCACATTGTGAAGACTGAATTGTAAGTAGAATTCTTGTAACAAGCATTTTCTTCTAACCAGAAAAATCAGTCAGCTGATTTTTCTCTTTCTCGAGTAAATTTACTTTGTCAGTTTAATGGGAGCTGCTTTCATAATATTGCAGTCTTATGTCCTTCTTTAAAATAATAATAATCGTTTTAATTTTACTTTAAAATATTTTCTATACTTTATTCTTTATATATATTTTTTCTTTTTTCCGCTTAATTTTTTTCACTTTTAACTCCACCCGAACAATCTGACTTTGTTTTTGGTATATGAGTCTATGTTTCTTTGTAATCAATTCTCTTTTCCCACGTGCGCCATCTTCTTGCTTAACCCTATCTTTTCTCATCTTCCTGCAGTAAAAGTATTTGCTTTCTTGGAACACGTAGTTTTTAGTTACTTGAAGAAATACGGTTAATTTTTTCGATCCGAAATCATCATGTGAGGTAAGAATTTTAATGACATTATAAAGCAAAGTATTTTATCCTTCAATTGCATAATGTATTAATTTTCTGGGTTTTATTTGTTTTATTTTATTTTAGTTTAGTTTTTGGTAGAGAGTAGTAAATATAGATAATAATTTTCTAAAACTTTTATTATTATTATTATTATTATTATTATTATTATTATTGGAGTAATTTTTGGTATTTTATTTCTAACACAAAGAGTACGATTTCTAAAGCTGTTTGTTTATTTTAAATTATTAATTTGCTGATGTGCGTGAGTTTCTGAGAAATTCTGTGGTTTGAAAAGCCTGTTATTGTGAAACTGCTGTTTATACTGGCTTTTCTTTCTCGCTAATTTTTCCATATAAATAAGGATTTTATCGTGTGACGAATTGTTTTGTGTACTTTATAAAAAAATTTCAAGTAAACTTTTAGTTTCTTTTAATGTGAAAAAGCTGTTGCATTAAAATTATAAATATCCCATAAAATATTAATTTTCTGAAATATTTTATATTTTATGCTTAACAAAGAGTGAAGCTATTGAAGTTGTTTGCTCATTTATTTTATTGAAATATATATTTTTTATAAAACGGTTTTGAAACATTTTGTATTTGTCGGGTGGTTATTTGTATTATTAATCCTTCATTGCCGAAACGCAAGATGTGTAAATATTTCATCGCGTGTTGAATCTTATTTGTTTGCTTTTTTCTAATCTGTTTTTACTTCTTTTCAACGTGAAAAAGATATATATAATATTGCATTAATAAAAGATATGTACCACATACAAGTAAAGATATTTCTGAGATTTATTTTGGAATAATTTTAGTGTTTTACGCATAACAAAGAGGAAAGTTACCAAAGTCTTTTGTAATGTTAATTTGCTGATGTTCACGAATCTCTCCTTAAGAAATATTGTTAGTAACAAAGCTCGTTATTGTGAAATTATTCTTTGCACAACTTTTTTTCTGTGTAGTCATTGCAGCAACAAGATAGAGACGAATCTGGTACTCAGTTCATGATACTTTGAGTGGAGAAGAGAGGGGGTGGGGCCAATAAAGCAATTATTATTTTTTTTAAATATTAATGTATTTTCTCATAAAACGAGGTGAATCATTTTGTGGATTTTTTCTTGTTTCTGTGATCTTTTCCAGAGGGGTATCAAGAATGAGAGCATGCAGAATCCCATGACCCTTCCCTTGATCCGCTCTGGTATGGCTCTACACTTTTTAGGTGCGTTCGTAATTATATAAATACTTAGCATCTATAGTCATCGTCTGGTCCGTCCCTATGTCTGTCCGTCTGTCCGCATGTAACAGCGCAAAAACTACCCAACTGAGTGGTTTGAAATTTAATATATATAATCGTTGCAGAATTTTGTCGAGTCATTTAAAATTTTATTAATAAATAAAATAATTATTATTAATAATATTAATAAATAAAATTTTGTGATAATTGCGAAATAAATATCTGGTTTCTAGCAAACTTCGCTCAGCTTCGCCTGCTGGATATTCAGACTTTATTTCAGTTTTCTTAATAATATAAATACGTAAAATAAATTGATTCTCTTGGGTTTACGTCATATGAAGCATGCTACATTGTAAGTTGAATTCTTGTAACAAGCATGTTCTAATCAGCTGATTTTTCTCTTTCTCGAGTAAATTTACTTTGTCAGTTCAATGTGTTAAATTAAATTATCCGTAACACCGTTATTTATTGTGATACAAACCAATCTACTTTTGTCAACAAATCTTCCAGATTACAGGTTTCTGCGTTTATAATTTAATAACTTCAGCCTCATACATTCGCTCTTTTCTTGTACATTGACAAAGTACATGACGTAAAATGACGGTTATAAACAAGAGGAAAAATGTATTCGAAAATTTTCTTAACTGCCTGATTAAACTTTCTGTCAGCTTTCTTAATAAAATGAATATAAATGCATAAGATAAATTGGTTCTCTTGGGTTTACGTCACATTGTGAAGACTGAATTGTAAGTAGAATTCTTGTAACAAGCATTTTCTTCTAACCAGAAAAATCAGTCAGCTGATTTTTCTCTTTCTCGAGTAAATTTACTTTGTCAGTTTAATGTGTTAACTTAAATTTCCCGTAACTATTTATTCTTATACAAACGAATCTACGTCTGTCAACAAATCTTCCAGATTACAGGCTTCTGCGTTTAGACTTCAAAAAATTCAACCTCAAATATATTCATTCTTTTCTTGTACATTGACAAAGTACATGACGTAAAATGACGGTTATAAACAAGAGGAAAAATGTATTCGAAAATTTTCTTAACTGCCTGATTAAACTTTCTGTCAGCTTTCTTAATAAAATGAATATAAATGCATAAGATAAATTGGTTCTCTTGGGTTTACGTCACATTGTGAAGACTGAATTGTAAGTAGAATTCTTGTAACAAGCATTTTCTTCTAACCAGAAAAATCAGTCAGCTGATTTTTCTCTTTCTCGAGTAAATTTACTTTGTCAGTTTAATGTGTTAACTTAAATTTCCCGTAACTATTTATTCTTATACAAACGAATCTACGTCTGTCAACAAATCTTCCAGATTACAGGCTTCTGCGTTTAGACTTCAAAAAATTCAACCTCAAATATATTCATTCTTTTCTTGTACATTGACAAAGTACATGACGTAAAATGACGGTTATAAACAAGAGGAAAAATGTATTCGAAAATTTTCTTAACTGCCTGATTAAACTTTCTGTCAGCTTTCTTAATAAAATGAATATAAATGCATAAGATAAATTGGTTCTCTTGGGTTTACGTCACATTGTGAAGACTGAATTGTAAGTAGAATTCTTGTAACAAGCATTTTCTTCTAACCAGAAAAATCAGTCAGCTGATTTTTCTCTTTCTCGAGTAAATTTACTTTGTCAGTTTAATGTGTTAACTTAAATTTCCCGTAACTATTTATTCTTATACAAACGAATCTACGTCTGTCAACAAATCTTCCAGATTACAGGCTTCTGCGTTTAGACTTCAAAAAATTCAACCTCAAATATATTCATTCTTTTCTTGTACATTGACAAAGTACATGACGTAAAATGACGGTTATAAACAAGAGGAAAAATGTATTCGAAAATTTTCTTAACTGCCTGATTAAACTTTCTGTCAGCTTTCTTAATAAAATGAATATAAATGCATAAGATAAATTGGTTCTCTTGGGTTTACGTCACATTGTGAAGACTGAATTGTAAGTAGAATTCTTGTAACAAGCATTTTCTTCTAACCAGAAAAATCAGTCAGCTGATTTTTCTCTTTCTCGAGTAAATTTACTTTGTCAGTTTAATGTGTTAACTTAAATTTCCCGTAACTATTTATTCTTATACAAACGAATCTACGTCTGTCAACAAATCTTCCAGATTACAGGCTTCTGCGTTTAGACTTCAAAAAATTCAACCTCAAATATATTCATTCTTTTCTTGTACATTGACAAAGTACATGACGTAAAATGACGGTTATAAACAAGAGGAAAAATGTATTCGAAAATTTTCTTAACTGCCTGATTAAACTTTCTGTCAGCTTTCTTAATAAAATGAATATAAATGCATAAGATAAATTGGTTCTCTTGGGTTTACGTCACATTGTGAAGACTGAATTGTAAGTAGAATTCTTGTAACAAGCATTTTCTTCTAACCAGAAAAATCAGTCAGCTGATTTTTCTCTTTCTCGAGTAAATTTACTTTGTCAGTTTAATGTGTTAACTTAAATTTCCCGTAACTATTTATTCTTATACAAACGAATCTACGTCTGTCAACAAATCTTCCAGATTACAGGCTTCTGCGTTTAGACTTCAAAAAATTCAACCTCAAATATATTCATTCTTTTCTTGTACATTGACAAAGTACATGACGTAAAATGACGGTTATAAACAAGAGGAAAAATGTATTCGAAAATTTTCTTAACTGCCTGATTAAACTTTCTGTCAGCTTTCTTAATAAAATGAATATAAATGCATAAGATAAATTGGTTCTCTTGTGTTTACGTCACATTGTGAAGACTGAATTGTAAGTAGAATTCTTGTAACAAGCATTTTCTTCTAACCAGAAAAATCAGTCAGCTGATTTTTCTCTTTCTCGAGTAAATTTACTTTGTCAGTTTAATGTGTTAACTTAAATTTCCCGTAACTATTTATTCTTATACAAACGAATCTACGTCTGTCAACAAATCTTCCAGATTACAGGCTTCTGCGTTTAGACTTCAAAAAATTCAACCTCAAATATATTCATTCTTTTCTTGTACATTGACAAAGTACATGACGTAAAATGACGGTTATAAACAAGAGGAAAAATGTATTCGAAAATTTTCTTAACTGCCTGATTAAACTTTCTGTCAGCTTTCTTAATAAAATGAATATAAATGCATAAGATAAATTGGTTCTCTTGGGTTTACGTCACATTGTGAAGACTGAATTGTAAGTAGAATTCTTGTAACAAGCATTTTCTTCTAACCAGAAAAATCAGTCAGCTGATTTTTCTCTTTCTCGAGTAAATTTACTTTGTCAGTTTAATGTGTTAACTTAAATTTCCCGTAACTATTTATTCTTATACAAACGAATCTACGTCTGTCAACAAATCTTCCAGATTACAGGCTTCTGCGTTTAGACTTCAAAAAATTCAACCTCAAATATATTCATTCTTTTCTTGTACATTGACAAAGTACATGACGTAAAATGACGGTTATAAACAAGAGGAAAAATGTATTCGAAAATTTTCTTAACTGCCTGATTAAACTTTCTGTCAGCTTTCTTAATAAAATGAATATAAATGCATAAGATAAATTGGTTCTCTTGGGTTTACGTCACATTGTGAAGACTGAATTGTAAGTAGAATTCTTGTAACAAGCATTTTCTTCTAACCAGAAAAATCAGTCAGCTGATTTTTCTCTTTCTCGAGTAAATTTACTTTGTCAGTTTAATGGGAGCTGCTTTCATAATATTGCAGTCTTATGTCCTTCTTTAAAATAATAATAATCGTTTTAATTTTACTTTAAAATATTTTCTATACTTTATTCTTTATATATATTTTTTCTTTTTTCCGCTTAATTTTTTTCACTTTTAACTCCACCCGAACAATCTGACTTTGTTTTTGGTATATGAGTCTATGTTTCTTTGTAATCAATTCTCTTTTCCCACGTGCGCCATCTTCTTGCTTAACCCTATCTTTTCTCATCTTCCTGCAGTAAAAGTATTTGCTTTCTTGGAACACGTAGTTTTTAGTTACTTGAAGAAATACGGTTAATTTTTTCGATCCGAAATCATCATGTGAGGTAAGAATTTTAATGACATTATAAAGCAAAGTATTTTATCCTTCAATTGCATAATGTATTAATTTTCTGGGTTTTATTTGTTTTATTTTATTTTAGTTTAGTTTTTGGTAGAGAGTAGTAAATATAGATAATAATTTTCTAAAACTTTTATTATTATTATTATTATTATTATTATTATTGGAGTAATTTTTGGTATTTTATTTCTAACACAAAGAGTACGATTTCTAAAGCTGTTTGTTTATTTTAAATTATTAATTTGCTGATGTGCGTGAGTTTCTGAGAAATTCTGTGGTTTGAAAAGCCTGTTATTGTGAAACTGCTGTTTATACTGGCTTTTCTTTCTCGCTAATTTTTCCATATAAATAAGGATTTTATCGTGTGACGAATTGTTTTGTGTACTTTATAAAAAAATTTCAAGTAAACTTTTAGTTCCTTTTAATGTGAAAAAGCTGTTGCATTAAAATTATAAATATCCCATAAAATATTAATTTTCTGAAATATTTTATATTTTATGCTTAACAAAGAGTGAAGCTATTGAAGTTGTTTGCTCATTTATTTTATTGAAATATATATTTTTTATAAAACGGTTTTGAAACATTTTGTATTTGTCGGGTGGTTATTTGTATTATTAATCCTTCATTGCCGAAACGCAAGATGTGTAAATATTTCATCGCGTGTTGAATCTTATTTGTTTGCTTTTTTCTAATCTGTTTTTACTTCTTTTCAACGTGAAAAAGATATATATAATATTGCATTAATAAAAGATATGTACCACATACAAGTAAAGATATTTCTGAGATTTATTTTGGAATAATTTTAGTGTTTTACGCATAACAAAGAGGAAAGTTACCAAAGTCTTTTGTAATGTTAATTTGCTGATGTTCACGAATCTCTCCTTAAGAAATATTGTTAGTAACAAAGCTCGTTATTGTGAAATTATTCTTTGCACAACTTTTTTTCTGTGTAGTCATTGCAGCAACAAGATAGAGACGAATCTGGTACTCAGTTCATGATACTTTGAGTGGAGAAGAGAGGGGGTGGGGCCAATAAAGCAATTATTATTTTTTTTAAATATTAATGTATTTTCTCATAAAACGAGGTGAATCATTTTGTGGATTTTTTCTTGTTTCTGTGATCTTTTCCAGAGGGGTATCAAGAATGAGAGCATGCAGAATCCCATGACCCTTCCCTTGATCCGCTCTGGTATGGCTCTACACTTTTTAGGTGCGTTCGTAATTATATAAATACTTAGCATCTATAGTCATCGTCTGGTCCGTCCCTATGTCTGTCCGTCTGTCCGCATGTAACAGCGCAAAAACTACCCAACTGAGTGGTTTGAAATTTAATATATATAATCGTTGCAGAATTTTGTCGAGTCATTTAAAATTTTATTAATAAATAAAATAATTATTATTAATAATATTAATAAATAAAATTTTGTGATAATTGCGAAATAAATATCTGGTTTCTAGCAAACTTCGCTCAGCTTCGCCTGCTGGATATTCAGACTTTATTTCAGTTTTCTTAATAATATAAATACGTAAAATAAATTGATTCTCTTGGGTTTACGTCATATGAAGCATGCTACATTGTAAGTTGAATTCTTGTAACAAGCATGTTCTAATCAGCTGATTTTTCTCTTTCTCGAGTAAATTTACTTTGTCAGTTCAATGTGTTAAATTAAATTATCCGTAACACCGTTATTTATTGTGATACAAACCAATCTACTTTTGTCAACAAATCTTCCAGATTACAGGTTTCTGCGTTTATAATTTAATAACTTCAGCCTCATACATTCGCTCTTTTCTTGTACATTGACAAAGTACATGACGTAAAATGACGGTTATAAACAAGAGGAAAAATGTATTCGAAAATTTTCTTAACTGCCTGATTAAACTTTCTGTCAGCTTTCTTAATAAAATGAATATAAATGCATAAGATAAATTGGTTCTCTTGGGTTTACGTCACATTGTGAAGACTGAATTGTAAGTAGAATTCTTGTAACAAGCATTTTCTTCTAACCAGAAAAATCAGTCAGCTGATTTTTCTCTTTCTCGAGTAAATTTACTTTGTCAGTTTAATGTGTTAACTTAAATTTCCCGTAACTATTTATTCTTATACAAACGAATCTACGTCTGTCAACAAATCTTCCAGATTACAGGCTTCTGCGTTTAGACTTCAAAAAATTCAACCTCAAATATATTCATTCTTTTCTTGTACATTGACAAAGTACATGACGTAAAATGACGGTTATAAACAAGAGGAAAAATGTATTCGAAAATTTTCTTAACTGCCTGATTAAACTTTCTGTCAGCTTTCTTAATAAAATGAATATAAATGCATAAGATAAATTGGTTCTCTTGGGTTTACGTCACATTGTGAAGACTGAATTGTAAGTAGAATTCTTGTAACAAGCATTTTCTTCTAACCAGAAAAATCAGTCAGCTGATTTTTCTCTTTCTCGAGTAAATTTACTTTGTCAGTTTAATGTGTTAACTTAAATTTCCCGTAACTATTTATTCTTATACAAACGAATCTACGTCTGTCAACAAATCTTCCAGATTACAGGCTTCTGCGTTTAGACTTCAAAAAATTCAACCTCAAATATATTCATTCTTTTCTTGTACATTGACAAAGTACATGACGTAAAATGACGGTTATAAACAAGAGGAAAAATGTATTCGAAAATTTTCTTAACTGCCTGATTAAACTTTCTGTCAGCTTTCTTAATAAAATGAATATAAATGCATAAGATAAATTGGTTCTCTTGGGTTTACGTCACATTGTGAAGACTGAATTGTAAGTAGAATTCTTGTAACAAGCATTTTCTTCTAACCAGAAAAATCAGTCAGCTGATTTTTCTCTTTCTCGAGTAAATTTACTTTGTCAGTTTAATGTGTTAACTTAAATTTCCCGTAACTATTTATTCTTATACAAACGAATCTACGTCTGTCAACAAATCTTCCAGATTACAGGCTTCTGCGTTTAGACTTCAAAAAATTCAACCTCAAATATATTCATTCTTTTCTTGTACATTGACAAAGTACATGACGTAAAATGACGGTTATAAACAAGAGGAAAAATGTATTCGAAAATTTTCTTAACTGCCTGATTAAACTTTCTGTCAGCTTTCTTAATAAAATGAATATAAATGCATAAGATAAATTGGTTCTCTTGGGTTTACGTCACATTGTGAAGACTGAATTGTAAGTAGAATTCTTGTAACAAGCATTTTCTTCTAACCAGAAAAATCAGTCAGCTGATTTTTCTCTTTCTCGAGTAAATTTACTTTGTCAGTTTAATGTGTTAACTTAAATTTCCCGTAACTATTTATTCTTATACAAACGAATCTACGTCTGTCAACAAATCTTCCAGATTACAGGCTTCTGCGTTTAGACTTCAAAAAATTCAACCTCAAATATATTCATTCTTTTCTTGTACATTGACAAAGTACATGACGTAAAATGACGGTTATAAACAAGAGGAAAAATGTATTCGAAAATTTTCTTAACTGCCTGATTAAACTTTCTGTCAGCTTTCTTAATAAAATGAATATAAATGCATAAGATAAATTGGTTCTCTTGGGTTTACGTCACATTGTGAAGACTGAATTGTAAGTAGAATTCTTGTAACAAGCATTTTCTTCTAACCAGAAAAATCAGTCAGCTGATTTTTCTCTTTCTCGAGTAAATTTACTTTGTCAGTTTAATGTGTTAACTTAAATTTCCCGTAACTATTTATTCTTATACAAACGAATCTACGTCTGTCAACAAATCTTCCAGATTACAGGCTTCTGCGTTTAGACTTCAAAAAATTCAACCTCAAATATATTCATTCTTTTCTTGTACATTGACAAAGTACATGACGTAAAATGACGGTTATAAACAAGAGGAAAAATGTATTCGAAAATTTTCTTAACTGCCTGATTAAACTTTCTGTCAGCTTTCTTAATAAAATGAATATAAATGCATAAGATAAATTGGTTCTCTTGTGTTTACGTCACATTGTGAAGACTGAATTGTAAGTAGAATTCTTGTAACAAGCATTTTCTTCTAACCAGAAAAATCAGTCAGCTGATTTTTCTCTTTCTCGAGTAAATTTACTTTGTCAGTTTAATGTGTTAACTTAAATTTCCCGTAACTATTTATTCTTATACAAACGAATCTACGTCTGTCAACAAATCTTCCAGATTACAGGCTTCTGCGTTTAGACTTCAAAAAATTCAACCTCAAATATATTCATTCTTTTCTTGTACATTGACAAAGTACATGACGTAAAATGACGGTTATAAACAAGAGGAAAAATGTATTCGAAAATTTTCTTAACTGCCTGATTAAACTTTCTGTCAGCTTTCTTAATAAAATGAATATAAATGCATAAGATAAATTGGTTCTCTTGGGTTTACGTCACATTGTGAAGACTGAATTGTAAGTAGAATTCTTGTAACAAGCATTTTCTTCTAACCAGAAAAATCAGTCAGCTGATTTTTCTCTTTCTCGAGTAAATTTACTTTGTCAGTTTAATGTGTTAACTTAAATTTCCCGTAACTATTTATTCTTATACAAACGAATCTACGTCTGTCAACAAATCTTCCAGATTACAGGCTTCTGCGTTTAGACTTCAAAAAATTCAACCTCAAATATATTCATTCTTTTCTTGTACATTGACAAAGTACATGACGTAAAATGACGGTTATAAACAAGAGGAAAAATGTATTCGAAAATTTTCTTAACTGCCTGATTAAACTTTCTGTCAGCTTTCTTAATAAAATGAATATAAATGCATAAGATAAATTGGTTCTCTTGGGTTTACGTCACATTGTGAAGACTGAATTGTAAGTAGAATTCTTGTAACAAGCATTTTCTTCTAACCAGAAAAATCAGTCAGCTGATTTTTCTCTTTCTCGAGTAAATTTACTTTGTCAGTTTAATGTGTTAACTTAAATTTCCCGTAACTATTTATTCTTATACAAACGAATCTACGTCTGTCAACAAATCTTCCAGATTACAGGCTTCTGCGTTTAGACTTCAAAAAATTCAACCTCAAATATATTCATTCTTTTCTTGTACATTGACAAAGTACATGACGTAAAATGACGGTTATAAACAAGAGGAAAAATGTATTCGAAAATTTTCTTAACTGCCTGATTAAACTTTCTGTCAGCTTTCTTAATAAAATGAATATAAATGCATAAGATAAATTGGTTCTCTTGGGTTTACGTCACATTGTGAAGACTGAATTGTAAGTAGAATTCTTGTAACAAGCATTTTCTTCTAACCAGAAAAATCAGTCAGCTGATTTTTCTCTTTCTCGAGTAAATTTACTTTGTCAGTTTAATGTGTTAACTTAAATTTCCCGTAACTATTTATTCTTATACAAACGAATCTACGTCTGTCAACAAATCTTCCAGATTACAGGCTTCTGCGTTTAGACTTCAAAAAATTCAACCTCAAATATATTCATTCTTTTCTTGTACTATGACAAAGCACATGACGTAAAATGCCGGTTAAACAAGAGTAAAAAAGAAAAGAGAAAAGACGTAAAAGATTTTCCTTCGTTCATGACATTGGAACCGATAAAATGGAACGTGATTCAAATGCAGATTGGCTGCTTTTGTTGCTGCTCCCTGATTATTATTAGCGTTCTCTTTTACATGCATTGAATCATAATTATGCTGATCACGTCTTTCAAGGGAAAGGGTGCATTTTTTTCTCTCTCTGATGGGTTGTTTTTGTCTGTGTGTTATGAAACTTGAGCTCGCGGTAAGAGAACTTGCTACTTTGCAATTTCAAGGGGAATGTTTTTACACGTACAGGTGTTGGATTTGAGACGTGCTATTTTCTATTTTATTTAAATATTTTTTCTTAGATTTTTTTTTTAAAGCAAATATGCGATCTGACAATCTGATGTGGTTTTGATGGTTTCAGATTTCAGTGATGTCCTAGTGATAAACTGATTTTCTTTAATTAAGAATTCACAAATCGCATCCTTTCCGTTATCGCAAATCGTTCGTTCATTTCTGTATCATTTAGCAGATGCAAACAATCGCTTTCATTACTATCCGCATCCTTATTAACACGCTTTTGTATTTCTACTGTGTTTTCAATACTTGCGTTTACGTTCAGTGGCGGATCGCTTCATCTATGCTTTTATTATTTTATTCAAACTTTACATTAGTAAGAGATTCGAGGACAAGTTGGAGAATTTATTTCGAAATTGATATCAGTGATTGAGGAAAAGTGTTTTGTTAAAGATGTATTTAAATAGTTCTAAAGCGTATTTTGGTATTAATCATTACACTGGTTATAGCACTGTTGAATCTGTGCTGAGTTTTGATCAGACGGAGTTTTGATCTGAGACTTATTCAAACACTTTGTCAAAGTTGCTAAGATACGTTCAACCATCGGAAATTTTTGTAACTTTCAAAAATTAAGAATAAATAAATAAATAAATAAATAAAAAAGAAAAATTATTTTTATTTTAATCGAAAGGAACCATATAGTAGTAATGTACGGTAAATGCGGGACAGGGTCCAGCGCTGCTCGAGTTCAACACGACCCGAATCCAAAATCCCATTGGAAGTCAACTCTAAGCAAAGCAGACAAAACAATTTTCGTCGGCACGGAACCCAACCCAAATCTTGAAATGAAAGAAAATTTAATACCATACTTTAATGCAATTATGTAAACACAGCCTATAACCCTCCCAATATTAATTTTATCTTTTTATGAATAAATACATTCATTCAAATTACAACATATAGTATCTTTCATTTGAGGAAAAACTCTGGTCTTTGTATTGGAAAATCGATTCCCGATCAATTAGAACAAAATCCCAACCCAAACAAAACAAAACTAGTAAACACGACCCGCAGCAAAACAATAGTCCACCCGACCCGACGCAGTATTCTAATACGGGAGCATTAAAATATTTCTTTGAAGTTATGACTAATTTAGCTGTGGATAGTGGATAACCAAGAGATTTATATGATATGATAATTAAAATTACTGTGCGTCCCCTTTGACATTTTAGGGTCAATTATATTTCGCCGAAAAGTATAAGGTGTTAGAATCATTGGTGATATAAATTGCACTATATAAAACTGTGATAAAGTAGCTGTTCTCATTTTTGTAGTTTTTTAAACATTGATTTATCAAAACAGATAGTCGATAAATTGAACATAAATATTTAGTTAGAATTTCGTCCGCTTTCTTTAATAGCTGTTGTCAGAACCGCTTTCCTAGCACTTCCCTCAGAAAAAAAAGTAGATCGGTGAATAATGGATAATGGTTGAAAAATTAAAAGATTTTGTTGTGTATCGGATAAATTTGACTGATCCGATTTATCATTTTCTTCGAGTTTGTCTTTAATATTTGTTTTATTTTTTATTTTTTTCTCCTTGCCTGCACAGTTTTCTTAACACCTTTTGTCTCATGTAGAAAATCCGAAATTGCAACCTGATTTGAAACAGCAACTTCATCTAAATGTAAATTAATGTTTCTGTTAATTTTTTTTTCGTTGCTAGTCTCTCGAAGTACGAAAGAAATGAAATGATTACTTAGGGATGGTGTATGCTTCTTTTTCTTCTTCGTACACTCAGGTTTCTTATTATTTTCTTTTACCTTTCTAGAGAGAAAAAAAAAATCGTATTTCTTATTCTCACTATATTTTCGGCTTGAGTTATCTGTTACGGTTTTGTGAACACTGTCTACATTTGAACTTTTTTCGTATTTCCATGTTTTCTTAGCGAGAATAATATAAATGTTTCATTATTTATATTTTTTCGAAATTTTTATCCTTTTGATTTAGGTTAGTAATATTATCTCAGTTATGCAGTGTTACAAATTTGCATTTAAATTTTGTTTCAGAAATTTAACATAAAAATAAATGTAAACCAAAACCATGTAAATAAAACACCAATATTGTATTCTTTAATTTTTTATATTACCTCCCAACAAATTTGGAAATTGTTAAGGTTGCTCAAATTCAAACTGGCTACTTCCTTATACATTTCTGAGTTTATTTTTATTCGTAAACACATACATTTGGCAGGTGTTCAATTATGAAATCGAATAGCGTTTTCCGCTTCTCGATAACGGGAAATGCTGACAAAGATGGCGTTTTAAACCTAATTTCCGAACGGGACTAAATGATTTCTATTTTCTATGCTGTTTGATGTGCATTTTATATTATGATATATTATTTCTGATAAATTTAAGTGGATTCATAAATATTTTAATGAACTCGTTAAAAATAAATAAATAAAATATCTGTATCATGGAAGGTTGTAGTTGAAAATACCAAAAAAGTCTAGAATATATTATTTTAGGATGATTTACGTTTAAATAATTACCTGGTTTTGCATTCAACCTGATAGGTTTGTGTATAGTATTATGTTTGATATTAGATATAATTTAACCGTTTCAGAATAATATAAAACTGTCCCTCACTCATTCACAAACGCAGTAACTCATTTACTCATTCACAAACATTAATTTCACTCATTCATTCATTTACAAGTATATTAAATCACCGATTCATTCACAAATATAAACTCACTAACAAGCTCATACACACTCCTTTGCTTCTTTTATCTGCATAGTAATGTATTTTTTGCGAGTGCATTTTGTCTTTTACAAAAAAAAAAAAAAAAAACTATTTAATTTGACTTTTTTATAATAATTTTGTTAAAGTATAAGTAAATGGTTTTAGAAAATGCTGCAAAACTTTGTTTCAATCAGTTTCTGTAAATTGAAAGCTTATGTAAGAATAAAATCTTTAACATAAATTTAAATGTTTTGAGAGTTTCCAAAAGACAAAAATTACATCTCCTGCAGTCGTTTTTTTTTTTAAATAAATTATCAGGATGTTTTTTTATATGTTATTTGGAAATGTATTTATTTATTTGTTGCTTATTTCTTCAGTGCATACATAAACAGAGGAATATGATTTAAATGCAAATTTTCCTTGCGCTGTTTACGACTCTCATATCTTGAACTTCTTGTCGAATGTTGGGGAGGGGGGTGGGATGAATTTCTTACATGTCTTCTATACTTATGTAGTTCCTTTATTTTTTATTTCTACATGCATATATATGCCTTTACATTTTTTTTTTCTCTTTAACTTCTTAGTTTTCAACAGCATAGCGATAAGGTGAAGGAAAATGTTTGTTCACAAGTCTATTATAATTCTTACTTGATTTGTGCTTCTATTGCACGAAAACAACCATGGAACTCAAAATAAAATGAATTATTTTATTTTTCTGCTCAGAATTGTCGGTCTTTGCGTTTCATTTCCTCTGGTTTGGCTTTGTCCAACATACATCGTTGAAAAGTGTGATTTTGATCTGCTTACACTAGAGAAGAATAATTTTAATGTTACAGATACGTATCATTTAAAGGGGAATAATTATTATGAAAACGATTTATATATTTTTATAGACTTTATTTGGACATTTTTACTGACTGCAAATGCAAATGCCCCACCAGCAACTGAGATGTTCTGCTCCCACAATTGGTAGACGGGAGGCGCTGGGGGATAGGTTCGAACCCATGTTGCGCTCGTCGGCCTAACCACTTCCTGATATGCTAGAATTATAAAATTATGTACACAGGTGTGTTTCCGAAGATAATATAACATTTTAGTATTTTTAGAACTTAATTATAAGTTAATAAATTAATGTTAAGGTATTTTTCCATTAGCCGGCAGCGGGTGATAAATCGCCAAATATTCTATATGGTTATAATTATTTACGAGTTAACAAAAACAATGGAGTTAATAATGCGCCAAACCACGCTCTCCAAAGTATCTGGCTGACAAGGAAATATTTTAAACACTAAAAAGTAGAACTATAAATAAAGAGTTTAAGATATTTAAAAAATACTTACTAGATTAATATAAATTAAATTATGACTATACGTTGAGAAAACAATTTGAAAATCCTTAATAAATAATTTAAATTATGCTTTTTTCCCTGATGCTATATCTTAAAAAAGAAACAATAAAAATTATCATTTCTTTAATAAATCTTTCTATGAAACGAAAATCAAATGCATCATACCTTCTTAGCCCTCGTCAAGTATTGTAACTGAAATTTTTTGGAACTACATGAATTGCAATCATGAAATTAGGCGTGATTTTTAATATAAACATTGAATGATTATAAAATAGTGTTTTTAAAAATCTAATTTTACTGTTATCTTTATTAAACTTTGAAAATAATTAAAGACTCTTAAAATTTGGCTGCTCTTCCGCCCCTTTACTGAGAACGCCGGTCATGAGTATCCCAAATGTTCCCCATCTCTATTTTCGCTTGCGAAAAACTAAGAATAATTCATTAGAGGCTTTCTGCCGCTGCTCCATGCAGATTGCTGTAGCATGAAAATAAAGAAATACATATTTGAAAAAGGCATACAAAAAATTTAAACAACAAAATTGTAGAACAAGGACGGCGAACCTTTACACATCCACGTGCTAATTTTTTTGAAAAAATATCTTATGTGGCCATTAGGTGCCAACAAACAGAATAAATAAATAAATAAAACAAGAAAAAAAAATCATGCATCAAACGTAGATTAAGTAAAACATTCCAACACATTCAGAATACTGTATCAAAACTTCACAATATAATATTGTGAGAGATACCTAAACAATTTGGAAAACGCATAACACATTTGAAAACTCAATTTCGGCAATTGCCATCTATAGTCGGAACAGAATTCAAATTATTTTCTGAATAGCTGTATATGATCTATGTATTTGTATATATACTACATACACTGTAAAAAATGGGTACTCAAAATTGAGTAAAAAGTACTCAATTGTGAATACGTCACATACTCAAAATAGCTCCGATCCAAATGTACTCAAAATTGAGAAACACATGTACTCATTTTTGATCCCATGGATGTATTCAAATATGAACTGCTATGTACTCATTTTTGATCCCATGGATGTATTCAAATTTAAAAAATTTTATGTCGTTAAAATAAATTTTATAGGATAAAAAAAAAGTTACTTCGCGAGGATAACCTTATAAGGGATATATACATTTCTGATCATTTTTTTCATTCCAGCGTGAGTTTATAGTAATTTACCAACCCTTGCCCATGAGTGGAATCGAACCCGTGATATCCTGTGTACTAACCTGACGACTCAGACCAACGTGCCATGAGTGGTCACGCCTCCTACTCAAATATTGTTAGTTATTTTGCAAAACTTGTAAAAACTTGAGGTTTCATCTGTAGATGTATTTTTTCAGTTCCAATGTTTTTAATATTTTCTTTTCAATATTTTCAATATTTTGCTGTATGATTTGGTGCCTTATAACAGATAAATTTCAATTTATTATGTATTATATGCGTAAAACATTGCATTAAGAATGCTGATTGCTTCTTTTTACAACAGTATCAACAATTTCTTTATTCGAACATATACTTTTTTTAAATTATTTGCCTGATTATCTATTTATCAATTCTAATAAAAACAACAATTATCTTAATCAGACGTGTTTATTACATGCTATTAAAATATTTTTTTTAATGTCTTATTTAAAAAAATTATGTAAAAAATTTTTTTTATAATAAATGAAATTATTATATTTCAGCTATGCTAAGAGCTTTTGCGTACGGTTCGGTTAAACTAAATAGTTTTTAAAAAAATGATTTTTAGAGACAAATTTGAAATTAATGACCTTGGGATAGGTAGGTTTAAATCTGGGCTTATTGGTTTTATTTAAATTAATTTTTTAATTTATAAAAATATAAGCTAAAGAAATAAATTAAAAACGTTATAAAGTTAAAAACTTTATTTTTATAAAAGTAAAGAAAAAAATATTAACTAGTTTTATAAATTTAAGGAAAAAATTATAAACTTTGTTAAATTATAATTAATAAAATAATAAATTTTAGCGTAATTCATAAATTTGTAAGCTAAATCAGCTTAGTTTAATACCAATTTGCATAGCTGTAATTTGCAAAGATATTATGTAATGAAACTTTTAAATAACACAATATTGCCTCACGTTAAAAAAGTTAAAATAAATTTTTAAAAAATTAGTGGGAAAAAAAATCATAATTTTGAAGTACTATCAAAAAAAAAAAAATAAATAAATAAATAAAGTAGATGTGTAAAATGTGAGGGAAAAAAAAAAGAGTAAATGTGTTGTAGTGGATCCACTTTGATGAAAATCCCGAACAACCATCCACTTTTCATTTCTCTTATTCTTCGTTTTTCCTTCAAATAATAGCTTTTTAGGCTCCAAAATTTCGTCATTACACATTCTGAAATATACAAGTATGTTGGGTTTGATCATATGTTCATTTTTGATCCAAAAATACTCATTTCGAAATGAGTACATGAACTTACTCATTTTTGAGAATGCACATGTTCATTTTTGATCCAAAAATACTCATTTCGAAATGAGTTCATGGACTTACTCATTTTTGAGTACTTCATTTTTTACAGTGTATTATGCTAAAATTTAGTTCAGTTAAGAAACGCATAAACACACTTGAAATTACCATTCAGCAATTTCCGTCAATAAATGGAAATGCATTTGAATTATTTTGTATAGCCCTGTGTTTGATCTATATAATTTATACACACCAAGTAATATGAAATTTTTTTTTTAATTTAAAAACGCGTACCACATCTCAAAACGATCTTTCATAGACTGTACCGTAATCGAACACTTTTGTGTGTTCCTATATATAAATGACAAATGCTATGCACACCATATTCAACAGTCAGCATCTTGTTGTGCAGCTCAGTGATGTACACCAATTTCAAAAAGTTTAAAATAGTGTAACATTATTAAAATACATTGCAAACGATTTTTTCCCATAGACCGTAATGTAACGGAATAGTTTTGAGTGTCCCTTTAAACGAACTATGAATGCTACACACTTCATTTTCAATACCGAACATGCGATAGTAAATTTAACATATACCAAAATATATACCAATTACATTGCGATCCGACAATATTTACTGTAGTTAGAGCTCGGACACACAGACAGATGGCTAGGCAAACCGAATTCATAAACACTTTTCAACGGCATTGGAAAGTGTTAAAAATAATGGGTCACAATTACTTGAATTTTTGTTTATTAGGATTTTTTTTTTTTAAATGGGTTAACATCTATGTAGATATTACACTGCAATAATTACAGTAACAATTATATTTTAGAAAGTAGTAAAAAAGTAATATGGCATTCATTAACCCCCCCCCCCCCCCTCTAGGTGCAGGTCTCTCATCTGGAATTGGTTCAAAATTAAGAGCCCAATTCTTCTGGACGGGGCTAGTGAGTGCTTAAGCAATTTGGTAGGCCTCCCCATCCAGCTGACTCTCTTCTTTTAATTTGATAACTTAATAAGCAAATAATTGAAATAGATTAAAATTCAATAAGTTGCGTTTTAATTTCTTCAATTTAAAAAAAAAAAAAAAAGCTCAGCTTGTTTAACCTCGTGTATTAATTTCATTTTATTTTGTTTTAGTATCTCAATCAAAACCGTGCCGAAAATATTCTGTTACATGCCACTTATGATTATGACAGACATCAAGAATGAAATTTAGACTTTATAGTTTTAGGAAAACACGTAAACTGAAACTCAGAATTCATTTGTGTTTTAAAACTGAAATATTTATTATTAGAAAAAAAATTGAAGTAAACTGAGGCAAAGGCTCAAAGTATAAATGATAGCTTTTTGTATTTACATTCCAATTTTATGCATTTATTTTTTGTTGAAAATAATTTTTTCAAAAATATTGCCTTTTCTAGAAAACATGTACATTTCCGAAAAAGAATCATTATTCAAAATTTTGAAAAAGTACAGAACCTGGGAAACAGAAAGAAAAGCTTATTTTGTTTATACTGTTATTCTATTTTAACAAAATAAAGACTTAACATGATGAGTTTTTATGTTTCTTATTCAAATTTATAATTTTGTTTGAATCATAAATACCATAAATATCTCATTTGTTTTCTTTTAAACTTCCGATGTTTAGTTATTTATTCACAAAATTAGATACAATAATTCATAAATCATTCCCATTGTTTTTCCTCCAGTTATTTCTTATAAGTATGCCCCATTTGTAAAACATAAATTTTAAATGATGAAATTTTTATCTGAGTACACCTTTTTCCTGTTCATAATAAATTTTGAATAAAAACAGCAGTTTATCTTTGCAAGTAGGAAAATATTTTTCGATTTTCTGGAGCATTTTATCTCCCTTTTTTGCTTTTTTTCTGGAGCATGTTTTGTTTATTATTTAAGGCGATTTGGATCGCGCTTAACCTCTTCAGACCCCCAGGTACACAAAATGTGTACCTCTATTCTTTTCCTCATAAAAACTAAACTGTTTGAATTTTTTACATTAGCTGAATGCTTTTTGCTTTGGTACAAAACCAACATACACTGCAAAAAAAAATTGTTCATTTTACAGTATAATACTGGCACCCAGCTACAGTATTATACTGTAAAATCAACAGTTTTTTTTTTTCAGTGTAATTATTTAACTTAAACTCTTCACAATGAAAAATTTTGAGGATTTGTAGATCATTCACTTGTTTAAAGACCTGAAACTTGTTATTGCGTTAATTTATGTTGTTAATAATAAAATTGATATTTTAAGGGAGGGTAATAATTTTTTGTCCATATTTGTGAACCTAAATTACCAGTCCCCTAAAGTATCAATTTCAGAAAAGGGGCTCTTTCTGTCATCTACGGTGACATTTTGTTTGTGAAAAAGAAAATAATGTGTGTTATTTTAACTCCAGGTATCAAGAGGTTAAACAACACTGAACTGGACGCTTCTCCTTCAGAAATGTATTTGACGTTATATACGGAATAACTCACTAAAATAATATACCCTTTCAACACTTCTTGTGATGTCAAACCATTTCATACAAAGCAAAATAAGTTTGCTAAAACCCCATATACGGTATGACTCACTGAAATACCCCTTTCAACACTTCTTGTGATATCATCTCCCTTCATACAAAGCAAATTAAGTTTACCAACATTCCATTACATTATTTTCATTACTATTGAATTATAAACGAAAATCCCTGTGAAAGTCACCCTGTATTTTTGATCTGAATAAGTGGATTCCAACTCTGGGTACTGTTGTTTCAAATGCTGTTTGTCTTCATGTGCAGGTCTTTACAAACTGAAAAAAAAATCTGGTAGTCATTACAAAAAAATCTAGTTGCCAGTTAAAAATATTTACCACCATCCATTCTCCCTCCTTCACTTTAATGTTGCAAGTTTTTTTTTTCTTTTTTTTTTTTTTTTTTTAATGAATTGGATGGAAAATAAAGAATTCTGAGCATAGTAATAACATGTTTTGAATTGCCTTAACTCTTCAAGTCGGTTAATTATTCACTTAGAAAGATAATATGAATTCAGTTTTTCAACGAAGCTTATCAGAGTTCTAATAATAATAATAAAATACACATTATTACAAAGAGTGAATGAATAAGATATGAAATATCCTAAAAAAAAGTAATTGTTTACAAAAATCATTATTTTGCTTCAAGAAAATTTTCGAAACAGATTACTTACGCAAAATAATAAACAGTATCATTAAAATGTCAGTTTTTAGTCACTTCACCTTAAATAAAAGTTTGTCTTAGTTCTTGAAAATCTACCTTTTTTAGCACTTTCCAACCTAGTTGAAAAGTGCTTATGACTTCGGTTTGTATGGCCGTCTGGCCGTCTGTCCGTGCTCTAACTCCCGTAAATATGCTCGGATTGCTCTGCAATTTTTATATGTTATTGTCGTTATCTATGGCACGTTCCCTATTTCAACTGAAGTGTGTAGCACTTATAGTTTTCTTACAGGGACACTCAAAAGAATTTCGTTACATTGCGGTCTATGGGGAAAAATCATTTGCGGTTTATTTAAAAAATGTTTCACTATTGTAAACGCATTGAAATTTATATACATCACTAAGATGCATTAGAAGAAGCTTAATATGGAATAGTAGGTGTATAGCACTTAGAGTTACTTTACAGGGACAGTCAAAATAATTCCGTTATATTACGTCTATGGAGAAAAATCGTCTGCGGATTATTTAAATAATGTTCCACTATTTTAAACGCATTGAAGTTTATATATATTACTAAGGTGCATTACAAGAGGCTTACTACAGAATAGTGTGTGTATAGCAGTCATCGTTCATTTACAGGGATACACAAAAGAATTCTCTACTGTCTGTTAACAATGATTCCTGGAAGTGCGTTTTAAGTTACTGAACGCGATTTTAATCTTAACTAGCTTTTTGTCTATTACGTGGTGTGTATAAATTCTGTAGGTCCTATACAGGGCAGCACAAAAGTTCGCGAACACATTTCCGTTTATTGACAGAAACTCCAGAAGGAGAATTTAAACTGTGCTACGCGTTTCCTAACTAAACTAAAATTTAGCATCCTATGTATGTATACAAATCTATAGATCATATACAGGGCTACATAAAAGTATTCGGATATTTTTCCGAATATTGTATATATTGAAAATTCCTGAAATTACGTTTTTAAATATGTTATGCGTTTTCCAAATTGTTTACTTAGATGTCATCTTTCAGCTTATTAAACGGTAATGATTTGTAAAATTATTTTAGAAGCGTTGGAAAGTGCTACATAATCTATGCTTGGCGCATGATTTTTCGTTCTTGTTAAATTTTGCTTCTTACCTGAGATCATTCAATGTTAATGCTTCCAATCGTCAGTTAAAATATTTTGGTTGCCATTGGCGACCTGGCAGCTGCATTTGTCGAGCCATGCTCATGTACATAATATTTAATTTAATTTATTTGTTTCAAAAATTCACGAACATTCCTTAAATGATGCATAATTTTTTTTCTTAATTAAAAAACATAAAAACGAAATGGAACCGTTTCCCGTGTAAATGACGGTTCACTAAACTTGTTTTCCTTTTCTACTTGTTTTCTCTTGTTCAAAATAAATTATTCACAAACATTATATTCACTAAAAGTCCCATACATTTGGTGGAAAATAATCAGTATTTTAAAAACTTTAGTGGAATTAGAGAGAGTGGTTAAAAATGTTATTTCTTTTTTAGTTTTAGCTCATTTTATCCAAGCAAATGCTTATAAACTCTGCGTTTTTATGCCTTTTATTCAAATTTGTAGTTCTCATAGCCACATAAGTACCATAAATATTATTTTTTTTATATAAACTTGTGATCCTTAGTTATTTATTCACAATCTGTAATACAATAATTTATAAATCATTCATATTGTTTTCCTCCCGTTACTTCTTATAACTACGCCCCATTTATGAGACATAAATTGCAAATGATAAATTTTTTTTATCGGAGTACGCCCCCTTCCTGTCCATGTTAAATTTTGAATAAAAATAGCAGTTTATCTTTTCAAGTTGGAAAAATGTTTTTCGATTTTCTGGAGCGTTTTATCTCTTTATTTTTGTTTTTTCTAGAGCATGTTTTGTTTATTATCTAAGCGATTTCATCTGAGGGGAAAAACAGATTTCTCTTTCGACTCGAATATGATTGCGTGTTGCATCCCCCTCTCGACCGAAAATATTTTACAAAAACACAAAATCTTTTTTTTTAAAGTACAGTTGTAACGGAATATATTTTTTTAAAAACTGATGTTTGTTTTTATTGCTCTTGCATTGATATCGTTATTATGTTTTCAAAAAAGTAATCAAAAAGATACTATTTTAGAAATAGTACGAGTTCTTAGTCATTCGAACTACCCGACCTATTTTGTATTAAAAATGCAGCAAATGTATTTATTGGTTGTAATGAATTGCTTCTTATAAAATTCAATTTTATTCAAAAACATATAAAATTAACATATTTCTTGTTTAGTTTTTTTGTGTAAACGAAAAATATATTCATTGCAATAAATCTGATCCTTCCAGTTTTCTTAATTTTTATGTCATAAAGAGATAAAGATAGATAAACTTTGATTTTCAACGCCCCAATAGGGTTGCTTGTTTTAATATAATGTTGGATTTATACTTACAGCCTGTCTCATTGATATTTGTTTTAAGATTGTCTAGATCTGTTCTAAGAGTTGTTATTTGTAGAAAAAATAAATCCATTATTTTTATTTAAATGTTTTGTGCTTAAGAACCTACACTAGTCACGCGAAGACACTCGCACACCAATGTCAAACCTATGGGAGCATTATTTTCAAATTTCTCGCTTGCATTTTCATATTTTTGAATGATTTTTGCATAGGATAGCTAAAGTCGATCTCTAACCGGGCTACTTTAGCACCTATAGTCGTCATCTGGTCTGTCCGTCTGTCCGCATCGCTCCAGAATTTTGTCGAGTCGTTTTAAATTTTATGAAAATCGAATTTAAACTTTAAAAGATATTAATAAAAGTTTTCTTCATTCTGTTAAATCCTATCATATGTAATTAATTCAATGATATCCCACGATAGGTAAAGATTCTAGGTTGCCATGGAGATTACGTCTTATTTAAAATGGAGTCGTATTATTTCTGTATTACTGAATATAAAAACCGAATTTGTGTACAAAAAATGTTTAATTATAGCAATCCTATAACCTACCGACAGTATTTGTGACTAGAGGTTTCCGGAGAAATAGATATTAAATGGAAAAATAGTCTAAATATTGATTTCAAGAAGTTCTGAAATGTTCAAAGCTAGGTTTAAGTTTCCCATTGGAATTTTCAGTAAATGTCAACAAAAGATAAAATGTTGCCAGCTTAAAATGTACTTATTATATTACGGAAATTAATCATATCATAATAACAGACGATATAATTCATTTCACTGAAATAATAACGAGGATTTTTTTTGTTATTGTCTTGTATTGGATATTTGCGCATAGTATAATTTTAATGTAGCAGAATTGTAATTAACTGTTTGTAAAAGTGTTTTGAAACTTAATTTCATAAAATAAAATTAATATCTATAATATGAAAATAAGCACATAAAGTAAATTTTGTATTCATGCATTTTTTCATAAGAGTGCAACAGCTATTGCACCAAGATCTGAATATTTATAAAACTAGTTATTCTACGAACGCACCTCGTTTGTCACGTTTAACAAACAATTCCCAACTTGTTTCTGGTTGCAGACTCTTTCTATAAAGTTGCTTCACTTTCGTAACCGGTTCCAAATGTGGAAGTAGCCACATTAAAAAAAAAATTGCAACGAAAATTGAAAAAATAATCACTAGCACAGTTAGATGAGATCTATCTCAGCTATTCTGTCGGGAAAAAGAAAAAGAAGAAACATTTAAAAATATTAAAATGTAAGAGAAAATTTCGAAAATAACGTTCCCATAGGTTTAACATTAGCGTGCGATTTTTTCCCGCGTGGTGTAGGCTTTTAAATCGCTACAGTCATGTGTGATACATTAACCTTTAGAAACAGTCACATAATTTTAAGTTTATATACGTAGTTTCCGCTATTTTCCAATATTTTGCTTTGAAATACATCACACCCTTATTAATCATCGATGAGTTATGTAAAAAAAGTATTTATCCTCAAATTTCCTAAAGTATGAACTTAAAAACTGACAGGAGAAAAAAAAAAACTTCCAGAATCATAGAATTATTACTTCGAACCTTGCCGTAAATACGGGTTAGGATCCCTTATAAAGACCTTTCCCTATAGGGCCTATATTCCCTCGTGTAGATAATCGGCCGTCATAAATCAACTCAACTCGACTCAGAATTATTAACCAGAAAATTTTAAGTATGAAATAAACCAATTTAATTTTTTTTTAAATCGCACAAATTTTTGGTGGATGTTTACAATTTTCTTGTGTGCAGTTAAACGATAAGATAATCTCTTTTTGTTTTAAACTGTCAAAGTAAAACCTCTCTATATCTTGAAGAATAATGATCGAAATGTTCTGTAAACTTACACACCAGTATTTTAGACAATGCTCGTTCTTATGCAAGAATTGATGTAAGGCATATTTCATATATTTTTTAATATGAATTTATTAATAATTCTTATAGTTAAAAGTAGTTTAATGACTTTTTAAAAAAAGTCTGGATTATGTTTGGGTCAATTCATTTTATCTCGTTAAAAAAATAACTAAATTTGATTTTTTGAGAAAATATACATTAACGTTTGTCATGTACATAGAAAAGGTCGTCTTTGCTTTGAGGATGCTAATGTTATAACTTTATGAAGGTTTTTAAAAAAAGTTATGAAGGTTTTTTAAAAAGGTTATGAAGGTTTATTAAAATAATTCAATTTGATTTTTTAGGAAATATATAGATTAACGTTTGTCATGTACATAGAAGAGGTCATCTTTGCTTTGAGGATGCCAATGTTATAACTTTATGAAGGATTTTTAAAAAGGCTATGAAGGTTTATTAAAGTAATTCAATTTGATTTTTTGAGAAAATATACATTAACGTTTGTCATGTACATAGAAGAAGTCATCTTTACTTTGAGGATACTAAAGTTATAACCTTATGAAGGTTTTTAAAAAAGGTTTAATTAAAAAAATTTTTTTTTAATGTTATAACTTTATGAAGGTTTTTTAAAAAGCCATAAACTAAATACTTTTCTGGACAGATCTGATCCCAGGAAATAAAATATAGTCTTAAAAATGGGTTTACTATTGAAAAATTAAAGTTGGTACAATTTTTATATGCACACGACCCCTATTTAATTAATTGCATTCCTATTCTGAAAAAATACAATATTCCGAGTCTAATGACATCTTTCTTCTTATTTTATTGTAAATGACATGCGAATAAAGGCGGGTGCATCTCTTTGTAACACTTGGAAAGTGTTTATGAATTCAGTTTGTCTGTCTCTCTACCGTCTGTCAATGCTCTAACTCACGTAAATATGCTCGGATTGCCATGTAATTGATATATGTTATTGGGGTTTCTATGAATCTTTGATATTAAAAATGAAGTGTGTTGCATTTATAATTCGTTTACAAGGGCACTGAAAAGAATTCCGTTACATTATTGTCTGTGCAGGAAAAATCGTTTGTGGTTAATTTTACTGATGTTACACTATTTCAAACCTATTGAAATTGATATATATCACTGAGATGCACTATAATATGCTTACTATAGAGTATGGTGTGCATAGCATTCATCGTTTATTTACAAGGACACACAAAAGACACACAAAAGAATTCCGTTACAGTACTGTCTAGGAACAATAATTGCTGGAAGTGCGTTTTGAGTTGTGGAACGCGTTTTTAAATGTAACTATTTTGTTGCATATTACTTGTTGTATACAAATTCTGTAGACCATATACAGGGCTGCACAAAAGATTTCGAATGCATTTCCGTTTATTCACAGAAATTGTTGAAGGGGTATTTCCAACTGTGCTATGCGCTTCCCAATTGAACAAAGTTTTAGCATACTATGTAGTATATATACAAATCTTTACGACATATACAGGGCTACGCAAAAGAATTCAGATATTTTTCCGACTATTGATGGTAATTGCTGAAACTGGGTTTTCAAATATGTCATGCATTTTCCAAATTGCAAGTCTCTCCACGGGAAACTACTTTTATATTCTGTTAGTACCACTATTTCAAAGAAATACATTTTGGAGTATATAAGTTATTAATCATGTAGAAAATTTTCCATTTTATGTCACTAACTGAACGCAATTATTTTCTACTTTTTAGTGCATTTTATTTGTATAAAAGTCAAAATTATTATTATTATTTAAAATTTATATTATCTATTTCTATATTTCTTAAATTTTCTCTGTCTTAAACCGTATTACAGCGGATTTATTTTTAGATGTTTATAAAAAAGTTTGATAGGTATTCCTGATAAATACGAATTCTCATTTAGCCGTTACTTTATCGCCTGGTGCTGGAAACTATTTTCTTGTCAGGCCCACGCTCCAAGAATTTTTGTCGTTTTAGCTTTCACGGTGCCGTAACTTTTACCAGCTCCGAAATTCCAAAACTTCTTGAACAACTTATAGAAGACGGATTTATATCAGAAGTCTATGTGGTGTGAACAACGCGTGAGAACTAAATGTGTGGATAAAAATCTCTTCAAATTTTGAATGCTTATTTTCATTTTCTGAACTTTGACATAAATTTGGAGAATTCTTTCATATTTTCACAAAACCCATTTACTCTCAATTTCTGCAAGGTTTTGGATGGTTTATTTTAACGATTTTACGAATGAATTTTAAAAGTCTATCTAATTTAAAAAGTTTGAAGTTATCAACCTTTTTCTAATGCAGATTCTTTTCTTTTCCCCTATTGAACAATCCTTTATGGTACACTGCAAAAAAAGTGTTGATTTTATAGTATAATACTCGCATTCCAGCTGCCAGTATTATACCGTAAAATCAACACTTTTTTTTCAGTGTATAATACTGGCACCCCAGCTGCCAGTAGAATGCGTGGCAATGTATTACTCCTTATTTTACTGTTTATTACTGTTAATTTTACGGTATAATACTGGCAGCTGGGGTGCCAGTATTATACTGTAAAATCAACATTTTTTTTTTCTATTGTACTAATTTTGTCGCAAATCATCGTACAAACGATTTTTGAATCTGTGTTTCACGCGGAACATATTGCTAACATTATTTTCCTTTGGCTATAATTTTTCATTGCTGATTGATCAAATTACTAACGGTAGTCAAAAGCCAGCGAGGACCCTGCATACCATGCTTTGAAACTGTGGATTACATTTCAAACTTTCGCAGTATATTAAGGAGAATATCGCATTTTATTACAACGTTATCAATTATTGCAATTGGTTGAAATTACAAAATTAAGCAGATCCCTATCATGCATGCACCGAAAAGGAAAAAAAAAATCCTTTGAAATTATGTATATAGTAACAGAAGGTACAAAATAGAAATATTTACGCTATTACAAAATCCATAGTCCCATTAAGGAGTTTATATATAAAATCCAAAACGATTTACAGTTATCAATTATTCTGTCCTTAAAAGAATAAATTAAATCTTTTTAAGGCAGGCACAGTCCCTGGAAGTAAAAAATATTTATGAAATCCAACTGCCTTATTGATTTCAAAAATAAAACCCATTAATTAATATGTACTCAAAACAAATACTTTAAATTCAGATAAAGTACTTGAAAATTAAAAAATAAAGAAGATACTTTATCCGTAACACTCATTTCATGCCTGGATCATCAATTTTCATCAAAATTCTCCGAGTGAATAAAATCAAACAGGAGTTACAGGATTATGTGAGGCATGAAACCGAAGATCATTCATTCTAATGGCCATTAGTTTGAAATTCGTTCTGTCTGTTATACATCAAATATTAAATGGGGATGCAGTTCCAAGTTAATGGGCTGGCAACAAACAAGAACTAGTTCAGATAAATAAAAAAAATCATTTCTCCATGAGTTCAGGGTCGTGAGTGTTATTGGATCCGACTGTCCTATTATAGAAAGATAATGTGAGCTAAATGGTATGTCCTTTATTAAGGGGGCAGGGGGGGGGGGGGGTTCAAAAATCGTAGAGTTATATCTTGCATTATGATTTATAAAAATGTGAGAGAATTGCACTTGCTTTATACTTTCTAGCATCTTGCTCCATTTTCTAAAAGTTCCTCGAAATTTAATAGTACTGCATTTCATATTTACACAAAATGTGAATTAATTACAAATCTATGCTTTTATTGCTTGATACAAGATTTAATTTTTTATTTCGTATAGAAAAGATATCTGTGAATCCCAAGATACATCTTGTGATTCTTATAACTTTGCTCTATAAATATGCTATGTGTCTGATACGTACTTCTCATTCTCAAACAACGACTGACTATTGATGCAAACATGGCAGCCGCTCCACGGCTGTACTTCTAAAGGATCTCCCAAAGACAAAAATTAGGCACTTTTTTTTAAAATGTGCACAAATTGTGTCTACAAAAATGTCATAGATTCATCCACAACTGTTTACTTAGGCGCAGCTTGTCCCCAATGGGACCTTGTGTCATTAAACCTATGCAAACCTCCCCCGCTCTCACAGCTGGAGTTTTATACTCCAGTGCCAAACGTAGGGGTAGTTGGATCTCCTTGTCAAGGTCAAACCAGGTTGGGAGCCCTACCTTTCGGCTTAAGCTCAACTAGCCCCGCCCAGCAGGCTTGTTTATCTAATTATACCGAGCATTGCTAAATTATACTTTGTGATATTGAGCAATAATTATACTATGTAATGAGTGAAACTGTACTTCTACTTGAAGCTTGGAGCTTTGTTTATCTATTAATTGCTTCTGCATCAATGGTGATAGTTGACGACGACGCCGAACAAAATGTTTTGGTTCCGACACACAACCCGCATCATCCTTGTCTCAGCTTAGTTATAAAATGAATGGTGGTCTCAACCGTTTTCACTAGTCATATGGTAAAGATACCATATATATCTTTTTCAAAAATTAAAGAAATCTATATTTTAAGTATTTTATTAAATGTACTTTCCCCTTTCTGTATTATCGTAATTTATATACCTTCCCGGCTGTTAAAACGCGCACCCTTTTGATCATTCTCTTTCAACGATAACCTTTAGTCAAAATCATACATATTGTTTGTAAATTATCATTAACGTACTTTATTCGGTCTCCCACATATCAATGTAAATGAAATTATCCAAGGCATAAAATGTTTCCTTTCTCATGGTCAGTTTTGACTTCATACTGAATCCAGATGTTAATTCCGTCTGACTGACGCCTTATAACATATTTCTGAAATATCTTTCCTGCATTTTTCTCAAAACAACTAACCGCCAAAATTCTATTTCACTCTCTTTTTTTGCCAAAGTGCAATCTTCGCCAATAAAGATTCCCCTATACCACTGACGTCAATTATGAAGTTCATCTGATGTATATGTAACGGTTACAATTCCCACGCAAAAATACAATACTCTTGGCTCTAAAAATGTAAATGGTTTGGCGTATTTTCCAACGCACGCTGTCATTAACAAAAAGACACTTTCCTCTCTGACCGCAGCCGATGTAACATCTAAAATAATCTGGCCCCTTGGCCACCCTATGGTACCCTCCTAAAGCACTTTCCCACTTTTTAAAATTCGGATATGCAGCCTAAGTTCTCGATATTCTTACTTCGCTCCTCTGTCAAAAATTTGGATTGTCACCCCATCATACAAGATGTGATTTCTTGTACCCGTGGATTATTAACTGTGGAATAACTTCATGGATTTGTCTTCTTTTCATCGTTTTAAAATAAAGAAAAGATGTTTGTCAAATACTTCTTGATTCTTCCTCGTCGAAACAAACTTTTTCGAGTTCTCAGCAGGATGTCGTCAACTTGAGTTATTACGGGAAACAACATATGCAATTCACTATACGTCACTCGGGACCTAAATGCTTATGTCCCACCGAAAACAATTTTCCTATATTTCAGATGCCTACAAATTCTTCGACCATTCCCATACTCCGAACCATTTTTGATTCTACTCCGAAGCTTTCTCCTTTTAGGTAGATTTCGTAAGAAATACTACCTATTACATTCTCACCTAAGTTGGAAATTTTGAAAAATTTTTGCAGATCTACACCGATCATGACTCCCAGAACCCAAAACCACCCCCAGTTCAAAAGTTTATATATCTATCTATCTATCTATCTATCTATCTATCTATGTCACTTTTTTCTGACCACGATAACTGGGAAAATTCTGCATAAATCTCTTCCAAACTGATACATAAAATCAAGGGTCATAAAATCTCGGTCAAGTTCGTTAATGGGCAAAATCGAATCAAGGGGGGGGGGGAAATGGGGGGGCTTTTTGTGAATACAGAAAAATCCTCATAAATTCTTTATTATTATACGTATCGAATCCATTTAAAGTTATTATTACTTCTAGGAAAAGGGCCGAAAATTTATTTATGACAGATTTTTGATATATATAAAAATGGCCCCAAGGGGGGGGGAAGGGGGGGTTTTAGAAGAAAAAAAATCATAGCTTCGTCAATTCACAAGATATCAAATCCGCGTAAATTTATTATTAATCCTCTTAGTATTATCTAAAACTTTTATATTGACAAGTTTTTTATAGGACCAACCGTTATAGCAAAAAAAAATTAAAAACAAAAAAAATCGCTGCCGGCTCCGCCTGCAAACAAGTTATTTTTCGAAGTAGGCGGTTCCAACTCCCGCATCTTTTCGAAACTGATACATAAAATCAAGGGGCATAAAATCTCGGCCAAGTTCGTTAATGGGCAAAATCGAACCAGGGGGGGGGGAATGGGGGGAATTTTTGTAAAAACAGAAAAAAACCCATAATTTCTTAATTATGATACGTATCGAATTCGTTTGAAGTTATTATTACTTCTAGGAGAAGGGCCGAAAATTTATGTATGACAGATTTTTGATATAATTAAAAATTGCCTTAAGGGGGGGGGGGGGGTTTAGAAGAAAAAAAATCATAACTTCGTCAATTCCCAAGATTTCAAATCCGCTTAAATTTATTATAAATCCTCTTAATATTATCTAAAACTTTTATATTGACATGTTTTTTATAGGACCAACTCTTATAGCACAAAAAAAAAAAAAAAAAAAAAAAAAAAAAAAAATCCTTGCTGGCTCCGCCTGCAAACAAGTTTGGTTTCGAAATAGGCGGTTTCAACTGCAGCATCATCGCAAAAAGGCATTTCTTCCGCAATTCCCGACAAACAGGCGCCCCACGTTCTGCGTCTTCGAAATCTACTTGTGCCTGTAGGCCGAGCCGTCAGGGATTTTTTCTTTTCGATAAGTCACCCGAAGAAACGCTCAAGCTAATGTTAAGTCTATGGGAAGGTTCTTGGCAGGTTTCTCGCTTGCATTTTAATATTTTTTTTTTTTGCATAAGATAGCTCAGGTTGATCTCTAACGTTGTTAGTTTTTACTTTTTTGATTTTAGTTAGCCTTTTTATAAGCGGACATTTTCAATTTTGGAACCGGTTCTGAAAGTTAAAGTACCCTTATATAAAAATACTGGAACCAAAATCGAAAAAGTAACTAACAACGTTAGAGATCGACCTCAGCTATCCTATGCAAAAAACATAATTTGAAAATATTAAAATACGAGCGAGAAATCTGCCAAGAACCTTCCCATAGACTTAACATTAGCTTGACTGATGTAGGCTCTTAAAATCGTGCCACGTATCACATTTGTTGTTTAAGTAAATAAGTTGAATAGTTCAAAATTGGTACCATTTTTCAATGATGTCGCATTTCTCTAGAATAGCTGTGCTGATTATTTATAGAATAAGGAAATTATAAGTTAGAACAGAATTAATCTTGAATCATTACTTAATTTGCACTCAGAAAATAATAGTAATAATCCTTTTAAGCTAATCTCAAATCCAAACTGGCTACTTTGACACATTCCTGGATATATTTTTATTCATAAACGTATAAAATGTACAGGTGTTCTTTTTTAGGTACTAAGATATCGTGTAGAGTTTTAGTCAGTGATCTTTCAGATAATTCTGTCAAAGTTGATATCTTAAGCCGAATTTTGGGACGCGACAGCCTGGGATAGGTCGTCATGAGATGTCTATCATTTATAATTCAATATGTAATACGTTTATCGAAAAATGAAAATCAATATTTCTGAATTCCAATTTCATGCTTTTATGTATGCAACTGATTCAGTGAATGTGCCAGAAAGTTTCGCGTTACTGAACTGGGGAAAAAATTGTTTTGAAGACATCCTTAAATCCATGTAAAGTACCTGAAGCTTAAAGAAAAAAAAAAAGCTTAAAGAAATAAATGTTTAATATAAGTTATCCATAACACACACTTCTGTCTGGATCATCAATCTTCATCAAGTGAGGTTAAAATTCTCAGAGTGAATAAAATGAAACTGGGGGTACGTGAGGCATAAAACCGAAGATCATTAATTCTAATGGCCATTGGTTTGAAATTTGTTCTGTCTGTCATACATCAAATATTAAATGTAGACTTAAGTTAATGTACCGACACAAAGAACAACTGGTTCAAATAAATGGAAATTTTCCTTTCTCTTGAGCTGAATGCCATGAGTTATGTCAGATCAGACTGTTCTATTAGAAAAAAGATTATGTGAACTAAATAGTAGGGTGGATCGAAAAGTATACGAATTTTTTTTTTCGATATTACTTTTGGCGCGGGGTGCAAAAGTTGCCTTTTATGTATATAAGTTTACACGATTTTTTTTACCGAAATCCATTCATATCTTCCGGTGCCCCAAGCGCCCCCCAAAAAGTTAAAAATTGAAATTTTTATGAAAACTTATATATTTTTTTTGTTTTTTTATTTGTTTTAAATTACTTTTGGCGCGGGGTGTGAAAGTTGTATTTTATTTATATTAGTTTGCATGTTTTTTTCATCGAAATCCATTCATATCTTCCGGTGTCCCAAGCGTCAAAAATTTTAATAAAAATTGAAGATATAATGAAAATTTATAATTTTTTTGTTTTTTAATTTTTCTTTAAAATTTCATTTGGCGTCGTGTGAGAAAGTTGTGTAATGGGTTTATTACATAATTCTGTAGTTTACACATTTTTTTTTTTATCGAAATCCATACATACCTGCCGGTACCCCAAATATAGTTAAAAATTTAAATTTTTAAGAAAATGTTTAAAAATTTTAAATTTACGAAAATTGTTTACATATGTGACAAAGTGTTTAATTAATAAAGTATAAACTTATAAATAATAATAATTTTATAATAATACATGAAGTATAAATTAAAAAATCAAACTACTAAATCATAAAAATTTTAAAAATTTAACTTGTGTAGCGAATTGTTTACTTCTTTGAATTTAGAGATTTACGTATTTTTAAAGTTTGAAATCCATTTTGGGATTAAAATGTTTGATATGGCGTCTTGATTTTATTCTGTTCTATATGAATCCTAGTCTCTTTTCTTGTCCAGATACACCTTCTGATGCCTCAGGCACTAGGCGATTGCATCTTTTATCATCTTCTGTATGGCATGGATATTTTGACCATTCCTCCGTTTTTCCTACTTGTACCATGGCCTCAATTTCTTCGTAAGGCGCATTCCTTAGCAGATGTGATTCAAAACGTCCAACTCATTGCCACAGTCAATAAATTCACAATAATACTTTGCTTTGAAGTGTATTTTTGGTATTTGAAAAATTCTTACTTCTGGTGATCCTCTATTTTCATTTCTAGCACAAAATAGTTTCCGTATTGCTAAAGACCTGATAGACTCTGTGTTATCCAAGAGTATTGATAATAACAAATTTTCAGGATGACAAAAGAAGATATCTAGTTGAACAACAACGTCTAAAAACTTTCTTAGATTGGGTTCCACATATCTAGAAAATGTTATAAGTTTCCAAATATATCGCTGTCCTTTTGTTATGGAGGGCTTTGTTTTGATATGAAACCATGTAGGTCCATACTTTCATAAAATATGTTATAAGAATAATGAAATTCCCAGATGGATTTTCTGTGGCCACCTACAACCTCAGCGTTCTAACTGCAGCCGTTAGCTATCTTGAGTAAACAACTGGAACAGGGTTTTTAGACGCCAAATTAGAACTACTTTCACCACGTGATACGTCTACGTAAATATCATATAAATATTGCTGATCATTGCTGAAACCATTCTATGTATGTTATCTGGCATATTCACTTATTGAAGAAAAAGGAAGCTACAGGTAGCTCCTCGCAGGTTTCGATTGCTGTACCAATTGGGCCCACAAAAGGCCAATTGTTGCACATCTAAAGAAAATGTGTTCTAAAAATGTTGTAAAGTCCTTTAGCTTCTGCTGTTGCAAATGTAACGTGTCCAATATGCAGAGAATCATGTTCCTTTACAAAAGTATAATGTTCTTCCTTTGTGATCGTTGTGTAGTTCATTGTGCTCTTCATCACTAGCAGTTTTATATTCCCTTTATCTTTTCGGAAAATAATCCAGTTAAAATAGACAGAGACACGGCTAAATTGCTCGTCTCTGCAACTAAATTTCAAACCTTACTTCGCTATTGACGAATTTTGTTGCGATCTACTAAATTCGAAGTCTCTTTTTATTGTGTACAATTCCAATATCTCGTAAAACAGCATTGGCTAATTGAAGCAGCTGTTCTATTCCAAATTTCGTATATAACAATGTAGTTTAAAAAAATAATTTTATACATTTAATATAAACGGTAAACGATTTGCCATCCCCTGGATGTAATAATTACGCTATACAAATAATTATTTAACTCTTATTTTTACTTATATTTTTAAGCTCAAAATTTGCATAAAAATCGATTTTCGGAAAATATTTAAGTGTCTTGGGGCAACCGGAAGACACATTTATCGAAGTTAAAAATGTTTTTCATGTGTGCTAGTGTGCTTAAAAGGCAACTTTCGCACCCCGCGCTAAAAGTAATTAAAGAAATAAGTAAATAATGAAAAAAACAAAAACAAAAAAAATATATATAAATTTTCATAAAACTTCAAGTATTTAACTATTTTGGGGGCTCTTGGGGCACCGGAAGATATGAATGGATTTCAATTAAAAAAAAACGTGTAAACTAATATGCATAAAACACAACTTTTGCACCCCGCGCTAAAAGTAATTTTAAAGAATAATAAAAATAATAAAATACATAAATTTTCATAAAAATTTCATTTTTTAACTATTTTTGGGGCACGTGGGGCACCGGAAGATATGAATGGATTTCAATAAAAAAAACAGATGTGAACTAATATACATAAAAGGCAACTTTTGTACCCCGCGCCGATTCGATTATCCACATTTTGATTTTTCGATCCACCCTACTAAATAGTATACTTTTTGGTGACTAAATATCGTTAAATTAAGACAATCGAGCTGAAGTACGCGTTATATTTAAATGTATAATACAAAATTATACATTTAAATAGAATAATTATGTTTTCTCAAAATTTGCTTACTTAACGCGTTCGCTGCCAACTACGAGTATACTCGTAGTGCTATCTACGTTTCTTCAATCTAAAATTAGTTATTCGCACCGGAAATTTCAAAAGAAGAATTTTTATTTTATGTAATCACGAAATGTCTGTAATAAACAAAGTAAATATTGTTATTAGTATTTTCTGGTGTGAATTTGAACTTTCTAAATAAAATGAAAATTCCGGCATTTTTAGCTTGGCAGCGAACGTGTTAAAATGTTTTTCAAAATATTGTTAGCGCGAGATAGATAAAAATAATAATATAAAATTTCGAACTTTGATATGTAATCACTTTCCATATTATGTTATGTGCTTTTGAATTATAAAGTTGTAATTTTTTTTTTAAATATCATAATGAAATCTGACTATGTCACAATTAAGCGAAAATGTCACTCCTACAACCAAAAACTAGAAAGATTTTGACAGTTCTTTTGGAACAATATAGAAAATTCTGTACGAAATCTTAAAAAAAAAAAAAAAAAATTACATGTAGAAAAAACAGATAATTTCCAGTTCTGTGTATTCTTATTCAATAAAATATAAATAAAAAAATAAAAAAATAAATAAAAACTTGCTAGCAACCCCCCCCCCCCCCCCCCACCAAAAAAAAAAAAAAGATGTAGGTAATTTTTTACATGTACGGATATACTTAGGGCATAGAAAAACACTGGATGACTGGATACATTAGCTTTCTGGGTAGATTGCTAATTAATTGTACACTGGGCGCAATCAGACTGAGCTCATGCCATAGTAGAAAAAAAATATATATATAGATTAAAATTACATAACTGGATTAAATAAGTTTACATATTATCTTGGGTTAAATACAACATTTTTGGGAGCATATACAGTAGCTCCATTTAAAAACGTATTTATATCTACACCCAGTTCTATTAGAGCGGGAGCAATTGTCTTTGGGTGTCGCGGCGTATGTTTACTTCAGCAGATTCTTCTATATATACATGTTGAAAGAATTAAGTTCGTGATTTCTTTCTCTTCCTTTGAAGAGATTATAAATAATCTAAAACATTAGAGTTTTAGTACATTCTCTTGATAAAATCGTATTAAGTAGACTTTTTTAATTCGAATTCCAAAAGCACACATAGAGTGTTCAAATAATCCAAAATTTGAATTAATCAATACATGTCATGAGTCAGCATAAGACAGTGACCAATATCCAAAAAAGAGGAATTATATCTGATCGTAAAAAGTATCATATTTTAGGTGTTAAAAAAAAAAAAAAAAATCACAAAACAAACATTTGCAGACAATATTCACTTTTAGAAACATATGAATTTAGCTTTATTTTGATTTTATACAGTTAAAAAAGTGCTTAATTTCTTTCATTGTTGAAAACACATGGGTGCCGACAGAACGAAATCCAAGGAGGTGCAAGATTTTGGAACAGACGCAGCCTACGCCACATATTTTAAAGTACCGAATATAAACATGAAATAAACTAAATAAAGACTTTTTTGATAGAACCTTTCTCGCAAGACAACCCTTAAACATATCAATATAAAAAGCAATACAGAAATTTAACAATTAAGAAACATTAAATATTCAAAAATGAGTTTCTACCAGCGTTTTGAAAATTGATAATATGAACAAGAAACAGGCAAAAAATGCTTGTATGTTTGTCGTATAGTGACATACCTCTCCAGATTTAAGGCAATTTTTAAACATATAAACATAAAAAGAAATAGAGATATGTAACAGTTAAGAAACATTAAAAATCGAAAAAGTAAATTTTTACAAGTTTATTCCGAAATTGAGAATTGAAAAAAAAATTTTTTTACGGGTGCTTTGCTCCTTTTAACACCCCTTCTTTCCAGTTTAAGATAAATTTTGAACATAACTAAAAGTTGTCTATAATACTACGCAAAAAACCTTTTTTTAGTGTTTAATTATTTTAAGTTCCTTGAAAAAAGAAGAAGAAATCAGTTAAATAGAAAATTTTAGAAAAAAAAAGAAAATTAGAAAAAATTTTTTTCAAGAAACTTGAAACTACATTCCTTAACTGCTGTCTCTTACAGTACAATTAAGCATCGTTCTTACTCATGAGACATCGCATCTGAAAATCTTATTCCAAAGAATTAACCAAAAGAATTAACCAAAACAGAATTCCAAAAGAATTAACCAAACAAATGGATCAAAAGTTTGAATTGCATAAGATTTTTAACATTGTTTCGAATACTGCTTTAAAGAAGGCTAAGTTCGAATTAAGAAATATTTCGAATTATCAAAATTCAAATTAAGGAGTTCCAACTGTAGAATGGAACGCGCATGCTATGCTGTACCATCTCTTCAGACTATTTGTTAATGAGGTTTTTAATTTTTAACTAAGCAGGATTTTTTCTTTCGGTAGCTTAGTTTTATTTTTCCTCATTAAAAAACAAATAATTGTTAATTTGTTTGTCAAATATTTCATTTAAAGAAAATAAATACATACGACAGTTCATTGAATTGTTAAATGTTAACACATGCATAGTTTTATTACTGATAATGGCTAATGGGTATCGTAATTCTACATTAATAATGTAACTAAATAAATTTTCCAATTTTTTTTATAAGACTTCCTGTTTGTTAACAAAATAACGAGTCTTAAAAATTAAAAGACGTATACATATCTAATTAAATTGTTGCTTTTTTTATTCCCCGCCCCCTTTATTCTCTGGTGTATCGTTCTTAAACAAACATTGTAAAACTATTTAAATTTTAGAAACCGAAGAAACAAATTTCACCTGTTCACTTTGCTGAATAAAGAATTCTTGCGCCGCCCTGAAGGCCATTTAATTCATTTGCTTTAACAGCGAGCTACGAATCTTTTTTCAATTTAAATTTAATAATTAAATACTTGACTTACAATTAACGTACTCCAAGTGGATTTTCTTATTTTTATAATGGCAATATAATTAAAAGAGGGGATATTTTTCTTTCAAAATCTTCTGATAAATGCATTTCCGCAATCGCTCGGTGGTCGGAATTCTTTTGTGCCTAGCTTTTGTAATTATGTTTTCTGCGCTAAATGTAACTTCTCTTCATTTAGGAAAGCTGTATTATTTTTCCGGTAGCTGTTGATTTCTTTTTCCAATTCTTAGAAATGTATGTCACTTGATTGTAAAATAAATATTTGATATAGCATTGAACGACTGAACCTTATTACACCTTGTCGAAGTTTATTCTCTTAGTGATTAACTTTGAGAGGGTGTATCGTATGCAAGCTTTATGAAAACATTCTAGTTTCAAATTAATTGCTGTTTATTCTTCGAATCAAAAATAGAATTTTCTGAATCGTATTGCCATTTCTAAATTGGAAAAATATATTTTCAGCGAAATACTTATTTTGCTAACAATATTTTCCTCGCTTCAAATTAAACTAGCTTTTTAGTTATCTATTGCATGAATGAAAAAAGAAGTTCAGCGACTTTTCAAGAATCTTTTCTCCGATATCAGTTTCTTGAAAGATTGTGTTATAAAGCTGAAAGTAATGAATTAAAACTGAACATTTCTGGCGGAAATTAAAATTACATTCATGATAAAACCGTAGAATAGAAGTAGAATAAAAGCTCTCAACAAAGGAGTGTTTAGAGACGCAGACTAATTGGCTCGTATATGTCCATAGCATGTACATGACCTTGTGTAAAAGTCTATTAAAATAGTTTTCTGTGTCCAAACCGTAAATGTGAATGTTAAATCCGTGGAACAAAGTATCTTTACAAAATGGTTCCAGGTTGGACAGGCGTATTAAGCTAAGATTACCACACTCTTCTGGTAATGTACAAATTCTGAGGCACATCATACGAAGTGCATGCATTGATCCAGCAATTGGGTCTTCGAAGAAGGAGGGGGGGGGGGATAGAGGAATAGAAATCGCCCGAAGAGTAATGTCTGAATTAAGTGCTGAAATCCATTAAAGGTTCACCCAGACTACCAGATTTACCATTGCAACGTCTGCTGTGGTATTTCGGACTCTTTGATGTTTTATGGCTTTTCTTAGCATGTCTAAAGTTCAGAGGTCAGCAGCGGACGCCTTTGACAGGTCGGACACTACCTCTTTCTTTTGTTGATAATCACAGACCCTTTGCAGACGAATGGTAAGTCGTATTATTTATGGCTCTCTCAGACAGATATGCTTAGACTGCGAAATGCACAGATTTAAGGGTCAGTTTATATGCTTGCTAAGAAAGTCTTGCTAAGAGAATCATTAAATCTTTCGACTGGCCATTCCGTTCCAAAGGTTCTGTGGTCATCAACGAAAAAAAGGGAAATCTCAACAAAAGAAGGAGGCGATGACTTATCTGTCAGCGTAGTCCCCTTCTGACCTTTAGACATAAAAGAGAAGTGATAAAACAAAAACCGATCGTCTTATCGCAAGAAAGAAACCGCTAAGAAGGGACCTTAACGTGTTGTCTCCATAATGAAGTTCGCATTTCAGCAATGGAAGCAATATATAGAAAGGGCAAGTACCCTGATATTGGCCTGAGAAACAAGCAACACAGTTCAGCTAATTAATAATAGTTATGCAATAATAGGGCGCTGGCTACTATTCTTGAGATGGTGCTTTCCAATTTCGCTTTCAAACTTGGATGTTCATTGTGGGTCGGATTCTACTTCAAGCGGAGATTCTATTCTATGCAGCCTTCGTGTGCAAAAGATGACTGTAGCGATTCATAAACAATCAGCCAAACAAACTCATTCAATGCAAAAAATCGCAATTGCTATTGCACTGCAAAAAATAATTGTTGATTTTACAGTATAAAACTGGCACCCCGGCTGCCAGTATTATACCGTAAAATTAACAGTATTAAACCGTAAAATAAGCAGTAATACGCTGCCGCACAAGCAGTAATACGCTACCGCGCATGCGCGGTAGCGTATTACTGCTTGCGCGGCAGCGTATTACTGCTTATTTTACGGTTTAATACTGTTAATTTTACGGTATAATACTGGCAGCCGGGGTGCCAGTTTTATACTGTAAAATCAACAATTATTTTTTGCAGTGTGTGAAAGAGTGATGGAAGCTTTACCCCTCCAAGACAAGCGTCCAAATATACTTATTTTAATCTTCGGGCATCTCTATTTCAGAATAATAATTTTTGCCTTTTTTTAATCGCTGATGTTCTATGCTTAGATAAGGCAAAAACTATTGCTTGAAAATTAGGATATTTAAAAGGATTTGCACACCCTAAACATTACGTATTGCTTTTAACCTTCGCGGAGATGTTAAAGTAAAAAAAGGAAGGGAAGACTAATTTCAAGAGAAATACGAGGGAAAGTCGTTAAATAAGTCACAAAAGATAATTAAACAATAACTTACAATGATATTCACTTCAAAACTATTTTTATTTCTCAACATATTCTCCACCAATATTTATGCACTTATACCACCGTTTTATCAGTGCGCCAACACCAGCTGCATAACATTCTTTGGGGTTGCTGTCTCAGCCCCATTAGGACTTCAAGTTGAAACTTTTCACCATCTGTGAACATCATCTTGCAACTTCTTCAACATACAGCTTCGACTTTAACCCCAAGCGATTTTCATCTGTTTAGTCCACTAAAAAACCATCTTGGAAGCAAGATGATGTTCACAGGTGATGAAAAAGTTCAACTTGAAGTCCTAATGTGGCTGAGACAGCAACCCAAAGAATGTTATGCAGCTGGTGTTGGGGAAAAGATGATAAAACAGTGATATAAGTGTATAAATGTTGGTGGAGAATAGGTTGAGAAATAAAAATAGTTTTGAAGTGAATATCATCGTAAGTTATTATTTAATTATCTTTTGTGACTTACTTAATGACTTTCCTTCATAATTTCAAGGCAATCTTTATGCGACGAGGCATTAGATCAGTCATTATAAGCAAAATTCATCGCTGAAGAATAAATTAATTTTGAATTTCAATAATGATAAAACATCTTGTAGAAACCGTTAATTCAAATTCTTCATTTAAGAAACACGCCTTAATAGCATATAATATATTTATTGAAATGTAAACCCATTGAATTGCATATTCATCACTTTAATACTGATAATGAATTCTATTATTGTAGTAGACAAACCTCACCCCTCCCTCAGTTTGAGCTAAAGATAATACTGTTTTAAACGGCTCGTTAATATTGTCAATGGATGATTTCAACTTCATGTTTAATTTATATTTACGGTTTGGTACACAGCTATAATGCGTCATTTTAACCGAAAGAATAATAAAGCTAATGTTTTGTAACACTAATAATATAATCAATCGCACTTTTCAATCTTCCTTCCAGCGAATTCTTTTAAAATATGATGGATAGTTTCTCGTTCCAATGGGCTATATTTTATTTATTAGCCGCATTTTTTTCTCTCTTTTGATGTTTAATTCAAAGTTGTATTTGATGGATTATGGAGTGATGTAAGATTGTAACTTATAAAGAAAAAAATAATTCCCTTTTTTAGAAATGGAATTTAGCGAAGTAATAAAGCTACGCATGGATTTTTTTTATTTAAGATTAAGAATTTTGAAAATTTCTTGAGGAAGGCAAAACAAAATCAAGACGATAAGAAATATTTTATAACTCTTAGACTACGATGCGCTTTCTGAAAATATGAAAACTATTTTAAAGTTCCTTTCAAAGTTACCAAATTTAACTAAAATTTATATACATGAATTATCACTGCAAAACTTATTTAATTTTCAAAATTGAAGGGGGGAGGGAGGAAAATAAAAATCCAGATAGGCTTTCTTTATTGAACGTTACAACAGTAATATTTAAGACGTGATTAATTCACACTGAAAAAAAAAATTGTTGATTTTACAGTATAATACTGGCACCCCAGCTGCCAGTATTATACCGTAAAATTAACAGTAATAAACAGTAAAATAAGCAGTAATACACTGCCGCGCATGCGCAGCCAGTGTATTACTGCTTTCTTCTTCAAAACTTCTTCGAAAACTTATTCACATTGCAATCTATTTTGCAACGATTAAGAAAGATTTCAGAATTAGGAATTCCAAACTTTAAGCCTTCGTAATTCCTAAACTATTTCACCGAATAACTTCCCGTTTGATATCCGAAAGTAAAATGCACTGAAAAATCCAAATATGCTGTTAAAATTGGGCATTTTTATTGAAAATTTCAGACTTTGGTACAATTTCAGTACGAAGATAGACCTTTAAGCTTATATACTTACAAGGTGGCCCAAAAACATTGACCTCGTCTTTTATTCCTCAAATATTGATCATAGGCATATATTATAAATTGCAAAGTTACGTAAAAAAAGTACAGCATTTTATGAAACCGATTAAAATTTTCAGGGGATTAAATTTGAAGAAATACAAAATTTAATTTTTATAGGGCCCCCGTACAAAAAAAATTCCCAATGAGTAAAATGGCCCCATACACTAATAAGGCCATGTACAAAATTTCAGCATTTTATCATAAAAGTCGCAATTATATGTTTAAACAAAGTTGTTGAGACGTTAATCATAAATTAAAATGTAAATGTTTACAGCTAGAGTGTAGATGCGCGACGCAGAAATGCGCATCATAAGAAAAGAAAATATAGCTCTTATCTTTAGTTTTATTTACAGATTTATAAAACTTTGCTTCTTGAAAAATATCTTAAAATTTTACATGATGAATTACAGAAGGGAACTTGAAAATAGCACAATCAATGACCATTAAAACAGTTTAGAAATGCAATCATTGTTTTCTTTCGTGATTTGTGTACGACGCCTGAAACGCGATCATCCGAGATGATTTTTCCCCTTTGCAAACTCATATCCAGGCATCGAAAAGTGGTTTAAGTTAGCATTTATACATTTTCATATCTCTGCGACCTTTTATGATAAAATGCTGAAATTTTGTATATGACCTTATTAGTGTATGGGGCACATTTTATTAATTGAAAATTTTTTGTACAGGTGCCGTATAAAAATTAAAATTTTGTATTTCTTCAAACTTAATCCCCTGAAAATTTAAATCGATTTCATAAAATTCTGTACCTTTATTTTACGTATCTTTGTAATTTATAATATATATCTATGATCTGATACTATGATATGAGGAATAAAAGCCGGGGTCAATGTTGGGACAACCTGTATATATATATATATTCAAACATAAATTGAAAGAGGTTATAATTCTCGATCGAATGGCTATTTTCGTTTTCTCTGTGACAATTTGTCGATTAAAATGTTTGGGGTGTATCTTCTTTTTGACATCTATTGTACTAAAGTAAGTATACTAATGCAAAAATGTGTAGAGGTTACTTACAAAATGTTATTCTCGGTTGTATAAAGAAAAAAAAAATGATTTATTGAAGTAAACGCACAGAGCGTGGCTGCAAACGTTAAAATGATATCGAATCCGATAGCTGAAATCGGAAAAACAGTCTAAAGCTCCGATAATTTTTATCGGAAAAACACAGTAAAAATCCGATTGTTTTGGCGAATAAAACTGTGTTAAAGTTCAAATCGGCAAATTGGTAAAATTCTTTAGAGGCGTTAATACATATATATGGTGTGGAAACTTTAAAAGACAGCTAAATTCAAATATTCTATAAGACAACGGTTAAAAGAAAAGTTAGTAGAAACTTTGGAAGGAAGAACGGCTAAAATAAATGTATAGTAACGAAACTTGCGATCAACTAATTACTTTTTTCTTTGGATTTTGGTAGTAAAATGTTGAGCGCATTATACTGACAAAGCATACACAAAAACAAAAAGAATGGTGAATTATACTTCTATTTTGCTGTTAACGTCGAAAAACAATTCCTTTTTCTCAAAAAAAATACAAAATTTCTGCCCTATACGGCGTCATTTTCAGGATTATATCTTACTTCTCCTCTTTTACTAATACGTTTCCATGTGTTTAAATTTGAACAAAAACATTATTAGTAGTATTATTTTACAATGTTTTCAAGAAGAAAATCGTTTACTTTCGGTCAATTCATCAATTAGTTTATTACTTTTTTTAAAAATTACAATACATTTGATATATATTTGGTAAATGAGTCAAAGGTTTTATTTTCTCTAAAACATTTTTCCTATCCGCTTAGCTTGTTTGCTCACTATACGAATTGAGTTAATTACGAACTTCAACCTGGACGCAAATCTGTCTGGGTCTGACCTGGGAAATCATAAAACCCACACACTGAAAAAAAAAAAAAAACACAGTATAATACTGGCACCCCAGCTGCCAGTATTATACCGTAAAATTAACAGTAATAAACAGTAAAATAAGCAGTAATACGCTGCCGCGCATGCGCCATAATCTGAGTTTATATATATGTATAATTTTCTAACCTAGCTAGTAATAAAATTTAACAATGTGTCCAAACGACGACATTACCTTTTGATTTTAGACAAAAATAATTATAATATTAAATTTTAAAAGTACATACTATTATTTCTTCATTATTATCATTTATTAATATTTTACTTATAAACTCATATCTGTAATTTTCAAAATATACTAGAAATTATTCTTTATAGGCACTGTTTTTTCTTGATTCATTCATTTATATTCTTTTCATTATGCATTCTTAAAAGAATCAAAGTTATTGTAACGAATTGTTCGTTGAATCAATAAGTTCCTACTTGAAGTATTTATTAGCATTATTTATTTTATTATTATTATTATTTATTTATTTCATTATTATTATAATAATTATTATTATTTATATTAATACTTGAAGTATTTATTGCTTCAAGTAGGAACATAAATAAATTTATAATTTATAATTTAATAGTCATCCAACATGGAAATTAAAACGTAATATAAACGAACTTCTTTTTATTTATTCATCTTTTTTTTCTGTTAAAAATGGTATATATATTTTTTTTTTTATTTAGCTTCTTTCTCAATTTTTCAGATTAACGAATAATTGAAGTTTGTAACAATAACTTATAAAACAACTTATCCTAATCTACAATTACTCTTACACACTTTTGCTTATTCTTCTGGATTATTCATTCAGATTTTTTCCATCTATAGTCACAAATGAAACAAAATTAAATTAGCGAATTTTCTACTAAATTAGTAATTAGGTGCGTTCGTAATTATATAAATACGTAGCACCTATTGTCGTCGCTTGGTCCGTCCGTCTGTCTGTCCGTCCGCATATAACAACGCAAAAACCACCCAACCGAATGGTTTGAAATTTAAGATATATTATCTTTGCAGAATTTTGTCGAGACGTTTCAAATTTTATAAAAATCGAATCAAAGTTTAGGAGATATTAATAAAAACATTTATTAAGAAATCTGTATTTAAAAAAAAAAAAAAAAATCGGTGCTTTCTTGTTATAGGAGCTTACGAGGTTAAATCGTCGAGCGACCGAGATACTTATTTTATGACAGAAATTAATCTGCAGACGATAGAATTCATTTCGCAGAATAAAAAATCATCAAGATCTGAATGTTTATATAACTAGCTATAGTACGAACGCACCTCGTTTGTCACGTTTGACGTACAATTTCCAACTTGTTTTCAATTATTCTAGTTTACAAAAAGAAAATGTCATTTGGTTGTAGTCAAGTAGTATTTATTAAAATTAAGCAAAGTTAACAATATAATGCATTACTTTAATGTCTTATTTATCCTTTTATATATAAAGACATTTATTGTTTTATATGTGTCTGCTATTCTTCTCATACACTTTTTATTCTTTCGTATTTGTTCATTTGGGTTACATTTTGTTAACTCTGTTTCTGTTATTTACTTTTCTTTTGTGAATCCTTTTCACTTTATCATGTTAACAAATAACCAAACACTCATAACAATAACACTGACTTATAAAGTAAATTAAATTGCAATCTAAGTTTAAATTACTTTGTTTACTTGTATGCCGCGCGGTTTTTATACCAAAAATTTATTTAAAAATCAGGGTTTGCGTGTGATAACGAGGATTTGATATTTGAAGACTGCCGCTTCTTTGGAAGTGAAGTTTTAACAGACTATGAGTGACGATTGTAATCTATGTGTACCCATAAGTTCGTGAAGATTTTTTTAAAGTATTATTATTATAATTATTATAATTATTATTTATTTTTTATTGTATTTTTCTAATAGTTGAACTTCAGGTTTATCTTTGAAGCTTCCCATTAGAGTCCTGCATCGGGTCGGATAACCCGATTTCACTCGAATTTGACCTATCCGATCTACTCGAAAAACTATGTATTTGAATATTAATGAGTGTATATGTGTTTATTTTTATACAAAAAAAAAAAAAAAAAAAAAAACTTATACAGTCAACTCTCACTTATACGCCTTTGAAGGAATTGATTTAAAATCGCGCATAACTGAGAGGATATTGTACGTAGTAATTCTTTATACATATTATGGCAAATAAAGCATTTTGAAATATACGAATTATGATGAATAACATTTTATAAAATTAAAATTTAGTTTCAAACAATACAATAACAGTAAAATTACATTTTACATAGAAGATATACTTACATAAAAAAAAAAAAAAAAAAAAAAAAATCCAATTAGTCTTTTTTTAAGAAGTTATCAATGCTAATGTGTTTTTGGCCGTTGTAGCTTATTTTTGTGTTAGGCCGCGTTTGTACAACGACCTTTTCTAATGCATTAAAGTGTGTCATTGTATTTGGTGCTACATCAGCATTTTGAAGGTATGGTAACATCTCATATTCAGGGCTCCTAAAGCAGTAGCATAAGATGGGACAATTACAGAATGAGTTTCATTATTATTATCATCATCTTCTCCTTCTTTTATCAGCTGTCACATTATCAAAATCAGTTTCAATATCTCTTGTTGCCGTTTAGTTTTCATCAACATTGACAAAATCTTGAAGAATGTGACGTACGTACTTAAATTAAAAATAAATAATTCCAAAGGCCGGGAAAGAAAAGCAGCCGATAGTTAAAAACAGAACAAAACTTTTATTTACATGTTGATCTGAGAAGAGTTCTTAAGCGACTGTCTGGTGCGTCGACTATTGCATACAAAAGATGCGCACGCAACGAAAGGGTTACAGCGCGTGCTGGAAAAATGACCTTGACAGCAGAGGGATAATTTTCTCTCTTTCTGCAACATTCTCCCACCTTTTGAGTGGGCAGCTAAACACTCAAAATCTTTACTTATATTATGCACAAAATACACATTACATAGTACTTACATAAGAAATCACTTATACAATCAAAATACAACCTTACAAATTACAACATAAATACAGTATATAGTATATGCAAAATAACAATAAACACTGGAATACATATAAAGAAGAGAAGTGAAACTAAGTAAAATAATTACTGAAATTAAATATTCTGAATATAAAATTTACCTTACAGGTGTTTTGACAATTCTGCCACTACTGGTGGTTAAAGGCATAGCCTCATCATTTGTTTCTTGTATTGGATTTTCCAATTCTAATCTGAACAATCGCTGAACTGGCCGTAATAACTCAGAATTGTTTGTTTTTATAAGCGCAAGTCTTATTTGGCCATCTCTACCTGGTATAACTTTTAATACGCGAGCTAGATTCCAATAGGAACGTTTTTTATTAGTATCTTCAAGTAGGACAATTTCTCCTACTTTAAGTGATTTGTTTTTATAGCATTTTATAGACCGCTGTCGTAACTGCCCTAAATACTCTGTACGAAACCTAAGCCTTAAAGTTTCTCTTATCCGCTGCAGATACTTAGTTCTTTTACTCAATTTCACTTTATCTACATTATCAATATCAGGTACACCTGACTGTGGAGTTTCATGTAAAAATTTCTCTGGTGTTATAGCAAAGTCCTCATCAATGTCCTCTGATACGTAAGTAAGTGGTCTGGAATTAACAACTCTCTCACAGTCACACAATACAGTTAGTAGTTCTTCATAATCAAGAGAAGCACGACCCAATATTTTTCTTAAGCTTTGTTTTACAATCTGAATCAAACGCTCCCACCATCCGCCCCACCAGGCTGCGGATGGAGGATTAAACTTCCACTGAATTTTTTGTTCAGCAGCTTTAAAACGGAGACCATCCCAGTCTACAGTTTGCAAAAATTTCTCCGCGCCTATGAAATTTTTTCCATTATCTGAATATATGGTAGAAGGTCGTCCACGGCGTGCGATAAAACGTCTTAAAGATTGAAAGAAGGATTCGGTCGATAAGGAAGTGATTAATTCCAAGTGGACGGCACGATAGACTGCACAAGTAAACAGTACAATATATGCTTTTCTACCATCTTTCAAATAAAGTGGTCCAGCCAGATCACATCCTATAATTTCAAATACACAAGCATCGCGGACCCTATCATTTGGTAAAATTCCTGGGATGACCTCACATTTTTTCGCTTTAAACTTTTGACATTTTAGACACTTACTAATACAATTTCTTATGGTCTTACGAGATTTTAAAATCCAATACTTTTCTCTTAAATTTGACATTAACAATGAAGTACCAGCATGTAATAAATCATTATGTACACTCATTATCAACAATTTTACAACAGAATGATCAGATGGTAATATAATAGGATATTTAAAATCGTATTTATCATCCCGATAAACAACATTTGATTTAGCTCTTATAAGGCCGTCACAATCAACTATTGGTCTAAGTTGTCTTAATTTCTCATCATTTTCTCCCTTAAAGGATTCTTTCTGAATTAGTACCATTAAAGCCTTTTCCCCTTTTTCAATTTCTTGTACAGATAAGTCCCCTGAAAGATTTTTGTCAACTTTACTTACCTTGTCGTAAAACCTAAAAATCCAAGCTAACATCCTTACAATTTTCTTAAATGAAGAAAAATATTTATAATACCACTTAGCATCTTCATCATTTTTTACTAACGTTGTTATAACTGTTTTACGAATCTCAGAATTGACTAAATCCTCATTTGGCTCATCATTCGATTTAGGCCAATTTTCTTTTTTTTCGTGCAACCAATCAGGTCCCTCCCACCATTTCCTCTCAACTAACTGTTCAGCAGAACACCCCCTTGAAAGCAAATCGGCAGGGTTAAGAGAACCTGAGATGTGATGCCACCAATGAGGCGAAGTCAATGAGTTAATTTCTGTAACCCGATTTTGAATGAATATTTCCCAATTTTGCTTTCGCTGAATCCAACATAAGGCTGTTGTAGAATCGGTCCAGCAATAAATATCAACCCCTGATAAATTTAGATCTTTAATTATGTTAGATAACAACCTAGAGCCAATATTGCAAGACAAAAGCTCTAAGCGAGGAATTGTAATGGGTTTTAAAGGAGCTACCCTAGATCTTGCTTGTACTAGATTAATTTTTACCCCATCGTCGTCTTCTACTCTTAAGAAAACACAGGTACCGTATGCTTTTTTACTGCCGTCGCAGAATAAATGCAAGCTTATTTTTTGATCACTTTGTTTAAGCCCAAACCATCTAGGTATATTTATCAATGAGAGTAAATTTAAGTTTTTTCTCCACGATTTAAATTTCTTTGCCAAATCATCGGGTAGGTTGTCATCCCATTTTAGTTTTGAATTCCATGTTTCCTGTAAGATTAGTTTCGGAATTAGCATCACTGGAGTTGTATAACCAACAATATCAAAAACTTGGTGTGCTACTGCCAAAACTATTCTTTTTGTGACTGATTCTAATGGATTTATAGCCTGTTCTATTTTACACGATAGTGTATCCGTATGTGTATTCCATACGAGACCTAATAGGGAAACATCCTCTTTCGTGGAGGAATCCTCCTCAAATATTTCATTAATTAAATTGGATTTCCAACATCTTAGATTAAAATGACCTAAAGACATGATTAATTTTGATTCTAAGAAAAACTTTCTCATTTCTATCTCGGAATTTAAACTTGTTACGCAGTTATCTACGTAGAAGGCTGTTTTCAAAATATCTGCAGAGTGCTTTAAATTTTCTGGAATCGTATTTAAATGATACAGTAAAGTTGCGGCCAATAAATAAGGGCTGCATGTAACGCCGAAAACTACCCTTTGATGCCGATATACATTCACCTGCTCTTGATTTTCTTTATCAAACCACAGAAACCGCAAAAAATCTCGGTCTCTTTCTTTTATCGCAATCTGCAAAAACGCCTTTTCAATATCAGCGGTGACGCCTACGTAATTCATACGAAAACGATTCAAAATTGAGGGGATCATTTCTATTAAATTTGGACCCGTAGCCAGACAATCATTTAAAGATGGAAAACCAGGTAAATGAAAACTAGCGTTGAACACTGGCCTTATATTCGTGGTGCTGTTCTCCTTTATTACCGCCCTATGAGGTAAATAATGGACACCCTTTAGTTTCTCAGTCGGTGTCTTTTCGATTATGCCGAGAGCTAACCAGTTTTCAAAAATATCACAATAATCATTAAACTTTCCGGAATTCATCAATTTTCTTTTAGTATTTAAAATAGATTTTTCCGCATTTATTTTATTATCCGGTAAAAGAGTGTTGTCCAGAACCCAAGGCAACGCAACTTCATATCGCCCCTCACTATTTATACTTAGAGTCTCTTCAAAATATTTCTGTGTATCCTCCTGCAATTCAGCTTTCGTTTTACTTACTGGGGGTTCCTTAATTCCCAAAACATCTAACTTCCAAAGATCACTTATACACCGATTTTTAACTAAAAGAGAAGAAATAATAAGAGAAGTTGTACTCTGAGAATTTGGCTCAGTGCCAGGATTAAATTTACCCATTAATGTCCATCCTAATTTCGTATTTATCGCTGTTATGCCACATTTAAGACTTGCAATGTTTCCTGTTAAAAGCTTACCTGCAACGTCTGCACCAATTAACAATTTTATTTCCTTATCAACTTTAAAATGTTTGTTTTCTGAATCATTTATTTTAATTCCGTGTAACTTAAGTTCATTTAACCAAGGACCAGAAGGAATTTGCTTAATTTCAGAACAAATACGTTTCTGACTAAGTACTTCTAATTTACACTTATATTTATCATTTACATCACTTAATTCAATTAAATAATTTTTATATACATTTTCTGGTGTTTCAACACCACCAAATAGAGATTGCTTAATTTTCGTTTCACCAATACACTTAAATTTCATACTTTGTGCAACATCTTCACAAAAATAAGACTTCATTGAACCACTGTCATAAATAGCACGAATAAACATTGTTTTAGAACCATTGTGAATTTTTACAATTAAAGTTTGCAAGAGTACATCTGAAATTTTAATGTAATTATTCAGAGTGCTTGTTTTGTTTTCACTTTTATCTCCAATCGAGATATTATCAACTTTGTGAGAAACTAAATCCGGACACAAAATTACAAAGTGCCGATTTTTGCAAATTGGGCATCGATGTTTTGACTTACATTGATTAGCCTTATGATTTCGTTTTAAACATACAAAACAAGCATTCTTTTTCTTAACTATGTCTTTTTTACAATCTAAACTCATAGCAAAAGCATCGTTACAGTTCTCTGAATTATGAAATTTACTACAAAAAATACAATCAAATTTTTTAAACTTAGAATTTTCAGGAAAATTACTGCTATTGTTGCCATTATTGGCATTAAGTAATTCATAAGCAGTTGACACACTGCTTTTAGGTTCAGAGGGCTTATTTTTCTTAACAGTTAATTTTTCAGAATTTAAGCAATCACGAGTGATTTTAAGTCTAAATTCAGTTTCTACTTCATTTTTAACAAAATCCATTAAGAGATCTAAATCGGTCTTACCTGTTTCAGCTAATGTACTTTTCTGTCGCTCCCAAATTTTAATTAAATCGGTGGGGAGTGCGGACTCTATTAATGGGAGCAACATATGTGAAAACTTGTCTTGAGTAACTCCCAGAGATTCTAAGGCACGCAGTTGTGTTTGAAGCTTGTCATAGAGAGTCAACAAATTCACTTGAGTTTTGTCCGTAATAACCAGTTTTAAAAGTTCTCTAACGTAAATCTGTATAAGGACACTTTCTTTTCCAAAACGTTCTTTTAAATAGTTCAATGCTTTATCGTAATTTAATTCTGTAGCAGGAAAACTCTCCACGATTTGTCGAGCTATTGATTCAGGCTTAGTAGACTGTAGTAAGTACTGAAACTTGTCGCGGACATCTATTCTTGGATCTTCATTGATTTTGCTAAACTGCGTCCAAAAGGTGAGCCAATTTTTTGGGTTGCCGTCAAATTTAACTAATTCAATTTCCGGGAGTTTCTGTTTAGCAACCGGTAAAGCCATAATTGAAGAAGAGGAAACAGCATTTACTGTATTGTAACTAAGCTTCGTTTTTAACCTGTTACATTTCACCTTTAACGTAGACATCTTCTCGTAATATTCCTGAGCTGCTTCATATTCCTTTTCGTAATCTTCTTGAGAGCAGCTTTGTTTTTGAAAAAATTCTAAAAATTTTTCATCTATAGTTCGGAGCATTTTATATTTTTCTTGTAGTTGATCTAGCAGTATTTCCACATCATCTAAATCCGGAGCAGCGGCACTTATTAGTTCTTGTAGCTTGTTAGACGTCTTCGTAAAAGATGATCTAGTGGCTTTTCTCTGCTGCTTTGTACTTTCTAGATCCGTCATATTTTTTTTTTTCGTAAAAAATACTTAAATACTTAATTTAAACTTACTTAAGCTTAATATTTAACTATCGGCAAAATAAGAATGTCATAATCAACATTCATCTCGGTAGTGGGATGCCAGAATGTGACGTACGTACTTAAATTAAAAATAAATAATTCCAAAGGCCGGGAAAGAAAAGCAGCCGATAGTTAAAAACAGAACAAAACTTTTATTTACATGTTGATCTGAGAAGAGTTCTTAAGCGACTGTCTGGTGCGTCGACTATTGCATACAAAAGATGCGCACGCAACGAAAGGGTTACAGCGCGTGCTGGAAAAATGACCTTGACAGCAGAGGGATAATTTTCTCTCTTTCTGCAACAAAAAGAAAGAGAATCTTGGCTTATGCTGTTCCATTCTTCTTCGTCTATGTTAAAATCATTGCTGTTTTCATTTTCCTGTAATGGAATGACTTCAGCATCATTTGAATGAACAAAACCCGCTCTTCTAAAGCAGTTAGAAATTGTTGTGGTTGTTACGTTATTAGAGATGTAATTGTAGACTACTTTTCTATTATTTTATTAAAATGTGGATTAATTTTCTTTCACTTCAGGTTTTAATATGTCAAACTAGGATCGATTTCGTGTTGAAAAAACTCGAGTTCGGGTTGAAATTAAGCAGAAATTTCGGGTTCGAGTAAGGTACAACCCGACCCGTGCAAGACGCTACTCCCGTCCTATTACATCAACATTGACTGACCTCTGTCTATATGATCGCTAGATGACTATTTCCTACCTCAGTATGCGCAACCATTACATGTTTTTTTTTTTTTAAATATTGTGCAATATTAATTATAATTTTTAAATTTTATTAGAATCAAATCTGTTGAAATATCTTTCTCATGTTGTTTGTTTAAAAATCCCCCCTCCCCTTCAAATAGGGTATTAAAGGTCGGAGTGCATGTGTTACATAAGGGCGTGGCATACACGAGTGAATACGGTAAATAGCCTTTAAAAAATTAAATATGGTTATTCTTGTTGTTTTTAGTGATATTTATATTATATATCGAAATTTAACTTATTTTATTAACTCATCTGTCTTTAATTTTTTTATTACTTTTCACCTTTATGAGTCTTTTTTAGGTGCGTTCGTAATTATATAAATACGTAGCACCTATAGTCGTCGTTTGGTCCGTCCGTCTGTCCGTCCGTCTGTCTGTCTGTCCGTCCGTCTGTCTGTCCGTCCGCATATAACAACGCAAAAACTACCCAACCAAATGGTTTGCAATTTAAAATATATTATCTTTGCAGAATTTTGTCGAGACATTTCAAATTTTATTAAAATCGAATCAAAACTTTAGGAGATATTAATAAAAATATTTATTAAGAAATTTGATTTTTTTTTTTAAATCGGTGCTTTTTTGTTAGAGGAGCTTCCGATGGATGTTAAATCGTCAAGCGACCGAGATACTTATTTTATTACAGAAATTAATCTGCAGACGATATAATTCATTTCACAGAATTAAAAATCATCAAGATCTGAATATTTATATAACTAGCTGATACATATATATCTGAATATTTATATAACTAGTTAAGATATTTGTATGAACAGTGTCATAAAATATATACTTAACTAGCTGTTTAGCCCGTTCTACGCACGGGATATCATGAATTTAATTCTAAAACGTGCGTACGAACGCACCTCGTTTGTAACGTTTGACGTACAATTTCCAACTTGTTTTTATCGTTCACATTGACGGACGAAAGAACAATATTAATAAAATAGCCTATAGATGTAGAAAATGCTTTAAATTAATAAGCATATTATTGCTGTTGTTTTAAATAAAAAATTTATGAAAATGAACATATTTCAAAAAAGTAAATAACATACTTTCCGTTATATTATCGTACTTAACTTTATCCTTATAAATGTTCTTCCTGTAGTCCTTCTTCTAAATACCTGCAATTATTCTTACGCACTCTTTCTTTATTCTCCCTGATTCATTCATTCATTCATTCGGATTCTATTCCCAAAAGAATCCAAATTAAAGCAACGAATTGTTCTCCCGAATCAATAAGTTTCTACTTGGCAGTGCGTACTTAGTTGCCGCTTCTGACAAATTGTAATTTAATTTAATAGTCATCCAACATGGCAAGCGAAACATAATATAAATGACTTCTTTTATTAACTCGTCTTTCTACTGTTAGAAATTATTTACTTTTCCTTTATGATTCTTTTGGCGGACACTTTCTGCCTCCCAGATATGATTGTGCCGTCTTTCTCATTATTGATTAATCTCATTTAGCGGGCACTCATGACGGAAGTATTTTATTTCGGAATTTCTTTTACTTACAAGTACATTATTGTATTTCAGGATCTATTACATGTTCGGTATACGTTTAAATTTATTTTTTAACCGTTTAAATATTTTTAAAAAATCGACACTTTAACAGGGGCTTACGTAATTTGGTTATATTTTTTAGGTATGATTACGTATAACGGTACTTTTCGATTAGCCGGGCGCCAATGAAATATGTACATATATATATCTGGTAACTGTTGTTTTCTTTTCCCTATATCCTTTTTAATCTTGTTGTATTTTGAACTTTATGATTATATTTCACAGTTTATTTCTCTTTTTTATGGGTAAAGTTTCTTTCCTTTCTAATATTGTTTTTATTTTATGAACTTTATGATTTTTCACAGTTTATTTCTCTATTATGGTGTAATAGTCCCAAAATCATATGCTTTAGCATTGTTATGGCTAATATGATGATGAAACCACGTATTTTATTTGTGGTAATTTAGGCATTTGGGACCCGAAGATTCTGTCTAAATTCCACAAATTTCATTTTTTCAATTTTTAATTTAATTTCTTCATTTTTTTTTTTTTTTTTTTTTTTTTTTACTATGTATATGGAATCTATATTCAGAGTGTTGGGGGAACACTTGTTGTCAATTAATTATTTCATTCTAATTCATAATTTCATAGTTTTTGTTGGTGTTTCGGTAATGTTTCATTAATGGATATATATATATATATATGTGTGTGTGTGTGTGTGTGTGTGTATTTATATATATGTATTTATATATATGTATTTATATAGATGTATGTATATGTATATATGTATATGTAGATATATGTGTGTACGTATACATATCTGTGTGTGTGTATATACATGTATATATATCACTGGCGCCCGGCTAACCGGAAAGTACCCGTATAACTTTTGAAAAAAAATGCTCCTATTTTGATAATTCTTTTTTTGTTGGAAAGGGATTATTCTTACTAATCCATTTTTTACTAATCGTAATTTGTATTAAATTAAAAAATTACATGCTCATTTGTCTCTCTGCTTGCCGTCTTTTTTGAGCCTTACTTTCGTAAAGATAGTTGTTACGAAATATAAAGATGTTGTTAAGGCGGTATGGGTCACAAGTGTACATTTCTTGAAATGTGCATTATATACAAAATGGTTCTTCTTATCGTTGACCAATAGCTAATTATTAAACCATTAGTTTTAAATGTTGTTTTTCATCATAGAAAGAGCCATTTATCTCGGAATATATATACGTATATATATATATATATATATATATATATATATACCGGGTGATTATAATTAAAGTTACGATTTCAAAAATCGATAATTTTAAAACTACTGGTCAGAATGACTTGATATTTTAGCAGAACAATCGTGAGGCAATGGAATTTTGTTTGGCGAAGGAAAAAAATAGTTCCAAATTGTGCCGATAGATGGCGTTGTCAGGGTAATGTCAGGGGTAAGACCAAAAATGTATTCTGGAACCCTTTCCGGCGCGGTGTAAATTTGTTTGCAAAATGATGAAATAATAGACTGACACCGGAATTTACAAACGAATCCATTAGTAAAAAGAAACTTGCTTATTTTCTGATTCTTAATGAAAGGAAAATTTTAATTAAATATTCTTGGTGCCGTTTGTCAGTTTTAGAATTTTTTGTGACCACCGCCCGTTAACGGGTTAAACATAGGAATGATGTTGCCAAAAGGAAAAAAATAGAGTTCAGAGATTTACTAAAAATTTATTAGCGAAAAGACAAGACTACGTGTTTACAGCGACGACAGCGATAATGACAAAAAAAGAAAAAAAAAAGAGCTTCATGGAACAAACACCTTACTGATTATTAAGGCATAAGTTGCTCAATATGCCCTCCGCCTTGTTCCGCTACTAATTGGAAGCGCAAAACGGCATGCTCCACAACAGATCGGAGGGTATCTGTACTAATGCAATGGGTGTCGTTGTGTGATGCTTGCCTTCAAGTCGGCTAGATTCTGAATCCGCCCGCTATAAACAACATTCTTCAGGTACCCCCAAAGCCAGAAATCACACGGGTTTAAGTCGGGGGAACGTGGCGGCCACGTTGTTGGAAAATGGCGGCTTATGATCCTATCATCTCCGAAATTATCACTCAGTAGCTGCTTTACAGTAGTAGCAATGTGCGGAGGAGCACCATCTTGCATGAATATTATGCGATCCACACACTGACGCTGTTGAAATGCCGGAAGAACATGGTTACGCAAAAGTGCTTCATACCGCTTGCCAGTAACTGTGCAGGTAACGGGACCCGCAGGTGTGATCTCCTCGAAGAAAAATGGACCGACGATAAACGCTGCCGTTATTCCGCACCACACAGTGACCTTTTCAGACTGAAGAGGTAATGGCTGTAGCTGGGACGGATTCTCGGTCGCCCATATCCTGCAATTTTGCGTATTTACAGAACCTTGCAAATGAAAGTGGGCTTCGTCAGACCACAGAATGTTCCATGGTCATCCGTTGTCCACTTCCATCCGGGCAAGAAATTGTAGTGCAAAAGATTGACGTGCTTCCAGGTCAGCAGGTAGCAACTCCTGCACATGAGTTATCTTGTACGGATAACAGCGTAAGACGTTCCGTAGGACTTTACGCACCGTGCTGTTCGGCATATCCAGCATTCGGCCAATCCCCCTTGCACTGCTGATTCCAGCATCACTGTCAGTATGTTCCTGTAATGCTGTAGCCACATCTTCCACTGCCGCAGCTGAAACTGGTTTCCTTCCTCTACCCCGTTTAACGTCAAATGAACCGGTCTCTTCGAATTTAGCAATCATTTTTTGCAGACCATTTGTTGTTATTGGACCTTTTTTTATGGATTTTAATGTCCGAAACTTCCTAATAGCTGTAAGTGCACAGTCATCGTTCTTATAAAAAAGCTTCAAGAGCAGAGCGCGATCCTTCATAGTCAGAGTCATGATGAAGCATTCAGGCAAAGAGCTGCTGCTCTGCATTTTTATGGTTGCTATGTCTGCGGTGCGCATGTCACGTATTAGTAATTTGCATATCTTCAGACAATGTGAACCCAGACAGCGCCATCTATGGGCACATTTTGAAACTTTTTTTTTTCCTTCGCCAAACAAAATTCCATTGCCTCACGATTGTTCTGCTAAAATATCAAGTCAATCTGACCAGTAGTTTTAATTAAAATTATCGATTTTTGAAATCGTAACTTTAATTATAATCACCCGGTATTTAATTAAAATTTTCCTTTCATTAAGAACCAGAAAAATAAGCAAGTTTCTTTTTACTAATGGATTCGTTTGTAAATTCCGGTGTCAGTCTATTATTTCATCATTTTGCAAACAAATTTACTCCGCGCCGGAAAGGGTTCAAGAATACATTTTTGGTCTTTCCCCTGACAACGCCATCTATCGGCACAATTTGGAACTATTTTTTTCCTTCGCCAAACAAAATTCCATTGCCTCACGATTGTTCTGCTAAAATATCAAGTCATTCTGACCAGTAGTTTTAAAATTATCGATTTTTGAAATCGTAACTTTAATTATAATCACCCGGTATATATAACCGTAAATAGTTAAGAAGTTAATTTTTTTTTTTTTTTTTAAGTGACCTTTTTTGTTGAAATGACCACTATTTTGTCAAAAATCAACTTCTTAAAGTAAATGTTGGTATAAGTTCCAGAGAAGATCATGCCCTTTCATAATAATGGTGACCAAATTTGTTTGAAAACGCTTGTGACCGGAGAGAAATGGTCGCCCGATTGGAAGTCCATGGCACGCATCTGCAATCGCACAAGACATATTATAATTTTTTTTTCCACAAAAAAAAAAAAAAAAAAAATTAATATATAAATCAAATGTCAATAAATATAATGCAAATATTCCGAAGGTGATATACTTTTCCTTTGTAAAAAGAAAAAAAAATCGTAAAAGTCGCGTAAATTTTAGGACAAAAAAGTAGACCCCTTACAATTACACATTTTCTGACCTTGAACTACACATTAGTACACACAAAAGTTGGGAGTGCTAGTATTCTAGAGTTTACAAAAAAATGCAGGGCCTTTTTTCTTTTTTTTTTCCTCTTTAAAAATTCTATCCACTTAATTGTCACAAATATTAACAGTTGAATATTTTAAAAAATATATTAGAAATCCATTTATAAGAAACAATAAACAAAAAAAAAGCACTTTTACAAAAAATATTAATGAGTTATACTTTTTTTTTCTTTTAAAGGAAAATAAAACGTACATTTAAAAATAACTTTCACTCATCTCCTCTTTTCTCGATACTTCATGTTTCTAAAAATGCAGCGACTTGTTAAACGTTTTATTCTGATTTTGAACTCATTCGGCGAGAGCCTTATTTTCTGAGCAACACGTTCCCTTTTCAGCGTATCCCTTTTCATCACTTTCAAAATCCCTTGCTCACGACAGGATGGTCGTTCTTTAAAATTCCATTAGTCTTCTATTTCGAAGCTAGGATTTCATCGTAAGTCTCTTCATCCTTTTATTTCCCTGGGAAGAAGAAGAAAAAAAATCCGTATTTAATTGTAAGAAAAGAAGAGGAAAAAAAGTCTCTTCGTGTATTTGTAGCGGCCGGAGGAAGAAAGGGAGGAAAAAAAGTTCTTAATCCCGCATTCTGTTGAATGTTCTGTGAAGATAGAAGAAGATAGATGTAAAAGGGACTTAAAAAATCAGCATAAAAAATGGAGTAAATATACATGAAGATTATGAAGTTTTTCTTCTTCCTTTTTCTCAATATTTGAATGTTGAGGATGAAAAAGAAATATATTTTAAATACGTATTTCTTCTCAAGTAAACATTCGATCTCTTTTATGCAACTGACAGCGACAGCCCCAAATGTACGCCCATTGTTATGATTTTCTAGATCATTTTCCTGATCATTACTTACAAAAAATCTTTATCTGAAAGAAAAGTCTTTGCTCTTCCCCGATTTTTTTTCCCTGGTTAAAAAAAAGGGGTAAACTGTTACATTATTAGAGAAAATTTATGTTAGAGATGGTTAAAATAATAATTTTACATATATTTTTACAATTTTTTCTTCTTCTTTTCGCAAATTTCCCAAACTTTTAAAATTTGTAAAAAGTCAGATTTTACTTAATTTTTTTTTTAATTACTACATTTTAGAGGCGATATTTTTTTTATATGTATTCTAATTACGGTTTCTTGTCGTTGATCGTTCCTTTAAACACGACAAAATTACTTCTTTGTAAATTTCTCCGTGTTCCAACTTTTTCGCCCCTCTCCTCACCTTCCTCGCCACCCCCCGGAACAAATCTATTTCATTTGGTAATTCTCGCATTCTGTCAACTTATTTGCGCTATCGGTACATACAATGTTAGAGCAGAATGGGTGAAAATTTAATTATTTATAATAGGATGAACATAATAACTAACTGGCTTCGCCCGCTAGCGGGCCCCTAATTTACATCGGGGCCTCGAATTGTATAAAACCTCGAATATGATAAACCTTGAATCGAACGAACCTCCGGCTCGGCTCCCCACTGCCTTTGGCATCGCTTTTATACCGGGCGTGCTGCGCACGCACCGGAAAAACCCTTAATTTCCACTTCGAGTTGTATAATTCTCTAACGGAACGAATCTACTGCTCGGGTCTGTGCTGCGCACGCGCTGAAAAATCCATCTGTTCCACATTCAACCGCCAGGGGGCGCAATCTGTCCCATATAAACATAATCGAAATCTCTAAAGCTATCCAAATCCAGTCGAATGAGCCAAACCCCGCTATCATCGGGCCCATAGAACCCGAGTTAAGAAAGCACCCTCTGGTGGTGAAACTTTGAACTAAATCTAAGTTCTGTTGATGTCGAGTCGAATGAACTAAAGCGCATTGTAACGGGACCCATAGAACACGAGTTAGCTGCAAAATCCTTTAGTTCCACTTTCCACCGCCAGGGGGTGCAATCTGTTTTATACGTACATAACTGAAATATTTAAGGCTGTGGATGTCGTGTCAAATGAGCCATACCTCGTCGTGATCGGGCCCATAGAACCATAGACAGAAAATCGACCTCTTGTGGTAAAACTCGGAACTAAAATCGGTAAATGCTATCGATGTCGAGTCGAATGAGCCAAACCGCATCGCGATCGGACCCATACGACCCGAGATAATTTGAAAAGAAATAGCAAAATCCTTAGTTTTTTTTCTTTTCTTTTTTTCTATACAAAAATCGGGATTTTCCTAAAATAAAAAATTATGCGCCTAAATCGAAAATTTTTTGAATCTCTGAAATCTCAGCCCACTCCAAGTAAGGAGGCATACCTGTTAGATCCAAAAATCCATTAAAAAAATTATATAGCCTATAAAAATCACAGTCCCTTCAAAAGGAATTATCTCCATAAATAACAGCCAAGATGTCTGCCGTGTTTGGCCGATAAATGATGCCTTTAAAAACATTTTTGAATAAATTCTTTTTAAAACATCGAATTAAATAGGAAATATATTGTTATTTCCGTTGTAATTAACGAAGAAATACGAAAATTACATATTTAGAATCCTCGTGAAAAGATACAGATAGATGTATAATTTTCAAATCGATAAATGCAATATTGATAAACCGGGAATCCTTCCACTATAAAGAAAGGTGTTGTTTTATTATTTCTTCAGCAGACGTTTTGTATCCATTTGACACCTGTTGGAGTATTGAAATTAAAACTGATCTTTTTTTCGACTTAAAATTTTATTAATTGACTTAGATGGAACCCGTCAAAACTTGACGAAAAAAAAATACTATAACAATATCAGTAAAATAAGCTTCTTTGTTGTTTAAGAAGGGATGCGTATTTAAGTCTTTCAAATATTATATTTTAAAAGTTTTTTCCCCAGTCAAATGCAGTACTATTTCCGATGCAAACTCCCAACAAACAATCCGTAAACAACTGTGTAATGCAAATCAGTTTGACATTATCTCCATATTCCCCACGGCAAGGAAAAAATTTCATGGACCATGAAGTATCATACAAATAGTATATTCCTACGTTCATCTCATATTCAGTCAATAAAAGAACATAGTAAATAAAGCACACATCCCCCTCCCTGTGATAATGCAACCGAATGAGCTCCTATGCGCATGTGCATTGCATCTGCCCAAAAGCACCGTCGAAATTCAATGTTAAAAAAGTTTTTAAAACTTTTAATTTAAACATTTTAAATGTCCTCTTTAATCATTGTTCGTTACAAATCCATATCTTCTAAAACGCATCCATTATTTTAAGCTAATCAATTTTTATGTAAATATGAAGAACTTTTTTACAGTAATAAATCAATCTGCAGATGAGGGAGATTTTTAATGTTTTGAAGTGTAATTTATTTGTATGGTTTCTTCGGTTCCTTTACATAATCGGGAAGATTATCCCTTTTTTTGTTTTTTTGACAGATTTTCGTTTAGCGCCAAAATGCTCTATCTTATGGATAATTTGATCTTATGATTTATCACTGTTTATTATTATTTTTATTATTATTATTCACTTTTTATGATGGTTAGGGAAATCTATTTTCAATTGTGGCAACTTTCCCAGGGGCTATTTTACATTATTGAAGCAAACTGGTGGTCATTGATAAGATAGAATTAAAAAACTTTTCATGCTTGAAAATTATTTAAAAAGTCGTTAAATTAAGCGGCAGTTTTCAAATAAATTTAATTCGAAAATTAATTTTTTTTTCTAGTTGATGATGTAAGAATTGAAATTGTAAAATGTAGTAAAAAATAGCAATTTGTAGTATTTAGAAGTGATGTAAGCGCGATGAAAGCTAAAGCGATAGCGCCGTTTGTTGTCACAACGGTTGTACATTTCTAAAAATTGCCACTGTATTTTGGCTGGCGACCAAAAGTAGAAAACCATTTTTTTGACATCAAAAGAGATAGTCACAGTGAAAGAAATAGGACTTTGGCCTAATAAGGAACTGTTAAATGAACTTATAATAAACCTACCAAAATAATTTCTATGAAATATTAGTCTTAAATTGTCTATTCTACCTAAAAATACAATCATTATTTCAAGTTTTTTTTCTACCACAACACTATTTTTAATAATTTTAAATTTCCTGAAATCCTTTACTTTTGTGAATTTCTTTATTAAAAAAAGAAATTTTCTAACCTATAATTTAAAAAAAGTAATTGGTAACATGTAATCAAGGTATGCAATCAAGATGAAGCAATCAATGACGGCTCCAGTTCTAATCTTTAAAATTAAGAATGGAAAAATCAGTTAAAATTACGTCATGTTGACACAATCATATACATTTTTCTCTTTAGTTTTATCTTTATCAATGTTAAAATGCATTTCAAGCTAAGCATAACGTCATTTTCACCGGTGCAAACTTTTCACAAGTACTTTATATGTTACTTTAATGCTTAAACACCATGTATACAAATAAAAATATATTTTGTATTTAATTGTAATGAAAAAACGGCATCAACAAAGTTATAATGCATAATGATAAAATAAACTCAAATATTCCCGTGACGTCACAATAAATATGATTTTTTATTCGCTTATAAAACACGCGGATAAATATTTTTACAGAAATTTAACTTACAAATTAAAAATTCGGCCTAAAAGCCAGGTGCTTTTAATATTTAATATTTATCTTTTATCCTCACAACCACAGAGTTCAGATAAACTGTGTGCCTCGCAACAATGGGCGTTATACGATTATGACGTCATTAGGAGATGTAAAAGTTTAATTAAAAATTACGGCTAATTTATTAAATTTTCGAACAAACGAATGCATGATAACAAATCTGTGTCAAAATATCTTTCATTTAAAAAAAGCATGATGCAATTTGATGCAGTAGTTTGTTCTCACGGATTGTCGAAAGAAAACGCTTAGTGTTTTTAATATATAGATATCTTCTCTTTTAATTGGTCAAATTTTACGAATTTCACCTTCCTGAAGTCGCAATTTTTTTTTTACGTCCATTTGCGAATTTTCGTGCGGATCGAGCAATTTTTGCGATTCTTTTGAAAAAGAGCCGGAAAACACGTAGTACGCCATTTTTTACCGCGGCCGATGTCGGGTGTACGTGGAAGACGAAAGCTGATTGGTCAGTTGCGAGCCTCGCAGCAGGGTCCCTTTGCAGTCAAAACTGAAATTCTTTATTTGTTTCGGAAAAAATTTTCCTTTTTCGCTAATTTTCGAGACTTTCTTAATTAATAACTTTCTTAATTAAGGGCCGACTTCTTCGATACAGAATATCAACAATTCCGGGATTTTTCCGATTTTTTTGACACCATGAGCGTTTCGCTGCTCGCTCCGCTTGCAGAGTTTTCCCAAGTACAGACACACAGACGTTTTCGAACATTAATAATAATAGAGATAGCGATTAACATTATTTTGTTGCTCTTGCAGGCATAAATTGTGTGACGCAGCTGGAAATATTTACTAGAGTTGATAGCATTCGAAAAATCAATATTCTTGGAAGAGTAAACTGATTAATACACTGTAAAAACTACTTAGAAATGTTCCGGAAAATTACGGGTAGCAAATGAATGTTTTGAAACCGGTTCCGAAAGTAATAGTATCTTCGTACAAAAAATTCGCAAAGAAAATTGAAAAAGTAATCAACGGCGGAAACAGAGATTGATCTCTGCTATCGAATGCAAAAAAAAAAAAAAAAAAAAAAAAAAATCGTTAAAAATTATTAAAATGCAAACGAGATTTTAGAAAAAAAAATTTCCCATAGGATTAACATTAGCGAGCGGGTGTTTGCAAGTGAGTGAAGAGGACCCTTAAGTTCTGGAATGTGGATGGCTATAGTTTGGACAAAAACTATGGATACGCACTGTGCGTCTTTCGCCACTATTATGTATAAAGATATTCTACCTCTTCGGTAGTTTTGCAGAAGTAACGCCATCTGTGAGAAATTTTCGGAACTAATTTTTTTATTTTTTAAAGAAAATTTTCGATTATCAGAAACATTTTCGTTCAAACTGCACTCTTGTATGCCAATTGCTTAATTTTTTATTGAATTTTAAATTGTGTCAAGGACTTTTGGGACACCCTGTATGTTGGTTTCCGAGGGTTCTGGAGATAAAGGAATCCTTTTCATAATCGCCGGTAACTCGGGAGAGGTTTTATTATACTTTAATAAACCTTAAAATAGATAAGAACTAGATTAAGAAACATTTGTCTTTTTTTTTTCTTTTTTTTTTTTTTTTTTTTTAACAGTGTATTATTTATTCGTAGTTGGATATAATTTGCTTTTTTGGTACTAAAAATTCAATTTTTCTTATCTGCATTGGTCTTACATAGTGTATAACTTGCCCTATTACTGTGTGTCTCCACCAGTCCCACATCCTGTTTTCTAGTTTTACAATTTGTGCTTCTTATAAGCGTGGAATTACAAGGAGATTTTTAATACTTAATAGCATAATAAATGTGCATATTTATAATTTTTCACATTTATTTTTAAAAATCTTTACTTTTTATGTTTAAAACATGCTTATAAATCAATAGAGCAAAATTACTGCAATGCTGCCCCCCCCCCCAAAAAAAAAAAAAATCAACAAATTTATATAAATTTTAATCTTTTCAGTGCCTGAATTTTATATTACACCCAGGAGTAGATTGCTGTGTCATCTATCACTACCTATGAGCAATAATGTTTATTTGCATAACAACTCCCGAAACATAAAATGTCGCAAGGTCGCCCATGTCCCAAGTTGTCCTACTGTTCAGGACTGCTAACTTACTCCTCATGTACCCAAAGTGCCCTATGGAAATCTTTATATATAGAAACATCTTTAACAACAAAGAGTAGTTGCGTTTAATTCTACTGTGTTTATTGACTGTACCTTTTAATATTTTAATAACATTTAATTAATGTGATTCTCAAATGACCTGCTCTACAAGGCGAAACTTTCTGACACATTTCCTGACTCATTTTTAAACACAAAGGAATAAAATTGGCTGGCCTTGATTAGGGTGGTCCTTATTTTTGAAGTTTTAAAATTCTTTGCTCTCACCCTCTAAATTTGTTCCATTATATCTAAAAATAATTCTTGTAAAATACAATCACTAAAAACTAATATTTATAGGTAGCTCAAGCAAGCACAAGTTTCATAATTTGGGGTCATTTTGTTGTTTTCTTCTCCTTTTACTTGAAAAAATATATTTAATCCCAGTAGTAATAAAATTATTTTAATAGGTTAAAAAGTCACTTATGTACACTATCAAATCCATAACAGCATTTGTAAATGTAATTATTAAGTTAATTATCCAAAAATAATTCATTGATATAAAGATATAAATGTCTGGAATTATTTGAAGAATGAAGACTGGTTAAAGAAGAAGAAAGCAAACTAAAAAGCATGCATTTTCCTTAAAATTAGATAACTTATTCCATATTGCTCATGCCAATACATTAAACATAATCAAAATAGTTGAAAATATAAATTTCTTGCTAGCACAGCGTGAAGATGGCAGACGCGCATCGATGGTTGGTACTGACATAAATAAATCTCTTGTGGATGGAATTGATTGCTTAAAAAAAGAAGAATCTTCTGAAGAAAAGATTAGAAAAAATGAAATGTTCACATGAGAAAGAAACAAAAATAGCAGTACTCTAGACTTCTACAGATAGCTCAAATGAAGAAGATAGAAATGAATGAAAATTAATATCGCAATCGGGAAATAAAACTGTTAGAGGATGCAGCATGATATCCTGGTCCATCCAAAGCTAAGAGAGGGAAGAGCGTATGGATATTATAACTCCATATTTAGCAACAGCTCTAGACAGGACAAAAGTATCAGGTATTTGTAGTTGTCGAAACTGCAGAGTTTAGGATATGTATTAAAGAAGTCAGTCTCGTTGAAAAAGAATTGTTCATAGAATTAAACAATCACAAAAATTAAAAGAATGGCTACAAAGAAATATTCCACTCATTGTCCATATAAATGGGTAACTTTTACCATAATTAACTGATAAAGAGAAACTAGATAAACTACTAATTATAATTTCCAGAAAAGGAGTTTCTCTGATGCTCCCAGTTGCTAAACTATTTTCTGCAACAGGCAAAGCACAAGACTTGCAATTTATAAAGTTCTGAATGAATGGGTTATTGCAGATAAAGTGATTGGAATGAGCATTGATTCTACATAAGCAAATACTGCAAATGTTAAAGGTGCTTGTGAACTTTTAGAAGAAAAGCTTGGGAAGAAATTTTTTGCCTGCCCTCATCATATTATTAGAAAAGTATTTCATAATTCTTTGTGAACTTTGTCATCAAGTCCAGAAGTATCGTTATTCAAACATTTACAAGGGTACTGGGGATTTCTAGATAGAGACAAATTTGACACAGGTAAAAAAAATAATATTAGAGTTCTTGTACAAAATGTAAAAGATGAAATTTTGGAGTTTGCTACTAGAAAAGAATCATGATGAACACCATCAACACCTAGACCAAGAGATGATTATCAAGAATTTGCAGAACTTGTTATTATTTTCCTTGGAGGAATACCTGTCAGGAGAATTTCTTTCATGCTTCCCAGGGCAATGCATTGTGCTCCTTGGATGTCTAAGATGATATATTCATCTTTAAGTCCCAATTCATGCTTACCAAAAAGGATGAAAGAGGTCTTTGTGATGTTTGTGTTTTTATAGTGAGTGTATTTTAAAGTTTGCATTACTGCTTCAATATCAGAAACCTCACCAAACAATGACTTTCAGTTAATGAATAGTTTATTAGAGCATTCACGAATACATGAAGAAATTGAAAAAGCTGCATCTGAAAAGTTTTCAAAGAATCTGTAATATTTGTTAGATTTTTCTGGACTGTTCCTTTTCGATAGCCATGTACTTGTATTAGAATCCTGAGAAGAAGATAACTGTTGCCCTTAAACATTTTCATGAAAAGAAGTTTGAAGATTTTTTACCAAAGTATCTTTCAAGCTGTTCAAAGAAATGAATTTACCCCAAAGATTCTTTCAAGTAGACACTGGACATTGGAACACAAATTCTGATTATAAGATTGCATTAGAAATGGTGCAATCTGTTAAAGTGGTAAATGATCATACTGAGAGAGATATTGCTTTGATCAAAGAATACACTAGAATAGTAGGTAGAAAAAGCCGGTTTTGCCTCATGAGGCGGCGTTGCGGCGGGTTATGAGGCGGTGCTGTGGTGCGGCGGCGGTGCTAAATTGTTGTAAAAGAATACGATGATAAAATTCAAACTTAAAATCGAGGGTGGGGCGAAAGGGTGTGCTATAGGAGAGGGGGTTTTAGGAGGGGGCAGCATGTTATAGTAGGGGGGGTATTTTTTTTAAAGGGGGGGGGGCTTAATTTTAAAAAATTTAAAATTGTCTTATATTACCAGGTATCGGCTATGGTAGAGTACGACTACTATCCCCTTGCCCCCCCCCCTACCCCATGCCCCCCCCCAATTTTTTTTTTTTAAATTTTAGGAGAGATAAAGTTTAAAGTGGTGTCGCCCTCTATCGGTAAGTATGAAAATTATGGAATTTAAAATGACTGCTTCTGAATTTTAAGTTATAGCATAGTATAAAATAAAATATTCTAAAGTATCTAACCATACTGCTTACAATGGAATTTTAAGTTATAGCATAGTATAAAATAAAATATTCTAAAGTATCTCATCATACTGCTTATAATGGAAATTTAAGTTATAGCATGGTGTAAAATGGAAATATATAGTTATAGAATAGCACTTAATAAATAATTTTAAAGTATCTTAGCAAACTGCTTACAATGAAAATATTTAGTTAAAGCATAGCACTTAATAAAATATTTTAAAGTTTCTTACCAAACTGCTTACAATGGAAATTTAAGTTATAGCATGGTGTAAAATAAAGTAACTTACCACTGCTTACAATGGAAATATATAGTTATAGAATAGCACTTAATAAATAATTTTAAAATGTGTTACCATAGTGCTCGCAAAGGAATATGAAATTTAAGTTCTAACATAAAGCTAAATAATAAATAATTTTAAAGTTTCTTAGCAAACTGCTTACAATGAAAATATTTAGTTAAAGCATAGCACTTAATAAAATATTTTAAAGTTTCTTACCAAACTGCTTACAATGGAAATTTAAGTTATAGCATGGTGTAAAATAAAGTAACTTACCACTGCTTACAATGGAAATATATAGTTATAGAATAGCACTTAATAAATAATTTTAAAATGTGTTACCATAGTGCTCGCAAAGGAATATGAAATTTAAGTTCTAACATAAAGCTAAATAATAAATAATTTTAAAGTTTCTTAGCAAACTGCTTACAATGAAAATATTTAGTTAAAGCATAGCACTTAATATAATATTTTAAAGTTTCTTACCAAACTGCTTACAATGGAAATATTTAGTTATAGCGTAGCACTTAACAAAAATTTTAAAGTGACACATGTAAATAATTATAGTTATAAACCGACATATAGGCAGATAGGCAGGCACACAGACAAGCAGGCAGGCAGGTAGGCAGACAGACAGACACACAGTGAACTATTTGTTACGTACACAAGCATGCATATACGAAGTGAACTAATTGTAATAAAATACAAGACGTGCATACGTTTTAAAACATTTTTTTTTCTTCACAGAAATTAAGAAAATATTAAATTTGGACTACAACTTTCACTTTGAAATAGCGTACTCCCTTGTTAAAAATTATTAGCTTTTAACAAACATGTAAATGAAGCGGGGTTCGAACCTCGAACTTGACAAAATGATCTCATGATGTGTTGATTTGCAGTAGGTTTAAACGAACACACCATGAGACCATGTTTATTAGACGCGATTTAAGATATATAAGAAAAGGTGTCACGTGACTGAACATATTGGATTATTACTATACAGTACTAATGATATTATAAATTTTGTAAAATAATTTAAGCTTTACGATAAACTTTAATGTTTAAACTTACAAACACATTGAAATGTATTTATAACATATAAAATAACCTTATAAACTTGCAAAGCAAAGCGTATCTTACCAATTTGCATACAAGAGATTTTGTAACATAAATTATATAATACAGCAAATTTTAACTTACCAAGTGGGGTTTAAGGATACTGTAATAGAATTTTTAATTGTATACTTTAAAAAAGAAAGTTTAACTTACCATTATGTTTATGCTCGGATTCGAACTGTCAACCTTTTGGCTAGCTTTCCAATGCGCTCCCAATTACGCTACGATAGCTCCGTACAATTAATATAAATAATGAAACCTAACACAATGTTACTTTTTTTTCCTAAGATTTTCAAGTTAATAAAACAGGATATGACGACATTTATAGAATAACATCCTGTTTTACAACGATAAGAATAGCAATATAAGAAGCTTGTACACCATAATGAATTTACTGTTTAAAGTTTTGACTTAAACGATTATTCTTCTAATTACTTAAAACCTTGCTGTATATTTGCTTGATCACCTATCTGTTTACCCTGCTTTTTGGATACTTCTAAACCTGAAAATGACTACTTCGCTTAACACATCTTACTATGAAATTTCAGAAATCAGCGAATTTAGTAAAATATTTCAGTATTTTGACGTTTTTACCCCATACCATTGGGACTTAGGGGAGGATACGATTGTCGAAGTGCAAATGAATAAGGACTGTGAGTTAAACGTTCACATTCAAAAATATAAAGAATTTGAGAATAGTGGTAAAATGTACCCTACAAATGAAGGAATTACAATATCGTGCGCAACCTTTGATAAATTTGAAACGAGAATGACAAAATTTAATTTTGACTCTGCAGAAAAAGAAACATTCGTATCTAACAACGACTTACTAACGATTTATGTGGATAAGGAATCATGCATACTGCAAAAACTATTGAAACCTGATTGTTTACTACTTACAAAAGAACAATTTCTCAAACTAGAGAAAAACTGTATTGAAATTAGCGAATGTCTTATTCAAACTTTTTTAACAAAACTTTTACCTGTTTATGTTTTAAAAAACGTAAAAATATGTAAATGTTCTCACTTTACAGAGGAAGAGGCGATGGACTATTTTTTAGAATGCTTCGATCATGAATAGAGAGATCAGTATATCGCACGTTTGACTGTTATTTATGTTCAATCGGCCAACCAGTAGAAATGGATCATGAATGTATGAGATATAATTTAAGAAAACAGTTTGACTGGTGTGCAGACAGTACTTTGTTAAATTTCAACATTAAGGAATTTGTGAAAAACCTGCTAGAGAAATGTACATGTAATTATACTTATTTATTTTTCGAATCTATGAATGTAGACTTTTATAATAAGCATTTGAGCAATGTATTTATAAATTAACGTAGAAATGTTTTATATTTAATAAATATTTGTTTAGTTTTTCATCATGTGTCTGTTTTTAATTTATGTATAAGGAATAAATAAGTTTAGTTTTCGGAAAGTTTTACAATTTTTATTCAGAAAATGTAGAAACTTGTTTTATTTTTCTACAAAAACTAAGGATTTTATACTATTTCATTAAACATGTGTACCATTATTATAATATAACTTACATATTGTATACAAAATACTACCCTTTACTTGATAAATTATTTAAGATTTTAAACCAAAACTGAGCGAATATTATAAAGATTATCAAGTTTGAAAATAGATCTGTTGTCTACCAGAGCAAAAACAGGAAACTACTTATTTGCGGATAACATCCCTGTTTTCTTACTGATAACGATACTTCTTGTATAGTTTAAAGTATAAAAATTATTTCATTTACTTAATTAGCAATACCATATAATGAACGAGTATTTTCACACATTTAAATTTGCATTTTAAGCCACGATGAATACATAATAAAACATTACTTGTATACTTTTACATAAAAATTGAAAATACATTTATACTTAACGAAATCACCCACTGTATAATAAAAGATACTTTGCTAAATTACTTATGTTTAACATACAGACTAATTTCTGTATACGATATATATCACGTGACGCTATTTTTAATTATTTTAAGCATGCGCGCCCTCTACAATTAAATAAATATTCATGAAAAGTTTTATTTGAAATAATATTCATACTGTTTCTGTGCCGTTAAGACGTTCTAATTTTTTCTCCGTTTAAGTGATCTGCGATTTTAATTGATTTAAATTAAATAAGTACAATGCAAGACATGGTGTTAGACGAACCAACCAAGATAAGAAAAGCCTTGACATCGGAGTTTAAGGAGCAAATAGACTGTACTATTTTAATGAAACCTGTTTTGAATAAGGAACCGATGGCCTCTTCATCAGATCAAGTCGATCAAAAGTTACCTTTTACATGTGATACATGTAAAAAAGTATTTACTAAAAAATATATGTTATTAAGACATATGAACTTACATTTAGAAAAAAAACCCTCTAAGTGTGATAATCTGTTTACTACAAAGAGCGCTTTACAGGGTGATATGCTAATTAATCCCAAGACATCTGCCACATATAAATGTGAGAAATGCAGTAAGACTTTCTCACGAAAAAATGTGTTAGTTAGACACATGAAATTTCACTTAGAAAAGAAACCTTTTAATTGTAAAATGTGTTCGAAATCATTTGTGCAGAAAAGCGACTTACAAAAGCATAACTTAGTACATTCTAAACAAGGCGTTATGCATAAATGTAATGATTGTGATAAAAAGTTTTTACGGGAAAAAAATTTAATAAATCATACTATGATTCATAACACCCCTCAGCAAAAGCAAAGGAATATTGAACCGTTTACCAGACACTATAAATGTGTCGATTGTTCTGAAATATTTAATCACAGATTTGACTTAGTGAAGCATAGAAAAATTCATCTCTCGCCCAAAGAACATATATCTGAACAGCGTACTGAACTTTTAAACCATTTACAGAATTTATTACTACGTATAGACACTTTACAAAATGCTATAAAAAATGAAACTATTCCTTTTTGAAATATTGACTTTACCAATTTATTTGAACTATACAACTTCTTGTATATACTAATGTATGTGTTTAAATAATTAAATAAATAATAGATAAGTGAAAAAGCTTTTGTGTTTTATTTTTCAATATGATTATATTATATCACTATTATGTGAATGAATGGACTTGTAAATTTAAACCCTATGTATAAAAATTAATTTCTTGCACTTTTACAAGAAGTAAAAATTTAATACAAATATATTTCAGATTTTTTAAATATATTATTGATTCACATATAATAGTTAAATTAATATGCTATTAAACATATAATTTTGTATAATCTATATTATTAATTTTCTTTAACACATATTACTTTTTTACAATAAATCGATTTAACTAATTATACATTTGTGTAATTAAACAAACTTATTTTACTAAATATACGTATCGATAATTAATTTTTATTATTTACATACACATGATTATACTTTTATCGTACGCGATTAACTATTTATACATTTAATAAGCGTTGCCATACCCGCTTTTATAAATAATTAGATATTATAAAGCATACGGATTTCACATAAACAAGCAATATTCATTAAATGAACAATTTGAATCTTTAAGCTATAACGTCATATTTACTTTTAAACTTGCTTTTAACTGTAACCATCACTCTTTTTTAACCTATGTTAGTAACTGTTTAGATATAATATAATCAGTTTACTGTTGACTTTTGTCGTGACTGAACCTTTTACTGTTTGTTATTTAAAAAATGGCTTGTGAATTAGATGGGATTAAACGGTCGTGTGAAGAAATGGCTTCTTCAACAAAGTTTCAACGTTTAGATAAACCTATGGAAAATTCTGATTTTTATAATAATGAATTTTTACCCAAATCTAATATACAGGAGAACTATGAAACACTATCACCTACCATGGACTTGTATGCAGCAGAGCCTAAGATTACCAAGGATTCTACAACACCAATATTTACTAACTGTGATAATGACGAAACGTCTTTCCCCGACACCTGTTGTGAGTCTACCTCTGCTAAAAGCTTTTTGGATACAATGTTTAAGGATCTAGATTTTAAAAATTTGGAAACATATCTTACCTCACAGCCTACAAGTGGTTTAATTTCTTCAAATGAACCATCAACTAGCATTACACATAGTAGTGAACAATTATATAACATATCCCCTCCCATCGCATGTGTGAATAACATTTCCAAAACCAAACATGGTAAATCTCGCATTTTTGTCATGTTTCGGATTAAACTTGCTGATTTTATAATTTTAACTTTAAAACGACATTATAAACAGTTTATGTACATATTGAAGAGATCAAACACAATGTATTTACAAATGAAGAAATTTCATCAACAAATAGAATTTTTATGGATATTTCAACATGGTATGAATTCCAATATGAAATTTTTGGATTTAATTTAAAATATAAAAGTTCATCGTTTATTGCTAACAATACAGTATTAGCGTTAAATTATAATAATTCTATTATGCAAATAAAAAATTTAAAGAATTATACACATTGTGTTTTAAACGATTTTCAGTTAGAAAATTTAAAAGAAAAAGCTATTGATTTTAATACCAATCTTATTAAACACTTGTATACAGTTCATCTACCGCAGTTAATTAAGCAAAAATGCACACTCGTTAATTTACCTTCTGAAATCGAGCGTGTTTTACTAACGAAACTTATCTCTTCTATTGAGGATAATGTACTGACAATATTAAACCAAATTTATGAATGTGTAGGATGTATATTTAGACACCAATCCCAAAGTCTACATACATGTTTCACCTTTAATAAACGTGAAAGATTTAATCACTTAGGGGATATGATTTTAATGCTTGTAAATTTTGATTATGTTATTTCAAGGTTTTTAAACGGAGTTGAATGTATCAGTGAAAACTTTTTACGTAACATTAATGTGGAATTTATTCGAAATGTATTATTTAAGTCCTGAAAATAAAATATTTTGCTTTCAATTTGTGTGTTTATTTAAACAAAATGTGTGTGTTTTTATTAATATTGTTTAACTTGCAATTTAAGATTAATGATTTCTCTTATATGTTTATAACAGAAACATGATAACATAGTATGTATACTAAATGTTAGTAACATACTACACATGTTAGTAAATGTATTTTTGAACTATTATAAAAGTTTTTAAAATTTTACAAGATAACAAAATTATTTTTCAGTTAAAAAAGTTTTATAAATTTACAATTTTAAATTTAAAACTTAATAAAAGTATTTCATACTTTATCAAAGTTGATTCGTCTTGTATGTTAATATTATAGAATGGTAACACACTATATAGTTGTTATGTTACTACATGTACTTATAAAAATAATTTAAACATGTTATATTATTGTAAAAGTTTTTAAAAAATTTACAAACTAACTTAATTAAATTATAAGTAAACAAAATAATTATTTTTTTAATTAAAATAAATTAACAAAAATGAAAAGTTATCAAAATTATTTTTTAAATGTTTTAAAATACTTAATTTTAATAAATTGTGTCTATGTATATATATATATATATGTGTGTGTGTATGTACCTATATACATGTGGAACTTTAGTTAAGTAATAGAAATTCTCAAACTTTGTCATTAGAAACCCTATATATACTATATACTATATACTATATATAATATATACTATATACTTTTATACTATAAGTATCTATAAGTATATGTATACTTACATGTTATTTAAGTATATATGTATACTTATGGATTTGGTATATAAATATACTATGTATTTACAAGTTATATTATATATAACTTAAAAATTTTGTAAACATGATATATTAATGAAGAAATATTATTTTCCGCTTGTGTAAGAAAATTAAGTTACTTCTAAACGCAATAGCCAGTTGAATAAATAATGTTTATGCTAAAATAAAACCCAATAGTAAGATTTTAAATGTATTACATCATCTTCTTATCGACAGAATTACAAAATAAAAGGCTTTTAAAACAATAATTTAGTGCTTTTACCTTACGTTTGCAATATAAACGTTATTTAAATTAGATCTTCTTAATAAATTGTAAAATAAAGTGTAAAATAAAGAATACAGGACATTATAACTTACCAAACAAGCCTCTTCTATAGCAGAAGTGAAAATGTCAAACACGTTGTGTTTAATTCTTATCTTCATGATCACGTGACTTTAAAGGAAATCACGTGGTACGAGAAAAACATCCTGTTGCTAGGATAGAAACAAGCATAATGTCTGAAGTAACTATGTAAGATGGACGTGCTATTATAAGTGGGTTATATTTGTAAGTATAAATTAATCTATTTCTTTAATTTAAAGCTAATTGTTATTAATTATCAGAATATAGGGTTTCTAATGACAAAGTTTGAGAATTTCTATTACTTAACTAAAGTTCCACATGTATATAGGTACATACACACACACATATATATATATATATATATACATAGACACAATTTATTAAAATTAAGTATTTTAAAACATTTAAAAAATAATTTTGATAACTTTTCATTTTTGTTAATTTATTTTAATTAAAAAAATAATTATTTTGTTTACTTATAATTCAATTAAGTTAGTTTGTAAATTTTTTAAAAACTTTTACAATAATATAACATGTTTAAATTATTTTTATAAGTACATGTAGTAACATAACAACTATATAGTGTGTTACCATTCTATAATATTAACATACAAGACGAATCAACTTTGATAAAGTATGAAATACTTTTATTAAGTTTTAAATTTAAAATTGTAAATTTATAAAACTTTTTTAACTGAAAAATAATTTTGTTATCTTGTAAAATTTTAAAAACTTTTATAATAGTTCAAAAATACATTTACTAACATGTGTAGTATGTTACTAACATTTAGTATACATACTATGTTATCATGTTTCTGTTATAAACATATAAGAGAAATCATTAATCTTAAATTGCAAGTTAAACAATATTAATAAAAACACACACATTTTGTTTAAATAAACACACAAATTGAAAGCAAAATATTTTATTTTCAGGACTTAAATAATACATTTCGAATAAATTCCACATTAATGTTACGTAAAAAGTTTTCACTGATACATTCAACTCCGTTTAAAAACCTTGAAATAACATAATCAAAATTTACAAGCATTAAAATCATATCCCCTAAGTGATTAAATCTTTCACGTTTATTAAAGGTGAAACATGTATGTAGACTTTGGGATTGGTGTCTAAATATACATCCTACACATTCATAAATTTGGTTTAATATTGTCAGTACATTATCCTCAATAGAAGAGATAAGTTTCGTTAGTAAAACACGCTCGATTTCAGAAGGTAAATTAACGAGTGTGCATTTTTGCTTAATTAACTGCGGTAGATGAACTGTATACAAGTGTTTAATAAGATTGGTATTAAAATCAATAGCTTTTTCTTTTAAATTTTCTAACTGAAAATCGTTTAAAACACAATGTGTATAATTCTTTAAATTTTTTATTTGCATAATAGAATTATTATAATTTAACGCTAATACTGTATTGTTAGCAATAAACGATGAACTTTTATATTTTAAATTAAATCCAAAAATTTTATATTGGAATTCATACCATGTTGAAATATCCATAAAAATTCTATTTGTTGATGAAATTTCTTCATTTGTAAATACATTGTGTTTGATCTCTTCAATATGTACATAAAACTGTTTATAATGTCGTTTTAAAGTTAAAAATATAAAATCAGCAAGTTTAATCCGAAACATGACAAAAATGCGAGATTTACCATGTTTGGTTTTGGAAATGTTATTCACACATGCGATGGGAGGGGATATGTTATATAATTGTTCACTACTACACTGCAAATATTTATACACTTTTCAGAACACTTTTTAGAACACTTATTTTGTCCCCTTGTTTAGCACACTTTTTGGAACAGTTTTAGAACACTTCTGAGACTTTCTAGCACACTTTTTGAACACTTTTGGGAACGCGTTTGAGAACACATTTTTGTCCCCTTTTTCAGCACACTTTGTAGCGCACTTTTTGGAACACTTTTCAGAACACTTAATTTGTTCAGCACACATTTTGAACACTTTTGGGAACACATTTGAGAACACTTTTCGGAACACATTTTGTCCCCTTTTTCAGCACACTTTGTAGCGCACTTTTTGGAACACTTTTCAGAACACCTTTGAGAACACTTAATTTGTTCAGCACACATTTTGAACACTTTTGGGAACACATTTGAGAACACTTTTGGGAACACTTTTGGGAACACATTTGAGAACACTTTTGGGAACACATTTGAGAACACTTTTCGGAACACATCTTCCGTATTTTATAGAAATTTTTGTCGTTAAAATAAAATTTATAGGACCAAAAAAAAAAGGTACTTCGCGAGGACAACCTTATAAGGGACAGATACATTTCGGAATCTTTTTTTTCATTTCTGAGTGAGTTTATAGAATTTGCCCAAACCTACCGAAGATCGGAATCGAACGCATAACGTCCGGTGTACTAACCCGATGACCTAGACCCCGACGCTATGACCCGTCGCGCTTTTCGCTCTAATGCTGTAACTTATTTGAATCGCTTTTTATGATGCAAAGATGACTTGAGATTTCATCTGTAGATGGATTTTTCCAATGTTTTTAATATTTTCTTTTCATAATTTTCAATAATTTACTGTATTATTTGGTGTGCCTTATAACAGATAAATTTTAATTTATTATGTATTATATGCATCAAAAAATTGTATTGAGAGTAATAATTGCTTCTTTTTGCAACAGAACTAACTAGTGTTGAATTCAGACATTTTTCTCCGGGAGGGATTTCTGCTGTGTGTGTGTGTGTGTGTGGGGGGGGGTATTGCACTTTTTGATAATTAAAAGTATACAATCTTCCGGGGGGAGGATATTTTAATTTTCCTGGGGATAATGTCCCCTCTGGGCCACCCCCAGAATTCAACAGCGGTACCAACATTTTCTTTTTTCGAACGTATACTTTTTTAAAATTATTTGCCTGATTATCTATTTATCAATTCCAATAAAAACATCAATTATCTTAATCAGACTCATTTATTACATGCTATTGAAATATTTTTTTTTTAAATCTCTTATTTAAAAAAACTTACGCAAATAAACGATTTTATAATAAATTAAATTATTATATTTCAGCTATGCTGAGAGCTTTTGCACATTACATTAAAATAATAATAATAATAATAAAAATAAAAATAATTAATGACTTTGGGATAGGTAAGTTTAAATATGGACTAACTGATTTATTTTAAATTAAATTAGTTTAATTTATAAAAATATGAACTAACGAAATAAATTAAAAACGTTATAAAATTAGAAACTTGATTTTTATAAAAGTAAAGAAAACACATCAACTAATTTTATAAATTTAAGGAAAAAATTGTAAACTTTGTAAAATTATAAATTATAAAATAATAAATTTTAGCGTAATTCATAAATTTGTAAGCCAAAACAGTTTAGTTTAATACCAATTTGCATAGCTATAATTTGCAGAGATATTATGTTATGAAACCTTTAAATAACACAATATTGCCTCACATTAATTAAAAAAGATAAATTTAAAAAAAAATAGTGAAACAAAATCATAAATTTGAAGTACTATAAAAAAAAAAAGTAAATTTAAAAAATAAGTAGATTAGATTTTTTTTTTTTTTTTTTTTTTTTTTGTAATTTATAAAAATAAAATAAATTTCTAAATATTTCATTAAAAAATATAAATATTACTATTATTTTCACAATAAATTGACATGGCCTCGATTAGAATTAGCCAGCTGGTCGAGCCGGGCCAGGCCTGTATCCTAGAAGAACTCTAGTAAATATAACAATCTTAATTCGCATTTCAAAAAAAGCTATTTCTGTACTCAACCTTTAAACGTCATTTACGGAAATTGTACTGTTTTGAAAGAAATACGGAAAAAATCCATTAAAATTACGGAAAACTTTCTGCATATTTACGGATGTGAAGTCTCTTTAACGGAACTAATATCATTTACGGAAATTGTACTGAAATTTTGGAAAAATGAAACTTCTACGTAAAATTTTACGGAAAATCTCTTGTATTTTCACGGATTTTTTTAGAGTGTATATCATTCAAACGACAATCACTATAATGGTTCAATTGGTTGGTTGGTTATTTGTTACGGCAAATTATCTGCGCCAGGGATATAGAACGGTGGGAGGGGGGAGGGTGCCTTCCATGACGGACCTTTCTAAGGGATCCAAACCCGTATTTACGCAAGGATTTTTTTTGCAAGGACACAATTTTTGTGTTGTTCGAAGAAAACCACGGAAAACTCCGAACGGTTAGGTCGACGGGCGCGACAGTGGTTTGAACCCAGCACCTCCCGTCTACCAGCTTTGAAAGCAGACCTTCTCAGCCACTGGTGGAGCCACTATAATAGGACCCTTAATATAACGAGCTCATGTGCGCTGTAAAATAAATTTTAAAGTTTAACTTACCCAAGTAATAAAAATAATGATCTTGAAATCCGCATTGATTGCGATCAAGGCTTCTTAGTAACAAAGTAGGTTGTAACAAAGAAAGAGATGATTTAACAAGTGCGTCCAAATGTGTTCCAAATCTGTTCCAAATCTGTTCCCAAATCTGTTCTCAAATGCGTTCCCAAATGTGTTCCAAATGCGTTCCCAAATGTGTTCCCAATCTGTTCTCAAATGTGTTCCCAATCTGTTCTCAAATGTGTTCCCAATCTGTTCTCAAATGTGTTCCGAGTTTAGATTTAACAAATATCCTGAGCAGAACACTTTCGGTACACTTTTCGGAACACTTTCTTTATAACGGAACACATTCGGAACACATTTCAGTACACATTGAGGTAACTGGAACACATTTTTTGAATCAAAGTGTTCCAAATGTGTTCCCAATGTGTGCTGGGAATTTGCAGTGTATGTGTAATGCTAGTTGATGGTTCATTTGAAGAAATTAAACCACTTGTAGGCTGTGAGGTAAGATATGTTTCCAAATTTTTAAAATCTAGATCCTTAAACATTGTATCCAAAAAGCTTTTAGCAGAGGTAGACTCACAACAGGTGTCGGGGAAAGACGTTTCGTCATTATCACAGTTAGTAAATATTGGTGTTGTAGAATCCTTGGTAATCTTAGGCTCTGCTGCATACAAGTCCATGGTAGGTGATAGTGTTTCATAGTTCTCCTGTATATTAGATTTGGGTAAAAATTCATTATTATAAAAATCAGAATTTTCCATAGGTTTATCTAAACGTTGAAACTTTGTTGAAGAAGCCATTTCTTCACACGACCGTTTAATCTCATCTAATTCACAAGCCATTTTTTAAATAACAAACAGTAAAAGGTTCAGTCACGACAAAAGTCAACAGTAAACTGATTATATTATATCTAAACAGTTACTAACATAGGTTAAAAAAGAGTGATGGTTACAGTTAAAAGCAAGTTTAAAAGTAAATATGACGTTATAGCTTAAAGATTCAAATTGTTCATTTAATGAATATTGCTTGTTTATGTGAAATCCGTATGCTTTATAATATCTAATTATTTATAAAAGCGGGTATGGCAACGCTTATTAAATGTATAAATAGTTAATCGCGTACGATAAAAGTATAATCATGTGTATGTAAATAATAAAAATTAATTATCGATACGTATATTTAGTAAAATAAGTTTGTTTAATTACACAAATGTATAATTAGTTAAATCGATTTATTGTAAAAAAGTAATATGTGTTAAAGAAAATTAATAATATAGATTATACAAAATTATATGTTTAATAGCATATTAATTTAACTATTATATGTGAATCAATAATATATTTAAAAAATCTGAAATATATTTGTATTAAATTTTTACTTCTTGTAAAAGTGCAAGAAATTAATTTTTATACATAGGGTTTAAATTTACAAGTCCATTCATTCACATAATAGTGATATAATATAATCATATTGAAAAATAAAACACAAAAGCTTTTTCACTTATCTATTATTTATTTAATTATTTAAACACATACATTAGTATATACAAGAAGTTGTATAGTTCAAATAAATTGGTAAAGTCAATATTTCAAAAAGGAATAGTTTCATTTTTTATAGCATTTTGTAAAGTGTCTATACGTAGTAATAAATTCTGTAAATGGTTTAAAAGTTCAGTACGCTGTTCAGATATATGTTCTTTGGGCGAGAGATGAATTTTTCTATGCTTCACTAAGTCAAATCTGTGATTAAATATTTCAGAACAATCGACACATTTATAGTGTCTGGTAAACGGTTCAATATTCCTTTGCTTTTGCTGAGGGGTGTTATGAATCATAGTATGATTTATTAAATTTTTTTCCCGTAAAAACTTTTTATCACAATCATTACATTTATGCATAACGCCTTGTTTAGAATGTACTAAGTTATGCTTTTGTAAGTCGCTTTTCTGCACAAATGATTTCGAACACATTTTACAATTAAAAGGTTTCTTTTCTAAGTGAAATTTCATGTGTCTAACTAACACATTTTTTCGTGAGAAAGTCTTACTGCATTTCTCACATTTATATGTGGCAGATGTCTTGGGATTAATTAGCATATCACCCTGTAAAGCGCTCTTTGTAGTAAACAGATTATCACACTTAGAGGGTTTTTTTTCTAAATGTAAGTTCATATGTCTTAATAACATATATTTTTTAGTAAATACTTTTTTACATGTATCACATGTAAAAGGTAACTTTTGATCGACTTGATCTGATGAAGAGGCCATCGGTTCCTTATTCAAAACAGGTTTCATTAAAATAGTACAGTCTATTTGCTCCTTAAACTCCGATGTCAAGGCTTTTCTTATCTTGGTTGGTTCGTCTAACACCATGTCTTGCATTGTACTTATTTAATTTAAATCAATTAAAATCGCAGATCACTTAAACGGAGAAAAAATTAGAACGTCTTAACGGCACAGAAACAGTATGAATATTATTTCAAATAAAACTTTTCATGAATATTTATTTAATTGTAGAGGGCGCGCATGCTTAAAATAATTAAAAATAGCGTCACGTGATATATATCGTATACAGAAATTAGTCTGTATGTTAAACATAAGTAATTTAGCAAAGTATCTTTTATTATACAGTGGGTGATTTCGTTAAGTATAAATGTATTTTCAATTTTTATGTAAAAGTATACAAGTAATGTTTTATTATGTATTCATCGTGGCTTAAAATGCAAATTTAAATGTGTGAAAATACTCGTTCATTATATGGTATTGCTAATTAAGTAAATGAAATAATTTTTATACTTTAAACTATACAAGAAGTATCGTTATCAGTAAGAAAACAGGGATGTTATCCGCAAATAAGTAGTTTCCTGTTTTTGCTCTGGTAGACAACAGATCTATTTTCAAACTTGATAATCTTTATAATATTCGCTCAGTTTTGGTTTAAAATCTTAAATAATTTATCAAGTAAAGGGTAGTATTTTGTATACAATATGTAAGTTATATTATAATAATGGTACACATGTTTAATGAAATAGTATAAAATCCTTAGTTTTTGTAGAAAAATAAAACAAGTTTCTACATTTTCTGAATAAAAATTGTAAAACTTTCCGAAAACTAAACTTATTTATTCCTTATACATAAATTAAAAACAGACACATGATGAAAAACTAAACAAATATTTATTAAATATAAAACATTTCTACGTTAATTTATAAATACATTGCTCAAATGCTTATTATAAAAGTCTACATTCATAGATTCGAAAAATAAATAAGTATAATTACATGTACATTTCTCTAGCAGGTTTTTCACAAATTCCTTAATGTTGAAATTTAACAAAGTACTGTCTGCACACCAGTCAAACTGTTTTCTTAAATTATATCTCATACATTCATGATCCATTTCTACTGGTTGGCCGATTGAACATAAATAACAGTCAAACGTGCGATATACTGATCTCTCTATTCATGATCGAAGCATTCTAAAAAATAGTCCATCGCCTCTTCCTCTGTAAAGTGAGAACATTTACATATTTTTACGTTTTTTAAAACATAAACAGGTAAAAGTTTTGTTAAAAAAGTTTGAATAAGACATTCGCTAATTTCAATACAGTTTTTCTCTAGTTTGAGAAATTGTTCTTTTGTAAGTAGTAAACAATCAGGTTTCAATAGTTTTTGCAGTATGCATGATTCCTTATCCACATAAATCGTTAGTAAGTCGTTGTTAGATACGAATGTTTCTTTTTCTGCAGAGTCAAAATTAAATTTTGTCATTCTCGTTTCAAATTTATCAAAGGTTGCGCACGATATTGTAATTCCTTCATTTGTAGGGTACATTTTACCACTATTCTCAAATTCTTTATATTTTTGAATGTGAACGTTTAACTCACAGTCCTTATTCATTTGCACTTCGACAATCGTATCCTCCCCTAAGTCCCAATGGTATGGGGTAAAAACGTCAAAATACTGAAATATTTTACTAAATTCGCTGATTTCTGAAATTTCATAGTAAGATGTGTTAAGCGAAGTAGTCATTTTCAGGTTTAGAAGTATCCAAAAAGCAGGGTAAACAGATAGGTGATCAAGCAAATATACAGCAAGGTTTTAAGTAATTAGAAGAATAATCGTTTAAGTCAAAACTTTAAACAGTAAATTCATTATGGTGTACAAGCTTCTTATATTGCTATTCTTATCGTTGTAAAACAGGATGTTATTCTATAAATGTCGTCATATCCTGTTTTATTAACTTGAAAATCTTAGGAAAAAAAAGTAACATTGTGTTAGGTTTCATTATTTATATTAATTGTACGGAGCTATCGTAGCGTAATTGGGAGCGCATTGGAAAGCTAGCCAAAAGGTTGACAGTTCGAATCCGAGCATAAACATAATGGTAAGTTAAACTTTCTTTTTTAAAGTATACAATTAAAAATTCTATTACAGTATCCTTAAACCCCACTTGGTAAGTTAAAATTTGCTGTATTATATAATTTATGTTACAAAATCTCTTGTATGCAAATTGGTAAGATACGCTTTGCTTTGCAAGTTTATAAGGTTATTTTATATGTTATAAATACATTTCAATGTGTTTGTAAGTTTAAACATTAAAGTTTATCGTAAAGCTTAAATTATTTTACAAAATTTATAATATCATTAGTACTGTATAGTAATAATCCAATATGTTCAGTCACGTGACACCTTTTCTTATATATCTTAAATCGCGTCTAATAAACATGGTCTCATGGTGTGTTCGTTTAAACCTACTGCAAATCAACACATCATGAGATCATTTTGTCAAGTTCGAGGTTCGAACCCCGCTTCATTTACATGTTTGTTAAAAGCTAATAATTTTTAACAAGGGAGTACGCTATTTCAAAGTGAAAGTTGTAGTCCAAATTTAATATTTTCTTAATTTCTGTGAAGAAAAAAAAATGTTTTAAAACGTATGCACGTCTTGTATTTTATTACAATTAGTTCACTTCGTATATGCATGCTTGTGTACGTAACAAATAGTTCACTGTGTGTCTGTCTGTCTGCCTACCTGCCTGCCTGCTTGTCTGTGTGCCTGCCTATCTGCCTATATGTCGGTTTATAACTATAATTATTTACATGTGTCACTTTAAAATTTTTGTTAAGTGCTACGCTATAACTAAATATTTCCATTGTAAGCAGTTTGGTAAGAAACTTTAAAATATTATATTAAGTGCTATGCTTTAACTAAATATTTTCATTGTAAGCAGTTTGCTAAGAAACTTTAAAATTATTTATTATTTAGCTTTATGTTAGAACTTAAATTTCATATTCCTTTGCGAGCACTATGGTAACACATTTTAAAATTATTTATTAAGTGCTATTCTATAACTATATATTTCCATTGTAAGCAGTGGTAAGTTACTTTATTTTACACCATGCTATAACTTAAATTTCCATTGTAAGCAGTTTGGTAAGAAACTTTAAAATATTTTATTAAGTGCTATGCTTTAACTAAATATTTTCATTGTAAGCAGTTTGCTAAGAAACTTTAAAATTATTTATTATTTAGCTTTATGTTAGAACTTAAATTTCATATTCCTTTGCGAGCACTATGGTAACACATTTTAAAATTATTTATTAAGTGCTATTCTATAACTATATATTTCCATTGTAAGCAGTGGTAAGTTACTTTATTTTACACCATGCTATAACTTAAATTTCCATTGTAAGCAGTTTGGTAAGAAACTTTAAAATATTTTATTAAGTGCTATGCTTTAACTAAATATTTTCATTGTAAGCAGTTTGCTAAGATACTTTAAAATTATTTATTAAGTGCTATTCTATAACTATATATTTCCATTTTACACCATGCTATAACTTAAATTTCCATTATAAGCAGTATGATGAGATACTTTAGAATATTTTATTTTATACTATGCTATAACTTAAAATTCCATTGTAAGCAGTATGGTTAGATACTTTAGAATATTTTATTTTATACTATGCTATAACTTAAAATTCAGAAGCAGTCATTTTAAATTCCATAATTTTCATACTTACCGATAGAGGGCGACACCACTTTAAACTTTATCTCTCCTAAAATTAAAAAAAAAAATTGGGGGGGGGGGGCAAGGGGATAGTAGTCGTACTCTACCATAGCCGATACCTGGTAATATAAGACAATTTTAAATTTTTTAAAATTAAGCCCCCCCTTTAAAAAAAATACCCCCCCTACTATAACATGCTGCCCCCTCCTAAAACCCCCTCTCCTATAGCACACCCTTTCGCCCCACTCTCGATTTTAAGTTTGAATTTTATCATCGTAGTCTTTTACAACAATTTAGCACCGCCGCCGCACCACAGCACCGCCTCATAACCCGCCGCAACGCCGCCTCATGAGGCAAAACCGGCTTTTTCTACCTACTTAGAATCCTTTCCCGAAATGAAACTCAGTTTCAGCTATTGGTGAATGTTGTGGAGGAACACTGGAAAGCTTATCTTTACTGCAGAAAAATGGACTTAACAAATTAATCTAATTACTAATACTTTCATACTTTAAACTTTTTATATGCTTAATATTGAGCTTTTATGTTATATAAAATATGAAAATAATTTACTATCGTAATGAAAATTATCATTTTGACTTACTTTTCTCTTGTCAATAACACAATGTTTTTAAGTGTAATCGCCAAACTTCAGCAATCTTGAGCTACCTCTAAATATATTTCTTTTTCATTCAAACTTTTCCTACTTTGTTTTTTACTGTATTGGAACAATTTTTGAGGGTGAGACAGAAGAAAATTGGAAAAAAGTTAAAATCGACCATATAAGGACCACGCTAGCCTTGATTTGGAATGGAAATGAGTTTTCCATTTTTTGATAAATGAATTACTTATCGAGTTATAAGCGATTCGTTTTACGTGACGACACGTTTTTCCCCTTTCTTGTGCTGCCCGCGTCGGAAATTTGGTTCAAAACGTAGACTTTGACAGTATTTTCTGAAAGGTCTGCTCCCTTTACCCCAAAATAGAAAACGTCTTTCGATTACCTAGTTTCTGAATAAGAACAGCTACCAATTTCATCCGTTTCTGAGCAAAAATGATTTCAGAAATGTGTCAGAAAGTAGCTCTTTTTGATTTGAAAACAGCCTTAAGTATTTCGAATGCATGCAAAAATCCCGAGTGTTATCATTTGTCTCATTAATGTGACTTAGCGTATTAATAAGGACTAGACCTTACATTGTAAATACATTTTCTATTTCAAATGCTTAAAACTTTTAAAGGAATAATCTTATGCATATACGGATATTCACAGATCATGTATATAGTTAAAATCGTAGAATATTATTACATTAGAGGTAAAAAAATCTTTTGGTTAATTTTCGTACATTTTAAGATTTCCTAACCCTTAAAGTATGTTAACATTGGGTTTTTTTTGTTGTTTTAACAAATAAATAGTAATAATAAAAAACTGAAAAATTCCATTTTTTAAACAGAAAGTATATAAAATATTCGTTAGTAAACAGACGTTAAGTGATGTAAAATTTAGCATTTCATAATTAACGTAATTAGAATCTCAACCTTTAAAACTTCATCCACTCGTCAATATTACCAGATTTTATGAGGTAGACTTCCATTTCAATTACTCATTAGCGGCTTAAAGAAAAATCTTCCGAACTATATATAGCCACCTCATTTTCTTTAAGAATTCATATCTCTCTAGAAGGAAATAAAGCAACAAAAAATAAAAATTTCATTAACTTTAAGAGATTTTATATTTTCCTCCTTAAAATCTAATCTGTATTACGGAAATCCCCCCCCCCCTCTCCTCTTTATTTGTGGCCACAACACGCAGGAATCAAGATAAAGCAACTATTCAATTTGCTGCTTGACCACTTAAAAAGATCTGCGGTGATGAGGCGTATGGTTAATAGATTTATCAAAATATTGCCCACTTATTTCTGGAGGTACCTTCATTATACTTAATTTTGGTTAACAAATTTAAGTTATATTTCAGTCATCAACCCTTTTATTTTGTTTTTAATTTTTGGTTATATTTGTTTGCTAGCTCAAAATTACTTTTTTCATATTTAAACCAACTCCGTTCTCAAATTAGAAAGGTAATAAAAAAAAATAGTACTTGGGAAAAAAAAAAAAAAAAAAAAAAAAAAATATTTTTTCACAAAATAAAGAACTTTGAAAAATTCCATCTCTTAAAACACAAAGCATATGAAATATGCATTAGCAAAGAAACGTTAAGGTAAGTAAAGTTCAACCGCCCATAATTACGGCAGTTAGAATTTCCACGTTAAAACTTCGTTCACTAATGAGTAGCAGACCTTATGGCATCTTCCTTTTCAAATACTCGTTAGCAGCTATTGGGAAAACCTTATATTTCTACCTCATTTTAAATAAAGAGTTCTCTGTAGAAGAAAATGAATCAACAAATAATAAAATTTCATTAACTAAGAATTTGTACGGAGAAATTATTCCATATCTTGGACTTTCTGCGTCTCTCTTGTTCTCGCTTTATTTTCGGCAACAGCCATTATTAGCGAATAAAATAAGGTCACTATTCAGCGTCGCAGCTCGTGCCTCCGAGAATGCCAGGCCTGCGACGACGTAGCCCCTGATTAATAGACTCATTAAAAGATCGGTCCCCCTATTTCTGGAGATGCCTTCATTAACGGAAATGCACTCCGAAAAGGAAGAGAGGTGAAAGATTTTCAGGGCACTCTCGCCGAAAAGTTTGGCCCGTAAAACACCTCGGATAAGACGCAGAAAATCAATTTCTGAATGAGAACGTGCCGTAATTGGAGAATGCGTTGATGACAACGCGAGGTAATTAAATTATGTATAAAATGTAGGTAATATTTCACTTGAGAAATTGATATAGTGTCGTGTCACACGTAATACTGTACTGTTTCACTTAAGGAAAAATTTTCAGTGAATAAGTTATTGTATTGTTAATTGAGTCAATGGCACCGTAAGTACTGAATACTCTTTACGAGACAGACCATTTAATAAAAGAAAAATCATGCGTCGAACATATATTATGGAACACTTTCCAACACATTCAGAATACTGTAACAAAACTTCACAGTATAAAAAGGTGAAAGATACAAGGTGAAAGTTAACAATTTGGAAAACGTAAAACATTGAAAATCCAATGCCAGCAATTACCATCAACAGTTGCAAAAGTGTCCGAATTCATTTTGTTGCAGCCCTCTATAGGATAGGATCTATAGATTTGTATGTACACTACGTAGTATTCTACAATTTACTTCCATTAGGCGCATAGCACAGTTGAAAATCCCCCTACAGCAAATTCCGCCAATAAACGGAAATGTACTCGAGATCTTTCGTGTACCCTGTATAGGATCTTTAGAATTTATATACACCAAGCAATATGCAAAAAATTAGTTAAATTTAAAAACGCACACCACAGTTGAAAACGCACGTTCAGCAATTGTTATTCAATTATTATCGATAGACACTACTGTAACCGAATAGTTTTGTGTGTCCCTGTAAATAAACGATGAATGCTACGCACAATTTATTATATAGTATGCATCTGGTAGTGCACCTCAGTGATATAAATCAATATCAGTATGTTTGAAACAGTGTAAAATTATTAAAGCACACCGCAAACGATTTTTCTTCATAAGATCTTAATGTAACGTATTTTTTGAGTGTGTCTGTAAATGAACTAGAAATGCTACACACTTCATTTTCAATACCAAACAAACCATATTAAACTTCAATAACATATATCAATTGCATGGCAATTCTTCGAGTATATCTAATACGACAGTTAGAGCACGAACACACGGCAGACAGACAAACCAAATTCATAAAATTTTTTGAACTATTTTGGAAAGTGTGAAAAAGAGAAAGAACCATGTCATACACAAAGAAATAAATAAAATTGCTCTGCGCATATTTTTACGAAAATATTCTAACAGGATGTTTTTTTAATTTAAACTCGCTCCTTTGTGATACAATCACAAAATCGTTTTCGCCTGTACATGCATACAATTTCAGATATTTTTACTCAGATTTTAAAGGATCAAAGAGGTTTCTTTATCACCCCCCCCCCCTCCACCGCCTTAGTGAAACATCTTTCTGAAATTATTGTCAAAGGGGATGTTATAAATCGATTTTCGCAACATGAAAATCACAAAAATTGTAATCAAATGAGCATTCGAGTATAATATACAAAATGTACAGTCTTTGTTAAAAAAAATAATAATAATAAAAATAAATAAATAAATAAAATAAAAATCTGTCGAAAGTTATTTTGTAAATGTTTCAGTAAGTATGGATTTGAGAATATTTTTTTACAGATAATGTTAAATTTTAATTTTGTCTAAATTTGCAGGATTTAATTTTACTATTACACTACAAAAGAAAAAAAAATCTCAAAAATGCGGAAATTGTGCTGTCAAAATACGGAAATTCTTTTTCGAGTAAAAATTAAAAAATTCACAAAGCGTTAGAGAAAAGGGCAAATTAACTAGACTTTCAGCACTATTATCTGTTTAGTATATTCTTAAATCCACATTTGCTAATTTTTGACACATTCACGAAATCATTTCACCGAAGAAAAAATTGCTTTAGAATATGGAAATTGTACTGGCAATCTACACTGCAAAAAATAATTGTCGATTTTACAGTATAAAACTGGCATCCCAGCTGCCAGTATTATACCGTAAAATTAACAGTATTAAACCGTAAAATAAGCAGAGCGTATTACTGCTTATTTTACGGTTTAATACTGTTAATTTTACGGTATAATACTGGCATGCGCGGTAGCGTATTACTGCTTGCGCGGCAGCGTATTACTGCTTATTTTACGGTTTAATACTGTTAATTTTACGGTATAATACTGGCAGCTGGGATGCCAGTTTTATACTGTAAAATCAACAATTATTTTTTGCAGTGTACGGAATTTTGTTTTACAGTGTGTGTGTGGGGGGGGGGGGGGATAATCACCCCCTACTAACTCTGCCAAAAATACTTGTATAAAATTGTGACTGATAACAATTGATTAGTAACAACGTCTACTAATTTATCTTATGCTTAAATTTTGCTTATGAAGTTGTCTACATATAGAAATTGAAACAAACTTGAAATTTTTCAATACTAAACAGAAAATTATTCGGTCAAGTAGTTTTGGAATTATGCAGGTTTAAAGTTTGGAACTCTTAATATTAAATTCATTTAATCGTTGCAAAATAGATTGCAATGCGTGTAGTCTTTTAAGAATAACTCAAAAACTACTTCGCGCAATGAGCTGTAATTTTGGATTCACATAATTGAAGCTTCTAGTAATCAATTTCTGTTTTAAAATAAAATAAAATAAAAATTTCTGTTATACCAACATTATTGTCGCCAAGCGTAATAGCGACAAAAAATTAAATTCACGTGAAATGGAACATTTGAAAAAAAAGAAAATAATAACATTGTTGGTACGGAAGTGAGCATTTAAAAAATATAACATTTGAAAATTACAGACTTTTATGAACTATTTTACTAAATCGATACAAATATATACTTAAATTAAAAGAACAAACAAATATATAGGGGGGAGTAATCACCCCCTACTAACACTGCCAAAAATCCTCGTATAAAAATGTGTCGGATACCAATCGATTAGTAACAAAGTCTACTAATTAATCTTATTGAAACAAACTTGAAATTTTCAAAACTAAACACGAAATTATTCGGTCAAATTTGGCAATATTCTGTTTTGGAATTATGCAGGCTTAAAGTTTGGAACTCTTAATATTAAATTCATTTAATCGTTGCAAAATAGATTGCAATGCGTGTAGTCTTTTAAGAATAACTCAAAAACTACTTCGCGCAATGAGCTGTAATTTTGGATTCACATAATTGAAGCTTCTAGTAATCAATTTCTGTTTTAAAATAAAATAAAATAAAAATTTCTGTTATACCAACATTATTGTCGCCAAGCGTAATAGCGACAAAAAATTAAATTCACATGAAATGGAACATTTGAAAAAAAAAAAAATAATAACATTGTTGGTACGGAAGTGAGCATTTAAATAATATAACATTTGAAAATTACAGACTTTTATGAACTATTTTATTAAATCGATACAAATATATACTTAAATTAAAAAAACAGACAAATATCATACATAAAATAAACCCAATTTAAATTGCAGGCATGAAATTGTTAAATGTCTTTTAGGATTGCAATACACATTTCCTTTTTTGAATGTAAGATGTTGTTGGTTTTTTGAACAAAACTTTTTCATGTATAATTCCAAAGTCCTAAGACATTGATTGCAGCTTCCTCATCATCAGGTAACTTCCAAATGGTAAAATCCATCTCAGCGCAGTAATAAAGGAAAGTTATAACTTAATAACAAATATGTTTATTAGAAAAACAACAAATTAAGATGTTTGGTGATTAAATAATAATCTAAAAAGGATTAATGTTCAATAAATGGCAAATCACAGTGTTTGACACGGTTTGCAATAAAAATATTTCCACTGTCAGGGTTGAAATAAATGGCGCATTAGCGTACATTTTGGCATGATGTTGGTATAACGGAAAAGTACCAAAAAAACATATAGTTACAATTCCCATTAAAATTAAAAAATATACGTATTATGAAATTATTAAACAAAACGAATTGTAACCTATGATATATATATATACACATATACATACGTACATATATATAAGCTTTCTGTACAATTAAACCATTGAAACATAAGATATTGAACATATATATATTAAACAGAAATCGATTTCTTGAAACTTCACGTGAATCCAAAATTACAGCCTATTCCGAAAAGTAGTTTTTGAGCTATGCATAAAAAAAAAGAAAAAACATTGCAATGTAAGATTAATAATGAATTGATTAATATGCAATTATTATATAATGATTAATATGAATTGATTAAAATGCAAAGATTAATAATGAATTGAACATTAAAAGTTCCTAACTTTAAACCTGCATAATTTCTTAACTACTTGTCCGAATGCCTTTCCGTTTAGTATCCGAAGGTAAAATTTACATTTACCGAAGAATCCAATTATGGTGTCAAAGTTAGGTGTTTGTTTTTAAAAATTTTCCAGTTTGGTACAATTTATATATGTAGACGACCTCCTAAACAAAATTTAAGTATAATATTCATTAGAAGACGTTATTAATAATCGATCGGTACCAATCACATTTTTATATGATGATTTGCGACAGAGTTATTAGGGGGTGATTACTTTTTTTCTTCCAAGACTGTACCATATTTATAGAGAGTGGGAGAGGAGACTGTCTCTAATTTTCTAAAATCTGAATAAAAATGTGAAAATTTCATATATTTTGGAATGAAAATGATTTTAACAGTGTATCAGAAAAAAACTTGTCGTGGTGTAAAAAAAAAAAAAAAAAAAAAATGTAATTAATGACAATCTTAACGAAGAAGAATGAGGTAAAATTAGTGCAAAATCAAATCTTTAGGCACAGATAATTTGCTAAATAATGACAATATGAAGATAGAACATGCACCAGAGGCTATTTCCATGCAAAATTATAATGAAAGATAAGTTATGCGTTTATAGAAAATGGAAACCTTTTTCGCCACACACAGAAATATACTGAATGTACGAACAAAGTATTTCATTTCTCTCAGATGCCAACATTTGCCTTGACTATGTAAATATGGAAAGTTTCAAACTATGTCGTAATCATTCCTATAATGTAAAATTAATTTTTAATAATTAAGAAAAAAACATACAGCTCAATATGATACAAAATCAAATATTGATGAAATCAAATATTATTCTTGAAATATTGTAAAATGAAGATACAACGAAAATGCACTGCAGGCTATTGACAGAAATCCATAGAGATTTTCTGGAATATAATTCGTGTGTCGGTGAATGGAAAATAGAAATGACTTTCAGTATACGGAGAAGTGCGCCGAGTGAACGAATAAAGAATTTCATCTCTCTCAAATGTTAGCATTTACTTTTCATATTTAAATGTTTAAAGTTTTATTTCATATTTTAAGAATATTTTAATAATATCACTAGAAATGAATTCTGTCACATGACGAACTTCTTCAAGAACTATTACGAATTGAGTTTTCAAAAAAATATAGAATAAAATAACCGAATACATGCGCATTCTATCCAAAGTTTAAAAATATATATATTGTTGCTAAGACTTTTCTAATTTTTCGTAAATTTTTTTAAATAAATTTTGTTTGAAAATATTTTAGGCGTTGGCCATGTTACAGTTTGGTGTTTACCATAATAATTTTCTCGTAACGTTTTTAAAAAAATTTTTTTTTTTTTTACAAACCTCTTTTTTTTTTTTTTTTTTTTTTTTTTTTTAATAAACCAAGAATACTGTTTTCACAAAAAAAAAAAAAAGTTTTTAATTTAATTTTAGCTGGCAGTTTTTTCTGTCAAATTTATTTATTTATTTATTTATTTTTTTGCCAGCGTAAGTTGTACCGTTTGAACCTATATACATTATACAAAAAGATAAAAATATAATTCTTCTTGTTCTATCGCAGTCAGGTAGGTAGAAAATAGAGAATATTAGTTTTCTAAATTTTGTTGAATTACTTCAGATGCTAAACAAACTTAAACTTTATTACGTACATCTCATCAACTCATCTGGTGAATATACACTTTGTAAAACTAAAAATAAATTTTACATTATAAAAGAGATAAAGTCAATAAGATTACAAAATGAAATCCTTAATCAGAAAAATATTAAGGCATAATAATTGTAAAATGAGAATAGAACAAGAGTAAATACACTGTAGGCTGTTTTCCATAGGAAACCATAGAGATCTTCGTTAAAATAATTCGCGCTTCTATGAGCAGAAAGTGAAAACTTACTTTCAATACATGAAGAAATTTGCAGAGTGCACGAACAAAGTATTTGATCTCTTTTAGATTTCAGAGTCTCCTTTGAATATATAAATATTGAAAATTTTATACCACATCTTAATGGATATTTCAATAACAGTACTAGAAGTGAATTCTGCTTCTTCATAAACTTTCGCCTACTCTTACAGACTTAGTTTTCTAGTTAAACACGTGCCGCTTGAAGTACTTGAATCCATGCACGTTATCAACAGAAATTTTAAATATCTATATGTTAAAAGTTCTAAATAAGTATGATCTGACTTGGTAATTTTCTTTAAAATAAGTTTTAAATTAAACTTTAATGCTTTGTTAAAATCTGCTTTGAATACGCAAATGCTGAAAATTTTATATCTTAATAGATACAGAAATAATAACAGAGGAGTAGTGCAAGTATAAAAGAGAATGTCAGGTGTTGGTCAAAATCGGAATAACGAAGGTTGCTGCATATTTAGTAACATGTAATATCGAGAAACAAGTTGGATGGGTAAAAGTTATTTTATGCACTGTATATTTTATAGAAAAAAAAAAAACTCATTTTGCCTGTAACTCATTTTGATTAAAAAAAAGTATTGCTAAATTACATTTAGACGCTATTAAGCTATTAGTAAAGTGTGACAATAAAGTGCAGTAATAAACTACTTCAATCAAAACTAATTACCCCCCCCCCCACCCCTCTAGAGTTTCTGGAACTACTGTTTCAGTTAATATTTGGCACTTAAGAAAAAATATACTTATTTTCTTTCTCACACTTTTCGATAAATTTTCAAAGAATCGCATCGTGTTGTATGCTAGGGATTTGAAAAGGGGACAATCTTAACTAAGTCTCTTATAAAGTAAGTCAAAAATCAGAATGAAACAATGAACAACTCGCTTGATTTTTATAGAGTTTGAAAATTCCAGAAAGGAGTGTTTGAGTGAATGATATTTTTAAATGTAATATTTATTTCCTAGAAGAGGGAGAAAGTATACTGCTCATTTATGTGGGTCATTCTACAAAATATACGTAACTTTTTCGGTACATAGTACTTAATTTTTGACAAAATATTAAAAAAAAAAAAAAAATACTTTAAGGTTTTTAGAAAATATAAGACATTTAAAATATACATTTGATAAAAATTGATGATTTGTAATGTATTTATCTATTTATTTATATTTTTATTTTTGAATGAAAGTATACATATATAGTTCTGTTCAATAATTTTATTTTCTTCGGCGACGGATCGTCTGGGCTATAAGCTTAAAGGATGAAATATGGAATAGACTACCATTAATTGCTCGTCGGAACGTCTCATGTGGTCATTAGCTCTCTTTGATGTTTTATTACTTGCATCGGGAGTCTAGAGGTCAGCTATTAGCAGTAGACGTAGTTGACATGTTTAACTCCGCTTCTTTCTTTTGTTGAGACTCCCCTTTCTTTTGTTGATGACCACAGAACATTTGGAAAACAAAGGGTCAGAAGAATTATTTGCGAGTTTTTAAGCAAGTGTTGTTTGTACGCAGCCTTAAGATACACTACCCATGAAGCTTGCCAATTGTGGTTTTACGACAGAGGTGAAAAGTTCAGAATCACGAGGACAGTAACTCCGGCCGATAGAGGCATAAGGCTGTGCATACACACCTCCCCCTGAATACTAGGCCTGAGCGCTGACACAAAAATGGTGGTGCTGGTAGGCCGATTTTTTTAAGCGTTTGTACGATCCTCTGATTTTACATACCAGTATTTTCTAAAAGTTTTCTTTGGCTTATTGAATCTCCGAAACATAAGGCGGAGAAAACTTTTAGAAATTATTAGTATTCAATTTCAAGGGACCTCAAACTCTGAAAAAATTCTGCCTACGACAGCCGCCATTTTTGTATCATTGCTCAGGGCTAGTATTCAGGAGGCAGTGGTATGGTATACAGACAACACTTGTATTTTCAAACGTATAGAGCGATAAAATAGGTAATGTGATGATTTTGACGACTGGCGTTTTAAAGGATATAAAAAATTGCACAAAGTAGTAAAAATTTGCACATAACAGTAAAAATAAAATATTTTTTCAAATAATACCGAGTTCTATTATAAGTTACTAACCTTGCCATTTTCGCTAATTGGCATTATTGATAAAATTTTGCATATTAATTTTCATTTTTAATGAAAGAAGTAAGTGTTTAATTATCTTGCATATTATATTTTTCAAGTTAATGTTTTCATGTGGCAGATGTAATGTTTTCATGAATATAAAAAAATGTGAGGTAAAAAACACCAAAATGTAGCTATTATAAAAATTTAAACATAATATTTCAAAAAGGAAATTTTCAATTTTCCACTTTTTTTTTTCAATTTTCCAGTAGAAATAAACTTCTTCCGGGGAAAGGAAAAAAAAAAACATCCCGTCAAAACTTTCGTTTTTTTTCCCGAGCATTCCCATCTCTAAACATGTATGAGTTTCATCTTTCATTTTTGTCCCTCATTTGTGTGTGATGAAATATATCGTCCATGTTATGTATATATTATTTACAATTTATGAAAATCATGCTGAGCAGCAGTAACTTATTTTTTTTATTATTATTAATACTGGTAATATAATCATTTGTAACTGTGGAAAATTACTCCAAGATTGATGTTAAATATCGTACTTTTTGCTTATTAATTAAAATTTCGTTATTAGCTATTTTGCTTTGCATATTAACTATTTTACTTTACATCTTTACTACGCCTATTAATTAAAATTTACATTACTTTATCTCCTATTAATTAACGTTTACGTATTAGCGATCATTTTGCTGTAGGTTTATAAGAATAAAATGGGAACATTAATAGATTCCATTAGCTGAATAATTTTATATAAATACAAATAAGTGTACATGTGTAAATTTGTAAAGACCCCTACAAAATCACCGTCTTGGGTCTCCCGAATGCATTAAAACGGAACTGTTGCGAAAGAAAAAAAAAAAATGAGTTGACTTTTTTTCAGTTTATGCCGTTTTAAAAGAAATGTATTACTGAACATGTAATTGAAAAATTGCCTTTGAAAAAGCGTATCCTTTGATGATTACTCAGAGCGAATAACTGCAGCAATCTCCTTGATCCTGGAAAACTACTCAAGATTTCATTGATAAGTTTCGTTCATTCAACAATGGCACGACCGAACACTTACCCACGGAAGTTCATCGTCGGGGTTCGGATCGAGTGTTTTTGGAGATCGCAACTTATCAAAGTTATTTGGATTTAATCGAAAAATCCAATACTAAATATTTCTTACAGTATGTATAGCCTTTTTTTAATACAAATTCTCAGATTCTTGTGTATATATATATATATATATATATATATATATATATATATATAATTGTAATATCTTTGAATTTCAGAATACATTAAACAAGTTCTTGCAACAAAAATATAAAAAAAATGCATTTTTTTAAACTTTACTTGATATGGGTGTGTTTTGCTTATCCATATATATTTTATTTATGTAAACACTTGTCAATGTTAAGGTACACTGAAAAAAAATTTGTTGATTTTACAATATAATATAGTGGCACCCCAGCTGCCAGTATTATTCCGTAAAATTAACAGTAATAAACAGTAAAATAAGCAGTAATACACTGCCGCGCATGGCAGTATTATATTGTAAAATCAACATTTTTTTTTTCAGTGTAAGTATTTGATTTATTTTACACCTAAGGAAAAACAACATGAATTTAAACACAAATAATCTGAATAGGCGCTTCATCGGCGCCTTCAATATTAATCCATAGGCAACCGGTAAGGAAACGAAGAAAATAATTTGTAGCACGCGCTAAATAAAGTTGCTGAGAAGCTGGATAAACACCCCAGTCGATATTGCAGTAGTTTTTATTATTGTAAAAATTCAGGTGAATGAACGTTCACAATAACATTTATCAACACAGCAATTAAAATTCAAAAATGTCATGCAAAATGTTAATATACACTGCAAAAAAAAAAAAAAAAGAATTGTTGATTTTACTGTATATGATACTGGCATCCCAGCTGCCAGATTTATACTGTAAAATTAACAGTAATAAACAGTAAAATAAGCAGTAATACGCTGTCGTGCATGCGCGGTAGCGTATTACTGCTTATTTTACTGTTTATTACTGTTAATTTTACAGTATAATACTAGCAGCTTGGGATGCTAGTATTATACCGTAAAATCAACAGTTCTTTTTTGCAGTGTATATTAACATTTTGCATGAAATTTTTGAATTTTAATTGCTGTGTTGATAAATCTTATTGTGAACGTTCATTCACCTGAATTTTTACAATAATAAAAATTACTGCAATATCGACTGGGGTATTTAGTTGCGGTGTATGATTCACTATTTTGCTGTGTATAATTCTAAAATCATTTGGAAAATATCCAAACAGCCTCTGTAAAACTTTTACTAATTATTTCAGCTTAATAATGTATAAAGAAAAAAGAAAAAAAAAGCCAAATTATACACACAAAAGTAATGATTTTTCCTTATTTGTAATTCACTTGAAACATGTTTAAGTTACTTATTTATACTTTTGCTTCTATATCATAAAATTATTTGTTCAACTCCCAGAAACTTCTGAAATAACATGTAAATATTTTCTTTCCTCTCGTACTAGTTGCTGAAAAGAACGTGAATTCGGAATGTAAATGGAAAATTTAAATTTTAAAGCTCATAGATGTATCAAGATAGTTTCATATTTCATGTGATGTAACATAAAAAATTTAGTTGTTTAGTCCTCTACCGAGAAAATTTGTTCAAAACAGTATATTTTATACTCATTTTTTATTTCCTTCCTGCCTTGTTGACATGTTAGATTGATGCAGGTGGGATTCAGGAACCAACAAAATATTACTAAATATACATTTTTGAAGCATTGATGCATTTTTAGTGTCTTAAAGAGCTTGGTTGCTGTGTTTTTCTGAAATAATTTTTTTTATGTACTTTCATGGCTTCACGTTATTGAAAAAAGGTCTTTTGTTATCAAGATTATTTTTCTTCGTGTTAAAGTAAAACAAATATAAAGTTTTTTTTTTTTTTTTTTTTTTAATGCACTTACATATAAAAATTAAGGAAAATGTCTATTTTCACAATTCATTCTTAGAGCTGTAACAAAATATAGTTGGCTGAAAATATTGAACACCCTCCTTTTTACTTTCTTCTATAGACAAGAAGAAAGTATTGGAATCGTTCAAAATTTTCGACTTACGGTTTTCGACGGATTTCTATGTTTTAGAAGATCGTGAACACGATTTGACTGTTTTTTTTTTTTTAATGATGTCTGCCCGTCAATCTGTGTGTGTGTCTGTGGCACAAATTTTACGTGCGCTCTAACTCAGGAACTACTACACGGAATTTAATGAGACTTCAAATTCATTTAGACCATGACATCAATTGTTGCTTATAAGGTTTTGGTGTGTACCGCCCAACACGTGGCGCTGCGATACTGCATTTTGCCCGATTTTTAAAGTAGCTATATCTCAAGAAGTAATACACGGAATTTCATCAAACTTCATATTATGTTAGGCCATGACATAACTAAATGCTGATAACGTTTCGGTTTATATCACTCAACAGGTGGCGTTGCTGTGCTGTGTTTTTCACGATTTCTGCGATGGTGCACCAAAACTAACACATGGTATTTCATCAAAATTTATGTTCTGTTGGACCTTGACATAAATAGATGACGATTCAATTTTGACTTTGATCAATCTATAGAGGGCGCTTGTATCCTTTGCTTGGGAAACGATTCCTAATCTTGTCCACAATCAATTGATGCAGTTTAGCCAGCGTAATTTTTTCTATTATTCGCTGATCACTGTAATTCTAGGCTAAATTCAAAGAAAGGCATTATACACTATATTGCCAGTGATGATTGGTCACTTGCGATTTTAGACGTTTTGTTAAATATCTGGAAAGATACATGAAGAATTATCCTGAAACTTCCGGAATGTAAACAACATGATTGACGTCATATATTTCCGCGAAGATTTTTTCCCGAAACCCCATAAGGGGCCGTCAACAAATTGAAGAAAAACGAATATATTTTGGATAACCCTATAAAAACTAATATTGCAAAAGCATTCAAACTGAAGATTATGATTAAGTGGATTATTGTAATAATTTGGGTTCATTTTTATGAAGTACTGTATACTCGAAGAGAAATTCGGGTTTTTATGAAAACAGTTCCAACGTTTATCAAGTTTTTTGCTTATAATTTGCAGAGTTTTTAATATAAAAACAAGTTATTTTCAGAAAATATGACAAACAAAATTGTACACAACACCCTGCAATCAGAATTAAAAAATAATAAAAATTGTATGAAAAATGAGCAGGTTTACTAAATATTGTTTCACTGCGCATGCGCGAATTCTATCAAAATATACTGTGCATAATATATTGGCTAAATATATAGACCAACTTTTATGAAAGCCTCAAAAACATAGCTTGAAAATTCTGATAGTAATCGTCGATAGAATAAGCTCGAATTTGGCTGTTCCCAAAAGGAAGCAAAAAGATGAGGGATTGTATCCAAATATACTAGCTTATGAAAGTTGACATAATAAGAATGAAGTGTCTCTCATTCTATATTTGATACAACCCCTCATCTTTTTGCTTCCTTTTGGGAACTGTGAATTTCGAGCCTTACCTTACGGGACGTACCTTCCTGGTCTTCCAACGTTATGTTCGTCAATATTCGTTAAAAAAAAAAAGAAAAGAGGGGAATGCAGAAAAAAACGAGAATGTAAAAATCTCATTTAAGTTTTTACAATTTGTAAAAAGTAATAGAAAACAAACAAACAAGGTAACCCTTTTATTTCAACCCTTTTCTTTTAAAAACGACATTTTTTCTCTAATTACTGAATTTCTTTATTTTACTGGAAGTTTGGCTGTTGTTTTATACAAGTTAACAAATAATGTTGAAAATTAAAATAATTCTTGCAGAAAATGCCTAAATATTAAGAACTTATTCTTCCGCAATAATAATAATAATAAATTATGTTATTTTTTTTTATTATGTAATTTTAAATTTATTGTATCTAGTCTTCTATTTCACACTTCCTTTATTATATCAATGATTATGATTTTCCTTTATTGTCTCATAAGCAAAGTTGTATAAATAACTATAATACAAAACTTATAGTTGGTGGTTATTTGTATGAAAATTGATTTTTTATGGAAATAGTCAGAAATTTTCCATGATTCACTTTAAAGTTGACGTGAATTATTAGAGAGGAGATTATTCAATAGAAATCCCCTTTCTGATTCAATACTTATTGCTGCTCTTGAAAGAAACTTGCTATCATCTCATGTGTATTATTACATCCTGCTGCTATAAATCGGTGACTTTTTATCTATTCAGCAGAATTTCCCTCTTTCATCATTTTTTCCTGTAAAAGAAGGGGGAAAAAATCAATATTCCCTTTAGATAAAGGGGGGAAAAAATCAGGAACAAAATTAAAGGTATGATGGACATTGTGGAAGTGCCACTAAATCTACATTTACTCAATATTGGAGATTTCTTATTTTATGCTTCTTCTACTTTATTTTTCGGTTATCTGAAAGAGTATTTGATGAAATGGGGTTGTTCCAGGTTTTATATCGGAAACTTTCGGAGTCATCCGTAATTAAAATGCTTGAAAAATGACTTGGGTTTGTATTTTTTCTTTCTTATACAGAGGGTTATTCCATTCATGAACTATTTATTTTTCTTACATGTTTTTCGCTTTTTTATGTTTGTTTTAACAATGTGATAAATTTCATTTTGGAAAATTTTATGCTTGCAGTTTGCAGTTAAATTTGGCGTGGGAAATATCCACGCCTTTTTTGTTGACCCATAACTAAAGAAAAAATAAATAAATAAAAATATAATAGCAATAAAATATAATAAGGAAAAAACATGCGTCAAACATCAATTATGAAACACATCAGATAATTCTAAAACAACACATTCAGATAATTCTAAAACAACATATTCAGATAATTCTAAAACAACATATTCAGATAATTCTAAAACAACATATTCAGACAATTCTAAAACAACACATTCAGATAATTCTAAAACAACACATTCAGATAATTCTAAAACAACACATTCAGATAATTCTAAAACAACACATTCAGATAATTCTACACAACACATTCATGTAATTCTAAAAAAAATTTAGTATAATATGGTGAAAGATGATAACTAAATAATTTGGAAAACTCATAACACATGGGAAAACCCAATGCCAGCAATTACCGTCAATTGTCTTACAACTATACGAACTTTTTTGTGCAACCCTGTATTGGATCTATAGGTTTGTATATATATAAATACTATTCTAAAGTTTATTAGAGTTAGGAAACGCATAGCACAGTTGAAAATTTCCCTACAACAAATTCCGCCAATAAACGGAAATGCACTCGAAAAATTTTGTTCAGCCCTGTATAGGATCTATAGAATTTATATGCACCAAGTAATATTCAAAAATTGGGTTAAATTTTAAAACGCGTACGAGAACTAAAAACGCGCTTCCAGCTATTGTTATTCGAGTTTCATTGATAAAAAGTACTGTAACTGAGTTGTTTTTATGAGTCCCTGTAAATGAACAATGAATACTAGGCACACCTTATTCTATAGTAAGCATATTGTAGTGCACCTCAGTGATATATATCAATTTCAATATGTTTGAAATTGTGTAACATTATTAAAGCACACTGCAAATGATATTTCTCCGTAGACCGCAATAAAACGTAATTCTTATTTGTCCCTATAAATGAATTTTAAATACTACACACTTCCTTTTCAATGCCGAACAAGCCATAGAAAACCTAAGTAACATATATAAATTGCGCGGAAATCCGACTATATTTACGCGAGTTAGAGCACGGATAGACAAACCGAATTCATAAAAACTTTTCAACTAATCTTGTAAAGAGTTAAAAACTCACATACATAGAAAAAAAAACTATTATTATTATTATTAAGCCTTAATACTAAAGAAACATTTTATTTTAATTCAGTTGCAGATGGTGCTTCGTTCAAATGAAAAAAAAAAAAAAAAAAAAAAAAAAAAAACCTTTACATTTTAATCTCCAAATTGTCACAGAAACATTGAAAACAACTATTCGACTGCAAATTATGTCTTCTTTCAATTTATGTTTAAAAAAATAAGCTTATAGAGGGTCATCTTAGTTCTGAAATTGAATCAAACTCTGAAGTTTTTAATATGAATACCAAATTTCAAATTTTGAGCTCTTTTGATAAATTTTGATAAATTGTACGGTAAAAGTAAGCTGCGCCGCAGGCGCCCATGAGGGGGCGCACCGCGCGTAGACGACCACCGAACCCAACTCCTGAGAGACTTTTATCGCGCCAGTAGCTTTGGCTCGCTACGGCCGGTCAGAGAGCCGCGCCTCACTGCGGAACCTCTAACCTTGAACCCACGTGTAAATTTTACGGTAAGTCATTCTCTCAAATAGTTTAGGAATTACGAGAGTTTCATATTTGGAACTACACTGCTAAAAAAAAGTGTTGATTTTAAGTTTGTATAATACTGGCACCCCAGCTGCCAGTATTATACCGTAAAATTAACAGTAATAAGGAGTAAAATAAGCAGTAATACGTTGCCGCACATGTGCGGCAGCTTTCATTTGGCGGTATATATATATATATATATATATAAATCTTGCTCTATACATCTTCCCATAGTCGTCACTTATGACAAGTTTCTATATCTAATTATTACCATTATTATTATCATCATTATTATTAAGTACTTTAATACTTTTACTCTAAAAACTATTTGCCCCTTTAAATTTTGGAGAGTCAAATGTATTACTGATTGCTTGTAAATAAGCAGTGAGAAGTAATGTACTTACACTCTAAATAAGAAAGAGTGACTATTCACTCCGGAGGAGTGCATATTCACTCTATCGCAGAGTCAAAATTTGCCCAACCTCTTTAGAGTGACTATTCACTCTAGGAAAAAGTGAAATTCTTGACTCTCTGAAAGAGTGAATACTCACTCCTGAGAAGTGAATATTCACTCTGAACAGGAGTGGATACTCCCTCTTTCAGAAGAGTGACTATCCACTCTTGCAAAAGGAGTGAGTTTTTTCACCCGTGATAGGAGTGAATAGTCACTCTTTCAGGAGTGACTAAAATTCTTGAATAAACAAGTCGGAAATTGTACGTCAAACGTGACAAATGAGGTGCGTTCGTACTATAGCTAGTTACATAAATATTCAGATCTTTTCTGATTTTTAATTCTGTGAAAGGAATTATTTTATTACAGAAATTAATCTGCAGACGATATAAGTATCTCGGTCGCTTGACGATTAAACTTCGGAAGCTCCTGTAACAAAAAAGCATCGATTTAAAAAAAAAATTCAAATTTCTTAATAAATATTTTTATTAATATTTCCTAAAGTTTTGATTCGATTTTAATAAAATTTGAAATGTCTCGACAAAATTCTGCAAAGATAATATATTTTAAATTGCAAACTATTCGGTTGGGTAGTTTTTGCGTTGTTACATGCGGACGGACGGACAGACAGACGGACGGACCAAGCGACGACAATAGGTGCTACGTATTTATATAATTACGAACGCACCTAAAAAAAGAGAGAGAAACTCATTTTTACACATGCTTGTTCGTAGGCTGTCATCCTCCCAAGTACTAACCGAGCTCATTGCTGCTTGACTTCTGCGCTCGGACGAGAACTGTTACCTACAGCATGCTACAGCCGCTAACAATAAAAAAGCTCTTATTACATTATTTTAGCTTTGTTTCTTTTGTGATATTCGAGCACACTTATTAAATTTGTGTAGAAATCACAAATATTTACGGTGTTTCTCAACTGTGTAAATAAGAAAACTGAAACCTTCTTTTTGTATCATATAATACAGAGACTGTTCGCACATTTTTTAGACAAATTTGATAAATGATTTTAAAAAATGGAATTATTTTAGAGGAAAAAATTCTGACAACAACTTATTATGTGTAATTTATATTATCGTCTGATACTTTCAAATTTATTCTTATTTCAAGATTGAGCATGCAAAAAAGCTGTGAATGGGAAGATGCGTTTTTTTTTCTTCTTCTTCAGAACAGAAGTATGCTAATTCGACAGTCTAAAATGATTGCAAAGCGCATAATATAAAAACTTTTTAGTGCGAAATAAACATAACAATTGATTGGAAAGTGCTATTCCAAAAATCAGTACATATACATAGTAAAAAGATACCAGATGGAAAAAAAACAGGGAAAAAAAGAGCCCATTTCAAGGCGAAAAACGAAGTTTCAGGTAAGGATTTATGACTATCGCAAATTTATCTTACAATGGGAAAATAAAAATAAGAATATTGGACAAAAATGTTACAATCAATTCCTTATATTATTAAGAAAATGTGTTACATCCGATATTTACAGAAAAATGCCATTTTCTTTATTACAATGACTTTTAAAGGGTGAAACTGCATCAAAGCAAAGCTACTGCTCATACTTCAAAAACTACCGCGGTATTCGTTGAAAACATTAAAAACTCACACAGGTATTGTATTTATACCTTTCAACATATTCCTCCAGTCACCTGACGTTTCTCTTATGGTTTATTGTGCATTTGGTCTGCTGAAAAGAGCTCTTTCAAAGGGCAAAACCACCACGATTGATCGAATCTGGAAAGTTTTTAAAGAGGCATGGGAAGCAATAACGCTGTTAATTTTACAAAAATCCTTCTATCATCGAAAGCATTACGCAGAATTAGAATCAAGAAACAAGATTATCATACAGATTATTTCAGAAAGCAATATTCATATTTTAAACGTTAAAAACAACAACGCCGAAATCGTCTAAAAAATGTGCGAACACCCGTCTGTACATTTCCGCTATGACAAAAATTCCGTTACAACAAAGCAGTTATTTATTTATTCATTCATTTTTTTCTTGCTAATAATGTTTCCATAATTAGAGCCCGATTAAGATTGTCCGAGGCCCAGGGCCTGTTTACCAAATAGGCCCGTGAAGCCGAAGCTTACCCACTGAAAAACAAAGGGGCGCCCAAATTTACTTTTCAAAACTAATTTTTAGGGGGGAAATTTCAGTCAGGGTAAAAAACGTATTTTTTTTCTTAAATTATAGCTGTTAAATTTTTCTTAAGACTATTACCGACACATTTATACTCTTTTTTTTTCTTTTGCTGTAATAAATGGTATAAAATCAGTGATTAAATGCAACGTTTTTCATTTCTGTTATGTTTTAAATTTTAATTTCAAACGTGCTAAAAATAACAGAAAATTTAATCTGTATAATTATACAAAGAGGTTAGAAATGATACAAAATATGTAGAATAGGTTATTTAAATAAAGAGGAAAATAATTAGCATTCAGAGATATTAAATTTCTGTTTAAAAAATAGAAGCAAAATTGTGTTGCAGCTAAGCATAAATTTACTTCAAATATTTGTTTTCCCTGCACTGTTCTTAGCACTGGCAAATCCTGCAATTTGTAAAGCATAAAATATATTTCCTGTCCATAATTCTATCGATTCATTTATTATTTCAATGCCTTTTTCAGTTTTTTTAAAATCGTGCTACTATATGCTACTATATATAAAGGACTTCATTTTAGGCGTTTCGTTTCGATAACGGGGTATCCAAGGGCTGGCGCTATCTTGTGGTTTTATTGGAAAAAACTGTTTTTCTTCACTCTCAACGGAGTGAACTATTCACTCTTGTCAACGGAGTGAGACAGTCATTCTCGACAACGGAGTGAGATATTTCACTCCTTTCTAGAGAGTGGAAAATTCCACTCTTTAAAGAGTGCATATTTATAAAATTCACTCCTAAAAGAGTGAAAATGCCTCTCACTCTTCCAAAGAGTCAACTTCTCACTCCTTCCAATTTTAGAGTGTAATTTCGAAAATAACTCTTTTGTTTGAAACAAGCTGGGTGTTATTTAAACAAAAAAAAAAAAGTATTTATTTTATTTTTAAAAGCTCTACCTTAAATTCCTAACATGTTTTAAAGGTTTTTTTTTTTCTTAATTTTTAAGAGAATGTAAATAAACATGCATATAAAAATTATTTTTAGAAGCAAATATACCTTTTTGCCTCCTTCTAATATTCAGCCAATATTTGGCTTAAACTTTCCTGAGTGATTAAAAAAAAAAACACTGCTAAACCACTAATGTGAAAAAAAAAAAAAAACCTTTAGATTTGAGCTCTTGTTTAATTTTTAAGTCTGAATTATAAGTATGCATAAAGCTATTTTCACTAAATAAATAAATTAACCAAAAAAAAAAAAAAAAAAATCTCCTTCAAATGTAAGTTTAGACATTAAACGCGAAAAAAATTCGTTTTGCTAAACTAGGAAAGAAAATAATTATTTTGCCTTAAGTTTTTCTATGATGTTAAAACATTTTCAATGTGTTATAAAAATGAAAATTATTCTAGACAAAAAAGTAAATTAATAAATGTATGAAAATAAAATAAAAATAACATCTTCTTGAAAAAAAAAAAAAGAAAGAAAAAGAAAGAAAGAAAAAAAGCGTAAAACATGAAGAAGATGTTTGAAAAAAAGTACGTATTTTTTTTTATTTATTTTTATCTAAATGCAAATTAATTTCCTTTCAAATTAATTTTTTCTAATTTAGTTTTTATTAATTACCAAGCGAACCAACCCATGCTACCCGGGTTGGTTCAATATAATCAATATACTACTACCTACCTGGTGTACAGAACGTAGTTAAAATCGCTTTTAACTAAAAACTCTAACAGATTTTTGCATTTATTATATTTTCTTTTTCTTTTTCTTTCTTTTTTTTTTTTTTTTTTTGGTAATTTCGTATTAACCGCATGTCATCGGTTAATGCGAAAGTTTTAAATATTTATAGCAACCTTTTTTAAAAATTATTATTACGTCAACGTTTAAGTGCATAATTTGATTAGATGTTTGTTAAATTCGTGTTTTATTTACTTATTTATGTATATTGGAAGTTTTTATTTCATTTGGTGATTTAGTTATTGAATATTACACGGAAACAAACAAATGCTGAATTAAAAACGAAAAGATCTTCTTAAAACACCATCAAAAACTTTTAAATGCGCTAGGCCTTTCGAAAGATCTGAGTCTTTCTTCGTCAGGCGCAAAAAAAGACATGCTTCTACTATGAAAGCAGCATCAAACTAAAAGATCTGAGTCTGTCTTCGTCAGGCGCAAAAAAGAAGTGCTTCTACTATGAAAGCAGCAGCAAGACTCAGAAGCACGTCTTTTCTGCGCCTGACGAAGACAGACTCAGATCTTTTAGCTTGATGCTGCTTTCATAGTAAAAGCATGTCTTTTTTTGCGCCTGACGAAGAAAGACTCAGACCTTTCGAAAGGCCTAGCGCATTTAAAAGTTTTTGATGGTGTTTTAAGAAGATCTTTTCGTTCTTATTGATTCACACCAGTTTCAACTTATTTTCTTTGAAATGCTGAATTATTTACATTATTTTAAGTGCAAACGGATTTACGCGATTTTTTATTTTTATTTATTTATTTTTTAACATAAAATATCAGTAAAATAAGATGCAGTTTTCGAACAAATTGCATTTTAAAGTAATTTTTTTTTCTATTTGACGTTATAAAAATTTAAATTGTGCCATGTTTAGAAGTTAATAAATTTACTATAAAACCTAAATTGAGTAGTCAGATCGTTGCCACCTTCTATATGACGTCAGCATTACTCATGGATACGTTTTTGCCTTATAATATAGATTAATGAGAAAATGAACACGTAATCACGAAATACTATCCATCATTTTCAGCGTGGAAATCTGAGTTTAAAGAACTCGGGTAGTCGAAGAGAATATAAATCAAGTTTGTCAGTCCTTTGAAAACAGATTGATTATATAAATTACCGTATCCGTTAAATAATAAGAAGAATGCAGTTTGCTAAAGACAGAAAAGAAAGGTTTTATTATTTAGTTTATACCGTAAAATATTTTAATGCATAGCTTTCATAGCAAATGATTATTGTGTCTCCCCAACACTTTCGTGTCTGACATCCTAATATAATTGTACATGTTTCTACATTTACAATTATCTACATTTACAACAAATCTACATTTACAATTGTACAGTACTACATTTACAATTATTACAATTATGTCTTCACATTCACAATTACTGCTGTTATTATTATTATATAGTTATATATGTCGACATTTACTATTATCAGATCATTTGTGTTTCAACATTTAGTAATAATAATAATTTTAAAAAAAAGTACGAGCTTCATACACTATTACTGAGACTTCATTACTAATTCAAATATTCATTTCATTGTCGTAAAATCAAAATGGGGCTACTTGTCCGGGATATTAATTTATGATATAAATGATAATTATTTTTAAATTAAAATGGGGCTACTTGTCCGAAACATTATGGTAATAATGATAATTATTTTTTAATTAGAATGGGGCTACTTGTCCGAAACATTAATTTATGATAATAATGATAATTATTTTTTAATTAAAATGGGGCTACTTGCGCGAAACATTAATTTATGATAATTATTTTAAAATTAAAATGGGGCTACTTGTCCGTAACATAAACTTATGATAAAAGAAAGAAATGGTACTGTACTGTATAGTCCAGTGTCACATACTCTCCATTTTGAAAAACTGCCTACTTTACTTAATTAGAATGTCAAACATTTTGACTTACCTCCTATGATTAAGATTACTTGAAAAACATTGTTTACCAATCCACATCTCGTAACACTGACGGCTTAAACAAGTCCAAAACTTTGATATTTCCTTCATTGAATACTCAAAATCGTAGCTGCATATCCATGTTTTTCTTTTAATTTTAAATGATACTTGTAAAAATATTTTTTGGACAACTTATATTTTGAAATTTTCATAAGATAATTATGCAGTTTATTCTCTAAAAGTATTTTTTTTTTTATTATTCAATCACCTTTTTACCTTGCGCATTCATCGCACATCAGAAGTTTAAATTTTTCACAATTCCACATCAAAACTTTAATTAATGACCTTCACATTCCAGAAATTAAATTAGTTCCGCAGTTACGAATCGCATTAAATAAAACTTCGAAAATCGAATTAACCTATCTGAATATTAATGCTCTCTGTATGTCGGCAGTTCCAACCGGGACAAAAAATAGTTAAAATGCGATAGGGAGGGGGCGGGGGGGGGGGGTAGGCAAGGGGGTGAACTAATAATCATAACTTCAGCTCCGACTCCCGTTTTTTTATTAATTCTATTCTCTCATAATGTATATTCATTTTTCCTAATTTTCTTTCCTCTTTTTTTTCTTACAGAACTCCTGGGATCTGGACGGAAAATCAACGTTAATGCGCAGGATTGTGATGGGTGAGTAACTGTTAATGCGTTATTCATGGTTATTCTTAGATTTTTGTTCTTCATTCTTTTATTTCTTCTTTTGCGACGGCGCCTTTTCTTTGTTTTTTTTTCGCGTGGAATACTGCTAATCTGTGCGGCTACTGTTTTAACAAATGGGGAACAGTGTTCGGCTAATAATTAAAGTAATTGCTTCGAGCTCTGTGTGACTTTTTGTGTACAGTAATTTTTAGGAACTGTTCTCGAAATGAGATAATAAAAAGATATGATCTTTTAAATTTTTCACAAAAGTGCTCGCGTGGGATGTTTTTAATTATCCGGCTATGAATTTAATTGTGAAAAGTTTGGCGTTAGGCGGATTGTAATTAATAAAGAATTAATTAAGAATTACTGTGTAGAATTTTTATGTTTTTTGTATTATTTTGTTACATTTCTAAGAGATAAGTAATTGTGTTAAATTGTAATAATTTTTTCATTTATAAATAGCTGCTTCTTGACATAAAAAATAAAAGTTATTTTCTTAAAGAGATTTATTTAAGAAGTATGCTGAATTTCCCATGTTTTATTTCATTTATTAATGACAGAGAGCTATTATTATTTCCATTTATTGAAAAAGCATTGTTACAAAAGAGGACATTTGAATTTTGGAAGATTTGTCAATTTAAATGAACATTTATTAAGGTTTAGTTGAATCGCGATTTTTGTTTAATACAAATTTATCCAAGAGCAGTGAGCTTAAATTTAAATATGATAGTTTTTTTTAATTATTATTTAAGACACATAATAATACGAGCTTATCGAATTTTCCTCTTCACTGTTTTAAGATGTTCTCAAATGGCCTGTTCAACTGTGCGAAACTTTCAGACACATTTTCTGACTAATTTTTAAACGTAAAGGCATAACATTGGCAGGCCTAACTACGATAAAGCTATTTGGAATCAAATACTGTTTTCCATTTTTTGATAACTAAATTAGTTATCGAGTTATAAACTATTCTTGTCATGGGACGACAAGTTTTCCCCTTTCTGGCGCTGGCACATCAAGAATTCATTTCAAAATGCAGACATTAATAGTATTTCTGAAAGATAGTCTGTTTTTACCAAAAAATAGAAAACGCCATTCTTTTAAATAGTTTCTGAATAAGAACATCTGTCAATTTCGTGCGTTTCCGAACAAAAATGAATTTAAAAATGTGTCAAAAATTATCTCCTTTGGATTTATCCTTACACCTCAAATTATAAAACAATAATCTATCAACTAATGTATAAAATTAATCCAAATTATTTCTGATTTCTATTAAATGTCTTAAATATTCAAAAACTATTGTTATAATTTATCAATGCTTTGAAATATTGCTGGACTTATTTCGGATGTGTGGATTAAGCGTTACAAAAAGTGCAAAGGAAAAGGCATGAAAATGCTTAAAAGAAGAAGCTGAACGTTCACGCATTGAGGGGACAGGGGAAGAAACGCCTACTCTTCTAATTTCTACTTCTTACATATTCATCAATAAAATATGTATTTGAAGTACAAATTATACAAAAGTAAATTATTAGTTTCAATAATATTATTACTTTCAATATAATTTTTTATAGTATAACATCCGAACCCTATAATATATGCACAAAACTATCACCTTTGCAAGATGGCAGAATCACCTATAATGGCTTCCTTTGCGCAAAAAATAAAATAAGGTTAAAGCAATAAAATGTGTTACATTTTATTTAAAAATATAAAGTGTGAAAATACGCATGGTTAAATTTTTAAGGCGTATTTTTGATTTTCGATGCCTGAAATATTCTTGTAGACTCATACTTTGATCTGATCTAACTTTACATTGTTGAAAAAAAACAATAATAATAATATTCCTTTTCTCCCATTCCATAATTACACTGCAAAAAATAACTGTTGATTTTACAGTATAAAACTGGCACCCCAGCTGCCAGTATTATACCGTAAAATTAACAGTATTAAATAGTAAAATAAGCAGTAATACGCTGCCGCGCAAACAGTAATACGCTACCGCGCATGCGCGGTAGCGTATTACGACTTGAGCGGCAGCGTATTACTGCTTATTTTACTATTTAATACTGTTAATTTTACGGTATAATACTGGCAGCTGGGGCGCCAGTTTTATACTGTAAAATCAACAGTTATTTTTTGCAGTGTAGTTAATTCAAATGCTTTCATCGATATCGATAAAACTTCCTTCATCGGAGAGAAAACTTTCTTGTTACGTCGCAAAACTCATTGTAAACTTTAATTATACGTTATGCGCGTCAAGTGAAGGCAGGGAGGATTAATTTCGTCACATTATGTCGTCAAGCAGTCTGATGTTCTTGAATTTCCAAGGCCATGGGAGTGATTTATTCTGTGCTTTAATCACAGCTTTTGTTTCCGTTGGCAGATTAGAAATGCCACATTTGTTTTCTCAATGCCATTCATTATTCGAGGAGGCTCTTTTCCTGGCTTCAGAAAAGATTGTGCTATCGTATTCTGTAATTTTATATAGGTGGTTTTTCCCCCCCTTCGATAACGCTTTCTTGCATAGTTGAAGAGTGTATAAAATAATAGATGTAGGTCAAATATTGTAACACAACTTTTTTAAAATTCATAAAAATCTTGTATAAACTGGAATCTAAATAAATATTTTCACGCAATCATCTGAGTATTTTCAAACGGCAAGCTATTATCAAATCTTCATTGTTGAAGAATGCATAAAATACTGTATGTAGGTCAAATGTTGTAGTAGTTCAACTTAACATAAAAAAAATAAATAAATAAATACAGAAAAATCTGTGTAAACTGAGATCTGAATGAACGTTTTCACGAAATCGTTTGAGTATTTTCAAACAAAAAAACGATTATGAAAATTTTGCATAGTTGAAAAATGCATAAAATGGTAGGTTAAATATTGTAAGTACAACTTTTTTTAAATACAGAAATATCTGTATAAACAGAAATCTGAATAAGCATTTTCACGAAATCGTCTGAGTATGTTCAAATAAAAAAAGATTAGGAAAATCTTGCATAGTTGAACTATGCATAAAATGCTATAATTGTAGCACAATTTTTTTAAAATACAGAAAAATCTGTATAAACTGAAATCTGAATACATTTTGAAGCAAACATCAGAGTATTTTCAAACAAAAAGCTATTATCAAAATCTTGTAGTTGAGGAATGCATAAAATGCTACAGGTTGGTAAAATATTGTAGTAGAACTTAAAAAAAAAAACATAACAAAATAAATAAATACAGAAAAATCTGTGTAAACGGAAATTTGAATAAATATTTTAACGTTATCATCTCCATCTTTCCAAAGCAATAGCACAGAATGAGCAATCAGAAAAAAAAAAGAAAAGTGCTTTTAAAAATGTCGTTTTAGAGTATATGAATACATTTAACTTAAATTTTCTAAAACCAAATCTGTAAAACCAAAATAAATAAAACAAACTTGTTTTTGTAAGAGTTTGAGGTTGGAAAAGAGAAAATAGTTCCAAAAAGGTTTATAAAGCTTTTTTTTTTTTTTTTCACCAAGTAAGTTTTTATCATGAAAAGTAGGCGTCGGCTCTCTGTAGGTTTTTGCATCTCATGTACACTGCAAAAAAAAATGTTGATTTTACAGTATAATACTAGCACCCCAGCTGCCAGTATTTTACCGTAAAATTATGCGCGGCAGTGTTCTACTGTTTATTACTGATAATTTTACGGTATAATACTGGCAGCTGAGATGGCAGTATTATACTGTAAAATCAACACTTTTTTTTTGCAGTGCAAACGGTAAGTCATTCACTCAAACAGTTTAGGAATTACGAGAGTTTAATATTTGGAACTCCTAATAACAAATTTACTCCTAATAACTCCTCAACAATTATTTTTTTGCTGTGTATGATTGCGGTTATTTTTAAATGTTTAAATGATTGTTGTCGCCGATCGTGTAAAAAGAAAAAGAAAATATCTTGAGCTCGGAAAAACTACTCACAGTTTTCGTAGTCAGTCTCAAAGTGAAAATGTTTTTTATTCACAAATTGAAAAGTAGAAAGAAAATGTTGCTATTTGAGAAACAAAAATGTAGTCTAAGTTTTTTAGAGTGCTTCACAATCCTTTAAAAATCAGCTTTAAAAGGAATTGAATTGTTATTGATGGAATGTAAGGAGAAGTATTCTATCTGATTTTGAACCATCTGCACCAGTTAGTGTTAGCAACATAACAAAGTCGTGGTCTTTCTTTTTGAAGTTCTTTTCCAGAATTAGTCAAAAACAAAACTCATGTATTTCATACAAGGATATTAAAAAAATAATAATAATAATTGTGACCTATGTGGGTTTCTGTCAGTAGTTGGGTATAAATAACAAATTTGCTATTTTAAACAGATTTTCAGAGACATGAAACTCGCGAAACGTTATCATGAGAGAGTATGTAAGATTAATACTTATTTTTATGTAAAAAGATATTTTTAAATAAGAAAATTAATCTTGAAAACAATTTTCTGTTGCGTACTTTCAGCTCAGGCGGTCTCGGATTCTTATGACAAAAAAGTGTTCGGGCTCCGATTTAAAATCGCCGAGTTCGGGCTCCTAAAAAAGACCCCGAACTCATCTATAATACACACATTTGAGAGCGTACTTTTCTTCGAAGCAGGTTAATAAATATGTGGTGGTAATTTGTGTTTAGTCAATTGTGAAGTCATATTGTATACATAAAGCAGAAAGTGGAAATCCTTATTAAACTAGTTGGTTGGGGGTCAAAATTGTAGTAAGGATTAAACCTAAAAAATTTCATAAATTTATATCCAGAATCTGACAGGCGTACCTCTATGACATATCCTGCACTGCAAAAAAAAAAAAAAAAAAAAAAAAATGTTGATTTTACAGTATAATACTGGCATCGCAGCTGCCAGTATTATACCGTAAAATTAACAGTAATAAACAGTAAAATAAGCAGTAATACGCTACCACGCATGTGTATACGGTATAATACTGGCAGCTGGGATGCCAGTATTATACTATAAAATCAACACTTTTTTTTTTTTTTTTTTTTTTTTTTTGCAGTATGGGTTGCAGATTATACATAAATAATTATCGCAAATCGATATAAAATTTCGTGCTTCTGAAATCGAAATAAGTTGAAATTTTATATGCACATAAAAACAATGCCTTCAGAAATCAACCTGTTAAAATATCTGCAGCCTGCAATCAATATATATATATATTTTTAAATATTTTAATTTATTTTTCTAGTTTAGCGTAAAAATGATAAAAATCTATAAAATCCCCAATTAATACGTATGTATTTATCAATAGCCGAATAAGTCCATTTTCATCTCTCAATAGACCAAGAGTCGTTCTCCGTTTATTTAACGCATTATATTAATTAAATAAGTCTTAATTTCCATCTAGTTCTGAAAAGTTTTCATATTTTACGAATTCATATCGCGCCTTTTCCTTCCAAAACATTTCTCACATCATTATTTCACCGTTCTCAATTACGTTTCATCTATTATAAATCCATTCCATCGACGATATTCGAATTGAGATTTCCCATGAAAGTATTTCGAAATCTATCTAAATACTTGACTCTCCGATCTCGTTTTAGTTTTATTTTATTCCCCCTGCGTATCAAAAGTCTCATCATATTCTCGGTGATGATGATGAGTCTCACGTGAGTCTCTTCATTATCTGGATGAGCGGTTCTTCGATACATTATCATATTTTAGTCCTTAACTGCGATAAAGTTTCCAAGGCGTGCAGTAAAAATTTTATTTTCAATAAATGTTGAATGCGAGGTGACGTGCATTAACGTGAAGTTTAAAAAATATATATTATTCAACATACTTTCTGATCGAAATTACATACTTAATATTGGTCATTAAAGTAGTTAAACTTATCTATTTTCTAAATTATAAAATAATTTTAATTCAGTTTTTATTTGAGTATCCTTTTTCATTAAATTATTAGTTTAACTTGTGCTAGTTTTTTCTCGTCTAGTATTTTATAATTAAAATCTAGAGAAATGCTTAAGTGATACTAACAGAAACAACAAAAGGTTTATAAAAAACCTTTTTAATGATCAACATACGTTTCAACGCTCCTACGGCGTCATTTTCAAGAAATATAATGATAAACAAAGTATTCTTGCAAATTTTGAAAATAACTTTAATAATTTTATTAAAGTTATTTTCAAAATTTGCAAGAATACTTTGTTTATCATTATATTTCTTGAAAATGACGCCGTAGGAGCGTTGAAACGTATGTTGATCATTAAAAAGGTTTTTTATAAACCTTTTGTTGTTTCTTTTAGTATCACTTAAGCATTTCTCTAGATTTTAATTATATTTAGTGATCTTATTTTGTGATTATGTAGTATTTTATAGTACTCCGTATAGTTATTGTTGTAGATTTTTTTCTTTAATGTACTTAAAAAATAATATATTATCTAAAGTATATATTAACTGTAGATTATTATACTGTTCCTTAATTGCTTGTGCCCCACCAGTGGCTGAGAGGTTGTGCTCTCGAAGCTGGTAGACGGGAGGTGCTGGGTTCGATCCCAATCGCGCCCGTCGGCCTAATCGTTCGGAGTTTTCGTGGTTTTCTTCGAGCCGTGGATTTATCCATGCGTAAATACGGATTAGGTTCCCTTAGAAAGACCCCCACGAAGGGCACTCCCCCCGGGCCTATATCCCTAGTGTAGATAATTGGCCGTCAATAATCAACCAACTCAACCCAACCTTAATTGCTTGTATGACTGATACTGTTCCTTAATTGCTTGCAAAGTACAATTAATAATAAATTTTGTTTTAATATCCCTATAAATACCAAGTTTTTATGTACTTTGGTATATATATTCTTTTTCATAAGTGCATTATTAAACTTCTCATTAATTGTTTCTGTCATATCTCGATGATTAGTATCCATTTATAAACAGAGATGGCGCTGCTAGTCTGGAGTTGAATATCTCTTGCAGGAGAGTTACGGAGACGAGATGTAAGGCAGTGAAGCCAGTATGTACGAAGTAGCGGTGCGTTTGGCCGCAGTTGTAAATAATGTATAATAAATATATATAATCAAATAGATATCTCCTTACTGTTAACAAAATATGAATACACAAAGATGAATCCTTATTAATGGCGACGATGCGGATGAACCCAAGATTTTAAATAAATGTTGCAGATTTTTTGAAAAAAAAAAGAAGAAAAGAAAAGAAAATGGCTGAAACGGAAGTGATCTCTCTGGGACGCCTGGAAGAATACAATTCGGTCGTGCCCTGGTCAATTTATGTTGAAAAAATTGACTTTTACTTCGCTGCTAATAATATTAAAGATGCGGATAAGAAGAAAAATATATTATTAAGCTCTGTTGGAACTGCAACATTTTCGATATTGAGAGATATCATAGTACCGACTTCGCTGAAAGAGATAAAGTATGATGATCTCTTAAAGAAGGCGAAAGAACATTTTTCACCTTGTCCAAGTGAAATAGTTGAACGGTTCAAGTTTCAAAAAAGATTACGGAAGCAAGGGGAAAGCATAGCCAACTTTGTGAGAGATTTGCGTCGGTTTTCCGAATACTGTAACTTTGAAACGACTTTAAATGATCGCCTACGGGACCAGCTAGTGTTTGGAATTCAAGACGAGAAAATACAGCAAAAATTGTTGAATACGAAAAATCTAACGTTCCAAACAGCTGTAGAAATCGCGGAATCATTCGAAACAGCAGAAGCTGGAGTGAAATCACTACAGATTAATGGAGGAACAACTGTAAATAAAGTTCAAGATGCCCGAATGGAGAAAACGAAAGTATACCAGTATTCGTCGAAGCCGAAAGAAGGGATGGATGCACCTGGAAACCGGAACAGTTATAAAGATAAACCATGTTATCGTTGTGCTAGAAATCACAAGCCTGTTGAGTGTCCATTTAAATCAACAGAGTGTCATGCTTGCCACAAAGTGGGACATTTAAAAATTTGTTGCAGGAACCGGAACTTCTCTACAGTGAATCAAAAACTGAAAAAGAACAGTAAAATTAAAACTGTTCAAGAATATTCCCTAAATGTTATGAGGGATGAGTGCAATAATGTTTTGTGGGAAAAAGAGGTTACAATTAATGGGATTAAAGTTAATTTTGAAATTGATTCCGGAGCAGCTCATACGATCGTAAGTAAAAAAATTGCCGATAAATTATTTTCAGGTAAGCCTCCTTTGGTTAAATCTAATATTAAACTGCAAACGTATACTAAAGATTCTTTAACTGTATTAGGTGAATTAAATGTAAATGTTTTGATTGATGATAATGTCGGCGGCGCAGTTTATTAAATATGTAAAATAGTTTATTTAATTGTATAAAACCAATACTTCATAAATAGAGTTAAGTAAGCATGCATTCGCTTACCTGATTGTAAGTTCAAACCTTCCTTAAGTTTATCCATTGGGTTATATCGTAGCACATTGTGAGTTTCCATATTCAAAATGTAATCCAAATGATTATCGATGATGATCAGCACATTACTCATTTCTGAAACTTTATTACTTTGCTGAAATTAAAATGTTTATTAACATGTGTTTTAATTAAATTAAGCACTCTTCACCTTTATATTTATATTATATTTAAACATTTAACGGTATCTTGATTACAAGTTAACAGAGCATTTACATCGCTCTGACATTTTCACACGCTACATTTTAAAAGAAATTCACACAACAACTGACTAAAGTCTAAAGAGTTTTCAGTTCTTGATAGCCTTGGATGACGTCACTGGGAAAAAGCACATGATAGCACGTGATAATCATTCTTTCACGTGGGCGTTTATTCCATGTACTTAGCTGAGTTGAAAACAGTTTATGAATGGGTTTTTCCGACGAGATAATTATAAAGTTGTTTACTGCAATTTTAAAGTACTTTATTATTATCTGACGATTGAAGAGTAGTTGATTCCGAATAGAAGATTACCCTTTAATTGCAATTTCCGTCACTCCCCCTTAATCTTCTATGTAGGATAAGGAAGTAAGTTCAGATTGTTTCGGTGTTTAATGAATTCAGGTTTGGGGTTGGGCTTGGTGAGTGAATCTGCGGTCATAAATTCTGTGGGACAATACTTTAAATCTATTATTCCATCTTCCTTGAGTTGTCTTATCGCGTGGAATCTGATATCTATATGTTTACTTTTTCGAGTATGTTTTTCACTTTCAACCATTTTTATACATGGCTGATTGTCCTCGTATATTGTTATGGGTTTCTGTTGTGGTAATTTTAAATCTTCCAGGAGTTTTATCATCCATAGTATTTCCTGTGCTGCGTTACTTACAGAAATGTATTCAGCTTCTGCTGATGACAGAGCAACGCATGTTTGTCTTTTCGTTGTCCAATGTATGGGACATTTTCCTAACATAAATATATTTCCGCTGGTGGATCGTCTAGTTTCTGGATCACCTCCCCAATCTGCATCTGCGTAAACTTCGAGAATAGGCTTATTTTTCGAACTTAGCGTCAGGTTGAGGTGTTTTGTGTTGTTTAAGTATGTTACGATTCTTTTGACTGCTTTCCAGTCTTTTTCTCGAGGGGTTTCATTTCTACGGCTGAGTATGTTGACCGCTGCTGAAATATCTGGCCTGGTTAATGTTGAGATGTAGAGTAATGTTCCCGTTGCTTGTCTGAATTTAATATTGTTAGGTAATAGATTTTCATCATCGTTGAGTCGATTGTAACCTGCTTCCATAGGTGTGCTGTAAGGTTTTGCGTTTTGAAGATTGAGTTTATCTACCAATTCTTCAATTTTTGAATTTTGGTTTAAGTAGAAATTTTTATCGTCTCTTTTTATATTTATTCCGAGATAGTTATTGACTTCTCCCAAATCTTTCAATTCATATTCCCTTTTGAGATTGTTTATTAATTCAATTATATCTTCGTTTTTTCCGGCGATTAACAAATCATCCACATATACTATAATGTATGTCGAGTTTTCACAATTTTCGCGTATAAAAAGACATGAGTCAGATGTACTTTGTACAAAATTTAATGCTTTAAGACTCTCGGAGATTTTCGTGTGCCATGCTCTGGCGGCTTGTTTAAGCCCGTATATTGCTTTTTGTAATTTACATACTTTGTTTTGTTGATTTGGAGCTATATAGCCTTCCGGCTGTTTCATGTATACCTCTTCTTGTAGGTTTCCGTGTAAAAACGCTGTATTCACGTCGATATGATTAACTTTAAGGTTATGATTTAATGCTGCTATGAGAAATGCACGGATTGTGGTATGAGAGACAACTGGAGCAAAGGTCTCGTCATAATCTACTCCGAATTTCTGACTGTATCCCTGTGCCACGAGTCGTGCTTTATAGGTTTGCACTTGGTTTAGGTTGTCGCGTTTTAATTTAAAAGTCCATTTTGAACCTATCACTTTCTTTCCTGGTGGCGGATCGACTAATGTCCAAGTTTTATTTTTAGCTAGGCACTTGATTTCGTTTTCGGTGGCTTTGAGCCAATTTTCCCTATCGTGTGGATTTTTCATTTCCATAATTTCGTTCCAATTCTTTGGTTCATTTGATTGTGTGTCTTTAACTAAACAGACAAATCTATCTGGTGGTACTCCTCTGTTAGATCTATTTGACCTTCTTGGTTCTATTTGTGTTTGTTTGGACTCGCATGGTTGTTTTTCATTATCATTAATGTCAATTTCAATGTAATTTTTATTCTTCTCTTCTTGATTTCTATCATCAGTGGAGATTTCTTCGAGATTTGAATCTTCCTCAATGTTGTTTGAGTGTTTTATTTCATGTTCTATGAATTTTACAGTCCTGGCAATTATTATTTGTTTGTCTTTTGTGTGTATGCGATATCCTTTGGAACGTGTGTCGTAACCTAGAAAAATACCTTCTTGCGCTCTATTATCTAGTTTTCCTCGATGTATTTTATTAATGTAAACAAATGCTTTACATCCAAAGGTTCTTAAGTGTTTGAGATCAGGTTTGATACCTTTCCATAGTTCGTATGGAGTTTTGTCGTTCGCTCTTGTTGGTAATCTGTTTTGTAAATATGTCGCTGTGTGTATTGCCTCTCCCCAAAATTGTTTATTTAAATTTGCTTCTAAAAGCATGCTACGTGTCATATCGAGTAGGCTTTTATTCTTCCTTTCTGCCACGCCGTTCTGGCTCGGGTTGTGTGGAATTGTGAATTGGTGTAATATCCCGTTTTCCTTTAGATAATTGTCTATTTCGTTGCTATTATATTCTCCTCCATTATCGGATCTTATTTCTTTTGGTTTTCTACCGAATTGATTATTTACCATTGCAATGTATTCTTTTAATTTATCAATTACTTCGCTTTTCTTAGATAGTAAGTATATAGTTGTATATCTCGAGTAATCGTCGATGAATGTGAGAAAGTATTGTTTTTCTCCTAGTGTTGGTGTACTTATAGGTCCACAGACGTCGCTGTGTATTAAATCGAGAACTTTGTTTGCTCTATTTGTAGCCGATTTTGGATATGGCGCGTCGTTTAATTTAGATTTGATGCAGGTTTCGCATAATTTATTATTGTGTCTGCAGTTTTTAATTTTTATTCCGGTAGCTAGCTGTTTGTTAACAATTGTTTTGATTGCTTCATAATCACGGTGTCCTAGTCTTCGATGCCATACTTCTAAACATTCTTTATTATTATTACAGCTTAGTGTGACGTTTGCATAGTTTTCTGCATTTTCTGAGTGGTTTGTTTGTTCGATTATGTATAAATTATTTTTGTTCTTCGCTCTTATATAAATTTCACCGTCGAACGTTAAATCGCATTTGTCATTTTCAAAGATTAATTTGCATCCATTTTTAGTTGCTTTGCTTACGGATATTAAATTGGATTCTAGTTCTGGGACGTATAGGACTTCCTGTAGTCTTGTGAGTTTTATTTCTCCATTTGGGGATTTCGTTTTTATTAAAACGTCGCCTGAACCGAATGCTTCGAGTTTGTTGCCGTTTGCGATGGTGACTGATGATTTTCAAAATTGTTAAATTTATCAAATAACCTTTTATCATTTGCAATGTGTGAGGTACTGCCACTGTCGAGTATCCAGTTTTGTTTTCCTAATTTTTCTGTTATTAGTACGCGATCTTCTGATTGATTAGTTTTTGAGCTTATTTTCTGATCATTCGCGTTATCGTGACAGTCAGTATTCTCTTTATAATTCTCTGTGTTTTCATAGCATAGTGATGATGAAAAAGGTTTAGCTTTATTTTTATTATTAAAGTTATTCACATTTTGATATGTGTGTTTGTTTTTGTTGTGCTGTGTGTATCTGCTCTTGAGGTGATAGCACTCGCTATTATTATGATTTGTCATCTTACAGTGACTGCAATATTTTGAATTTCTTTTGTAGTCGTTATAAGTGTGTTTTCTTTGTGTTTTAAATGCCTTTTCAGAGCTGTTGTTTTGTTCAGACATTTCTTGTCTGCGATTATACTCATCTATGAGTTTACTTCTGATAAAATCTGGGGATAATTCGGCTTCGGGCCTTGCCTCTAATGCTGTGATAAGCGTGTTGTAGCTGGGCGGTAATGAGCATAGAAATAGTGCGGATATGTGTGAGTCATTTATATTCTCGCCTATGGCGGATAATTTATCTACTATTTGTAGAATATTTGTTATATGAGTAATCATATTGCCGTTTTCGGGCAGTTTAGTACTGTACAGTTTTCGTAATAAATACAGTTTGCTACTCAAATTTGCTCTTTCATGCGTACTTTTGAGACCTTCCCAGGTTTGCCTGGCTGTGGTAAAAATTTTTACATGCACAATTTGTGCATCATCTATGCTTAGATTAATTAAAGCTCTTGCTTTTCTATCTTTTTTGTTCCAATCCTCATTTAAAGGAGTTGGCGGTTGATCACTTATTACTTCGAATAAGTCTTCTTTAATGAGAAGCATTTCGAGCTTAAATTTCCAGTTGGAATAATTGCTCGAATTTAGTTTCTCGATGAATTGGCTTTCTTTAAATGTAGCCATTTTTATTTTCTATCTTTAATTATTTTTAAAGATATTCAATTTAATTTAATACGAATCGCTTTTCTTTGCGTTCGTTTTTATTTTCTATAAAGCGAGTTTTTCCAGCATATAGCTAATGTGCTTAAAATTTTTATTTAATACATACTATCAGTCTTTCATAATCTGTCGGCGGCGCAGTTTATTTAATATGTAAAATAGTTTATTTAATTGTATAAAACCAATACTTCATAAATAGAGTTAAGTAAGCATGCATTCGCTTACCTGATTGTAAGTTCAAACCTTCCTTAAGTTTATCCATTGGGTTATATCGTAGCACATTGTGAGTTTCCATATTCAAAATGTAATCCAAATGATTATCGATGATGATCAGCACATTACTCATTTCTGAAACTTTATTACTTTGCTGAAATTAAAATGTTTATTAACATGTGTTTTAATTAAATTAAGCACTCTTCACCTTTATATTTATATTATATTTAAACATTTAACGGTATCTTGATTACAAGTTAACAGAGCATTTACATCGCTCTGACATTTTCACACGCTACATTTTAAAAGAAATTCACACAACAACTGACTAAAGTCTAAAGAGTTTTCAGTTCTTGATAGCCTTGGATGACGTCACTGGGAAAAAGCACATGATAGCACGTGATAATCATTCTTTCACGTGGGCGTTTATTCCATGTACTTAGCTGAGTTGAAAACAGTTTATGAATGGGTTTTTCCGACGAGATAATTAAAGTTGTTTACTGCAATTTTAAAGTACTTTATTATTATCTGACGATTGAAGAGTAGTTGATTCCGAATAGAAGATTACCCTTTAATTGCAATTTCCGTCAGATAATTGTATACCTAATTTAAAAATGCTAGTGATTAAAGAGGAAGGTCCGAGTTTAATTGGCAAAACTTGGTTGAAAGCATCAAAATTATTTTGGCCGAATGTAAACATGATCAAAAGTATTTCGAAAGATGATTTAATAAAAAAATTTCCTAATGTTTTTGCTGACGGGATCGGTACGATCAAAGGTCCTCCCGTTTCAATAAATTTGAAAAATGATGCAAAACCGGTTTTCCTAAAATCTCGTCCTGTTCCTTTTTCTATGAGAACAGCAACTGATTTGGAATTGGAACGCTTAACAAATGAGGGTATTTTAAAACCTGTTGATTATTCTGAATGGGCTAGTCCTATAGTAATTGTTCCAAAACCAAATGGTACTGTTCGAATTTGTGGTGATTATAGAGCAACAGTAAATTCTAATACTGAAAATGATAATTATCCTCTTCCAAGAATGGAAGAATTGTTTGCTAAATTAGCAGGTGGAAAATTCTTTACTGTGTTTGATTTAAAAGATGCCTATTTACAACAACCTGTTGATGATGAAAGTAGTAAAATTTTAACTATAAATACTCATAAAGGTTTATTTAACGTTTTAAGACTAGCTTTTGGTGTAAAATGTGCACCAGGTATTTTTCAAAGAAAAATTGAAAATATATTAAAGAAATTTGACTATGTTGGTGTATTTTTAGATGATGTAATTATAAGTGCTAGATCTGAATCCGAACATTCTGAAAGAGTTGAATGTGTTATGAAATGCTTTTCTGAGCATGGTATAAGATTAAATAAGGAAAAATTAAAATTTATGGTTTCGGAAGTTAGCTATTTAGGACATAAAATTTCACAGGAAGGCATTAAGCCTATTCCAGAAAAAGTTGATGCTATTTTGAATGCTCCTTTTCCTACTAATGTTTCTCAATTACGTTCATTTTTGGGATTAATTTCTTATTATAGAAACTTCCTACCTAATATTTCAGATGTGTTAGAACCTTTGCATAGATTATTAGATAATAATGTAAAGTGGACATGGTCAGAGAAGCATGAAAAAGCATTTCAGAAAGTTAAACAACTTTTATGTAAATCGCCTGTTTTAGAATTGTATGATATAAACAAAGATGTTGTTTTAAACTGTGATGCATCTGAATATGGAATTGGTTGTGTGTTAAGCCACATTGTTGAGGGTAAAGAGAAACCAATAGCTTTTGCATCTAGAACAATGAATAAGACTGAAAGAAATTATGCTATGATTGATAAAGAAGCTTTATCTGTAATTTTTGGTGTAACGAAATTTCATCAATATTTAGCAGGTAAACAGTTTAAAATTATAACTGATCACAAACCTTTAATTCGATTGTTTGATCCTGTAAAAAAAGTACCTGATACATTATCACCCAGAATGCTGAGATGGTCGTTAATGTTAGCAGGGTATGACTATACAATTGAGTATCGCGAAGGTAAAAATAATAAAAATGCGGATGCATTAAGTAGATTACCCCTTCCAGAAACTGTAAATGTAGTAAATAATCCATCGGAAATAATGTTCGTTTCTAATAGTAATGAGTGGCCTGTTACTTCTAAAACGATTTCAAAGTGGACAACTGAAAATCCAGTAACAAAACAAATTTTAGAGTGGGCGTTAGATGGATGGCCAAAAACGGTTAAATCGGAGGAATATAAACCATATTTTCGTAGACGTGAGGAAATTTCGTGTTTAGAAAATTGTTTATTATGGGGACATAGAGTAATTATACCAGATGAAGGTCGCGAAAAAATGTTACAATTATTACATTCCGTTCATCAGGGTATATCTAGCATGAAAGCTAAAGCTCGAGGTGTGATCTGGTGGCCTAATATGGACAAAGAAATTGAACAAATGGTTAATTCTTGCAGTAGATGCCAAATGTTTGCTCGGGATAATCCTAAAATGAAACCTTTAAAATGGGAATCGGAATTTGCTTGGGAAAGAATTCACATAGATTTTGCCGGTCCTTTTGAGGGTAAAATATTTTTAATAGTGGTCGATTCTTATACTAAATGGTTAGAGGTACAGGTGGTACCCAGTGCTGATAGTAAATCAACTATTAGAGTACTACGTAGAATTTTTGCTACATTTGGTTTGCCCGTCGAATTAGTCAGTGATAATGGACGTGCGTTTACAAGTGATGAATTTCAAGATTTTCTTAAATCTAATGGAATTATACATACACCTATTCCGCCATATCATCCATCATCGAATGGACAGGCAGAAAGGTATGTTCAAACTGTTAAAAATTGTCTTAAAAAGCTAGATAAGGGTGACATAAATTTGTCAATAGCTCGATTGTTATTGGAAAATCATTCTACCCCACATTCTGTCACTGGTAAGACTCCCGCAGAATTAATGTTTGGAAGGTCGGTTCGAACAGCTCTACACTTGGTATTACCATCCAAACCTAAAATACAGCAACCCTTACATAAATACAATCTTCATGAATCAGTTTTTGTTAGACTTTGGAAAAGGGGAGAAATGGATTAAGGGAAAAATTATAAAATTATTGGGGAGCAGATGGGTTTTAGTAAATAGAGATGACGGAATAATGTGTAAACGTCATGTTAATCAGTTGAGACACAACAGAGAAATAAGTGATGAAACGTCAGAGGAAAGTAAAACGGGTCAGTTTGATAAACAAAACACTGATTTCGATAGTTATGATAGAGTTAAGAGAAATAAGTTTTCTGGATATTATGTAAATAATAAAGAGCAAATTAATGCCGAGAATGCTGAAAAATCTAACCAATCTCAGTCTTCACATGATATTGTAACAGGTACAGTTGTGAATAATAATTGTGATGATACTATAGATAAAAATGTAAAGGACAATTCCGTGATAAACAATGATGTGGACTTGCAGAAGAGTACACCTATAAAGACTGATAAAAAGGACAATCAACCTGTTCGAAGAAGCAACAGACAGATTAAACCAGTGGTTCGTTTGAACTACGAGGGGAGGGGTGTCATATCTCGATGATTAGTATCCATTTATAAACAGAGATGGCGCTGCTAGTCTGGAGTTGAATATCTCTTGCAGGAGAGTTACGGAGACGAGATGTAAGGCAGTGAAGCCAGTATGTACGAAGTAGCGGTGCGTTTGGCCGCAGTTGTAAATAATGTATAATAAATATATATAATCAAATAGATATCTCCTTGCTGTTAACAAAATATGAATACACAAAGATGAATCCTTATTAGTTTCCATGATAGTAATATATAATTAACAATAGATTTTGTTTTAATACATCTTAGAAACACTCCGCAATCAAAAGAATTCATAATTTATCCATAAAAAGATCTTAATAAAATTGTCTAATGAACGCAACTCATAATTTCCACTTAGTTGAGTAAAGTTTTCATAACATTCTATGAGTTTATGCCATGCCTTTTCCTTCCAAAACATTTTTTTTTCATCTATTATGAATCCATTCCATCGGCGATCTGAAATGAGAAGTGAGATTCTCATGGATGTATATTTCCAAATATACTTGATTCTCCTGTCACATTTTAATTTTATTTTATTCTCTCTTTGTATCTAGTCTCATCGTATTCTCGGTTGCCATTATGAGTCTTACGTGAGCCCCTTCATTATCTGGGTTGTGAAATATCATATTTTAGTCCTTAACTGCGATAAAATTTCAGAAACATGCAGTAAAATTTTATTTTCAATATTTTTGAATGCGATGTGAAGTACTGTCGGGAAGAGGGAAAAAAAAACAGAAATAGCCATTATTTGATTGGAAATTGTTTTGTGTAAAAAAAAAAAAAAAATAAATAAAGCTTTGGTCTTCATAACTGAAATTGTACAAAACTCTTGAAATTTTTAATATAAACACTTAAGAACAAAAGAACTTTTGTTTATGTAACTTCTAAATAAAGCTTTTTAGCTTTTCCTGTGGTTTTAGTGAATTTTTCTGAGAATGTACTTTTTGCAGATTTGTCGTATTTAAATTGACAAGTGTAAATTTCTACGAAAGTTAACGTTACGACACTTTGCACAACGTTTTACAGTTATATATTATTTAAAAATTGTTTTCCGGATTTGTACTATAGAAAATAGGATTGTCGTAGTGAACAGTACCCATAAAACATTTTTTTTCTATAAAAAATTATTAAATTTAAAAATAAATGGTTCTGTAAATCTCGGAGGAAAATTGATATTTCTTCTTTTCTGTACCCCAAATTGAAACTAGTCAGATGTGCCAATCGAAAATTTTATCTCATACAGGTTTTGCATACACCAAAAACGAATCTCTCTGAGCACCAATGTATATCAAGTTCTAGCTGAATCTAAAGTTTTATTAAATTCCGTGCATTAGTTCTTGAGATATGACTATCGCTAAAATCGTGTAAATCCTGAAAAATGCAATCAACAACTTATGTTGACGTCTAACAGAATCTGAAGTTTGATGATATTCTGTGCATTAGCTCTTGAGATACATCTATCGTGAGAATCATGAAATAAGTAGCATAGTAGCGCCACCTGTTGGGCTATGTACACCAAAACGTAATCAGTGTCTGTTTATGTCAAAGTCTAACAGAATCTGAAGTTTGATGAAATTCTGTGATATAGCTATTGCAGAAATCGCGAAAAATGCAGCATAGCAGTGCCAACTGTTGCGCGATTTGCACCAAACACTAAGCAGCACCAATCTATATCAGGTACTAACTGAATCTAAAGTTTTATTAAATTCCGCGCATTAGCTCTTGAGATAGAGCGCCTACAAAATTTTTGTCACATACAGACACAGACTCACAGACAGACCATTTTCTAAAAACAGTCAAATCGTGTTCAGGACCTTCTAAGACGTATAAATCCGTCGAAAACCGGAAGTCGAAAATTTTCATGAATCCAATACTTCCTTCTTGTAAAGATGGAAGAAATTAAAATGTACACGAGAAGGGCTATTATTTCGAAAGATGTATCAAATTTTAAACATGACTAAAATCTGGAAAATTAACTTTAAAAAAAACATAATAAAAAATTGAATATATATATATATAGGGAAAATAAAAGAACGAAAATATTTATAAATAAAAATAATATATTTACACTTTGCTCTTTAGTATTTTGTAGGGGAAAAAATACAAATAAGGACATAAGAACTGTTTATCTGAATCTAAACAAGGCGATCTCTTCTAGCTTTATTCCTGAAGTCTGAATAAGCCATTCTTTTTAAATACATGAATAAATTATTAGCTTTTATTTGTGTATTTTGACCCATTTTTTTTTTCTGATTTCTATTTGACTTAGTATTTCATAATATCTGAACAACAATCTTTCTTATTTTTATTTTTAAAACCTGTGACACAATAGAACACCTCTCAACATGGACTTTTTACTTCAAACGTATCTGAAAGCAATCCAGTTTTTTCGAAAGACTTGATGACAGCTAGTATAATTCTTCTCAATATAATAGGAAACTGGTTTATTTATTTATTTATTTATTTTTCGTTTATATTTATTCGTTTATTTGATTACTTCATTTTTCTCCGCCTCCATTAAATCGATACGTTTCTCATTCAACGTGATATTGGATATCGTTTAAAATCACGTGCGAATTTTCGTTATTGATCCATCGTGTTTCGAAAAACTTCGTTAGGTGGTGATAATAGGTTTATTACAGCAGCGAAATAAGATATTCTTTTAACGGCTGTCATCTTTTAGATAAGGAAAATTTATTTTGTTTGGACAGTGAACGATTCGATGCTAAAAGTGAAATGATCAATTTAGAAGTATGCTATAATAGTCTGTGAAAATTGTTCGAAATGTAGTACGCAAAAGTACATTTCAATGTACAATCTGCCAAAAAAAAAAAAAAAAAAAAAAAAAACACGCCATACATTTTAATTTTAAAACTGCCCCCCCCCCCCCAAAAAAAAAAAAAAAAAAAAAAAAAAAAAAACATGCAAAACATTTTAATTTTGAAACTACCCCTCCCCTCCCCCTCAAAAAAGAAATTAATAGTCGTTTGACTGTGTCATTCGAATTACGTTTTTCCTTTCTTTTCGTTTTTTTTTTTTTTTTTTTTAAACTTCGGGGGGGGGGGGGGGGGTGTCATACTGAAATTGCACCAAACTCAGAGATTTTCAGTACGAACACATAATTTTGACTGCCATTTTTTTCGACCTATGATCGCGGCTCAAAAAATTCATTTTAGACCCAGAAATTGTATTTGATAAAATGCTACTTTCTTGAACTCCGAATACACTTGACTTCAATTACTAAATAAAATTTCTAGGTCTAAACTGAATTTAATGAGCCGTGAATTATACGCCGAAAAATATGGTACTTGGCAGAATGAGCTGTAATTTTGGATTCGCATATTTAAAGCTTCTAAAAATCGATTTCGGTTAAAAAAATTTATAGGTTACAATTCAAATTTTTGTTCAAAAATTATTTTTTTTTAAATATTTTTTTCGAAATAAATTTTTGATAAAATTAGGAATCGTAATCTATGACTTATTATTATTGTTATTATTTTAACAGAAATCGATAGCTTTGAATATGCTAATACAAAATTACAGCTCCTCCTGCCAAGTATTGTTTGAGTTATGCTTTAAAATCTACCCGCATTGCAGTCTGTTTTGCAATGATTACAAGTGAATTTACCATTAGGAGTTCCAAACTTCAAACCAGCAGAATTCATAAACTACTTGATTGAAGGAATTCCTATTTGGTATTCTCAGGTAAAATTTCTCGAAAAATCAAAAAAAGATGTTAAAATTAGGTGTTTGTTTTCATAAGTAAATTGTACCAAAGTTTTTTTTTTTTTTTTTTTTTTTTTTTTTTTTTTTTACATAAATTGAAAAGACATAATTCCCAGTCTAATGACTATTTAATTTTTTTTCTTTTCTGTGACAATTTGAAGATTAAAATATATGTGATGCTCTCTCTCTCTCTCTCTTTTTTCTTTTGACCGACTGTACAATAACTTTTAAAACAAAATATAATTTTATATCTGAGAAAATTTTACAAGCTCTACATTGGCGTAAATTTATGCAAAACTGTTTTGAAAGATTTTGTTTTATAATAAATGATTGTTTTAAAAGAATGCTTTTCTAAACTTTTCAAATAAAATTAAATTTTAGCAAAGTTCTTAAAATGAAGAAAAAAATAGAACTTTTGAAAAGAATATACTATTTTAACTCGTATTATTAGGTAAAACAAAAGGCCCAGACATCTTTAAGATATTCTAGACAAGTCTACCCTTCAGACGTTTCCACCTATCATCTTAATTTTTTTAACATAATGAATTTATTTTATTACTAGTTAAAATATATCTTTGGCTTGTTTTGTAAATAGATATTTTTATAAATAAATTGAATATTACATTTTAATTTATCAATTAATTTATTTTACTACTTATAAAACAATTTTCGATTTCGAATCATAAAAAATATATATATATATATATATATGTAGCCAAATGAAAATAATGTTAGCTATAGATTTGTTGTGAAACGATTGATTCTAAAATCGCTCTTAAAACTTCCTAACGTAAGTAACCCTTTTTTTTCCACCTCTTCATTATATGTTCCAAATTTTTCTAATTGTTTTTAGAGTAGTTATTGACCTAAATGGAATTATCGGCTATAGAAAATAATAAAACAAGTTTATTTATTATAGATAGTTTGCAAAGTCGAGAAAAAAAATGCTATCCCGATTTATTTCTTAAAGCTTTATGAAACACAAAATCCGAACAACAAAATGTTTTATTTGGCGAGAAAACGAAAGATTGAAATCGCCAAATTGCGAGAGTTGGAAAAGAAAATTGTCACTGATGCTAGTGAACGATTGAAAGCTTTTTTTGTGTAACTTATTATTTGTATTTTGATTATATATATATTTTTTTCAGAATTTATTCCCATTTTTAATTTTTTTTTTCTTTATTTGTTTGTATTCAACCCAATAACATGTTATCCCGAATCCCGAGTTCACTAGCATCAGTGAGAGTTTTCTTTTCAAACTCGCAATTTGGCGATATCAGTTTTTCGTTTTCTCGCCAAATAAAACATTTTGTTGGGATTTGGTGGAATGGCGATCGGCAACGAGAACCCTGCCTATCCTCTCATGGTATTAGAATCTCTCTTATATAGCTAAATGACTCAACTGCGATACATGCATTGCAACATAAATTGCTTTACAAACTGTGCAGTAAGAAATGTCTGATCCGAAATATTCAGATTTCAAAAGCTAATCGAGCCATTTTACAGAGAATGTGAAACATAACATATTGAAATGTTGCTGTGCCCATAAATAAAATCTACATTTTGTTCAATTGCAATTACTAAAATGTGAAATAGTATTCTGTACTTTAACAACATATCCAAATTTCGTGGATGCTAGAATGTTTTTTGCGAAATTTATAGCACAGGAGAACAGACAAATACGTTGTTTTTATACTAATTAAATTTCACACAGTACAGCCAACGAAAACAAACCCTTTCTTAAACAAAAGTCAAATTGGTTTTTTTTTTTTTTTTTTTTTTTTTTTTTTTTTTTTTTTTTTTGTGAAATTTATAGCACAGGAGATCAGACAAATACGTTGTTTTTATTCTAATTAAATTTCATACAGTACAGCCACGAAAATAAACCCTTTCTTAACAAAAGTCATTTTTTTTTTTTTTTTTTTTTTTTTTGTGGCAGTTAAAAACCATGTGTTTTTAATTATATACTATGAAAAATTATTTGAATCTGTTATTATTTTTAAAGTATGGTTACTAATGAAATATAATTAAAATTTCCATTTATCCATTTTTAAAAAACTATATTGTTAGAATTATCGGGTTATCTTTTATGATGAAAATCCAACAAAAGAAATATTTTCTGGCTGGGATGAGATTTTAATGAGTTTTGTCCACCATGTTTTCTTTTCGCGCTTATAAACATAGGAAAAGAAACTCTTCTTTTGCATAATTTCCAACGTGAGATCTAATGTAATTATTTTCTGTTGTCTTTGGAATGTACGGTTGATAACCAAGGCCCGGATGTTGACGACATTTGCATTTTCTTGCATTTTTGTATTTTTCTTTTAGATCATTTTTAGGGGGAGGAGTAGGGGTATCAGGAAATTTTTATTTGGCGTAATTTCTTATATTTCCAAAGTTTTTTTTAATTTTTAAGTCGTTATTTAAATATTTTGCTGTTAAAAATATACTTAAATTGATTTTAAATACATTAAAATTGTTCAGTAAAAACTATAACAATAAAGCAGAAAAAGTTTTGCTCAAGATTTCGGGAAAATTCACCACGGTGCATTGTAGGAATGTTTCACTGTATTAACATTACACTTTCGATTTGAAAAACACAAAACTGTGTTTTCTACGACCAAAATAAGCTTTCAGAAACAATTAATTCTCTTTTGTAACTTCGTTTAAAACAGCCTTTAGAGGACACTGTCCATTCAGCATCATTCACTGCAAGTTTTCGTATCAAAGCATTAAGTAATTCCATATCTCATGTTCTCTCATGTTTCTTATAAGTAAAGTACAGCTAAAACTGTTCTCAAATCAAATTGGCTACTTTCAGTATTTTTAAATAATTTTTTTTTCTTGTATTGCATAGCTGAGATCGATCTCTATTTCCGCCGGGTTCCGAAAGTAAAAGTATCTTCGAAAAAAAAAATCCGCAAAGAAAATCGAAAAAGTAATTAACGGCAGAAATAGAGATCGATCTAGCTATCCAATGCAAAAAATCGTTTAAAAATGTTGAAATGAAAACGAGATATTACAAAATAACTGTCACATAGAATTAACATTAGCGAGCCGGTATTTTCGCGTAAAATAAAAGAACTTTGGTTCCTTTATTTTAGACGTTCGGAAAAGCACGGACTGAGCATGCGCTGGCGCGCCTCCGCTGATTTGAGAAAAAAAAAAGAGAAAGCTTTTTGATGAGTTTTTAATTAATATCTCAGCTAATTATCAAAAAATTAAAAATCTTAGTCTCGGAACCTGTCTTGGACTATCCTCATACAAAGTTTCATGCCTCTGTGCGCGGTAGATTTTTCTAGCCATCGCCACCAGACAGACACATACACAGAGCTAAACTTTCTTTTATTAGTACAGATTTACTAATGAAATTACCTTAAACATCACAATAAAAGAAAAAGATGTCGAATGTTTTATAATCTTCTTATTCTCGGAGAGCTTTTTCCTTCTTCTCTAATACAATCATTTGTTAGTATTTATTTATTATAGCCTGAAGAGGTCCTCGAGAACATTTTATTGGTGCTTTTAAGGAAAAGTAACGATAATAACAGGAATAATACATTAAAATATAATAATTATATATGTATAATTAGAATAAAATATTTTTTGAGAGCACCTTAAAGGCAGGCGTTGATTTCATCCACACTCCAGAAAATTTCTTCATTCATCTCTGTATTCCTTGGATTACTTTTTATTGAATATTTACTAATGGAATTACTCTTACCTTAAATATCTGATATTTAAAAAAAAAAAAAAAAAAAAAAAAAAAAAAAAAAAAAAATGTTGATTGTTTCATAATCTTATTCTTCTCGGAGAGCTTTTTCCTTCTTCTCTACAACAATCATCTGTTAGTATTTATTCATTATAACCTGAAGAGGTCCTCGAGAACTTTTTATTGGAGTGTTTAGGGAAAAGTAACGATAATAACAGGAATAATACCTTAAAATATAATAATTGTATATATATTATTAGAATAAAATATTTTTTGAGAGCACCCTAAAGGCAGGCGTTGATTCCATCCACACTCCAGAAATTTTCTTCATTCATCTCTGTATTCCTTGGATTACTTTTTATTAAATATTTACTAATGGAATTACTCTCACCTTAAACATCTGATAATAAATAAATAAAATAAAAAGATTTCGAATGTTTCATAATCTTATTCTTCTCGGAGAGCTTTTTCCTTCTTCTCTACAACAATCATTTCTTAGTGTTTGTTTATTCATTATATCCTGAAGAAGTCCTCGAGAACTTTTTATTGGTACTTTAAGGGAAAAGTAACGATAATAACAGGAATAATACCTTAAAATATAATTATATATGTATAATTAGAATAAAATATTTTTTGAGAGCACCCTAAAGGCAGGCGTTGATTCCATCCACACTCCGGAAATTTTCTTCATTCATCTCTGTATTCCTTGGATTACTTTTTATTGAATATTTACTAATGGAATTACTCTCACCTTAAACATCTGATAATAAATAAAATAAAAAGATGTCGAATGTTTCATAATCTTATTCTTCTCGGAGAGCTTTTTCCTTCTTCTCTACAACAATCATTTCTTAGTGTTTATTCATTATATCCTGGAAGAGGTCCTCGAGAACATTTTATTGGTACTTTTATGGAAGAGTAAAGATAATAACAGGAATAATATCTTTTTTCCCCTTCTTATAGAGACATATTCAGATTATTTATATCCCCCCTCCCCCTTTTCCGCTGGTCATCCTTCGCTGGATAAATCTTTCCCCATTGTACATTAAATAAATTGTATCTTTTCTACTCTATTTTGATCTACAGTTTCTGCTGTTGTTGTATATTATTTTCTTCACAGTTCTCAGATATTTATAAAATTGTTTTTTAAGATGTGAGAAAACAGTTGAATACTTTTTATATAAGAAAGTACTCAGTTTGCTTCGATTTTTTTTAACCTAATCGCTTTTTATAGATTACTTTAGATAATTATATTTATGGTTTGTTACGATATTTATTTTGAAAGTATTGTGTAATTTTTCTCTTGCCAATAGCTGATAAGATTCTAGTAGTTTTTCTATTTCATTTATCTTTAAATATATTTGTGCATATTAACGTTTGTAATTTCCTTACAGCAAAATTTATTCCTTATTGATTCTATTTTTATAGAAAAACTAAACCTTAGAACATTTATTGTCAAAATATGGTTTCAAATTTGGGTATTGCTGTTGAAAAATGTAAAGTTCTTTGTATTTCCTAATTCAGACGGCCGTCTATCCTCATAATAAAATCCTCATTTTTTTTTTTTTTTTAATTATTCAACAATAGATAGAAATGGGATAATTCCTTGTCGAATATTGTTATAGTATATTTCCATTTACATAATTTATGTCTATGTCTCAAAAACTGATTCAAAGAATAACTGGCTATACATGCGAAAAGAGCAATTGAAATTATTTTTTTTTTTTTTTTTTTTTTTAGATTCGATTCTTTTACTATTATTAATGGTTGATTTTTCTGATGCCAGTTTAGGCAACTGCGAGCGTCATAGTGCTCTCTGGAGGTTCTCTTGGCGTTCCTTTGAATGTTTCCTGCTATTAACTTTAAGAAAATATAATAGCAAATCAGTTCAAAAGATACTTTGCTTTAAAATCCTCATTGCTCGCATGCTTCTTTATTAAACGAGATATTGAGGAATTTGGCTCCTTTCCTTGCAGACATTTTTGAGATACTATCTTTCATCAGAAAAGTAATGCTAAATTTAATGCTGATTTGCAGATCCCTGCCCCCTTCCCCCCTAACCCGAAATTTGTTGTTTTCTATGGCTTTTACATCATTGACACCTTATATTGAGCTTATCACCGAGAGAGGTATGTGTATAATGTAGGTGTGCTTGCATCACTTCCCCAAATATAGTAACATTATCTTCCATTTTCTATTTATCTATATTATAATATAAAGCAAAAACATGTTCGTGAGTAACGCTGACTGACGTCATAATGTCGGTGGCAACACCTGACCAAAACATTATCATTAACTGCAATGTTTTAAGTTCTAGACATCGCACAATTTCAATTTTTACACCGTCGAATACGGATAAAAATGTTCTTGCAAATGCAATAATTTTAAAGCTAAAAAAAAAAAATCTATCTCTATAGGGGAGCCTGAATACAGAAGGTTAATCTGTTTGTACTTAAAACAATATAAATAGTCCAGCATTTGTTTCCAGCTAATATTCAATAACGAAATTAAAACTTCGTCAATAAATAAATAAAATAATAAAAATAAAACAAGTAATCAAACTATGCGTTAAACCACTGGAATTATCAGAATCAAAATGTCCGCTGGAAGTAGCGAAATATTTAGCGATTTCTTCGACTACACTATATAGCCAAAGGTGATTAGTCACTTGCGATTTTAGACGTTTTGTTAACTATCTAGAAAAATACATGAGGATTTAACCTGAAACTGCAGGTGTGTAAACAGTATAGTATAGCTTATATATTTCCGTGAATTTTTTCCGAAACCCCATAGGGGACTGTCAACAAATTGAAAAAGAACGAATATCTTTTGGATTACCCTGTAAAACCTAATGTAGCAAAAGTGTTCAAACGCGAGATTATTAATAAGTGGTTTATTGTAATATACTGTGTTAATTTTTATGAAGATAGCATGTATACTCGAAGAGAAATTAAGGTTTTTATTAAAACCGACCCAAATTTCACCAAGTTTTTTGCTTATAATTTGCAGAGTTCTTAATATAAAAAAAAGTTATTTTTAGAAAATATGTCAAACAACATTGTACATAATACTCTGCAATCGGAATTAAAAAATAATAAAAATTGGATGAAAAATGAGCAGGTTTATTAAAAAATGTTTCACTGCGCATGCGCGAATGCAATCAAAATATAATATGCATAATGTATTAGCTAAGTATATAGAGCAACTTTTGTGAAAGTCTCAAAATCATAGCTTGAAAATTCTGAAAATTATCGTCGATAGAATAAGCTCGAAATCCGTTGTTTCCGAAAAGAAGCAAAAATATGAGGGGTTGTATCAAATATCTGTTGATTAGTGCCAAGATAGCGTACACACTATTGCACGTATTACTATATTTGGATACAACCCCTCATCTTTTTGCTTCCTTTTGGGAACAACGGATTTCGAGCTTCTTCTATCGACGATAATTTTCAGAATTTCCAAGCTATGATTTTGAGACTTTCACAAAAGTTGCTCTATATACTTAGCTAATACATCATACATATTATATTTTGATTGCATTCGCTCATGCGCCGTGAAACATTTTTTAGTAAACCTGCTCATTTTTTTATCTAATTTTTATTATTTTTTAATTCTGATTGCAGAGTATTATATACAATGTTGTTTGACATATTTTCTCAAAATAACTTTTTTTTTTTATGAAGAACTCTGCAAATTATAAGCAAAAAACTTGGCAAAATTTGAGTCGGTTTTTATCAAAACCTTAATTTCTCTTCGAATATTTACGCTACCCTCATAAAAATTAACACAATATATTACAATAAACCACTTATTAATAATCTCGAGTTTGAACAATTTTGCTACATTAGTTTTTACAGGGTAATCCAAAAGATATTCGTTCTTTTTCAATTTGTTGACAGTCCCCTATGGGGTTTCGGGAAAAGATATTCACGGAAATATATAAGCTATACTATACTGTTTACACACCTGCAGTTTCAGGTTAATTCCTCATGTATTTTTCTAGATAGTTAACAAAACGTCTAAAATCGCAAGTGACCAGGCATGCGGCTAAGAAGAAAGTGTCGCTTTTAATAAATTTCAAAACTTTGTTTGATATTTTTCACATAAAAATGTTTTGTGTGTGTGTTGATAGTGGACAATCTAACAAAATATATTAAATGCCAATATATATATATAATAACGTTGTTTTCAATATAAAAAGGGTGCTGTTGGCCTTTGCTTACTGAAAGGTTAGACAGTCCTGAATTGGCGGGCTCAGTTGTTCTGACTTAGGAAGAAAATTTTTATCATTGCTGCCGTAGTGATTCACCAACTATCTTACTTTTCTGATTTTGTTAAGAACATATGATCAGAAAGTGGACTCTTTGATTACATTGTTTGTTCTCTTAGCATCCTCTATGACGATATTTTAGAACAGTTTTGACATCGCCGTCACCGAATGTACTCAACCAAACATTATCCAAGGTGGCATTTTTCTCCCAGAATATTATTTTCTGACCGATGAAGACTGGCAGATACCAAAAAGGCTTGAGTTGCTATCAAATGTCACATAAAAATTTTAGAAAAGTACTCTTTTTAATTATATTATTACAATAATTTTTTAAATTTTTGTTTTAATTTTTTAAATTTTAAAATACAATTGGGGAAAAAAAGTAATCTAAGCATTTTATAATATTAATAACAATTACAAAAACGCAATAAAGATTTATTCATCACAAAATTTCCACATCTTTATGTTTAATCAACACTAAATAATTTATTTTTTAAGTAAGTATTAATCTTCTCTGCAGTGTACGTTTTTATTCATAATATATCTGAATTGTTTACGAACAAAATAAACATTGTAACTTATTACTTCTTGACAATTTATAGTGTAAATTAAAATTACCCAAAAGCGTCACAAAAATACTATAAATATTATTAAAATTACAATAATTTTAGAAATTTGGTTTTTTAACTTTAAAATACATGTGAAAGAAATATGTTACTTACCACCGAAATATTAGGAACAATTACAAAAAGGCAGTAAAACAGTTATTCTTCGTGAAATCTCTGCAACTTTGTTTATTTTAATCAACACTAAACAATTGAATTTTATTTTTTAAGTATGAAATTTCATTAATCTTTTATCCCGTGTGTGTTTTACTTATCCATAACATAATTCAACTGTTTACCAACAAAATGAACCTTGTAACGTATTACTTCTTGACAATTTATGCTATAAATTAAAATCCTCCATCAGCTTCGCAAAAAAGATTCAAAATAAAATAAATAACTTTTTAAAAAATGAAAAGGTTTTTTTACAAAAGCGGCAGCTTCCAGCGGTTGTTTTATCCGCATAATAAAACTTCGCATATTTTCATAACTTAAATCGTTATTCAGACGTTGCTATTTATGGAACACTATTGTTGATACATTTTATTTATTTAGGTTTTTTTTTTTTTACCCGCTGAGCGATTTTCTTCCTTTTATGCGATATGTGTGAGGAGCAACTGATGTTTTTGAAACGTTGATTAATTGTTTTTTAGTTTATATTGTGTTTTCTGTGGCATAAAGATTTATATGTTTACATATTTCCCTGCCAGGTTATCTTATGTGTAAAAAAAAAAAAAAAAATTCTTTAAAGAAATTTCGAATATTTTTTTTATTGTATAGGTGTGTGAGGCTTTTTTTTTTTTTTTAATTAAAAGTTATTTAAAAATTCAGTATTTAAACGACGCGACGATGCGATTTATTGTGTCATTTGCTTTGAATGCAATACTTGTTTGCAATACTTTTCAATTTTATTCACGCGTAATATACAAAAGTTATTGCTTAGTTATTAGTATTTCTAAAAATTAATGCAAAGAATAATTAATTTTATAATACATTGTTTCATTTCTTTTCAGTTTGTGTCTTTAAAAAGTCTTTTTAGTATTAAAAAAATACTTTAAGAAATTGTACTTTAAGAAAAAATTTGATTATTATTAAACGAATGTTAAAAACTAGTCTATTTTTGTGTGCCTGTGAAAATACATTTTTCAACTAAAAACGAAATAAATAAATAAAAAGTGTTTCAGAAAAATTCATTTCAATTTATGGAACTAATTACTTTTAATTTAATTTAATTTAAAGTGACAGAGTTTCATATTGCTTTCAATTGCCGGGAAAACATCGTATCATTTATGGTAAAAACATCGAATAAACATTGTTGTGTTATGAATTAGGATTACGGAAGTATTAGGATTACGGATCAGTATCCTTTCATTTTTTAATAATAAAAAAAGAGTTTTCATATGTACTGTATGCAATGAACCTCAATCGTGGAAAAAGTACATAACTTATAATTTAATTTCTACTATACGGATAATTAAAAAGAAAAAAAAAAGTTGCACTGTTAGTTAGGCAATTTTACGAGGAAGGCTTTATCATGTTGGAACATTTTATATGTATGGAATTTTATTTATTTTTTAAAGAAACTTTTATATCTCCATGAATTTACTTGCTGTTCCTACTTGAATGAACACGAATATTGCACAGGGTCCACATCTGCTATAGCACAGATAATTTCGAGTATTTTATTATTCAGGGTGAAATATATATATATATTTTTAATTCAATTTGTTGTTGGTACCTTAACTGTCCTCATAACTAAACCTTCACAAAAATACGAGGTCAAACATGTTTACCTTCCCGGATGTCCAGAAGAATATTTTAAAAACACAAATTGCACAAATTGTTGCTAAAATCAGTGTAAAAATTGTTTTAAACTCATAAAAGAGCTAAAATCCTACATGTTTCGGCTTTAAACTTAAAGCCATCATCGGGGAAGAGGAACAACACAAACGACTACTGATCTTTTAATTTTCGACACGAGAAAATTGAAATCAACAGTATGGAAAAATTTAAATAAAATAAGCGGGCGCTCTCTGTTGCCAAAGAGCGAAAAACAAAACAATGAATTAACAAGGGGTTAAAAATGTATCCCATAAACTAGGTATGTTGAAAGAAAAGTTATCATTACAAATATAATCTTTTCTAATTTTAATTTCCAATGATTCCCTAATGGCCGCTTTAAATGGGTTATTGAACCTATGGATAATTCTTGCTTTATCGAAATTAATTACAGTATCATTATTTTTAGCGTAAAACCGGGAGAGTGCAGTGGATAACTTTCCAAATTTTATGTCGTTTTTATGCTCTTTTAATCTTTCCAAAAACTTTCTTTTAGTCATACCAATGTAAAAAATTATGCTATTATTATTTAAGCTAATGGGGATTTCATAAACACCTGCGAATTGATCAGGGGGGATAGGATCTAATTTACATGAAACTAAGTCAACCAATTTTCTGGGAGGGACAGCAATAACATGGATATTGTATTTACGGAGGGCCCTTTTAATCCTTTCAAATATAATAGGTATATATTGGAATTTACGATAGTTTGGTTTATTATTGCTAGGGACAGGATGCTGAATTAAATGGCCATTGAATTTTTCTATAATTTTCTGTACGTGATGAGCGGGGAAACCATGGTCAATGGCAATATCTCTGATAAAATTAAGTTATCTTGGATGAATTCACTTGAACAAACCAGAAAAGCACGCTTGATGAATGAATTGAAGGCAGCAATCTTATAAGTGAAAGTTGTAGAGGAATTAAATGGGATTATTGTGTTACTTCTCATCGGTTTACGATAGACTTTACGTTTTAGGTTGTTGTCATCTTTAATTAATTGAATATCCAGGAACGGCAGTGATGAATTTTCTTCTATTTCCAACGTAAACTTAATATTTTCATCTATTTCGTTTATTTTTGAGAGGAAAGATAGGAGTTCTTGCTTTCCATGATTCCATGTGATCTTCTATTTCCAACGTAAACTTAATATTTTCATCTATTTCGTTTATTTTTGAGAGGAAAGATAGGAGTTCTTGCTTTCCATGATTCCATGTGAACACACATGTGATTCACATGGAATCATGGAAAGCAAGAACTCCTATCTTTCCTCTCAAAAATAAACGAAATAGATGAAAATATTAAGTTTACGTTGGAAATAGAAGAAAATTCATCACTGCCGTTCCTGGATATTCAATTAATTAAAGATGACAACAACCTAAAACGTAAAGTCTATCGTAAACCGATGAGAAGTAACACAATAATCCCATTTAATGCCTCTACAACTTTCACTTATAAGATTGCTGCCTTCAATTCATTCATCAAGCGTGCTTTTCTGGTTTGTTCAAGTGAATTCATCCAAGATGAACTTAATTTTATCAGAGATATTGCCATTGACCATGGTTTCCCCGCTCATCACGTACAGAAAATTATAGAAAAATTCAATGGCCATTTAATTCAGCATCCTGTCCCTAGCAATAATAAACCAAACTATCGTAAATTCCAATATATACCTATTATATTTGAAAGGATTAAAAGGGCCCTCCGTAAATACAATATCCATCTTATTGCTGTCCCTCCCAGAAAATTGGTTGACTTAGTTTCATGTAAATTAGATCCTATCCCCCCTGATCAATTCGCAGGTGTTTATGAAATCCCCATTAGCTTAAATAATAATAGCATAATTTTTTACATTGGTATGACTAAAAGAAAGTTTTTGGAAAGATTAAAAGAGCATAAAAACGACATAAAATTTGGAAAGTTATCCACTGCACTCTCCCGGTTTTACGCTAAAAATAATGATACTGTAATTAATTTCGATAAAGCAAGAATTATCCATAGGTTCAATAACCCATTTAAAGCCGCCATTAGGGAATCATTGGAAATTAAAATTAGAAAAGATTATATTTGTAATGATAACTTTTCTTTCAACATACCTAGTTTATGGGATACATTTTTAACCCCTTGTTAATTCATTGTTTTGTTTTTCGCTCTTTGGCAACAGAGAGCGCCCGCTTATTTTATTTAAATTTTTCCATACTGTTGATTTCAATTTTCTCGTGTCGAAAATTAAAAGATCAGTAGTCGTTTGTGTTGTTCCTCTTCCCCGATGATGGCTTTAAGTTTAAAGCCGAAACATGTAGGATTTTAGCTCTTTTATGAGTTTAAAACAATTTTTACACTGATTTTAGCAACAATTTGTGCAATTTGTGTTTTTAAAATATTAGTGAACAGTGTAGTGTCCAAATGGATTCAATTGTGTCCAGAAGAATTCATGAAGTATTTATCTAGATCAACCATACTCAACCTTTTTTTTCTCGCGGGCAGCAAACATGTGTTTGCAACGTTAGGTGGACCGCAACGCACTTGTAAAATGGTACAAAAAAGGAGTAATTAAAAAGGTAAGGTAAAATAAGTAGTATAACAAAGCAATATAACAAAGTTAATATTATCGGTAGGCGATGAACAATGAACATAGAGTATAAAGAGACTACTTTATGTTTAGGGGTTGAATGTCGCTGAAGAAATTTTGCCAAAAAATTAACACCATTATCTCCACACAATAAACTTCGTTGTAGATTTCTATTGCAAATATTGTAGAAATATGCCACAAAGATTGTTGTTTGAAAATGGTGGTGCAAAAATGTTTTGGTGCCAATTTTTTCTGCGACAGACGTTCAACCCCAGCTATAATAATAAGTATAAAACGTAATAATATAACAATGCAGAATTTCCAAGTTCTAAAGAAAAAAAATCAAGAGATTTTCTCTATTAAATTAGTCTTTTGCTCAATGCAAGAACTTTTTATTATTTTTTTTTAATTGTAGAAATAGAGTATAGTGCAAGTTTATATAATTATATAAACTTATAATAATGGAATAATGTTTAATTAGTGTTGAAGGTTAAGAAATGTTTACACCATTTTAGCACAAATACGACTACATGTAAAAAGAACTTTTGACTCATAAAAGGCATTTAAGATTGTTTAACATAATTTTAAATTAATTATAAATAATGGGGCACATTTTGTCTTCCCATGAAAATACGTGAAACAACAGTGAAGGTCTTAAATATTTTTTATGCAGGTCTCAATTAATTTTATAAATATGGATTAATGAATATGTGTCTCGGGCCGCAGGTTGAGTATGGCTGCTCTAGATATTTGGTAAAGCGTCTAAATTTGAAAGTGTCCGGATACTTTTGACCAAATAGTGTAAGATGTTAAAATTGTTTATTGTCTGGGGGTGTTTAATTACACTATAAAAACACTTTTTAAAAAAATTCTATAGTGAACAGCCAAAGATTAAGATTAAGTGAGAACTTTTAGAAAGTATGCAGTTTGGGATCATCCATTAATCACGTAATACAAATTTCGTGGTTTGTTTTTTTACCATTACCTTGTTGTGACGTCACAAGTTTTTCAATCATTAATATAGAGCTAATTTTATGCAAATAAGTTATATACGATCTATTACTTACTGATATAAATACCATATAAAACTGTTAATATCTTGTGTGCTTTTATTTCAGGCTGTTGCAGTTCAAATTAAAAGAAAAAAAATGGCGCTTGTGTGTTATAGGGATTTTGGGTGCATTTTAAAAATTCGGCTGAAGAAAGTGAGATTTGTTACCAAATGATATAAATGGCTATGAAAATAATCCTGATGAACTTTTATGTTTATTTATATATGTATTTTTAGAAATATTAATATTACATATATATTATTGTTGGTGTTGTTGTTTTTATATACAAATTACTTCTGTTTGTATTTAAAAATAGATAAATGGCTTCTTTATATTAAATAAATAGTATAAATATTGAAAAAAAAATTGCTTGTGTGTGTGAAACAGCGAATAGGTTTCCAGAAAATATGTATTAATTTTTTTCTACTCTTGCCAAGATTATTATTTTCTCTGTCCCGCCCAGGCTCCTTTAACAAAAAAAAAAAAAAGAAAAAAAAATCCAAAAAATATATTTAATACTAATGTGAATAGAAATATATATATTTTTTAATTTTAATAAATTCTATTCTATTTCTTGCAAGTAATGTCTGCTTAATTGTTTTCATATTTTAGACATGACGTCACGACGTGTAAACCCATCCCGCCCTCTGTCACACCTTGTGGAGGTCTACGCTCCCCTCTTGAAGTGTGACGTATTTAATGAATAACCCCTTGAGTTCTTAAACACATTGCACAATTTTGTTAAACTACAAAGATATATTTATTTATTTTTTTTTTTTTTAGCCTTTTTATACATGTAATTTTTTTAACAATTGACTACCAAAAAATTTACAATTTTTTCCATGTAGATTTAAACTATTATTTATTTATTATCTCACTGTGCCTTATTTACAGAATTAGTCACAAAACTTCATCCCGTCTCTTTTTCTTGCATTAAAAAGAACTGCAAACCTTAACCAGTCAAAATATATTATGTATGTAATTTTAATAAGTTTTCTCTTTCCATCTTGTCATTCTCTTGTTATGACAACCAAATACAAACACCTAATATATATTTTTTTCTACGTATTTGGCAAGAATTGTAAAAACTAAAGCTGCAGGCGGTTCTGGCACTGCTTGCTTCATTAACATATTTTTCATTCTTTTCTCCCTGTTTTTACATATTATTTTCGTAAAAGCAGATTGTTGTGCTTGTAATCGGTCGCTTACCTCTTTATCATGGGAGATTACTTCAGATTTTTAAAAAGAAAAATTGGACGATATGGCCATGTATAGATTTTTCCAAAATATTTTTTAATTAAAAACTTAAAAGCTTGTTTTATCATGTGAATTTTACAAGAATTCTTTTGTGTTTTGTAATTTATTCAAAACCTATTCGTTTGCGTAGATTGGTATTATATCTAGGTGTAAAAATTTATTGTGAATCAAAGATTTTCCGATTTTTTTGTTCTTTTAAAGAATTTTGCATTTTGCACATATTTTTTCTTTTGAGGATTTATTCTTCTGAAGAAACTTAAAATAATTAAACACCAAAAGAAAATAAACCAAGTTTTTTTTGTTTTGCTTTTTTTCGTCAGGTGGCTTTGCCCCCCTGAACCCTCATGGCAGCCAGTGTTAGCTCTTTTTCATTTTTACGTTCATGTGTTTAAAAATGACCTCTCGTCATAGGGGTGGAAAAAAGGAGAACTTTTTTCTATTCTCCATTTTGAAAAAAGCTGGTGGATGCTTACTTTTGAATATTTAATATTTCTCACTTGTTACATTTCTACATTGTTTTTTATGTTGATATAAAACTTTTTTGCACGGAATGTTTTCCAAAAAATTCTTAGTTTAGGTTATTTCATGTTTTTATATTCTGCATTTTTTTTTTAAGTGACCCTGTCAGCGAATTTGTTTTGCATTTGTTCCAAAATCTTGTGTCCATCCCTAGGTTTCATTTTGCTGGCGTCTACTTTTCACCTTTTCAGTGTATATATTACAGTTTCTTTTAGGCAAGAATGATAAAACCTGAAACTGCAGGCGATTCTGGTACTGCTTGCTTCATTAATATATATTACTTAGCCATCATACGTAGTATAGGGTAAGTCTTGTAATCGTTTTGAAAATCGAAAAAAAAATTGACCGATTTACACGTTTCAGACACTGGAAATTCCGAAAAACATGTTTTTAGAAAGAAAAAAAAAAAATTGCCGTCCGACTGTCTGTGTGTATGCGTCTGTAAATGCTCTATTTCCCGAACAAATTGAGATAGAGGCTTGAAATTTGGTATGTACATAGTATGTAACAATGGGAAGAAGCTTATTGAATTTCAGTAACCTCGATTATCCGGAACTATTTTTTTCGGACTTTCGAATTATTTTTTCTGATAAAAGATCTATAAAAAATTTGAAATTGTTTGTTTTAAGGAGTGAATATAAAAGACAATAAAAAAACATAAATTTTGCTTTAAGAATAAAGTCGATCGGATAATTAGTTGCCGATATATTTGTAATCCTATTTTCTACACTCTTAGATTTTTCATGACCCTGTATTTCATTCAAATTTCAATTGAAAGATATATTTTAATTGGAAATGAGACGCTTAATCCGACGCAGTAAACCGTTAGTTAATATGATTATCAGTTTTGGAGTAATAGAGCATTTAAAGTTTATGGCGTCATCAAGCCACGATTTATCCGAATTGCAATGCATTTTATAAATAGTTTACACATGTTTTATTTTCATATTTTATGTTATGCATATCCATGATGGGTAAGTATTACGGTGGCCCCCAACGACTAGTTTTGATTTTCCCTTTTTCACATCATATATTATTAAAAACAGATTGTGGTGCTTGTAATCGGTCTCTTGCTTCTCTACAACGGCGGTTTTACGGGGGATATTTACTCCTCTTAGGTATTCTATATTTTAATTAATTTTTCTCATTATATCTAGAAAAATATATAATAACCCATGTGAAATGATTCCTATTATCGAAAAATTTAATGCCTTTATCCCTCCTAGGTTACCTCTCCTGAAACGCCCTTACCACTTTATCATAGAAAATTACTTTAGGTTTTAAAAAGAAAAAAATGGATGAAATTCCCTTGAATAGATTTTTCAAAATAGTTTTAACTTAAAAATTTAAAGGCATGTTTGAATCTTGTGAATTTTACAAGAAATTCTTTTTCCTTTTGTAATTTATTCAAAACGTATTCTGCTATACGCAGGTGTCTTGGTTAGTATTATATCCAGGGATACAACTTTCTGCAGATCAAAGATTTTCCGCTTTTTCTGTTCTTTTAAAGCGTTTTGGATTTTGCTCTTTTATATTTTTGTTTTTTATTTTCCATGTTTTTAAACATTTTAAGCGGTTTTTCAATATAGTTAAAAATTAAAATGCTGATAAATATTTTTATGTTTATTTAACCATTTGTTTAACTCGACTTATTAATCCCTTGTTGCGTATTAAACTATTTGTGGATCTCCCTCCCCCCTCTTTCAAATAAAACATACTAATAAATGAAGGTAAAAATACTTTATTTCTTTTTAGCCGTACATTTATTTTCATTGTAGAGGAGTCGTCAACCTTTGTATTGTCACGGGTGTATTTGAAATTTTTAATCATATTCGTTGCTGTACTCTCCCCCCCCCCTTCCACACACACATACATATTTTTAATGTGAGTATGTCTAGGGTAGAAATTGCATAAATATGCCCATAATGATAGATATTAGTGTGCATTTCCGAAAAATTATAGAGAGTAACAAAAGTTATTTACTAATACCAGTGATACAAAAATTGAAACCATGCCCGAAAATTCTATATTTTTTTAATGCGGGATAAATAAAAATGCGATAAAAATGTGATAAAACATATGTATACTTTTAAATTATGTATTACGTTTAAAGATAAAAATTACATTAAAACACAAATCAACAGCTTCAGCCTACATCTGAGACCATCTTCAGGATACTTGAAGAAGTACCAGGTTTTCCTGAAGTTTTACAGCTATTTTGTATCTTGAAGATGGCCTCGGATGTATTGCTGAAACTGTTGATTTGTGTTTTAATGTAGTTTTATATCTTTAAACATAATCCATCATTTAGCAGTATATATATATATATATATATATGTTTTACCACATTTTTATTTATTAAAATTGTATATGTTTGGTGCTATAGTGTAAGACTTTTTAATATGAGTCTTTTCAGTATTTTGTTTATGGCTGCATCTTAAAGAAAATCTATACAGATGGAGATTTTATTTGTTTCAAGAAAAAACAACCCATAAAAACTATCCATGAGGCCAATTTATATATTTATTCATATAAAATTGTAGGACTGTATGAGCGCAAGAGAAGGGGTTGGTGGATATGCAAGTACTCCCGCATATGCGTAACAGCGTAACTGTTAAGGATTTGAGGATATTACAGAAGACTTTTGCTGTAGAAGAGTAGAGGATTCTATGCATAATAAAATGTCACATTATAAGTGGAAAGCGGGAAAATAGTAAAACTATCCAGTTTTTCCAGCAATGTATAAGAAAATTTTTACTTTACCCAATAAAAATAGATTTAAAAAAATCAAGCTAAAAATATTGTTTAAATTATACAATTTTTCTCTTAGAGGTCGCATACGCATGTATAGTACATAATAAAATTGTAATGTCACATTTTAAATTATAAATATGCAGATAAAAGTAATAAAGGTAATCAATTTCTCATCATTGTATAGTAAAACTGATTTTTTTTTTCAATAAAAGTAGAATAATAAATTAAAGTATTATTTTATTTCGAATTATTAAAGAATATTTTATTTCGTTTAAAGGCCACAGCTTGTTCGTTGCAGAGGATTGTATAGCATATAAAAAAAAAAAGTCACATTTTGTTTCACAAGTGCAGTGATGAAAATATTAAAAAAATCAATTTTTCCACCAGTATTTAAAAATTCATATTGTCTCATAGTTTGTTATATGTTCTTTTATCATTGATCTGTTTTCAAAGTTTATCATTGTTCTTATAATCGGATATGAGTAAATTGAACCTTTGGATTTTCTGCTATTCAATACTGTCTAGGATCTCAATTTTGATTTGATATTGCGGAATCTTGCTGATAATATACCCGTGAAGAAATTATAGCTAAATGATTTTTTTTTTTTCATGAATATATATACCACTGAGCATGTATCGAGTCATTTGTATATTTTTTGGACACCTTTTTTTTTTCTTTTGCAATTAATTTTAAACAGATTAGAGGGTTTTCTCTTCCCACAAAAAACATTTATTCCTTTCTCTTTTTTTTACCTTTAAAAACTTTGCGGTAATTAAACAAAGTGTTTCTACTCAAGAAATTAGTTCATTATATAAAAAAAAAATAAAAAAAATAGAGTAATCCTCTTCAAATTAAGAAAAATAATGGGAATTGCTGCATCCTAAATGTTAATTAGTATTCTTAATGCAAAAACTAATAGCTGAAAAAGAAAATGCGATGATTTTACTTTAAATTTATTCAGGGAAAAGATTTATACTGAAATGCCAAATTTTCAAGCAAAGAGATCTTTTTCTTTTATTTCCCTTATCTTTTTTTAGAATTAATCGCTTGTAAATTGACTGAATTAGCGATTTTTTACTTTGTTTTAGTAAGATTTATTTCTAAAACATCGCGAATTTTTTTTTTCAAATTATTGTTACACAATTTCAGAAATTGCATCCCCACTGCATACCTTTTATTGTTGTAAAGTAGTTTTTATAAGGAACCCTAATGTAAAATTCAGTGTTGATAATGAAAGTGGTCAGAATACGGGCCTTGGGAGTAGATGGCGATTCTGATGCTAAATCCCTATCTGGAACATTAGAATTGGCATTATGCAAGGTATCCACAATGTTCTTAAAAAAAAAAAAAAAGAACTCCAGGGTTAATAGCTAACTTTCTACAAGATTTATAGAATGTCTGGAAACTGTCGAATAACTCGAGAACTATACATTGGATTGAAAAACGGAAAAATACGTGTTCAATATTTTAGAAAAACCTATTTAGTGATATAAAAGTTGCCATTTTTTAAAAATATTGAACACGTATTTTTCCGTTTTTCAATCCAATGTATAGTTCTGAAGTTATTCGACCGTTTCCAGACTTTTCAGTGGACACGATTCTCACTGAATTTTTTTCAATTACAGCGCCATCTATGATTTTTCAGAGAAAATGTTAAATGCAAAAGTTACGTATTTTTTCCCGTATAATCCGAATCTGCAATACAAAAAAAGCGGGGGGGGGGGGGGGGTATCATTTAAGATTTCAAAGTTGCTCCCTTTTTTCCCTCAAGGGGGGGGGGGCAGAGTTAGAGGACAACTTTAATATTCCTAAATAGATTTTTCAAAACTATTGAACATGCATTTTTCCGCTTTTCAATCCGATGTATATTTCTCGAGTTATTCGACCGTTTCCAGACTTTTCAATCGAGACGGTTCTCACTGCATTTTACTCGATTGCAGCGCCATCAACGATTTTCCGAGGAAAATGTTCAATATAACAGTTACGTATTTTTCTCCGTGAAATCCGAATCAGGAATAAAAAAAGGGGTGGTATCGTTTAAGATTTCAAAGCTGCCCCCCTTTCCCCCAGGGGGGCAACTTTGATATCCCTAAATAGATTTTTCAAAAATATTGAACATGTATTTTTACGTTTTTCAATCCGATGTATATTTCTCTAGTTATTCGACCGTTTCCAAACTTTTTGGATACCCTGTATAAAAGTATTTAAAAAGAAAGTAACTTATTATTTCGTAATTTTATGCTACTCTACTTGTCGATTAAGGTATTCCACTACATTTTTATAGCCCATTTAGGGAAAACATTATATTTTTTAAATTATTTTATTTGAAAGATTGTACAATTAGCCCTCCAAAACATTTTTTGTTTTCTTCGTACGATCATTTGAAGTGTAGTTATGGATCTTTCTGTTTCAGTTATCAGATAGAAAGTGTGAATAAGTAAACGAAAATTGCTCTTTTAAAGGCATCAAGAAAGTTAAGAATTTATAATATTGAGATTATATAAGAAAGATAAACACATAAATTTGGAGAATTTTAAGAACTTGACGTGAATATTTTTAATAATTTTTCAGAAATAAAAAAAATTAAGCGCGTTTTAGGAAAATCATAACTTTTATGAACAACCAGTTACAGAAAACGATATACTCGTATCTCCAAGAAATATGGTTATATTTATATAAAAGCGACCCCCTACAATTTATGATGTTGTGAGTGTAATTGAATCACCGGTTTAAATATCTGAGATTTTTCTGAAATTTTACAACTTTATATATATATAATCAAACATACAGAAAATGTGAAAATCATCAAAGTAATAATTTGAATGGGTATATCTATTGTAGTTTTTAGCTCACAGGCTACCAAAAACTGAGAGCTAATGTTCCCGCAGGTTCTGTATGTACGTGACGCGATAACTCATGATAGAAATATCCTATTTGCTTCATATTTTGTATATAGGTTCATTCTGATAAGGCGCTTCCCTCATTAGTTTTGAGGGTTCATTGGTTAAGTATAAAGGGGGAACGGTAACCCCCCCTTAATTTAGATAAATGGGTTTTTCATACAGAATTATCCGATTTGCTTCAAAATTGGTATACAGGTTCATTCTGATAATGCGCTTCCCTTATTAGTTTCGGTTGTTCATTGGTTAAGTATAAAGGGGGAATGGTGGCTAATCCCCTCCCCCGTTAATTTAGATAAATGGGTTTTCCATGCAGAATTATCCGATTTGCTTAAAATTTGGTATACAGGTTCATTGTCGATTTTTTTATTTTTCGAGGGGCATTATTCTTTGAAATAAGAGTACAATATACAATTAGTGTGAATAGCCGGTGAGCTCAATGCCATCAGTTTAACTAGGCACTTTTCTTTTTATTATTTTATGGATTAGAGTGTAGTTCATTACATTCATAGCAGCTTGAATTATATATTTATTGAGAAAGAAAAAATATAAAATCGCTTTAGTTTCCTCGTGAGGACATTTTTGGTAAATATAAAATATAGCACTATTTTCTTAACATTTTGAAAGTTAAAAAATAAATTGCAACCAAATAATTTATTTAACAAATGAAATTGTAATAGATTTTTATGTATTCATTTATTTAAAAGAATTACTACCGCACTCTGTATATCTGCGTTATTTATAAAAATCGGTGTCAAGCGTGGTGTAATACCATAGCTGTCGGATACTTATTATCATATGGATTCGGAACAGTGTGTCGTGATTCACTAATATGCTTTGAATAAAATACATTTATTGAATGAGAACCTGTATATTTTTTTAGAAATCTCTTTTTCATTGAACCGAAAACCGAGTATTTTGAAACAATACTTTAAAAAATCTAATTTCTTTACAATGATACTATTTACTCCACACTGAAAAAAAGTGTAGTTTTATTTCGCTTTTATTTTTCACTCTCCTTTTAGTTGTATTACTCACACAATAAAACCTGCTTTCAAATCTTACCACATTCTATTTCTTAAATTGCGTTTCCTAAAAAACGCTATATCTCTTTTTCTCTCCTCCTTGTTAGTAGATGCATTTTTCTTCTCTTCAACACCCACTTTTTGTCCGAAGCAATTTTCAATATTACGCAATAGAATGGACTTTTATAAACTTTTATGGCTTTTTTCTTTTTTTCTTCTTCTTTTTCTGAAGCCCCTCTTACTTTGTTATATCACTATTCTAGCATTTTAAAAATGCCACTATTTCAATGCATGTTTCACTGTTTTTGACCAAAGAAAATAAATGTTACAACTTTCATTTACCGTGTTTTCCAAAAATAATATCGTGTTTTTCTAATAATTTTACCTGTAAAAGAAGCACTAGGTCATATTTTTTATGGCGGAGGAGAGGAGGGGTGTATTTTTATTTTAATTTTTTCATGCAAAACAAAATTTTGTTTATTTTCTACTATATGTAATTACTCATATATTCATTTAAAACAAACTACATTTATTCCTGTAAAAAAAAAAAAAAAAAAAAAAAAAAATATTTAAATACAGTCATGTCATCTTCTGGTACGAATATTTGTTTGGCGTTAATCTCGAAAAGATGAAATGCATGCCACCGTGAAAATGATGTCATATTTAAAGAAAATATTCATTCTTAAAAAATTAACAAAGAAAAGGAGGGGGGAGAATTTTTAGCGTATTATGTATGTCTATTTTCAAATCCATCTTGGTTACTTCCTGACACATTCACGAAGAAATTTTCATTCGTAACCCATAAATTTTCCTGAACAAAAAGGGAGGTGGGATTAAAAAATATATATGTACACAAATATACACTGTTTTGAATTCTTATCATGATTACATGCTTTTATAAAATCAGAGTACTGTTTTAGAAAATTACTGTTTTTTTAAAAAAGTGAGACGGGTTTATTTTGGAGGTAGGTCTTATTTTCCAATTGATCCCATTTTCGAGAAACACGGTGTTATTGTTGCTTACTTTTATACGTTTTCAGTTGCCATTATTTTATTTATTTTTATCCGTGCTTATTTATAAATAATCTTTGAGTTTCACTTAAAATGAACAACTTTATCCCTATCCTTAATTATTGTTCCATGTGATCCCTAGGTATTTTTATTTAGATCATTATTCTGATGTCCTTATTATTACATCAGTGACTAAGTGCAACTGTGGGCTCATTCGTACATTGCGCTTGTGCCATATTGTAGACTGAATTGATTATTTAATTGAGAGGCATATTATATTGAGAAGCAGTCAGTAAATTGCGAACACTTTTTGGGGTAATTAACCATAAACATATGATCCGGATCGGCCCCTTAGTCTAGCGGGTCAGGAAACGATTTCCTTTTTGGTTTGGACTGTGGCCTAGATTACTGGCTAAAAATGAATGTTGAGAAGGTTGATCATTGCTGAAACTGACAAGTTGATTGTAGTTTCCCTGTCCAAGAGAATCAGATTATAAAGATATTGTTTTGCTGAATTAAAATGCAAGCTAGAAGACTCGACTTTTGACTTCTTTCATATCTGTATTCATAATTATTAAATGGATGTTCCTCTGAATTATACCGTTATGTAGGCTGGTTGACAACTTGAATTATTCTGCAGATTTAGAAATAAAAACTAACGGATGAGACAGAACTACTAACAATACCTCATGAAATGGATTTGACCACAAACTGAGAATTTTTTGTCCTGCATTTTTGGCAATTGCTTTGACTGCATCACAGAAATCTAACAATAGATTTAATAGTGTACTGTGCTCTGGATAGTATACTGATTGTCTGAACTTCAATAGATTTGATATGCGATTACCTTTCAGACAAAAATCTTAGGCAAAATAAATAACATCTACCTGAATTGTGCTCTGTACACTGGACAGAAAAATAAAAACAAACACTACTTTGTTACTTTAATTTGTATCCTTTTTACTTACCCATCATACGTAGTATAGGGTAAGTCTTGTAATCGTTTTGAAAATCGAATTTTTTTTTTTTTTTTTTTTTTTTTTTTTTTTTTTTGACGGATTTACACGTTTCAGACATTGGAGATTCCGAAAAACATATTTTCAGAAAAAAATTTTTGCCGTCCGTCTGTGTGTCTGTAAACGCTCTATCTCCCGAAAAAATTGAGATAGAGACTTGCAATTTTATATGTACTTAGTATGTAATAATGGGAAGAAGCCTATTTCATTTCAATAACCTCGATTAACCGGAACAATTTTTTTAGGAATCTCGAAATATTCGTTCTGATGAAAGGTATATAAAAATTTTCGAAATTGTTTATTTTAAGAAATGAATATAAAAGACAATAAAAAAACAGAAATTTTGCATACAGCATGAAGTCGATCGGATAATGAGTTGCCGAGATATTTAGAATCCTATTTTCCACACTCTTCGATTTTTCATGACCCTGTATTTTATCCAAATTTCACTTTAAAGATATATTTTAATTTGAAATTTGACGCTTAATCAGATGCAATAAACCGCTAGTTAATAGGATTATTATTTTTGGAGTTATAAGGAAAAACCTCTTTCAAGCAATTCAGTAATCGAGCCTTTAAAGTTTATGACGTCATCAAGCCACGATTTTATTTGAATTGCAATGCATTTTATAAGTAGTTTACACATTTTTATTTTAATATTTTACATTATGCATATCCACACTGCAAAAAATAATTGTTGATTTTACAGTATAATACTGGCACCCCAGCTGCCAGTATTATACCGTAAAATTAACAGTATTAAACAGTAAAATAAGCAGTAATACGCTACCGCTCCGTAAAATTAACAGTATTAAACAGTAAAATAAGCAGTAATACGCTGCCGTGCAGCGGTAGCGTATTACTGCTTGCACGGCAGCGTATTACTGCTTATTTTACTGTTTAATACTGTTAATTTTACGGTATAATACTGGCAGCTGGGATGCCAGTTTTATACTGTAAAATCAACAATTATTTTTTGCAGTGCATGATGGGTAAGTATTACGGTGGCCCCCAACGACTAGTTTTATTTAAGGTTTTTCCCAAATCCAAACTCTATACTCTTTGACTGGTTTGTAGATTTATTTCCATCCGTAAATGCAAATGTCATACAGATATTCTTATGCGTATTCGAATGAATTTTTGCCCTATAATAAAAGTGTCTTGTTGCCGTCAAATTTCTTATTTTGAATCTATTTTTGGAATATGGACAGACAGTCATATCAAGTGGCTGCCTGTTAACAGTGGTCGCTAATCAAAATGATATCTTAAAAGTAAAATGTTGTTTGATCCTTCGAACCTTTATGAAAATCCTTAAAACTTTCACGCAGAATGAATGGAAATGATTTTGTGAATGTATCAGAAAGATTTGTGTTGTTACCAATAAAAAAAAAAATTGAGAACATCCTTACTTGCATAGTCAATTATTTTGTCTCTACAGTTTATATCTTATATTAATAAAATAAAGTGTCGCTCTGTGTGTGTGTGTTTGTCTGCGATGGCTAGCAAAATCTAGCCCACCTAGAAGTCTGAAAATTTAGGTGTGGATAGTCCAAGGTCTGGCCATGTGCACCTGAGTCTCAGAATTTTAATATTTTGATAATTATCCAAGATATTAATTCGATTCTCATTAACCATCGCTTCTAAAATGACATCTTTTAAATAAAAATGGCTAAAGGCGCATTGGATGTGCAAGCGGAAATGAACGAATTCAAAATTATTTTACTAATTAGCGAATTTTAAAAAAACTAATTGAGATATCAATTTGAAAATTTCTGAGCATATGTAAAAAAAAATTCTGCATCTGACTATGTGATTTTTGAAAAATTCGGTCGGTAATTTTTCTTAATTTATGCATAAAAACTGCCAAAAATCTGCCGGCGCCAGTGAAAACAATCCGAGAAAGTTTCAGACAGGGATCTGCTTTCATTAAAAACTGAACTACATACAGATCTGTTTTTCTGGCCGATCCCTCCATTTAGTTTGCGAAAATGAAAGGAAATAATTGCCAATTTTTACTAATGAACAAAAATTTAGGTAACTAATTAAGATATAGATTTGAAATTGAGGTCGGGAAGGGGTGTCATCTGCCGGCTATTTTAGCGTAGCGTCTTAGTTATGTTCTAATTATCAGAAAAATGTAATTATTTTTTTAATAATCGCGTTAATGTAGGTGACGGTGGTTTTCTTGAACAAATTATTCATTATATTTGTGGGTATGGGGAGGGAGGGTGTTAACGCCTTTCTCTGACATTGTAATTATCTCGGACCCGGGCAACGTCGGGCGGGTTAGCTAGTACTTGAAATAAAATATCAAGATTAATGAAATATTTAAATTAAATTGGAATTATTATCTTTAAAATGGGAAAGTTTCGCTAATAATGTCAGTGTCTTCTAAGTATTTCTAATATAAAACAATAATTTCTGTAAGAACATCATATTTCACTACTTCATTGATTTGCTACGCCCGGCGGATTAGCTGGTGTATTTATATTTTTTAACATTAATCGAAGCAACATATTTACTTTCTGCGTAAAACTTATGTAAATACTCTTTCTGGAAGTTATATTTTTTCTTTATTAGAGAAAAATAATTCACCCCTCACGCTTTAACAACTCTCTTGACTCTAACTCCATTCACTCGAGTTAATATCAGAAGTCACTTAATTATTTCTCTTTTTTTCCTCACTGCCTTTCTCTTTTGTGACCATCCCAGAGCTGTAGTATATTTCCCTCCATAATTACTGCTTCTAATCACACTCGCTGATTAAAGAGGATTTTCAGATTTAGAGCAACCCATAAAATCCTGATCACCCTCTTCTATAAATTGTGCTCATGGAACTCCCACGCTATGCTCTATCAACAGGGGGTTGATGAGTTCCTAAAGCATTGAAGGAACTTACACAATTCCCAGTCTCTTGCGACGCGACGGGTATATAGGACTCGGTATTGTTTTACTTTTTTACTTTCGTAATAAAATGATACTTGAATGAATAATATTTCTTGGTGTGCTGCTCCTAATTGTCTATAATAATTTGGTGAATTTTGGCTGGTATTACACGAGTTTATAAAGCGCCAATGGTCTATTAGAGGGACTAGTGTAAAAGTTCTGCAATATTTAAATCATGTATTTTCAGAATATAGTCATATGTTGTGACTTCAATTACTTCAATTCCAGATTTAACGAGCGATACACCATTTTAAGGGCATTTTAATTATATAATTCGAAACAATTGAATCCATTTGGACATTACACTGTTAACTAGTTATTTTAAAAACACAAATTGCACAAATTGTGCCTATTAGTTGCTAAAATCAGTGTAAAAATTGTTTTAAACTCATTAAAAGAGCTAAAATCCTACATGTTTCGGCTTTAAACTTAAAGCCATCATCGGGGAAAAAGAACAACACAAACGACTACAAGTAGTCGTTTGTGTTGTTCTTTTTCCCCGATGATGGCTTTAAGTTTAAAGCCGAAACATGTAGGATTTTAGCTCTTTTAATGAGTTTAAAACAATTTTTACACTGATTTTAGCAACTAATAGGCACAATTTGTGCAATTTGTGTTTTTAAAATAATTCGAAACTTTTTACCGTTTCAAAATAACTGTATTATTTGAAAAGTTATGAAAGAAAGAACAGTTCATAAAAAGTACAATGAATCAATAAAAAAAAAAAATAGTGATTCTACATCTGATTTGAAAAAATTTCTGGATTTTTATTTGTTTATTTATTTAGAATCATTTTATGATCGACATTAATTGCATACTAGACAAAGAATACTTACATTTTAATAGAAGAAATATAAGGTGATTCCCTGTATAGTTACATATTTCGAGAAGGAATTATCGATATTAGTTTGTATGTAAGTCCGTAGTCTACCAACGGATGAAAGGTAATCAGTAGATAACGTGTTGAACCAACGCCCTCTACCTATAGCGGGCGTTGGTTGGACACGCTGACCATCTGCTGTTACTGCGTGGCGAATCCGTGATACACCGACTATGTTCAAGATCGACCGATCACGAAAAAGGTTAAACATATGGAGTTTCTTTTTCTGAGCAAAGAAGTGGGAAATAATTTAATTATTTCCTACTTTTAGGGTTCAAAACAGGTGAGGCAAAAGGCTACATCTCTCTATCAGCCCAAAACAAACTGTGGTAATAGGAATGTATGCCAATATTCATACAGCAAATCCAAAGCATTAGGAACGGCATCACGTGATCTGGATTACGTGGTCTTAAAGCAAGCAGATTCTATATTCAGGCTTCACTCACTTTGTGGGCGATTTAATCACGTGATCGAGCTTTTTATATTTATGTTTCACTTGTTTGCACTTTCAAAAAATTACAGAATGATTTATAAGATCGCGGTTTAATAATTTCTTGCTGCTAAAAGTTTTTGTATTGAGGGTCAGAATTTGCTTCCATGCCACCTGTCTCAGTTTCAGTTTCACAATGCATGCCTGTTTTTCTTTTTTTTTATCCTTTGAAATTTTGTAACTCTATGGATTGTAAAACCGACAGTTTCTTGCATGCTATTGACCTCGTTTTGAGTCATTTCTGAATGGAGGACTTTTTAGAACCTCTCTTGTTTTATACCTTTTCATTCTTTTCAAACTTCCTTATTTAATCAAAGACATCTTTACTCACAATTACACGTGATCAATATTTTCCTTTGAGGTTTCCTTCTTCCATTTGTGCCTCTTAAATATGGTTGATGAGCAGACATGCTCGTTCGTTAAGAAAATGCCTCCGGGGTTAATCATCATTAAAGATCTCCCCTCTTTCTCATTATTTTTTTCTTCTTAGCATTCAATTAGTTATCTGAAAGTCCCGCTGCTTGCAATTAAGGAACACAGTTATAGTGCGGTAGGGGGTCCTGTAAGTGAATTGGTATATCCCGTGCTGAAATTTGAAATGGGCGATTAGACAGCCATCTGTTCAGCAATTCTCATAAAAACCTTTCCAAGATTGGGGGTAGAGTAATGTATGTTGATGACTACATCTTCATCAGTAAAAATTTACGAATTTTGCTCGTGGGAGACATTTGTTGCATCGATACTTATCCGTGCATCATGTCGTAATCCCATAAATCTTTCCTCAAGCCAAACATGCCAGGCATTTAAACCAAGATGGAGCTTATTTTGAGAATTATAAATGCTTAAAAAAAAAGAATTATTGCTTCTAGGGCAATGGCTCTTAAACTTTATCTGGCCCAACCCTACCTAAACCTCTCTAAAATCACGATGTCCGTTCGCTCTGTAACATATAACTCTTATTATTTAAAAAAATATTTCTTATTCACATAGAGGAAAACTAAAATAGCATTAACAATGGCAAGTCATTTCAGAATTTTTTAGCTTACTAAGCAGTTAAAATTTTGTCAGGAACATGTTTTTAACATACGTCTGTCAATAATATATAGTAAGTCATAATATATAGTAAGTCATAAATCTTCAACTTTTTATGTAGAAATGTATTGTTATTTGCTAACTTTCCTCAGTGTGAAACTGTTATATGATCTCCATTTTTATCTTCACAAAATTTCTTTAAGAGCCTTTCACATTTAACAATACATTTCAAAGGCTCTTAAATATCTTAAAGATCTACCCAATACACTTTATAATTGCTCTTAATATTTCATTAAGAACAGATGGAAATTTTTGGACACTATAAGATCTCTATGAATAACACAATATCACAAGAAGTATTTCTGGATTCTCACTCCTTCGAATCGTCAAAAATTACGAAAATATCGATTTTTTAATTTTTTGTTAAAAATGAACTTTGGTGCCTGCTGTATATTTGAGCGAAGTTTTGAGTTCACAGTCTGACAATAAATGTACTAAAAACGTTTTTACTATTATTTCTACACATTTCTATTATTTTGCTAGACCTTTATATGCCACGCCCGCTAAATGTTCATAGCATAAAATGTTCACCAATACAACTGTAACATCTGTAACTTAGAGCTAGTTAGAGCTTAAACCTTAGTTAGTATTATAAGTTAACTTATTTAGTATTAAGAAAAATGTGACAGTTTGTAATAATTTTTTTCTAAGTATAAAATCTTTAAATTAATTTTTCGAATTTTGCTATTTTATGGTACTTTCTGTATTTAAAATGATAAAACTTCCACAATTACTTTTCAAATATCTTGATTATTTTTATATATATATATTCAGTATGATAAGAAAACTGAAACAGTTTTTAATAATTTTTTCAGTTTTCTAATTTTTTCTGAGCATAAAAACTTTAAATTGATTTTTCGAAGTTTGCTGCTAATGGAACTTGCTGTATTTAAAATGCTAAAACTTCAACAATTGTTTTTCAAATGTCATTATTATTACTTTTTTATATCCAGTATAAGTTAATATTAAGAAAATTGAAAAAGTTTTTAATAATTCTTTCTAAGCATAAAATATTTAAATTGATTTTTCGCCGTTTGCTCTTTTAAGGAACTTGTTGTATTTAAAATGATAAAACGTGAACAATTATTTTTTAAATATCTTGATTATTTTTTTATATATTCAATATGATCTACTTAATAAAATTAGGGATGGATTTTGTAATATAATGTGAAGAAGAAAAAATAAAAATGTTGCAGAATCCGTGTTTTTCCCCGCTTTTCTCCATAGATATAGGCGTTTTATTTCTTTTTTCTCAAAACTAATTAATTAATTACAAGATTTATCCTTAAAGTTAAAGAGTTGACTGTTATAAACATATAATAAAGGAAAATCAGTACTTATTACTGTAAATTGAAGAAGAAAAGATTTTAAAATCGATTATGATAAGTTAATATTAAGAAAAAGGAAATTTTTTAATAATTCTTTCTAAGCATAAAATCTTTAAATTGATTTTTCGCCGTTCGAAAAATCGTTAAAAGAAAAAATTAAAAATTTTAACAACAAAATTATTTTTATTTTCCCAGTTAAAATGACTTTATTTAGTAATAACTTCTAATAATATGTATAAGAGGTAAATGAAAATATATTACTTAATAAAAAGTTTAAAGGGTTACCTAGTCCCCTTAAGTAGCCTTTTTCGATACCCAATAACTAGAACTGTTAGCGGACTTTTCGGATTTCATCATCGCCGATTGACCGCCTCGTATAAACTAATGTTAAATTAAAAAATGTATATGCCATAATGTATATTTATGTACCGTGTATGAGGTCTGCACGAGAGCCATAAGAAATTTACTTTTCAATCATTTCCTTCTGGTGGTGGTCCACCAGTGGCTGAGAGGTTCTGCTTTCAAAGCTGGTAGATGGAAGGTGCTGAGTTCGAACCCATGTCACGCTCGTCAGACCAACCGTTCGGAGTTTTCCGTGATTTCCTTCAAACCTATGCTTAAATACGGGTTGGGATACTTTACAAAGACTCCAACGGAAGACACTACAACCTCTGCCTATATTTCTCGTGCAGATAATCGTCCAGAACAATACACCACCAACTTCTAGTGATGCCCGTTTCTGGAATTTATTAATTTCATAAAGTTGGTAATATCTCGTTTAGATATTTGAAGTATTTTTTTTTTTAGGTTAAATGTGTTCATGACAGTCAGTTTTAGATGTAACTTTAAGTAAGTTCATTTGTAAAAGTTTCTTCAAGTGACATATTGCAGAGCCAATAGAAATACAGGTCTCATCCAATAGCTATAACTCGAAAAAATTGTGTAAAAATTCTAAAATGCAACTGTAACCAGAAAAATTACAAAATTTATTAAGTAAAGAAAAAATGGCATAATTTCTAAATATGATGAAACATTTTCAAAATTTGCGTTTCCACTAGATTACATCTGAAAAGATTATTCTTCGATTTTGTTAGGTTGTTGTGAATGGCACCAGGTTGGTTGATAAGGATTTAATGGCACAAGATATCTATAGTGACATGTAATTAGAATTAAAATGGATGACACATGAATCATTATGTTTTCATACACTGTAACATACTTGTAACATACACTGTACAAAACTTCTGAAACGTTTCCTGATGGAGAATAAAAATGAATGAAAATTCGATGTATCCTATCTTATCCTAGTTATGTATGATTTTGAAAACCTTTCAATATCTTCAGAAAACATTTGGAGAAGAACTGATAAGAAATGTAAGAATCCACCAGTTTTCAGAATTTTCTTCAGTAAAATGGGCATTTTTTGTGCAGAAACATTTCCGTAAACTGATAAATCTATTGTTTTCTCCTTAGGCCTTTTGAATACGAGAGAAATGATTTCGAAATCCTTGTTAACGACGAGGTTACATCGAATTTTCATAAACGTTTCTAATAGTTTAGGAAAAAATTCTACGATTTTTTATAGTGTAGCGAAATTTTCATCGAAACTCTTAACAGAATCTGTAAATCACCCTAAATATATTTGGCTACATCAATATTCAAATGTGGGTGTAGCTGTCGGTCATCTCATAATATTACAATAATATTACTTGAATTTCCTTTAAAGTTCATCTTGAATATCAGCTTAGATTAAATCTTTCTATTCTGATATTAACCCTTTCATTTCTCGTTTCTTTTGTCCGTTTGACTTGTAAGATAAATATGTATATATTTTTTTCGCTTTCAAATAGAGATTTGAGTAATTTTCTGCATATATATAATCTTATATTCATCGGACAGCTGAATATACTATTTGCGAAATAATAACCTTCGTTAAATGAGATGTATTTTAACACTATTGTTTTAAAATTGCAAATCATTATTAGACAAACAACTGAATTCATAGATTTTCTTGTAAGATAAATTATTTCGATCCCATATAAATTTAAAATCTCAGTCCAGTCTTATCTTTCTATTTTCTTCTATGTCATACCAATGCAATACTAATAATAATCTAAAATTTGTTTCGATAATATGTAAAACAATGCCTATTGGAAAATAGTGTTTATTCTAGGGAGGGGAGGGGGGGTGCAGTACAAGGCACATAAAAAATGACACGGCATACAGAGAGATTACCAATACTATGCGCTGTATTAGATGTCTAACATAAGCTCTACTGGAAGTTGTTGTCAAATTGTCTTTCTCTTCTTTTCATATAAGTAATCAAACACGGAATTTCTTATTTTATATCAATTATCTCAAATTTTTTCACTTATATAATCGCTCATATTTGCTTAATTTTATTACATTTTCCCATAAATACACCATAAAGAAATATAACCATATTTTAATACAAAAGATATGACCATATTTTATAGTATTATTATTTATTTATTAGAAAAAAATGTATGGCCGGTTCATCATTTTATTAAATGTCTTAATACAAACATCTAAATCTACAAATTTTAGCTATAGTAAATTGAAATTGTCACGTATGTATTTTGTTTCTGAATGCTTAACCATGTAAATATACATTTATTTATTATAAGTTTAATCAGAATTTATTCTCAATGATAACATTTGATGAAATTTGAAGAGTTTAATATTCAAGTCATATCCAGTATCAAAAATAGTAAGATGAGAGGCATACGTCGCAGACGTTTATTGTTATTAAGTATGCAAATTATCTTTATTCTTTAATTTATTTTATTTTTATCAAATGACCATTTTTTTACTATGACTTCAACGGCTCAAGATCAAGATCCATGGGATTTCGTGAACACTGTAAAGAGATGCTGATTGTTCAACTTTGTGAATCCAACACAACTTACCCAAGCTACACTGCAAAAAATAACTGTTGATTTTACAGTATAAAACTGGCGCCCCAGCTGCCAGTATTATACCGTAAAATTAACAGTATTAAATAGTAAAATAAGCAGTAATACGCTGCCGTGCAAGCAGTAATACGCTACCGCGCATGCGCGGTAGCGTAAGCAGAATTTATTTTTTTATTTTTTTATTTTTTTGCTATAAGAGATGGTTCTATAAAAAACTTGTCAATATAAAAGTTTTAGATAATATTAAGAGGATTTATAATAAATTTAAGCGGATTTGAAATCTTTGGAATTGACGAAGTTATGATTTTTTTTCTTCTAAAACTCCACTCCCCCCCCCCCCTTAAGGCAATTTTTAATTATATCAAAAATCATACATAAATTTTCGGCCCTTCATACATATAATATAATAGCTTAGATATATAATATAATAACATATAATAACTTCATACAATTCATTTCAATCACGGATTCGATACGTATCATAAATAAGAAATTATGGGGTTTTTTCTGTTTTCACCAAAGGCTCCCCCCCCCCCCCCTTGGTTCGATTTTGCCCATTAACGAACTTGACCGAGATTTTATGCCCCTTGATTTTATGTATCAGTTTCGAAAAGATGCGGGAGTTGGAACCGCCTACTTCGAAAAATAACTTGTTTGCAGGTGGAGCCGGCAGGGATTTTTTTTTTTTTTTTTTTTTTTTTTTTTTTTTTTTTTTTTTTTTTGCTATAACGGTTGGTCCTATAAAAAACTTGTCAATATAAAAGTTTCAGATAATATTAAGAGGATTTATAATAAATTTAAGCGGATTTGAAATCTTGGGAATTGACAAAGTTATGAATTTTTATTCTTCTAACCCCTCCCCCCCCCCCCTTAAGACAATTTTTAATTATATCAAAAATCTGTCATACATAAATTTTCGGCCCTTCTCCTAGAAGTAATAGTAACTTCAAACGGATTCGATACGTATCATAATTAAGAAATTATGGGGTTTTTTCTGTTTTCACAAAAAGCCCCCACTCCCCTTGGTTCGATTTTGCCCATTAACGAACTTGACCGAGATTTTATGCCTCTTGATTTTATGTATCATTTTCGAAAAGATGCGGGAGTTGGAACCGCCTACTTCGAAAAATAACTTGTTTGCGAGCGGAGCCGGCAGGGATTTTTTTTTTTTTTAATTTTTTTTTTTTTTTTTTTTTTGCTATAACGGTTGGTCCTATAAAAAAACTTGTCAGTATAAAAGTTTTAGATAATATTAAGAGGATTAATAATAAATTTACGTGGATTTGATATCTTGTGAATTGACGAAGCTGTGATTTTTTTTCTTCTAAAACCCCCCTTTTTCCCCCCTTGGGGCCATTTTTAATTATCAAAAATCTGTCATACATAAATTTTCGGCCCTTTTCATAGAAGTAATAATAACTTTAAACGGATTCTATACGTATTTAAGAAATTATGGGGGGTTTTCTGTTTTCACAAAAAGCCCCCCCATTTCCCCCCCTTTGTTCGATTTTGCCCATTAACGAACTTGACCGAGATTTTATGTCCCTTGATTTTATGTATCAGTTTGGAAGAGATTTATGCAGAATTTTTCCAGTTATCGTGGTCAGAAAAAAGTGACATAGATAGATAGATAGATATAAAGTTTTGAACTGGGGGTGGTTTTGGGTTCTTCTGGGAGTCATGATCGGCGTAGATCTGCAAAAATTTTTCAAAATTTCCAACTTAGGTGAGAATGTAATAAGTAGTATTTCTTACGAAATCTACCTAAAAAAAGGGGGGCGGGGGAGAGGTGGAAAAAAATTAAAAAACAGAATGTTAATTAGACATTACAAAAAGGAAAATGGAACTTATATTGTGAAACACTTTATCAAGTACAATATTCCCCAATATAAGTAAGTCGCAAATGATTTCTGTTTGAATATATATGTTTCATATCGTCTACTTCATGAAGTTGTAATTAAATTTACTAATATTTAATATTTAATTAACTTCTTCGATTTGTGTGGGACATTGCCATATTTAAATCACTTCATCAATCATCTTACTTTAATATACATAAATATATTTCGTCTTATTTAAATGTTTCCTACACTTCTTTATTTATTTACTTTATTATATATGTATAATTCTGTACTGTTATAGAATTACTTAATTTATTTAATTTTCTTTTTATTATTTTTTATACGTAATTTTATTAATCATTCATTTAATTAATGTAATCTCCTACCCCTTAACTATATATTCATTATATACATTAATTTTCTTAATTTATTATCGTAATTTAGGTACATTATTTAAAATGTAAGGTTTTTCCACCTTATATGAATAATTCTGTTTTTCAATATTGTAATTTTTCCTTCTAGATGTTAGCACTGTTCACCTATTTCTGGTTTTAACACGATATTTAAACTTCTGCGAGTACTTGGTTTGAATATTTCGCAAGTCGAGTCGTTCTTTTGTAATTTAATACATGTACTGAATTTGTAAATATTTCTTGGCAACAGGTGCAGATTTGTCAAATCATGCATGTTTTTGGGGGGATTTTTCCATGAGGAAATGCTTTTTCACTTGGATCTTCTCTTATTTCATTCATTTTTTAAGTTCATTAATGCTTGATTGCCCAAATCTTATAGCTTGTACAAGGAATAAATCGTACATTTTATGTGGAATTTGTGGTAATTTGGGCCTGACGATTCTGCCATAGTTCCACAAAAATATTTCATTAATTCACTGTTTTCCATTTATCTTTTCTTAGTTATATATTTTATTATTATTTCTTCTTTTTCTGTATATTATTCAAACAGGTATGTGTTAATATTTCAATTTATGATTTTTATTCCCATATTTGTGTATGATGTTTCTGCGTTGTCTTATAACGGCTATATATATATATATATATATATATATATATATATATATATATAAATCATAAACTGCAAATATTTTAGATGAATCTGTAGATTCTCTCCAAGATATTTTCTTTCGTTTCCATATAAAGTCTCATTTTCATCATAATTCTCCATTTAAATAAACAGTTTAAGTCAAAAGCACGTCTTTTTTTTCTGTTTATTTTATCTTTCTGACTTCAATCTTTAAATTAACACTTTTCTAGAAATAAGATAAACTTAAAATGAATCTTCGAAGTCTTATCTTTTTTAGTTTTCCTTTTCCGTAAGCTGTTGCACAGAACATTAAATTTTACACCCAGTTTTCGTAATTTTATAGCTTTAACCAGTTTTTAATTCGTGAGCTCGTTCATCATCAAGAGGGTCATTATTTTAGAAACGTACAAAACGGTGTCACATTATATATATATATATATATATATATATTTTTAATTGTAATTGAAAATATGTTATAATGGAAATATTGGCATGGTATAACTTTACAATACATGTAAATAATTAAATAATAATAATAATTTCATTTAAAGATAATGTGTTCATAGAGCTTAACAAATAGCATCTGTGGACTTTCCTAAGCTCTTTGAACACATTTACTAAGTGTATAAAATTGAATTAAAACTTTCCTTTTTCATGATATATTTATTTTTAATTCAGGGCATTTTACAACTAAAATAAAATGTAATTTCAAAGTGTAATATTGTTTATTTATAGTTTTATTCATGATAAATAACTACTGTCACAAGAAAGTGAGTCATGTACATGGAAGGAAAGTTAATACTCGGTTAATAGCTCAACTAATGGCACACACACACACACACACACACACACACACACACACACACACAGAAAAAAAAATCGTGTGAAATATAAGCCCGTTAGTCATTTTAAACATAGCAATATGTTGCAAGTGTAATCCGTTAAAAATATTTATTTGTGTATTTATTCATTTGACAAAATCATGAAAGTAAAAAATGCACAATCAGTTCCATAGTTAGGATAAAAACAGGTAAGGATAGTAAAATAGTAAAATTAAATGGAAGAACGTGTAATATTAATTATGCAAAATTAAAATCAGCAACTTCATTTAATTCAATCTAATACTTAGCATGTTGCAGAAAATTTATGAAAAAAAGTCAGGTCTGTGGGCATAATTTCCGAGGACATTAAGGTTAGAAACATAGCATCTGCATTATATGTAACAATGCAGTTTCAATAAAATATTTTTCACGATTTGGGAAAATAGGAGGATGGTGTTAGACAAGTTAAAAGTAATACGAAAACATTTTTTCCTTAATTAAAAAAAAAAAAAAAAAAAAAAAAATCAGAAAAGTTATCATTGAAAATGTACGTTTTTGGGAGAATGAGCAAAGAATGTCTTGGAATTTAATTTGATAAGATTACCTTTAAAATTAGACCCCTTTGAGATACCGATGTTACAAGCTCGCTTTCTTTCTCTGCATGATAGAAAATCCTTATTATTTTGTGATGTCAATTAACCTGTTTGTAGCTAACATTTGTTTATAACGTCTGCATATCGGTGATGCATATAATACAGAAAAAAATGTTCTCTGGGTGATCCATCATTCTATTAAGTGCTGTAAAGAATGGTCAGTCATTCGTGATGGATATCTTTCGCTTTCTGTGAAAGATTATTATGTTGTCTTACTTATTAATTGAACAGCATATCGCTGAAATTCTGAGAGCCGTCCGAAAAATATCTTATTTATCTATGTATGTAATTGTTTTGGTAGGCTTAATATACAGCGTATCGCTGTGTGTATGTGTGCAGGGCTAGCTTTTGAGGGGCACGAGAAAAAAAGCTTCATCCCGAAACGAGCCCGATACACTTCAACCCGAACCCGAAGTGAAAAAGAATGAATCCCTATTTTAATATCCTCATGGAAAAATAATCTACAGTTATAGCTCTGATATCAATTTTATCTTTTTTGCACAAAAAAAGATCACAAGTACCAGGGGTCGGAAAAAACTACTTTTTTTATTGTAGCGAACTACAACTACAACTACTTTATCAAAAATGTAGTTAACTACAACTACAACTACTTGTTCTAAAAAGTAGCGACTACAAACTACTTTTCAACAGTAGTCACTACTTCCCTACTTTCAGATTTTGTCAAAAGATTCAGTGTCCAATCCAAACTGAAGACACTGATTAAATAATACTCCGGCGACTCTTATCTGTTGGTATACAATTAAATAAGTGCGATATAACCGAGGTCATTAAAATAATAATAATAATAATAATAATAATAATAATAATAATAATAATAAAGATTGTGTTCTGGAAAATTGCAGAAAATTGCAGAAAAACAACTCGAAATGTAAACAATAATTAAATCTGCAAATAAAGTAATTCCAAGTAACAAGTAACCCGGCATTAAAAACTTTAGGACCTAATAAAGAGTAAATAGTCAAAAAAGAAAATTAATTTCTTCATTGGATTAGTATACTTGATTTTAGCAGCAAGTGTCAATGGAGAAAATCTATGCCTTCATGAGATATGTTAATATACACTGCACCTGAGATTTGCTGCTGAAATTTGCAAATTATTGTGCAGAACAAATTTTGCACAAAAGAAGCAAGTTACGGCCACGTGATTTGTAGAACGTCACATATCCCCCCCCCCCTTGAAGTAGCGTTAAAAGTAGCGTCGATTCTCGCTACAAACTACTGATTTTTTGTATCGCGTTACTCGCTACACTACATTGTTCAAAATGTAGCGCGCTACATTACAAACTACTAAAAAATGCAGCGACAACTGTAGTTTCGCTACTTCCGTCTCCTGACATGTACGCATGGATATTCAAATATATAGTTTTTTATATTGGAAAAATATTCAGGACCTTCTATTGAAAATTTGGGTCAACCCGAACCCAACCTTATAGAGTCAAAATCTAACCCGAAACATTTAAAGTCAACCCGACCTGCAAAAAAATAGCGTTAACCGACGAGACTCGAACCGCGGGTCGGGCTCGGGTAAAATCGGGTCGTCTACACGACCTGATGCAGGACTCTAGTCTGGCAACTGCCTGGTACTCTAAACCTAAAGTGCGAGTAATATTTATATAAAATTTAAGTTTCTTTAGACGATATTCGTAGGGATGGACGCTGCAAAAAATTTCGTTCACGACGCCATATCTGCCAAAGCTGTGTGTGTGTGTGTGTGTATGTTTTTGTTTTAACAACGAATGACAGGTGTTTACTAAATGGTCTTCATATAACATTTTGTATGTATATAATAATGCAAAGATAAATCCTGCATTTTTAAATTTTATCTCTGTCTGTTCTTAACGAAACTCTTATAGTAATCGTAATAACGAATTTAGCTGTCAAGCCATAAATCCTTTATTTATATCTTAAACCTTTTTTGTTCTCTTTTCTATTGTTCGTATGACCTGTAAGATAAAATATTTTTTCTGCTAGTTATTTAAGAATTTCACTCCGCATAATCTGATATCCATTTGACATTGAATATAGCAAACACCTTCTTGGAACGGGGATATAATTTAATTCCATTGTTTTAAAATTACAAATGATGCTTAACCAACGACTGAAATCATAGATTTTAAGTAGATAATTTATTACAATTCCATATAAATTACAAATTAAAACATTATCGTAATATTATCCGCTCCTTATACTTATATGTTGTTTGGAATATCGATGGAATATATCTAATAATCTATTTAAAAATAGTTTGCATTGTTTTTAAAATATCACCCTAAATATCAACCTGCTATCGAATTATTTGTGTCTCAGTGATTCAAAAAATAGGGGGTTTTTTTTAGTTATTCTGGTTGTTAATATATTTTTTCAATATGCTTGTTTATCAATGATGCATATCTTATACAATACTGAATTATACCTCAAATGCCTCCAACAAAATGGTCAATGATACATACTATAGTATTTCAATGTCTGTGAAAAATTACTGTCTTACTTATTAATTTAACAGAAAATCGCTTATATTCGAACTATAATCTGTAAATTTTGATGATGTGCAACTTATCTAATAATCCCTCTCTAAAACACATAATTGTTTTAGTATTCCGGTTGTAAAATGCGAATAGTTTTATAAAAAGCGGTCTCAAGAAGGAAAAAGAAAGAAAGTAGAAGCAACATAAAATCTTTTGCTACATGCACAAAGTCTTTTTTATCTGTAAAAACGTGAAATTTGGAGACAATATTACTTAAGTACCATAGAATCGAAAAACGTTTTATTCTTTTGCCTATAAGTGTGATGTAACCGGATTTACAGTCAATTGGTTGTCCAATGACGACTTTTCCATGAATGTCGTCCCCTCAAAATCGGTTAAAAACACCAAGTTTTTGACACCGTTTTCTGAAAAATCCTTTATATTTAGGGGCCATCCATGAATTACCTCACGGAAATGTCATTGATTTTTACCCTTCACACACCTCTGTGTCACAAGTAGTCACGCTTACATAATACCCCCCCCCCCCCACACACACACACACACTATTGGAACGTCGCATTTTTGCAATTGATATTTAAAGTTAGTTTTGTTTAAAATAACATTACATTTATTATTATTGTTATTGTATGCTATTTATTATCTGCTGGAACACTTACTATAAAACAGTCAAAATCTTGTGTGTTTCTACTTAAAGTTGTTGCAAACCGAGAACAGTATGCGTAATACTTCCTCAGTATAAATACATATCTTTTTTTAAATCTTAATATAGATTAATCGCAAATTGCCTACCTAATTGCTTTTATATTTTGCATGAGACGTCACAATATGTTAATCTACCTTCCCACTCTTTCTGTCACACTTTATGGACCCTTCCCCCTTCTGAAATGAGACGTAATTAATCGATGATCCCTTATAGGAAATTAATTTATGAATTCATAAATTAATTAATATGGATATCTGTAAATTGTATGCAATTATGAGTAAAATTGACTTTGTAAATATGTCCAAGTAAACCACTTCAGATTTGAGAGCAACCCTAAAAAAGTAATTTAGAATGTGTTGATAAATTGATTTCGATGTAACTTTTGTATGTGCTAAATATGTTAACCGTATTTCTATATTATAAATTTAATCAAAGTTTGTTCAGAATAAAAATTATTCTGATGAAATTGATATTAACAAATTAAATATTTAAACTGTAAATCTTTCATTTGCATCATAAAATGTTTTGCTCTATTTTCCACTGCTCTTATCTGTATGATAAACTTTTTTTTCTCCTTTGAAATAGATGTATATTAATTTCTCTACGTATAATCTGATATGCATTCGACATCTCAATATAGTATATAACCTTTTTTTAAACAAACATACATTTTAATGCTACTGTTTTAAAATTACAAATCGGGCTAGATGTATAATATCAAAGGATAAGAAAAGAAAATATTTTTTAAATTCAAAATTTAAATTAAAGTTAAAATTCCCAGTTTCTTTTTCCTAAATTTAAATCTAACATTTAAGACTAATTTGCCCCTGATAAGTTTGTTTCTCATCCGTTTATTACTTCAAGCCAGGCTCATTTATTACTCAAATCGGTGATCTTAGCGCAACTTTCATTTTTCTTTTTTAGCCTGCTGGGAACAATTCCTGCACTGCAAAAAATAATTTTTGATTTTACAGTATAAAACTGGCATCCCAGCTGCCAGTATTATACCGTAAAATTAACAGTATTAAACAGTAAAAAAAGCAGTAATACGCTGCCGTGCAAGCAGTAATACGCTACCGCGCATGCGCGGTAGCGTATTACTGCTTGCACGGCAGCGTATTACTGCTTTTTTTACTGTTTAATACTGTTAATTTTACGGTATAATACTGGCAGCTGGGATGCCAGTTTTATACTGTAAAATCAACAATTCTTTTTTGCAGTGTGGGAGCTCTGCAGCGGTCTGACACATGCGTCGATCAAAAGATCCTAATCCAATTATATTGAAGGTTCCTTCCATTTTGACACTTTCGCCACATACTGGAAAAAAATCAGAAATGCGATCGTAAAATGAGCAGACGTGAGAAAACGCGGTCTTTTTTGGTAAAATGGTTAGCTAATAAACACTATGTCACTCTGGACACTGGGCCTCACTTAAAAAGACTTGAAGACAGTAAAGTAACTGCCAGCAATATCCTGCATATCATATATATTATTTCTGTTGTCAACATCCATTTTTCTATGCTTTTACAAGACGCACACCAATGTATGAGGTATCTATCATTCAAAAGGTTTTTGAACCGGCTTCTGGCATAGTGCACTCACATTTCGTTAAAGCATGTTTATTGATTAAAAATTGCTGTTAATAAAAAATTAAATCAACATCGTTTTCATAAATGAAATGAAATGAATGTTTTTCTCAAATCAGTGTTGCCACAAATATAAAAAATCCGCATTATACAATGGTTATGAACAATGATTATGAAAAAATAAAAATAAACAGTACAAAAAATGTAAAGTAGGACGTCACCGCACCAGGTTATTTTATATTTATGATTAAAAAGCAAAACTGAAATTAAAATGTTTTGATGATACAGACACCATAGTTCTTTCGAAGCAGTGGAATTTCACGTGTAACCTAAACAGTATGCTTTCTAAAATTAAATTAAATGGTATTTTATATTTATTTTATTTATTTTTTTCTCTACCGTGTTTTTCCCGAAGCAGATGACATCATCCTCTAATGCGTTTAAAATACGATTGCTAATTTTTTCTCCCTCGTGCGTGTCTTTTGTTATCTTCGATCAGTTTTTATGGTAACTTTTATGGAATAAATTAGATGTTATTCTAACTTAACTAATGTTGTTTGCAGATATTTTTATCCTTAATTTTTCTTTAGAAGCTTAAACCTGCATCTAAAAAATATTAGACTGCAGTACAAAATCCTCGCACTGGTGTGTGTATATATATATATATATATATATATATATATTTGGAACATCCTCGAAATGTATCTGGTAGTCTATAAAATGTTTGAATTATCTCTAAAATATCCTGGATAACACCTAAAGTTAAAATCTCTTATCTATGAGGTGGTGAAAAGTAAAACGTGTTTTTTTTTTTTATTCTGTTTATCATTTCTTTATTATATTTTCTTATCAGTGACGCATATCTTACACAAAAGTTTGTTGGCTTGATGATCCATCATTCTATTGCGTGCTGAAAAGAAAGGACAGTCATATGTGATGGATGTCTTTCAGTGCCTATGGAAGATTATTATGTCGTCTTGCTTATTAATTGAACAACTTATCACCTAAATTCGAACACATAGATATCCGTAAATTTAGATGATTTAACCCCTTCTTTAACTTCTTTAACTTTTTTGGACTCCCGATTAGATTTATGCCCGAGCCCAATAATTCTGTTTAAATTCGACCCGCACCCGACAGAAAAAAAAAAAAATTCGTTAACCCGAAACCGATACACTTTAACCGGCATCCGACCCGAACCCGAAGTGAAAGAAAATTTATCCATATTTAATACAATTATGGAAAAGTTAGTCTACAATTATATCCCTAATGTAAAATTTTATCTTTTTTGTATAAAAATGGACGCATATACACTCATTAATATTCCAGTACATAGTTTTTTTTTTGTTGTTGTTGTTCATTTGAAAAAACTCTGGACTTTCCTTTAAAAAATTGGGTCAACCCGAAACCGACCAGAAAGAGTTAAAAACCAACCGGAAATCGGAGCATATAAAGTCAATCCGGCCGGCAACGAAAAAAAAATTTAGCCTCGACCCGACCTGATGCAGGACCCTACTCCGGATACATAATCAGTACGGTTTTATTAAAAAGAAAAATTTGTCTCAGTTGTTCATAAAATGGTCGTTGTGTATCTTTTGCAAATGCAAAATGGTAAACTTTAATTCTATCTTATTTATTAAATCAAAGTTTTTTTGAGCGAAAATGTCTCTGATAAAATTCATAATAATTAATTTAATGTTCAAACTTTAAATCCTTCATTTAGATTATGAACAATTTCTGCTCTCTTTCCCATTTTTAGTATGATCTTTAGTGCATATTTATCAAATAAAAGTTATCTGATGAAAAATATTTATGAAATAAAAATGTCTCTTCATATAACCGACACATTTTCGACATTTGAATATAAGAAATGACCTTCTTTGAGCAAGGATATATTTTAATGCTATTGTTTGAAAATTGTAAATCGAGTTTAAGAAAAACTGAAATCATAGATTTTTATTTAGATAAATTATTTAGATTTTATGGAAATTTAAAAATTTAATCGTAACTTTGCATTTTTTTCTACTTATATGTTGTTTGGAATATCCTTGAACTATATCTAATGTTTTGTTTAAAAATTGTTTGCATTGTCTTTAACATATTACTCCTGAAAAACGCGTAGCGCGAAATTCTCTCTCTCATTGGTCAAAATCTATATTTGTTTTATTCTATTAATTTTTCTGTTTGTAACATTTCTTTATTATTTTTGTTTGCCGGTGATGCATGTCTTGTTCAAAAGTTTGTTGACTTGTTGATCCATCATTCTATTAAACGCTGAAAAGGATGGCCATTCATCTGTGATGAATGTCTTTCAGTGCCTGTGAAAGATTATTAAGTCGTCTTACTTATAAATTGAATAACATATCACATTACATTTGAACAGACATCCGTAAATTTATATGATGTAATTTATCAAAACACCCCTTGTTTGTATATCATCCTAAATAGCGGAATTATTTTGCTACTCGTAATAAAATATGCCTAGTTTTATAAATATACTTTTTTTAAAAGTTCAAATTGTTAATAAAATTGTTCTGTGACGGCCATTGCCATCAGTAAGGAGTGAGCCAGGCGTACAAGGAGAGCACAGAGGTAAAGTTTAAAAATACCTTTTATTTAAACTTAATCGGGCAGGGATTGAGCAGGCCGCTACTAGTTATTCCTTAGGCCAAAATAAATAGGTAAACTTCTACTCGAAACATAAATAAATTTGTGAAGGATTCAGCCGAACATAGAGCTCGAAGCCGCAAGGATATTTCGATAGCTTCAGAGCTCTGAGCCCAACCCTTCCTGCAATTCGGTGTCTTTAATTTAATAAATTTCCCTTTTAAATTTATCCGGTTTCAATTTTCAGATTTTTTTTTCCCTTTTTACCTGGCTTCCGCAAGTGTCTTGGCATGAAACGGACGTAGCAAAGGAAAATCACGCGAAACGCCGCGCTCCGCGAGTTCTGCGGCGGTCACCCGTAAATTTATACCGGACTTTAATACTTTTAATACTTAATAATGGACCAATATACTTTTTTCAAAAGTTCAAATTGTTAATGAAATCATTTTTTCATCATTTTGTGTATGAATGCTGTAATACGAATTTAATTTTCATATTATAATTCTAAAAAAATTGTATTCTTAAAGAAAATTAAATCAGAGTAATTTTCTTGAAGAATACATTGATTAATTTTAACGAATTTAATCTTTTACTCCATAAACTGTTTCTGTGAATCATTCTTTTGGACGCACGACTTGTATAATAGAAATATTTTTCACCTTAAAACACATATAGAGAATTTTTTCTGTGTGTATAATCTGATGTGAATTCAGCATTTGAATTATTTTCCGATTAATTAATTAGATCCCATGTAAATTTCATTACCACTATGACATTTCTTTTCTCTTATATAATATTAATCCTTCGTTACATAGCTCATTCGGATTTATTGTTCTTTTCTCGTATGTACCGAAAAAATATCTTCTACTTGATCCACATTAAATCACTCTATATGTGTGCCATTTAAAATAAGTAATATAAAAAACTTTTTTTTTCAAGTCAAGTCCTACTTTAGGTCAAAAAGAAATTTTTTTCCAGCGATCTACACGCTTCGCCACTGACGGTATTTAGTCCTAAATTTTTATCCTGCTAAATATCTTATATAAGAGAAATTTTTGAAATGTATTAAAAATTAAATAAAAAATAAATAGCTAAAATACCAAAAATTAATAGCTCGAAAAGTATTTCTCACAAAATTGTTAGACAAACTGCGTTAGAAAGGTAAAAATTGTATTTTCCTTGATATAAATTTCAAATCTAATGATTATGTCGTTTTTCAAATATTGAATTTCAAAAATTACGAAACTTCACAATGAAGTATCATAGCGAAATCTTCACGCGTAAAAAGATAATGGGGCTCTTCACGGACGAAGATCAGGCGGCGCGCGGACGAAGGAGACTAAAATATGGAGTGAGTCTGTACTTTTGAACAGAATTGAAATGGAGTGAGTCTATACTTTTGGACAGAAATGAAATATAAAACTAAAATCAATTAATTAAATTTTAATTAATGAATTAATATTTGAAAAAACTGTATTAACATCAAGTGTCACCCACTACAAGTTTAAAAAAATGTATTTAAACTTGAGTGGTTGAATAAAAAGTATTTTATTAACGATTGAAAAAGATATATAAGTTTGAACAAGATATATAAATATATGGAGGGTGTGAGCTAATAGTAGGAATTGAATAAGTATAATTCTCTATACCTAATTTTATTGAGAAAATTGTAATAAAATCTTTAAACGATCATTTTGGTGGCAAATGTGAAACATTAATTTGTAGGTTAGCATCATTCTTAATATTTGTGACCCTTGTTTATACCACGCTTTCGAATCTATCGCGCTTTCATTTTTCTCCTGACACAATGCAATATAACGAGGGGCTATTGTACGTATTTCGAATGTTTTTGAAATAATTTAATAATGTATGTAAAAAAATGTTTGGATAATCTGATAAACGACAGTCCCTCGAAAACTTCTAGCACCATATTCTCTATCTCTGAATGGTCAAAAACCATTGTTATGCTTAATTACACTGTTGTCGTAAACATTTATTTATTATGTTTCCTTATCGGTGACGTATATCTTACACAAAAGATTGACCGTCGCCCAATCCATCATAGTATTAAGTGCTGAAAAGAATGGTCACTCATCAGTAATAGATATCTTTCAATATCGATGAAAGATTAAGTTGTCTTATTTATTAATTCAGTTGCTTAAATTTGGACAAACAGTTATAAATTTAGATGGGGTAACTCATCTATAAAACTTACTTTTTCTTATCTAAAAAAAATTACTTATATTGATACTTTTGATTGAAATATAATTTTATTAAAAAGGGGAGCAACTCTCAGTAAAGTTCTGCAACTGATCGGGTTGATTCTACAGGATGTTTCAAAAAGAATCATCCGATTTTTAAAAAATCATAACTATTTACCTTTTAATCCGTTTTGATCGAATAATGTGTAGGTAGAAAGAGGGAAATCTCGAGTTTCACACAGTTGCCGATAGGTAACGCAAAACGCTCTTTCTTCCTCTCAGTGTGTGATTTCTTCTTATGGGGGGTTTATAAAAGACTACGTTTATGTGCCTCCCCTTCTAGCTACACTGCAAAAAATAATTGTCGATTTTACAGTATAAAACTGGCACCCCAGCTGCCAGTATTATACCGTAAAATTAACAGTATTAAACCGTAAAATAAGCAGTAATACGCTGCCGCGCAAGCAGTAATACGCTACCGCCCATACTGAAGATACGCATAACAGCAGCAGCCATGGAAGCAATGAATGCAAAAGTTTGGGACGAACTTGACTACCATATAGACATATGCCGTGCATCCAAATTTGGTCATATTGAGCACCTTTTAATTTGGTTTGTAAAAAAAAAACTTTATGATTAGCCATGATTAACATGTGATATAAAATTAATCTTAAGTGTCTATATTCTAATATTTATCATAATATACGCATTTCAAATCGGGTGATTTTTTTTTAAACACACTGCATATCTTTACAGCTGGCTGTATTGGGATCTTATCATCTTCGCTTATTTTTTTAATATGATTAAGGGGTAACACCACTTTTGCACTCTAAAATTTATGGCTTTTTCGGTATTTTTTTTTTATATTACGAAGTGTTTATAAAAATCAATTTACACAAAATTTTTCTACATATATTAAGTTAGAAATCTACATTTTTTGTCACAAATCTACATATTAAACTAGTAAGCTATGGCTATCTCAAAGCTTTCTTGTATATCATTCTAATATGTGAATTTATAATAGCATCAACAATTATGGTTATAAAGCATAGTGCAACGTAGTATAAAGAATAACAGCACTCCCTGCTGGGTATTAAAGCTTAAAATTGGATCAACATAATATTTTTAATTATTAATCTCAAATATAAAATTTGGCGCATTTCTACATAATAGAAAATGAGATACAGCTATAACTGTCATTGCAAAAAGTGCAGGGCTAATATTCCATAATCTGGTTCACAGCAAAGTTGGCGTGAAAAATTCTGTCAATAATGTGGTTAAAAGTTAAGTTTTTGAAAGTTACAAGAATAGTGTTAATAATAAGGCAAACACGATCGCTAAATTGATGCAATTTATTGCGGACCCGTTTAGGAATTTTTCCTCAAGCATAGAGTACCTCCTGTTTAATGATCAAAGCGAAAACTGAAGCAGCATCGATTTTCAAAAAAAGCATTTCTCATATAAAATTTGATGCAATTCTATCTAACAGATTATGATATATAGATATCACAAAAATTCTGAAAACATAGAATAGAAACGCAACCTGCAGGGTGATATACACTAACAGTCACCAGTATACTTACTAATTTATGTCAAGGTCTAACTGAATATGAAGTTTGATGAAATTCCTTGCATTAGTTCTTGAGATAGAGCGGCCACAAAAATTGTGTCACACTTTAAGGATCCTCTCCCCTCTGCGAAAAGACACGTTTCAATATTTTTAACGCTTATTTATTTATTTATTTATTTTGCATGGTGTAGCTGAGATCAATCTCTATTTCCGCCGTTGATTACTTTATCGATTTTCTTTGCGGATTTTTTTTACGAAGATACTTTCACTTTCGGACCTTTTCGGTTCCATTTTACCATCATGAAATCAAATAACAATGCTGCTGGAAGCAGACTGGAGTTTATATAGTAACTAAAAATATAGGTTTAAAATATCATTTAAGGTATTGAATGAATGCAACGATGGGATAATATGAGTTACAAGCTACGATGTTTGACAAATGGCAAAAGAAAAGTGCAGCTGTATAATATCTGTGGGAAATCTTCAGCTTTCCCCGTATATTCATTAATAATTTTTCCTTTTTTCATTGTTTTTAAATTATTTTCTAATCTAAATTAAAACCTGATTACCCTACTTAATCTAAAGTATAAAATAACACTCACATATATATAGAACAAGAACGAAAAATCATGTGTCAAGTATAGATAATGAAAAAATTTCCAGCACATCCAAAAAATTGTAACGAAACTTCACCGTTAAATAAGGTGAAAGAAGAAATGTAAGTGAACAGTTTAGAAACCATATTACACATTTAAAAATCCAATTTTAGTAATTTCCTTCCATAGTCAAAAATACACTCGAATTTCTTTGTACAGTACTGTATCTTATCTAAATACTTTTGTACACGCCACATGTTAAACTAAAATGTAATTCATTTAGAAAACGCATAGCACAACTTAAAACGCACTTCCAGAAATTAGAAACCATAAACGACAATGTATCTTATTCTTTGCGTATAGCCCTGTATATGGATTTATTAATATTCTACAAATTTTTATTAGTATACTAAATATATTTTTTAAACATATATAATTAATAAACAGACATACATACATTCAATACAATAATCCAACATGGAGTGAAAAATTAGCCAGAGCCAGGAATCGAACCTGGGTCCACAGCGTTCCGGGCTGTTGCTCTAACCACTGAACTACTCCGGCCGACCCCTGAGTCTGCAATTTCCCACTAATAAACTATGTTGGAGAGAAGGTCACCAGCCATCAACCAGACAGCCATGACGACCGGACAACCTTGAATAGATGGCTGGTGACCTTCTCTCCAACATGGTTTATTAGTGGGAAATTGCAGACTCAGGGGTCGGCCGGAGTAGTTCAGTGGTTAGAGCAACAGCCCGGAACGCTGTGGACCCAGGTTCGATTCCTGGCTCTGGCTAATTTTTCACTCCATGTTGGATTATTGTATAGAATGTATGTATGTCTGTTTATTAATTATATATGTTTAAAAAATAAAAAAACGATGACTGCAGACGTTAATTATGTGTAATTTAATACTAAATATAGTTCAGCAGAAAAATGCATAACTCAATTAAAATCTACCTTTTAAGCAATGTATTCCCATAATCAGCAATACTTACGATTTCCTTTTGTGTAGGTCTGTATATGATCAACAGAATTTATACACATCATGTACTGTGTAAAAATTCAGTTAAACTTAAAACGCAAACCAAATTTGAAAACGCACTTCCAACAATTATCACTCACAGACGGTACTATAACCGAATTCTTTTGTGTGTCCCGCAAAATGAACGATAAATGCAATGCACATCATACTTTTCAGTAAACAACTTACAGTGCATCTCAGTAATGCATATAAATTTCATTATGTTTGAAGTAGTGTAACATCATTACAATACATTGCAAACGATATTTCCCCGCAGTAGACGATTATGTACAGAATTATTTTGTGTGATCCTGTAAATGAATAATAAATGCTTTACCCCGTATTCTACAGAAAACATGTTTTAGTGCACTTCATAAATGCATATCAAATTCATTGAGTTTGAAATGGCATAACATCATCAAAATGCACTTGAAACGATTTTTTCTCACTGTTCGCAATAACGGAATACTTTTGACTGTTCCTGTAACCGAACTATGAACGTACACACTTCATTTTCTATAGCAATCGAGCTATAGTAAATTAATAACATATAAAAATTACAGGGCAATCCGAATAAAATTACGAGAGTTAGACAGATAAACCAAAGTCATAAACACTTTTCAACTATGTTGTAAAATGTTCAAATGAAATACATTTTTTTTTTATTTAAATGGAGGATTTATCTATAAAATCAGAAAGAAAAAGAATGATTTTTCGCATCTCCTGGATCAATTTCCTTCATCCCTTATCAAAACGATATGAATTTTTCTAAATATAGTTGACAGGGAAATAAAGCTTTAATATTCACGTTTTTAAATCTTTTTAACCTGACGGGTGAATGATCTCTTTCTTCCAGGTTCTAAAAATAGGATATAATCTTTTATAATAACAAATTGTTTCTCGCGTTTCACAAAACCTCCAGAGTAATTAATAAATCGAGCGCTTCAGCGAGTACTCCATTAATAATCTTTTGTCCGATATCACAGAATCTGCCATCCATTATGCGACCTCATTAGCGGTTACAGTTTGTTTTGTTTTGTTTTTTAAATATGTAGCCAAAAGTACGACAAATTTGTTTATTTTGACTTTTTAACGCAACAGTGTTTTTGTATTCAGTTGCGTAAACATTACGATAACATAAATTTCAATACTTTATTTCATTTTAAATAATCTTGGTAAATCTTCGCTGTGGGGTTTGTCGCTTCAGTGATTCTCTTCGTTCTCAAAATCCCATGTTAATCTGCAGAGAAAATTAACTAAGAAAGGAAAAATGTACATCATGCATAGATTGAAGGTGTTGGTCAGTGAGATCTCAAATTCCTCTCGCTATTGTTAAACCTATGTGCGTAGAATGCATTCTTATTTTTAAAATATCTCATCAGGAAATTAATTTTTTAACTTCTTTTTTTTCAATATGTTCTTTTCAAAGACTGTCTCTTTCTCTTTTAGTTGACAAATTACAAGGTGATTCACTACCAGTGCGACATACTTTAAGATTAAGAGGTGATAGCGCATACACTAAAGAAAGAAATGTTTGTATGGGAAAGCTGGGTCACAATCAACTTATTTAGTCATAAATACAGGGTGTCTCATTCCCAGTCGAACCCGGATTTTCGTTTATAACAGTAATGAAGATATTTTATCGATATTTTCAACAGCCTTAATTTATTTTGTATAAAATGGTTACACAGCAAAAAATAAATAAATAAATAAATAAAGATATTAAATTTCTTATGAGATATTTTAAAAATAAGAATGTCCACACCCATAGGTTTAACATTAGCAAGGGAGAATTTGATATCTCATTGGCCAACACCCTTAAGAAATAGTTTCCAGCCCTATCAAAATATTGTTATGAAACTACATTTTTTCCATATGCTGAAAAGAGATATGTAATTAAACCATTTAGAAAACACATAACACAGTTGAAAACCCATTTTCAGCAGTTACCGCTAATAAACTGTAATGTATTCGAATTTATTCCATCCATTCGCATTCGATCGGTGTCAGAAGCGACACTGATTAGATATTTCTGTTCAATTTCTTGAAAGACAAACATTTGATTTATTATGACGTCATATATACAGACACAGAGCCCGCTTAATGAAATTATACACGGTTTTTGAGCGCATGCACTAGAGCGATGTGAGAATCGGTGTTCATTTTAAACGGAAATTCAAAGTATGCATACGTAAAGCATGCAAAAGTTTGAGGAAAAAGCGTTATTTCATTTCAGTTGTGATTTTTTGAAATTTTTGTGTCAAAAGTAGGAGCTTTTTCGATTGAACTACCCTACATTGTGTACCGTAAGTTTTATTTTATGTTATTTTGATGTCAAATTATAGCTGCCATTTTAGGCTATCAGAAAATGTGACAGTTTATAGGGTTGAAGGTAGGGTAAAAATTTTATTCAATTTTGAAATGTCAGTCAATTGGACCGAAATTGACCAAAAAGCGACCATTATGCCTAACCAAGCTTTGACGCTCGAGCAACGAATTTTTATCGTCATGAAATACGATTTTTGTGGTGGATCACCTTCTTCATTGTGTACTCTGTAGGAAAAAAGCTTATGGAAAACACAGTGCATCAACAAGGCAAACGATAAACAACTTATTTGTCAAATTTAAGGAGGCAGGAAGTGTTGCGTATCATAAGGCAAATTTGACTGGAAGACCGCGATCTGCGAGGACCGCTGAAAATATCCAGCAAGTGGATGAATGTCTTAATGAAGATCCATTATCTGTCAAGTTCGAAACTTGCTCAAGAGATCGGCATTTCTGATTCAAGTGTTCGCTGTATCTCAAGAAGTGAACTGCATCTTTACCTATACAAAATTCAAATTGTGCACAATTTGACTGCAAATGTCAAGGAAAAGAGATTTGTTTTCACTGAAAATGTTCTTCGGCTATTGCGAGGTAACACAATCCCGCTTCGAAACCTTTGATTTAGTGATGCGGCTCATTTTCATCTGAACGGGTACATTAAAGCAAAATTACCGGTGCTGGGGTAGAAAAAACCCTTCCTCAAAAGTCTACTGAAAAGCCCCTACATCCGTAAAAAATTACTGCCTGGATAGCCATCTCCTCAAAAGGAGCATTAGCAGCATACTTTTTCAGAAACACAATTAATTCTGAAAGGTACTGTTTCTGGAGAAGCTCCTACAGCTCCTCCCCGTTCTCACGAAACCCACGACATCATTGAAGAAGACTTTAATGACAGAGTTATCGATCTGAGTTTCGAAAGCCGTGGATGTTATGTTCAGTGGCTACCGTATTCCCCTGTCCTTAATCCATGTGATTATTTCCTCTGGGGATATCTGAAGGATAAATATATAGAAATTGCACCATAAAATCTCGATGAATTAGAACAAGCAATTCAAGAAGTGCTAGAAAACATTCTGCAATCCACTTTTCCTGACGTTAGAAGTTTCAAGAGAAGGTTTGAAATGGTTGTTGAAATGAGAAGTGAACATATTGAACCATTTTTGTAATATTATGCATATTCCCAGGTTCATTTTGACATTAAAATTTGGAATATAAGCCGAGTAAAATTAAAGTTATTGACAAAAACCCGTGTGCGACTCCTTTTGACGGACGCTGTAGGTTAGTGGTTTGTAAAATCAGAAGTATGGTTTTCTAAAACTTTCGCCCTAAATTTATTTTTTATTTCATAAGTAAAACTGGGAAAAATGATGAGCCAAAACATTCCTTCACCTATTACACGCAAAATTAAGGTGGGTATAAAAAACTATCACGCGCTGAGGATCCACCGACACCAATCAAAAACCTCAATTCGATCTCTAAAAGAATAAGCATCTTTGCTCGTCACGACATTTCATGATTGCGGCCAAGATAGAGGGGGGGGGGGATGACAGAAGAGATAAAGACAATCGATTACGCTTGACAATCAAATGAATGTCAATTGGACAATGATGAGATCAAAACATGTCTCTTTAATGTGTCAACGAGATACAAATCCTGAGAATCACAATGACACACCCAGTCATTTGCGAATGACAGCCGGAGTGGAACAAAAAAAGAAAAGGATATCTGATTGGAAATAACGTTCAAATGAGCTCTTACAGATCGAACTTAAAGTGACATGCGGGAATATGCTGGAAACATAATGAGATAACAGGGGAGAAATAAGAAATGTCGTTCTTCAATTAAGCTGAAACAATTCTTAGAAGTCTTTTTAAGAATGTCGTGACGAAATCTGAAAATTTAAAAATAAGTAAAGTAAAATTCTGTAATGCTGTTTTAATTGGTGAGACATACATTCTTTCTAAAATTTCCCACGATACATTAGTTTGAAATGTAAATAGAAACTCGAGTGCCCGAGGTAATTGAGATTAATCAACTCGAATAATCGAATACTTGGTTGAAAAAGACTAACTTTTAAATCACGCAGGATTGTATTATTACTAAATAATTTCTTGATTTCACAAATTGCAAAATTACATGAAATTTCTTACATACATTTTAATGAGGTATTAATATATTTTATAATCACTGGGTTCGTTCTGTCGTTTTTGCAATAGCTTTATAATTATATCCAGTTTTTCGGTAGTCAAAATTAGTTCCATCAAGCGATTTAAAAAAGTATTGAGACTGGTATTATTTAACGGAGATTTTTACGATGTTATAATATTTGATTTTAACTCAGACAAATTTACTTTGATAAATAGGGAATTTCATTAACCATTGATTTTGCTATCAGCCGTTAATATACAACGTTCAAATGAGCTCTTACAGATCGAACTTAAAGTGACACGCGGGAATATGCTGGAAACATAATGAGATAGATGACAGGGGAGGAAAAAAGAAATCTCGTTCCACGATTAAGTAGAAACAATTCTTAGAAGATTTTTTAAGAATGTCGTGGTGAAATCTGAAAATTTCAAAATAAGTAAACTAAAATTCTGTAATGCTGTTTTTATTGGTGAGACATACTTTCTAAAATCTCCCATGCTACGTGAGTTTGAAATGTACTATAGAAACTCAGGTGTACGAAGTAATTGCAGCTAATCAACTCGGATAATCGAATACTTGGTTGAAACAGGCCAACTTTTAAATCACGCAGGATTGTATCATTACTAAATAATCTCATGAAATATTACACAAATTATGAAATTTCATAAAATTTCTTACATACATTTTTATGAGGTATTAATATTTTGAAAAGTCTGTGTTCGTCTTTTTACGGTAGTTTTATAATTATATCCAGTTTTTCGGCAGTCAAAATTAGTTTCATCAAAAGATTGTAAAAGTGTGCAGGGTGATTTTATTAAACGGAGATTTTTACGATGATATAATATTTATTTGAGTTTCTCCCAGACAAATTGATTGTCATAACTTGGAGATTTTATTAACCATTAATTTTGCTATCGGCCGGTAATGTACAACCAACTTTTCTTTAAACTGATTGCCGACTCGGTACTTAATTTGTTGTTGTTTTTGCCGACTTGCGTACCTCGATTTGCAAAGAGAGATTCTGCAGTGTTTTCTTTCTTAAGATAGCTAAAAATGCAAAGATTATTTATTTATTCAATTGTATTTTGCTAAATGCTACAGCAATACAATACTGTTTTTCGTATTTGCGTATCTGTGGGCGATGGGTAAGGGAATCTATCTAACGTAGAGGTTTTTGAACTTGGTTCCTGATAGACGAAAACAAGCCTCGTTGTACCTGGGCGCGAAATTTTAGATTTTTTTATTTGACTTTTTATGTTTTATACTAAAATGAAGTTTTTGCTTTTTTCCGATTTGTCGAATTTTTCGGCGATTTTTAGGTAGTCGTTAAGGCAATGCGATGTCAATATTTTTACCCACAATTTAGTAAATTTTATCCTATTTTCAATAAAATGGATTCGGAATTCTTAGAATGAATTTTTTGCCTTTTATTAAATTTACTTTTTCGAAAAAAATATGAGGACATTGTGTTGAATTAAACGATTTAGATATCAAATCGGTGCCATACAGATTTAAATTTATATTCCTGTATGGAAATAACTTCCGGCAACTTTAAAATTTTAAAAAAGGCAACATATATTAATGACATGAAATTTTTACGATTTTTAAAAAAATGTAATAAAGATACGATTTTAATACGTCCCAATCAAGAAACAGTGAAAGGCTTTGCTCCGTGAGGAAGAATAAAGAGATGGAGAAATTAGCCAATTTACCAATTCAGCCAAACACCGGTTGCTTTTAGCGATCGCGTTTTCCTCTTAATGAAATATTCTATTGTCATTCATTTGTTTTGAATTTATTGTCAGAAAATGGGTAATCATGGGCAATGCCCGATGGATTTGCATTAGGTGGATTTAATGTATAAAAGTTTATTACGTATTTAGTGAAGCTATGTGAGAGCATCTGGCAACTTACTATTGAAAAGGTTTAGTATAATATTTTTGTCTGAAAATTTTAAGGAATCTAAGCCTAGCCTTCTAAGCGGTTTGCCTGTATTTTTCCGTTTTCAAAAAACAACTTAATCAGCTGGACAAAAATATTTTTAACATAATTCTATTTTAAGATATACGTAAGATAAAGAGATATGAAGTGTATTTTAGAAACAACCGTGAAAGAAAATTTAAATTAACATTAATTTTATAAGCATTTTTATGAAAATGCAGCAAAGCCTCTGACGCTTAGACGGGCTAGATCACTTCGGAAGAACATATTGAGTTTGTCCATGGTAACACAGAAAAATGTTAAGAACTTTTCTCTAAACAAATTTCTTTGTGTTAGATTATGAAGTTCAACAACGTCTGATACGAGTCCAATTTTTCCGCAGAATGTGTCTACTTTTCAAGAGTGGCATCAATTAATGTATTTTCACTTTATATATATAATTAAAGATTAATACTTCATCCCTATACTCTTCTAACAATAGATACTTGAATAGATTATCTTGAATATGTAATTATAATGTAATGCTGTTTATTGAAGTGTGATTTATAATAAAAAATATCTTATCGTTTATTTGTTTTCTGCTACTAATATTAATTAGACTCGAAACTAATTACAATTACATTTGAAATAAGTAATTACATTGTCATTTACGAATAAAACTTTCTATAAAGAATTTCAAAGCCTTGTGTAAATACACGTCAAAAACTAGCATCTTATAAGGAGGCGAAATAAAAGAAGCAAAAATGAATGATCTCACCCTCATTGTTTTATATTGAAAATAATATCTTTTGTTACAGCGTAGAATATGAGTAACATAAATCAAACTAAACATAATCTGCGCATTAATAAAGGGTAAGGAAAAAATTCTTTTTGAAGCATAGAAAACATAAATTTATCTCGCGTATCCCTAAGTAATTTGTAGTGGAGGTCCAACTAATCTTAATCAACATGTCATTTGTCAGATAACACTCCACTAATTTTAATTAAAGATAGAATATACAGTCCAAGGAAAGTTTGATTGTTATTGTAATATACTTTGCAGTTATTTTCTCCCTCGAGCTCTTTTAAGACAGTTCTCAAAAAGAAACAAGAACGCAAAACCATGCGTCAAGCATAGACTATATAACACTTTCCAACACTTCCAAAATACTTTTTTGCAAATTTTTTCTATTAATAAGGTGAAAGATTGTGTCTAAGTAAACCATATGGAAAACGCATAGCACATTTAAAAACCCAATTTCAGGAATTACCATCAATATTCAGGAAAATATCATAATTATTTTCTGCAGTCCTGTATAATGATCTATAGATTTGTCTATATACAACTTAGAATGCTAAAATTTTGTTCAGTTAGAAAACGTACAGCACAGTTTAAAATTCCCTTTCTGGAATTTCCATCAATAAATGAAAATGTACTCGAGATCTTTTGTGCTGCCCTGTATATGATCTGTAGAATTTATACACACAAAGTAATAGGCAAAAAAATTAGTTAAATTTAAAATTGCGTACCGCAACTGAAAACGCACTTCCAGCAATTATTATTAACAGACAGTACTTTAACAGAATTTTTTTGTGTGCCCCTGTAAATGAACGATGAATGCTATGCACACAATATTCTATTGTAAGTCTTTGTAATACACCTCAGTGATATGTATTAATTTCATAAAGTTTGAAATAGTGAAACACAATTAAAATAAACAGCAAACGATTTTTCCTCCATAGACCGCAATCTAACGGAATTCTTTTGACTGTCCCTGTAAAGTAACTATAAGTGCTATGCACACCCTATTCCATATTAAGCCTCTTGCAGTGCACCTCATTGATAAATATCAATTTCAATTTGTTTGAAACAGCGTAACATCATTAAAGTAAACCGCAAAGGATGTTTCCCCATAGACCGTAATGTAACGGAATTCTTTTGAGTGCCCCTGTAAAGGAATAATAAGTGTTACACATTTCTTATTCAGTACCGAACATGCCATAGTAAACCTCAATAACATATATTAAATGCATGACAATCAGAGTATATTTGCATGAGTTAGAGCACGGACAGACAGACAAACAAAATTTATAAACACTTTTCAACTACGTTGGAAAGTGTTCAAAATGTGTCAGAAAGTAGCCAGTTTGAATTTGACAACGGTTTTAAGAAAGAAACTTGATTTTAGCATGCGAATAGTTACGATCAAAAATTAAGTTTAGAAATTAGTTTAATAAAAATAAGAACGAATTTGTTTCACGATCTTTTTTTTAACCCTTTCGCGTCTGGCGTTTTAATAATAGTATGTGTTTTTACATATAATATTATTTTGCCTTTAAAACTGCCTTGTTATTACTTACAAATAGTTGTGATAATACGTCTTTCGATATGTTATTATGTCTTCATGTGCTATGTCTTTACATTTACTACATTTAAGTTTCAGCATTTCGTAATATAAAAAAAAAGTTTAAAGCTTCATGAACCGTTACTGAGTTTTTTTAAATACGTGTTTCATTGTTTTAATATTAACAAGAAAAAAATCATGCGTCAAACATAGATTAAAAAACACTTTCCAACACATTCAGTATACTGTAACAAAACTTAACCGTTTAATAAGATGGAAGATGATGTCTAAGTAAATAATTTAGGAAACGCATAACACATTTGAAAAACCAATTTCAGCAATTACCATTTATAGTCGAATAAATATCCGAATTCTTTTATGAAGCCTTGTATATAATTTATAGATCTGTACATATACTACATAAGTATGGTAAAATTTAGTTCTGTTAGAAAACGTATAACACTGTTGAAAATTCCTTTCCAGCAATTTCCGTCAATAAGCGGAAATACTTTTGAACTCTTTTGTCCAGCCCTGTATATGATCTATAGAATTTATATACAACAAGTAATATGCAAAGAATTAGTTAAATTTAAAACGCATAGCACATTTGAAAACTCACTTCCATCAATTATTGCTCATAGACTGTACCGTAAATGAATTATTTTGTGTAAACGATAATTGCTATGCACACCATATTCCATCAGTAAACAGCTTGTAATGTACTTCAGTGTATATGAAATTCAATATGTTTGAAATTAGTGAAACTTCAATTCAACTGCAAACGATTTTACTCCATAGACCATAATGTAACGCCGTTCTTTTGAGTGCCCCTGTAAACGAAACTATACATGCTACACACTTCATTTTCATTACCGAACCTGAACATGCCATGGTTAACTTCAATAAAATATATCAATTACGTGATATTTTGACTATATTTATGTGAGTAGTTAGAGCACGGACAGATGCAGAGATATACAGACGGCCCGTCTAACCTAAATCATAAGCACCTTTCAACTACGTTGGAAAGTGTTAAAAATGAAGGCTACTTGATGGAAACAATACTTCGTTATTACAGAGGGGAAAAGTACTGGAAAGTTGTGATGTCTATTTAATATTGTTTTACTAATAAAATAGTATTAAATCAATGCAGAGTTATAGAGAGTTAATTATTACAGTACAGAACATAACAGATGGACAGATAGACAGTCTGCCAGACAAGCCGAAAGTACGTTGGAAAGTGTTAAAAATGAAGGCTACTTGATGGAAACAATACTTCATTATTACAGAAGCGAAGAGTACTGGAAAGTTGTGATGCCCATTTAATACTGTTTTAGTAATAATGCAGTATTAAATCTTTACAGAGTTATAGAGAGTTAATTAATACAGCACAGAACACAACAGATGGAGAGATAGACAGTCGGCCTGTTGTATATTCTTTAGATTTCAAAACTTAATATTTTGCAATTTGGAGTGCTACTTTTAAATTTTTAATTAAAAATTACTCTTTTCCCAAAATTAAAAAAACAACAACAAAATAGGATCCGAAACGGTTAATTTCTGAATGGTAACATTCTAATTTATTTTATTTTTTTCAGCATTAAAATTTCTTGAACAAAACTAATAAAACGTTAGTGAACAAACTCGTCATTTATGGAAAGGGGGGGGGGTGGGACACAAGAACATTTCCTCATTGTTTCATATTGGAATAATATCATTTGTTACAACTTAGAATATGAGTAAGATAAATAAAAAAAAAAAAAACATAATTTACGCGGTAACAAAGGGTAGGGAATTAAAAAAAAAAAAAATGTTTGAAGCACAGAAAACAGAAATTTATCTCACCATTCTCTTGTAATTTGTAGTAGCTGTTCGACTAATCTTAATCACCGAATCATTTATCAGATAACACACTCCACTAATTTTAATTAAAGAGAGAATCTAGAGTCCTATCGAAAGTTGGATTTCAAAGGAAAAAGGGTTTTTTTTAAAACAAGTTCTTTCAAGAAAATAATTTTTTTCTGAGCATCCAAATAATGACAATGAAAATTAAAGTTGGGAAATTAATTAAAATGAAGAATGAATTTTTCTTGACGTTCTTCTCAGTTTGTGAAAAATAGCGCACAAGTATTGTTGATAGAGAATTAAACATTGTTCACAGTTTTATTACTGGTTTACATGAATATCTGTAACAAATAATTTAAATAAAAATATTTAACATTTTCGATTTTTCTTTTCCATTAGAAAGAAAAAATATTTTTTTTTTTTTTTTTTACTTTTATCAGAATGCTTAAACTGAGACGAAATGCATTATGAATTATGTGAATTGCATATGTTACCGTATTAAAAGTGGTCAGAGTGCGTTGTTTCAATTATGATAGATTTTCCGTTTCAATTGAACCTTTCAAGAAGTTAGGCATCTTCAACTTGAAACAAGAACAAAAAAAATCCTGCATCACGTCACGTCATAGATTAGGAAACACTTTCCAACACTTTCGGAATATTGTTAAGAAATTTCATTTTTGTACATACACATGAAATGAGATATCCAAATAAAACTTAGAAAAAACGAAATGCAGTAAACATTCATTATATATTTGTTAAACTGTAAAAAACAATAACAAATGTTTTAATATTGTACATCTAAATTATTTTACAAAACTAAATTGGCCATGATTTTGAAGTCCAAGGTCCATATTTTAGTGCCGTCATTTCTACTTTAAATATCTTAAAACGTTCTTTCTTGATTATATCTAACACCTCCCCCCCCCTACTCCCCCCATCACCACCACACACACACACACAAAAGTGAAAATTAAAAAAATAACTTAATACAAATTCAAAATCTATAAAAATTGACCTTTTATTTGTAACTTGAAAAAAAAAAAAATGCTTTTAGGTGTAGTTTTAAGAGAATTTAATTTCCTTTTTTTATTTTATTTTATTTTATTTTATTTATTTTTTTAGTAACATCTAACAACTTGTTCAAATGTTATCCAGACAAAACTACTGAAAAACAATGTCAACATTACGTCATTTACCTTAATTACTTTTAGGAATTTTCCTATCGAAATATTTGTACAACATTCTTAGAGATTTAAACTTGAGTCCTGCTTGGGTCGGGTACAACCCGACCTAAACACGAAACAAAAACGAGACCGAAATAAAATAAAATTAGTTCTATTTTAATACAATTATGGAAAAATAACCTTCAATTATGTTTCTAATATCCATTTTATCTTCTTTCTGTAAAAATGAACACATATACACTCATTAATATCCAAATATATAGTTATTTTTCATTTGAAATTCAGGACTTTCTTTTGAAAAATCGAGTCAACCCGAATCCGACCAGAAAGAGTCAAAACCTGACCCGAACCCGAAATATTTAAAGGTAACCTGACCCACAACGAAAATAATTAACATCAACCCGACATGGCGCGGGGTCGGGTTCGGTTAAAATCGGGTTCCGACCCGATTCAGGACTCTCAGTCCTGAATGTATAGTCCTGAATTATACAGTCTTGTCTCTATATATAGTCCTGTCTATAGTCCTGAATATTTTTCAAATGAAACATTATAAGCATAATAATATTAATAAATACAAATTTCCTTCATTTCAAATCTTTCTGGTCCCCCATAAATCAAACTAAACATAATTTACGCAACAGCAAAGAGAGAAAATATAAAAAAAAAGTAGTTTGAAGCACACAAACTGAAATTTATCTCGCCATTCTCTTGTAGTTTGTAGTAACTGTCCAACTAATCTTGATCACCAAATTATTTATCAGATAACACGCCCCACTAATTGTAATTAAAGAGAAAATATATAGTTCAACGGAAAGTTGGATTTGAACGGAAGAATTTTTTTTTTTCAACAAGCTTTTCCAAGAAAGTAAATTGTTCTTTGAGCATGTGAATAATAACTATCAAAAATTAAGTTCAGAAATTTATTAATTAAAATAAAGAACTAATTTATCTGGGCTGCGTTTTTAGATTAATAAAGATAATGAGATCTCAATTTCTCCTTGTAATGTTAAACTTCTGGATGTGGAATGCATTCATATTTTTAAAATATCTTATGAGGAAATTTAATATTTTAAACTTCTTTTTTTCTGTGTAGTATTCTTCGAGGATGTCTCTTTCTGTTTTAGTTGAAAAATTATTTCTAAAATATATGCTTAATTTAATATTTTGTGTGTTAAAATCTTAGTGTAGTTCACGAACTGAAGTAAGATTTTAACACTTCGCATAAAATTAAGTATAGATTTTAGAAATATTTCGACAACTTAAAAAAAGAGAGACTTCCTGCAAGAAGAGAACACAGAAAAAAAAAGAAAAAGAAGTTAATAATATTAATTTTCTGGGAAGATATTTTAAAAATACGAATACATTCCGCACCTATAGGTTTAACATTAATGATCCGTGCCTGTAGGTTTAACATTACTGAAAGGAATTTCAGATGCGCGGTAGCGTATTACTGCTTGCGCGGCAGCGTATTACTGCTTATTTTACGGTTTAATACTGTTAATTTTACGGTATAATACTGGCAGCTGGGGTGCCAGTTTTATACTGTAAAATCAACAATTATTTTTTGCAGTGTATTAAAAGTGGTCAGAGGCAAGAATGCATATTATATATGATAGTTTTTTCGTTTCTATTGAACTTTTCAAGAAGTTGGGCATTTTCGAATTTGAAAAAGCCTAGTATAAGTTGCAAAATCTTTATTCAAAATAAAACTTATAAAGAAACAGTTTTATCGCGTCCTTGTTGAATATTTGAAATGCATGATTGCTTGAGAAAAGTAATTTTTCATATTTATCTGGAATAGGTTATTTCTCGTCAAAAAAGTAATATGATACTAAAATAAGTTTTCAATTGAAAATAATAATAATCCTCTTTAATAAAAAGCTATGCGTTGCTGACGACTGGGATTTTCGATAATCGTTGCCACAGATTAATCTCGGAAAGTGAAACATTTGAAGTTGCTGAAAAAATTAATAGCTCGAAAAGTATTTGTCACAAAATTGTTAGACAAGCTTCGTTAGAAAGGTAAAAAAAAAATGTATTTTTCTTGATATAAATTTCAAATCTAATGATTATGCCGTTTTTAAAATATTGAATTTCAAAAATTACTAAATTTTACAATGGAGAACCATAGCGAAATCTTCACGCGTAAAAAGATAATAATAACGGCCATGTGTTCTGACGTATAACTGGCACGAGTCACAAATTATAGTAGCCTTACTATTCTGTTAAAATATAAAAGTGAATTTTGATGCCACGAGTGCATGGTTTTTTTTAATTTTAATATAATCATCTTATAAACAAGGTTTTTTTTTTTTTTTTTTTTTTTTTTCGAATGGGACTAATAAATTGGCCAATACTGTATATTATTTTGAGTTTAAAAGAGTACAGGTTGGGGTTTGCTTTATATTATTTAGGTTTCCTCAGGAACTTGGTCAGAATTGAAAGTTTAATATATCAAAACGTCAGAAATTAAATCGACATTAAATCGGCAATAACTATAACGACGGTCCTTCAGTTCGTTTGGATAGCTTTTCATTTAAAAATATAAAATCATTCAACATTGATTTTAGGTATTTTTAAGGTTATTATCAAGGGGCCGGGCAACGCCGGGCATGTCAGCTAGTAATAATAATAATAATAATACGCGCGCATGCTAAAAAATGTATTATACGATTAACTTTTTTTTTTTTTAACTGAACTTGGTTTTTATATGTAAAGATTAAATTTTATAATAAATTTTTCACCCACTTCTCGATATGGTAGAATTATAACAATTATGTACGTGTTTCCAATGACAATACATTTTAATGTTTTTTAGAAATTAATTAATTTTAAGGTATTTTTCCATTAGCCGACCGCAAGTGATAAATCGCCAAATATTCTTTATGATTACAACTGTATTACGGGTTACAAAAACAATGAAGTTAATCTTGCGCGAAATCACGCTCACAAAAGTATGCCAACAGTGAAACTGCAACAACGAAATATTTTAAACACTAAAAAGTAGAAAATACAAATGGAAAAAAAAAGAGTGTAATACATTAAAAATATACATACTATTTTATCTTTTAATAGTTTAATATTAATTACTTTAAGTTGAAAACAATTTAAAAGTCCTGAATAAATAGTTTAAATAGTGCTTTTTTTTCTGTCCTAAGAAAATTATTATAATTATTTATAATTTATAATTATTCATAAATTTATAATTATTTATTAAAAAAGGCATTATTTATTATTAATATCTGAAAAAAGGAACAGAGCAAAAAATTGAATTTCTTTAATAAATTCACCAATCCGCGCGTTTTATTAGAAGTAAATCAAATCGGCAAATTTCCAATAATCAGGGACCAAGCGGGTTTTTATTTTGGAATTAGTACGTGAACTCCAATCATGAACTTAGATGTGATTTTTAAGTTAAACATTGAATGCTTATAAAGGAGTGTTAAAGAAAATTATTTTTTTAACTTTTATTCTTGTATTTAATTATAATTTCAGTGGAAGCCAATTACGCATATTTTCGAAAAAAAAAAATACTTTGACATTTATAAATAAAACTGCATAAAAGAAATCCTATAAAAAATATTTGCGTAAGTAAAGCATCAATAAATAATTCATAAGAAAGAAAGAAAAAAGAAAAACAAGAACTAATAATCTCTCCGTCATTGTTTTACATTGAAAATGATATTCTTTGTTACAGCTTAAAATATGCGTAGTATCAAACTAAATATAATTTACGCAATAACAAAGGGTACAAAATATATATATATAATATTTTGAAGCAGAGAAAATAGAAAATTACCTCGCCAGTCTCTTGTAATTTGTAGATGTCCAACTAATTTTAATCACCAAATCATTCATCAGATAATACTCCACTAATTTTAATTAAAAAACAGAATCTACAGTCCAACGGAAAGTTTTATTTCAAAAGAAATAACACAAAAAAATTCAAAAAACTCTCAAGAAAGTAAATTTTCTTTGAACAGACGAAAAATGACGATCGAAAATAAAGTTGAGAAATTAATTAATTAAAATTAAGAACGGGTTTCTCTTGACGCTCTTTTTAGATTGAGAAAGATAATGTACAAAGTATTGTGAAGAATAAAACATTGTTCACAGCTTAATTAATAAATAAATATACACTGCAAAAAATAATTGTTGATTTTACAGTATAAAACTGGCACCCCAGCTGCCAGTATTATACCGTAAAATTAACAGTATTAAACAGTAAAATAACCAGTAATACGCTGCCTCGCAAGCAGTAATTTCCACCCAATACATGTTTTGAGATCAAGGTTGTTTTATTTAGATATTAATATAAAGACACGAAAAATTGTAATGTAATCTGTTGGCAAAGATATCTTTTGCTAACTTGAAAATTAATTGGAGAGAGAAAACAAGTAAATCATAGTCCTGGTTAAAAAAAAAAAAAAAAAAAAAAAAAGTTTCAAAACTCAATGTTGAACATGTCTCTTTTCTCTTTCTTTCTCTCTCTTTATACTCCTCTTTTTTGTTTCTTTAAGTATGCCTTTTTATAATTATTATAATTAAAGACTGTCCTCAAATCCAAACTGGCTTACTTTATGACATATTTTTTAATTCATTTTTGTTCGGAAACTCATGAAATTGGCAGGTGCTCTTATTCAGAAACTTTGAAATCCAAATACGTTTTTCATTTTTTTTTCAGAAATTACTGTCAAAGTACACGTTTTGACTTTAAATGCTCTATTATTGAATTGCGTAAGAGAAATATCCTTATAACTCCAAAAATGATAATCATATTAACTAGCAGTTTATATTGCGTCGGATTAAGCGTCTCATTTCCAATTAAAATATATCTTTGAATTGAAATTTGAATGAAATATAGGGTCATGAAAAATCGAAGAGTGTGGAAAATAGGATTATAAATATCTCGGAAACTCATTATCCGATCGACTTCATTCTTTATACAAAATTGATGTTTTTTTATTGTCTTTTATATTCCCTCCTTAAAATAAACAATTTCGAAAATGTTTATATACCTTTTCTCAGAACGAATATTATGAGAGTCCGAAAAAATAGTTCCGGATAATCGAGGTTACGGAAATTCAATACACTTCTTCTCATTATTATACATACTAAATATATACTAAATTTCAAGTCTCTATTTCAATTTGTTCAGGAGATAGGGCGTTTACAAACACACACACAGACAGACGGATGGCAATTTTTTTCTTCTAAAAATATGTTTTTCGGAAACTCACGTGTCTGAAACGTGTAAATCCGTCAAAAAAAATTTTGATTAAAAAACTATTTTTAAAACGATTGCAAGACTTACCCTATACTACGTATGATGAGTAAGTAAAAAGATAAAACTTCGAGTCTTAACCTAACAACATTGGCGACCGTAATGTTTTTGTGAAATCTTTTAAAACAGTAGGAGCTCCTCCGTCTTCTAAAAACCTTTCGTAGATTGTTTCTTAAATGGATTTTTCAAGTAAATATCTTTCAATGTACGGATTTAATATAAAATTCCTTACAATCTAAGTATAGGCAACACGATATAAATGTATTTTCTGTAAGGTAGAAACCACGTCCTTAGTGAATGAGGTTTTTTGAAAAAGAAAAAGGTACGAAAAATCATGCTTTAAGCATAGATTATGAAACACTTTCCAACATATTCATTTCCAACATATTCATACTCTAACAAACCTTCACAGTTTACTAAGTAAACAATTTAGAAAAAGGATAAAAAATTTAAAAACCGAATTTCAGTAACTACTACAAATAGTCAAGCAAAATATCCAATTCTTTTGTTCAGCCCTGTATATAATCTATAGATTTGTATGTACACTGCACCGTATGCTAAAAGTTACTTCAGTTAGGAAATATACATAGCACAATTGAAAATTCCCCTTCAGAAATTTTGGTCATTAAACAGAAATGTACGTAAGATCTTTTGAACAGCCTTGTATATGATCTATAGAATTTATATGCACTAATTAATATACAAGAGATAGTTACATTTAAAAACATTTACTACAACTGAAAACGTGCTACCAGTAATTATTGTTCATAGACATTACTGTAACCAAATTCTTTTGAGTGTCCATGTAAATAAACGATACATTCTATTCACACCATATTCTACAGTATGCGCCTTGCACTGCACCTCCATGTATCAATTATATGTATCAATTTGAATATGTTTAAAATAATTGTAACATCATTAAAAAACGCCACAAACAAATTTTCTCCCATCAAGCGTAATGTAACGGAATTGTTTTGAGTGTCTCTGTTAAAGAGCCATAAATGCTACACACTTTATTTTCAGTACCAAACGTGCCATAGTAAACCGCAATAACATATTTCAATTTCAAGGAAATCCAAGTATATTTACGCGAGTTAGAGCATGGACAGACAACAGAAAGACAGACATGACAAACCTAATTCATAAACACTTTTCAACTTTGTTGGAAAGTGTTAAAAAGAAAAATGAGAATCAATGTTCTCGGTCGCGAATGTGATAATAGTTGTGATAATAAATCGCACGTTTCTTGCACTTCAAATTGACAAAATGTGTGTAACATGACTTCTCAGAACACATCTGCCACTTTATTCGCTATTTCAGTTACGAAGCAAAATCTACTCGCAACTGGTTAGCATTAATAGTTATTTTATATTTATTCCTTTATTTTTCCCATGGTAATTTTATTTTTCTTTATACTATTTGTGTCATGCGTCACTCGAATTTCGAGGTCAAACTACAATTCTTTGAAACACTCTGCGTCAAAAGAAAAATCATCATCCATTTTTTTTCTTACCCCAGTTGAACATCCGAGCATCAATTAAAAAAGCGTATTCTGTTCGTGAACAACTTAGTCTTTTAAAAATACGTCTGTCCCGAACAGAACTAAATGTCAATCAAAATTTAGTGTCAACATATTCATCGTGCCACTTCCCTCTTCTCTCTGCAATGATATGGACACACAGATATTCTTAAAGCTTTCAAAAAGCAAAACGAAATCTTATTACAGTAAGAGGCCATTTAGAAAAAATAATGCAGTTTTTAAACTATCATTTGCATGTTACATTCAAAGTCCGCTTGATGGCATTTCAAAGAATAATCCTTTGAGAAGGTTTTAATCATTTTCTATACAGTAACTTTACAGAAATTTGCATAACAAAACTAGTCAAAATTCATCTGTCACTCTGTTCCTTTTTTAGTTACATCAGCACACCTATTTGCGACTGGATGTTATTAATAGCAACCTTTTTAGTTCTTTCAAATCGAAAAACTGTTTGTTTCTTCATTTATATATGTCACTGAAATATCGAGATAATGTTATATTTCTTTGAGGCGTGCTACGTTAAGAAAAATATTCACTTTGACCTGTTTCAATTCGGCTTAACAGGTGCACAACAATTAATAAAAACCCTTTCAAAAATAGGCATGTATTGTTCCGGCTTCTAAAAGACATTACTTAAAAGAATGCCGCAAGTAAAGCAGTTTTCACGCAGCATTTCTTCACGTTTAAGACCAATTTATACATATGAAAAATAATTCTTTTTAGAATCGTGGGAATGATGCCATTTTTAGATCTACAAATAAAAACATTTGGCCTGTTCAGCAATTTATTTTATTTACCTAAAGAAAATCTAAACTTTTATGTATGGGAAGACGTCTTTTTGTTTTAAATAACGTGCATAGTTTTGAAACTTCAGTCATGAAATAGCTTTTGAAATTATAGCGTTTAAAATCAAATGTTTTAAATTGAAAGAAACATAAACTGAATGAGGTGTTATATATGAGACAATATGATGAGATTAAATTTTTATAGTGTTCTCGCCGAAATACAATTAAAAGTCTTCATATTGGGGCCGTAAGTCTAATGGACTTTATGCACTCGACTTGAGGTCGACTTTAATATTCATCTGCTGACGGTAGTTACTTTCGAATATTACCAAAGCGTTTTATGGAGTATGAAAAGATACTGCTGCAAAAATTTCATTTTTGCAGCAGTAGATACTTAATATATTATAATATAAATTCAAGATGTTGTTCTGTATCAGAAAATATTCGTAAAATTTGCAAAATATCTGTAAAACTTTATGCACGCAACCTGAGTCGATGCTAAAATTAACTTTTTGGCAGTATTTCACTCTGTAATTTCGGCAGATCAAAATACTGCCACCTCTGAGCTGTGACGTCACGTGCATAAAGTCATTGTTATACTTAATAGTTCAAAGGTACAACATAAAAAACTGGCGCAATTAAATACCTTAATATTCTCTGATATAAACACAATCTTTCTCAAACTTGTTATGAAAAAAGTGTTCCGCACCAAACTGTGCTATCAAATTTAGTACAATAGTTGTTCTAGAACTTCGCGACATCAAGAAAAAATCTTTGTTGAAATAAAGTTGAAACCTTTTTCAAAGATTTAACACTGTGAAATTACTTTTTATGGAATTGTTTTTACGCTGTATAGTTATTATTTCAGTTTATTGCCGTTTTTCTCTTCATCTCCTTGTAAAATAATCGTGTGTGATACATTATCTGTTTTACAACTACATTTATTATATTACTTAGCGGTAATGAAAATATAGCAAATTGAAGAAATTTAAAATCTTTGAAGAATATTTGAAATTCTTCGTGTATATAATTATTTTTCGAACATGTAATTACTTTTGCAATGCGAAGTTCGTATTCTTTTTCTTTGTAGAGTAGTTTCTTTTTTAACACTTTCCAACATAGTTGAAAAGTGCTTATGGTTTGGTTTGTCTGTCCATGCTATAACTCTCGTAAATATACTCGGATAGCCATGAAATTTTTATATGTTATTGAGATTTACTATAGAATGTTTGGTATTGAAAATAAAGGGTGTAGCAGTTATAGTTCATTTTCAAGCACTCACAAAAGAATTCCATTACATTATGACCTATGGGGAAAAATTGGTTGTGGCTCATTTTAATGATGTTATGATACTCAAAAATGATAAAATTTAAAAGAATCATTAAGCTGCACTACAAGATGTGCAAACATTTATCGTTCATTTACAAAGACATACAAAAGAATTCGGTTACAGGATTCAGATCGATAATAGTTGACAGAGCATTTTCCATTGTGTTATGTATTATTAAACTTTTTAATTGTGAGTGTATTAGGCGGAGTGTATAAATCCAGGAATTGCATGCAAGACTACACGAAAGAATTCGCACACATTATCGGCTATGGGCAGCAAATGCTGAAAATGGATTTTTACTGAACTATGTGTATTTTTAAATGGTTTATTTAGATATCTTATCTCACTTCATTAAATGGAAAAAAAAATAAATTACTTAATAATATTATGTCAGTTTTGGAAAGTGTTTCATAATCTATGTCTAATGCATGTTTTTTCATTCTTGTTTAGACATATTTAAAAATTCGATCGCGAAACAATTCTGCAGGATACGGTTTATAACATTTGTTTCCAAACATAAGCAAGCAATTAAATATTAGAAAAACAGTAACTCTAAATAAAAGTTTTGGCAGCATTTGATTAGAGTTATTATTATTTTCTTTTGCACAATCTATTTTTTTAGGCATATTTTGAAAATTTGCTAGAAAACAACTTCGTACAGTACTCTTTACCACACCATTTGTTTCTAAACTTATCAACAATAAGAAAGACAAAACTCTAAAGAAGATATAACGGTTTGGCAGCATTTGTTTAGAGTTCTTATTCTTGTATTTGATAGTCTCTTTTTTTTTTACACATATTTTTAAAATCCGTGGCAATACGATACAATATTTGTTTCTAAAATTAGCAACAATGAGCAAGACAAAAACACTAAGGAAGATTTAAAGATTTGGCAACACTCGAAAACATTGTGGAAATATTTTTTTTCTCGTAAAATGGTTTCCGGCTGTTGTCTCGCAAAACAGTTGAACCACATTCTTTCGTACGCATGTGGTAGACATTTATTTCTCTGCAGTTTCCGCCGAACACACTATTTCTTCTGACGAGATCCCCTGCGTTCCCATGTTAGCCCCTAAATTTCAAATTACGTTCATTGCGCGGAAATTCCAACCATTTTTTAGTGTGTTGCGAATGTTTATATTTAGCGAAAATAATATAATGATCCTTGTTTATAGCTTTAATTTGGTTTCCTCACTTACTGCTACTTTAATATTTTACGTACGTACCTGAAATGTAATTTATAATTTTTATTTGTGGGTACTAAGCCGAATTAAATATAGAAAAAGATTAAGCATTTTAGAGCAAGAATTTCTAATTTTCTGCTTCACCTGTTGTCACAAATTCATTCTCATTTTCAGTTCCATCATTATTTTTTATATACACATAATCTCTTTTTTAACTTCCATTTAGCTTGTACCATGAAAAAAAAATTCTCTAGCACAGTTCGCAAATATTTCAATTTACTTCAGACTTTTCCATTTTGATTCTCCTGCCAGCATGTTAGACTTAGTTAATCTCCGACATACACCCGTTCTTTTTTTTCTTTTTTCTTTTTTTAGAACCACTGTACTATTTTTCTAGCCAATGTAAATATGGCCATGCACCTAACTTTTTTGAAAGTCTTCATGAATGCCATGTAAATGTAATTTAATGTTCTGTTACGATACCCAATTGAAAAAGTAGAGTAATAATAATTAGCGAAGTAAAGAAAACACAAGAACGAAAAATCATGCAGCAGGCATAGATTATGAAACACTTTTCAACGCTATTAGAATATTATTAAGAAATTTATTTTATTTTATTTTTTTTTTGTGCAATGAAATGAGGTATCTAAATAAACAATTTAAAAGGCACATAAAGCAGTAAAAATCCATTTTTTGCAATTGCTGTTCATATCAGGTATTACAATGAGAATTCTTTCGTGCAGCTTTGCATATGATCTATAGAATTTATTCACACCACGCACTAAAAATTATACTATAGCTGAAAACACTCTTCCTGCAATTAACGATCATAGTCAATCCTGTAATCGAATTTTCTTGTATTTCACTAATGAAAGATAAATGTTAAGCACTCCATAATCTATACAAAACATGTTGCAATGTACCTCAGTGATCCTTTTTAATTTCATTGTGTTTGAAGTACCATAACATCATTAAAATGCACCGCAAACGATTTTTCTCCTCAGGTTCATAATAATTCTATGGTAAAGATATCATATATATCTTTTTCAAAAATTAAGAAATCTATATTTTAAGTATTTTTATTAAATATATTTTCCATTTTCTGCATTATCGTAATTTATATACATTCCCGGCTGTTAAAACGCGCACCCATTTTGGCCCTTTTCTTTCAACGATAACTTTTAGTCAAAATCATTCATATTGTTTGTAAATTATCATTAACGTACTTTAATCGGTCTCCCACATATTGTGGTAGCGTGAGACGTTGTATATATAATTAATAAATTCCATTTATCGTTTGAAACGAAAAAACTTTATTTTAAATTAACACATTAAAAAAAGAAAACAAAAGTAAAAATGAAAAATTATGATAAGCATCCATGCCACAATTTACATGGTCAGCCAAAATCCGATTCTGACGTCCGCTCAAAGTGGAACCTCACTCTCGAGTATTCCAAATCCAACTGATTCAACATTCAACTCCTTCCACCATCAACTGCCGTCTGCAATTTCACTTCCTAGAGGCTTTCCTTGCATTCCAGGAATTTCCCAGAAAACATTGCATGTCGTAGGGGCCCAGTTCTTTGTATCCACAAGAACAATACTTTACAATTCTTATCTACTCATTCAGATAACATACCATTCAATACAAAGCATGTATTGCAGCTTGGCTTATCTCAAAATGAAAATGAAATTCACACTATTGATAGAATTTTCGTCAATAGAGATCAATCTGTCACATTATTTTCATTCCAGAGAGATTATCCTTTTTCCACAAATAAGGGAGGAGTTGAAACATGTCAACTCATCACAACACCTCCCCCTAAGAAAAAATTTCTAGAAGAAATTTGGCATATATATTAATAGAATAAGCTCCTTCAATCAATTTCTAAAGAGGTCAACAAAGTATAAAGGAATTTAGAATAACACATGAAAAATCCCTATAGAATACAAACACATTCCCATACTCAGTATTTGATAGACCACACTGTCAATAGGATTTACTATACTCCCTCACCTACAATACCTAAGTATAATTCCAGGAATAATTTATACAATTGATGCCCTAAGAAACAATTTTGAAATACTTCACATACATATAATACCAAATACAGATTACACTTTACATGATTCTAACAAAAAATAATAATAATAATAAAAAAAGAATAAATCTATTTACAACACAATGCCTAAAACAATTCTCTTTAAAACTTGCCTAAAAGCCTAAATTTAGACACTTCTACAAACAAAAAGAAAGCATACTAAATTATGCAATTATTAAATTAATGAAGTTTTACTATTACGAAAATAATATTAAGCATTAAATGATAAATAAACACAATACAGATATTACAAAAATGAGCACTCCCAAATTTAGAATAAACTTAATTTAGAGAATTCTCCCGAAAACCAATATCTGAATTACTTCTATCAGAAAATCTTTTGGACAATAATTTTCGCCTTACAACTTCATAATCATGATTTTTCCTATCTAAATCTTGTTTGATTTCAATAAATCTTTCTTTGTGATCCGTTTTAAAAGAAGACTGCTCCATTCTTTTTAACTTTGATTTCTTATTCACATCTTCTTGGCATTTAGCCCCCCAATTTACTCTATTATTTTCCTTCATCCTAGAGTTAAATTTACTGGCCACAGTCATAGATGAACTCAATTTCTTTCTAATTCTATTTCTAACATGTATAAATCCCATACTACCAACAAAATACCTGGGTATATTTACATCATGCTCAGAATTCTTTTCCCGAAATTGACCTCCAATACCTGACCTTTTATCACCATCCTTTTTAGACGCACCCTCTTTTGTATCGATCAATTTAGACCCTTTTTCCAAATACCTATCAGTCACGTCTTCCAGTGAATTTACCTCTATCTCATTAACAGACTTATCCCTTTCACAGATTTCATTCACAACCGTTTTTCTAACAACCCCTTGCTCATGATCGCTAGAGAATCTGAGGGTTCCCTGCCCATTTAATTCTCTTTGATTCCCCACTTGTTTACACCCTGAATTTTGCTTATCTGTACTTCCAAATTTTAACAAGTTATAAACAGCGGGTGTTATCAGCGGAGGAGAATTCAGTTTTCTCACAACTGCAACCACCACATTCTTTTTAACATACTCTTTTTCATCTTCTATCAAAGCAATAGACACAGACATTAATTCCGCTTTTTGTTTATCTCCCAGGGCCGGAATAAGAAAAACCTTTCCCACCTTTTTTGCCCTCCAGGGAACATCGCATCTATCAAAAACAGCAATTTGCGCCCCTGTGTCCTTAATCGCTTTTAACTTCTTACCATTTACGCATAAATCAATCATAGGTAAATCAGTTTCCACACCTTCCGTATTATTTAAACTTTTCCCATCATTTGTAACAATCCAACCTAGATTTCTACTCTCATAATTAGATTTATCTTTTAACCATTCCGCACAATTTTGTTTCACGTGACCTGGTTTTAAACAAAAAAAACATGTAATTTGCCTTTGTTTTTCAAAAGCCTGGTCCTTCTTAAATTTATCATTTTTCACAATATCTTTTCTATTTACAAAGTCCAATTTAGATTTAATTTTATTCTTAATATTAGAATTAAAGTCATCCCCATGAGTTTCTTGAAAAGATTTCTTTTCCCAAGGTTTTCTTTCCAATCTCTCAAATTCCCTTCTAACACATTCAAACCTATCTGATTTCTCCGCGAGTTTAGAAGCAATCTTCATTTCCTCCCAATCATCCATAAATTTTTCTTTTATCTCAAAAGGGACGCGTTTTTTCAGTTGTTCCGTGAGCATTAGTTCTTTTAAGGATTCAAAATCCCTCACTTCTAACGAATCTAACCAATTATCAAGATAACCCCTTAACTCATAAATCAGATCCACCCATAATTCACCAGATTTTCTTTGATGAGTTTCAAATTTTTGTTTTAAGGCGCCTGTACTTAGCCTAAACCTATCTAACAAAACTTTCTTTACATGTTGAAAATCATCACATTTATCTGCTGGTTGTTTTACAATAATTTCGGCAATATCAGAAGGTAACAAAGGAATTAATTGACTGACCAAATCTTCCTGAGAAATTTTAGCTTTCTCGGCTTGCCTTTCAAAAATCATAAAGAAAAGAGTTATATCAATTAATTTAGAATCAAAGCGCGGAACTAAATCCTTTAAATTTACCTTAGGAGTTCTATGAAAATCTACATTTGATTCATTAGATGAAACACTAACAATATCCGCAGAATTTTGAATACGCAATTTTTCTAATTCAAATTGCTGTTCTTTTTCAAGCTTTTGTAATTCAAGTTGTTGCTGTTTTTCGAGTTTATCTGCCTCAAGTTGTTTTTCAAGTTTATCTAACTCAAATTTCCTAAGTTTATCTTTTTCCTCTTGCTCAATCCTATCTAATTCAATTTGCCTCTCTCTTTCTTTACGATCTTTTTCGATTTGTTTTTCCTGCTCTTTCCGCTCCGCCTCCTGTTCAAGAAAATATTGCAATCGAATTTTAGCGAAACTTTCATCATAATCCTCTGCATCTACGATAGCCTGAATTATAGCTTTATTTCTACACGTTTTTGACACACTGGTCTCAAATTCCTCTGCTAATAACAGCAAGACACTTTTATTATATTTTCCTAAATATTCTGCCATATTTTCCCCCAAAATATAATAAATTTCAAAATATCAGATATATTCAATTTACAATAATACAATAAACACAGAAATAGAATTTTCTTCACTATACGTATAATAATGTATTCAAAAACGACACAATTTTAATATAGCAAATTCTCATGCAACAGTGACGTCTTTCAAACTGAGTATATCCCCCAAAATAAATTTTATACCCAACAGTACAGTATAACATCAATTTATTTTGTAACATTAATCATAATCATCCACAGTATACCCATAAAATTAAGCTATAACTTTGTTACTGTAATAACTAAAATGCATATAAACAAAACTCTTATTTTCGAAAGTTTTATACAAAATTATGATTAAAATACCCTGATTAATAATCTCAATTAATCAATAACAATTTACTATACCCCAAGTAAATTTTAACATATACATAAGTATATAATTTTCTTAACCCAATATTATACCAAACAGATACCAGAAAATCAACAAACATAAAAATTCTAACTAAAAATTTAAGTACCAAATTAATAGCTTCCCTAGAATTCTTAAATTTCTCATAGAGTTTTGTTCCCCAAAATTAAAATTTATACACAAAATTTAATTTAAAACAGACCTCTATAGAAGATATCATAAAAGAGCTTACCTCCAGATGCAGATATTTCCTCCACACTGATACCAGGTTTCCAAGCACTTTTAAAGATGACACACACAGATTTTTGAAGATTTGAAGACACTGATGAGGCACTAATTGCACCTTAGATTCGTATGTAGACAACTCAGATGGTACGCCGCATATCTTCATTTCACTGATATATTTTGAAGCACACACAAATAGCACCAAGTCTATAGTTGACTGTTCATACACCTCACAGATTTAGTCGATAAAGTTCCTTTACCAGTTCTCTACTTGCTAGAACTCCGAGAAAAACCCACGACTCCAATTAGACTTCAAGACTCCACAATTCTGCTTATCCGTTTTCCACTGGCTCTTCATCTGTTTAATCAGGTTAACATAGATCCGTAATCTAATTTATTCTAGATTACATATCCCATTTGCTGCCACCAATTATTTATATATACTATTGCTGTGGTAGCGTGAGACGTTGTATATATAATTAATAAATTCCATTTATCGTTTGAAACGAAAAAACTTTATTTTAAATTAACACATTAAAAAAAGAAAACAAAAGTAAAAATGAAAAATTATGATAAGCATCCATGCCACAATTTACATGGTCAGCCAAAATCCGATTCTGACGTCCGCTCAAAGTGGAACCTCACTCTCGAGTATTCCAAATCCAACTGATTCAACATTCAACTCCTTCCACCATCAACTGCCGTCTGCAATTTCACTTCCTAGAGGCTTTCCTTGCATTCCAGGAATTTCCCAGAAAACATTGCATGTCGTAGGGGCCCAGTTCTTTGTATCCACAAGAACAATACTTTACAATTCTTATCTACTCATTCAGATAACATACCATTCAATACAAAGCATGTATTGCAGCTTGGCTTATCTCAAAATGAAAATGAAATTCACACTATTGATAGAATTTTCGTCAATAGAGATCAATCTGTCACATTATTTTCATTCCAGAGAGATTATCCTTTTTCCACAAATAAGGGAGGAGTTGAAACATGTCAACTCATCACAATATCAATGTAAATGAAATTATACAAGGCATAAAATGTTTTCTTTCTCATGGTCAGTTTTGACTTCATACGGCATCCAGATGTTAATCCCGTCGTACTGGCGCCTTATAACATATTTCTAAAATATCTTTCCTGCTTTTTCTCAAAACAACTAACCGTCAAAATTCTATTTCACTCTCTTTCTAGCCAAAGTGCACTCTTCACCAATAAAGATTTCCCTACCACTTACGTCAATTATGAAGTTGATATGATGTATATGTAACGGTTACAATTCCCACGCAAAAAATACAATACTCTTGGCTCTAAAAATGTAAATGGTTTGGCGTATTTTCCAACGCACGCTGTCATTATCAAAAAGACACTTTCCCTTCTGATCTCAGCGATGTAACATTTCTAAAAATAATCTGGCCCTTTGGCCACCCTTATGGTATTCTCCAAAAAACACTTTCGGACTTTTCAAAATTCGGATATGCAGCCTAAAATTCTCGCTTACTTCTTACTTCGCTCCCCTGTCAAAAATTTGGATTGTCACCCATGGTACAAGATGTGGCTTTTTATGCCTGTGAATTTTTAACTGTGGAACAAGTTTTTGGATACGTCATTTCTCGTCGATTAAAATAAAGTAAAGCTCTTTGTCAAATCCTTCTTGATTCTTCCTCGTCCAAACAAAACTTTTCCAGTTCTCTACAGGATGTCGTCAACTTGTGTTATTACGGGAACAACATATGAAAGTCACTATACGTCACTCGGGACCTAAGTGCCTATATCCCACCGAAAACAATTTTCCCCTAGTTTTTGTGGAACTACAATCTTCGACTATTCCCATACTCCGAAGCTTTCTCATTTTTTTTATCATAAATTCTTTTGTGCATCCCGGTAAACTAACTATAATTGCTACTTATTCTATACTCCTCATACAGCATGTTGTTGTTCACCTTAGTGACGCATATTCATTTCATTATGTTTGAAATGTTGTAACATTATTAAAATGCACCGCAAACGATTTTTTCCTATAGACCAGAGGTTCCTAACCTGGGGTACGCCTACCCATGGGGGTAAATGGCGGACCTGTTGGGGTACGTGAAAATAATATCGGTAATGGCGGAAATCGCAAAATTATTCAACTGAAAACACATAAACAAAGTTCATACTTTTGGATTACAAAGTTACTCTCATGTATCACTGCAATATGTTGCTCTCAAAATGAGGGAAAATACCCACTAAACCTAGTAATTCATTTAAAATTCAATGTTGCTAGCTCCACCCACCCTTAATCATATTGTATGATTACTTATCAGTTTTCCTTCCATCTTCGCGAAAACTGTCATTGATCATTATACAATATTCTTTTTCCCCACTTTATTCTTATTGTTCCGTTTTTTGTAATATTTGCACTGCTCTTAAATTAATTAAGAGCAATGGTTTCAATGTTTTTTAAACGTGTTGAAAATGGTTTTCTAATAGGTTGAGTTACATTGTACATTAATAGGAAAGCTTTGTTTATTTTAATGAGCATTTGATTTGAACTATTTACTTATAATTTGAGTGAGTTTGTTTTGTGTTTAAAATGGATAACTAGTTGAAATCAGGAACTCTTAAGCAAACTGCAACTGGCATTGTAATTTAACCTGATGATTCGGGAACTACAAGGACTTCGAAACAATCCAATTATTTAGAAGCTCACAAGCACCTAGTTGCAGTTGTTCAAACAATAATGCTATAGCAGCATCGTACAGAATAAGTTATCGTGTTGCTAAAAGCAGCAAAAATCATGCAATCTCTGAAAATTTCGATGATACTCCCCCTCCCCTTCCGGGCCACTCACTAAATTCCTCTTGCTGTTTCATAGCTAACATCTAAAATAACTATCAGACTGTAAGGAGAAATGTCCCTATTTCTTATTTTATTATCTAGCCACAGCGCCATAATATACAAAATCGAATCCACTGACTCTCTTTTAATTTCTGATATCCGTAGAAAATATCATGTTGCCCGCTAAGCGAAAGGTTTCGATTTTTAGAAGAGAGACAGGATGTTTTCAGATGATCATATTACATTGATACTAGTTTATTATTCAAGATAATTGTTTACTTTTTTTGCCTTATTTTTTAATTAAAACTTTTTCTTATTTAAAAGATAAGTATTTTTGTAAATTCTATCGTAATTCAGAATTTTTTTTAAATGAAATGTATCTTCTATTTATATTTTCAGTAACTTTCTTATTAAAGATTATTTCGTTTACTCTTAGAAATCTCATTGCCATAGCATCTTACGTAAATTATTCAGTTTTGTTAAATTTTAAGTGAGCAAGCAGTTGATAACTTTGCATTCCATTCAAAATACTTATAAACGACGAATAATCTCCCCCATCTCAAAAGCTGAATTCACTGGTCATTTTTAATCATCCGAAGTTTACGGCAACTGCTTTTGTTAAACAACGAATTTCTTTTTAAATGCGAGTGCTTTCAGAATCTTTGACTTAAACATTTTAAAAGGTCTTTGGTGTTTCATCCAAAATACAAGCACTTCATCTCCATTTGCTTCACTTCACGCCATTCAGCTTTTCTCAGTTTAGAAGCAATCTCGGCTCAAAACTAATAAACGCAGATTTGTACAAGGCGAGTGTTTATACAGCACTCCATTTCACGGAGCTGCATATGAAAACTTTCTTTTCAGTTCTCTCTATTTTTAAAGACTTATTCGGACTTGTGCGCGCCGAAAACGCTGACGCAAGTTGCAAAAACATCTCCCATATTCTGCAACTGCCGCTGAAGCTGCTTCTAAAATGTGCTTCAATGGAAAAGTCCTTAAAAATATTTTCTGAACAGAATAAAATAGCACTCAGTGGCAACACTCGCACTTATTTTTAGATAGCAGACGATTCCTCAGCTGGGAAAATGTGGCAGGAATATTTTTACCTTATTCTACGGACCTAGCATTTATTTGTCTTCATTTTTATGTTTCCTCCTCCCGTTTTTTTACGAGGAAAGTTTCAAAATGTGTTTTTGTTGATGGTCTTTTTCACTTTTTTTTTTTTCTTCTTCTTTAGTTCCGTCTGGAATCATTTGTTTTGATCGATTCGGTAATCTTCAGAGAAAATGCATGCGATATCGAACGAATAAGATAAACGATGTAACGTTACACCAGGTTGACTTTTGGATAGGTTATGGGTGGAAAAAGGAACAAAAATTTACTCTAAGGGATAAAACAATAAATATTAACATCTTTTAATTTAATTCTGTTAACGAAAAAAAGCTGAGAAAATGTAATATTATTCATATCATAGATTTTGTTCAGTCAGAAATCGAGGAATTACTAATTTAATTTTTTTTACAAAAAGTTAAAAATTCTTAAATACTAATTATACCAATCCGTGATTTGTTTAATACGGGGTAATATTAATTTATAACTCAGAATCAAATACGAACTGAAACCTTTGTATGGAAGCAACGTGTTTGAAACGTGAAAGTTTGCCCGGCGCGAAAATGAGAACGACGTATTGTGCGTGATACATTCCATGACTAAGGATAACGTGTCAGACACGTGTGTAGTTTAAAATAATATAGAGAAAAACCGTGTTTGGCATGCATGTTTGCAGTTTTAAAATAGTAATTTCTTGAGTACCATTGACGAGATCTCGTTCGTTTTCAGCTGTCCTAAAGTTGCAAAGACGATATATCTCGTTTAGTATACAAACAAGATACCTACGGCAGTATTCTGCCCTCAACGGAAGAAACCGACGCGGAAACAAACGTTAACGTAATTCATAACGAGATTCAAGAGTTTGCAATTCTGCCCTGCGATCAGTATACGCGAGTGACCTTCAAACTCACTGCGTTCGAGTTAACATGTTTCGACCAATCAAAGACAAGATCACGCTTGGTTTGTTTATTTACGGGAGATGTGAACGTGTGTTTTACTGGGGTGTTTGCGATGCTATTAAAAAGGGAAAAAAAGATTCGTCTCGTTTACTTAATTTAAAAAAAAAAAAGAAAAATCCTTGGATTAGCAGATAATAAATAGATCTAAGAGAACAAGAATTTGAAATCATGGTTGATTTTATCACCAATCATAGACAGGTAAAGAATAGAAAATTTGCGCCTAGTTATACAATATTTTAATTTTTAGAATTTTTTTTTTCGGGATATTGATTTTTTTTAGCGTGGCGGATTTTTTTTTTTTTTTTTCGAAGTTAAATTTGCGGGAATTATTTAAAAGTCAATGAAAATTTTTATTTATAAATATTAATAAAGAAATAATTTTAAAATACTAATTACTGATGGGACTTAAAAATTTTTGGAAAAGGATTTAAATATTTTGATGAAATAAAGGAGAATACACCAAATTTTATGAAAATTTTATGCGGTATCTATCTATATTACATAAATACACATTGTTGTTTAAATAAATACTACATATTCTGATGACATGCAGCAAAGGCTTTATTGCTAATTTATAAATTATGTAAATTATGTATATATATTTTTTACTGTTCAGTTAATTTCAATTGTTCTAACCCATTTTTCATTGTGATTCAGACTTAAATATTCGTAGCCATGTGACACTTCCCTCTCCCCCCCCCCCCCCCCCCCCTCCTTTTTTTTTTAAACTATTCAGTGAATATGAATTGTTATTGCGCATTTTTTATTGTGATTTAGATTTAAAATTAAATAAATATTTTCAATTGAAATGAAATATTCATATTCATATGACACCTTCCCTTCCCCACCCCTCTTTTTTTTCTCGTGTAATACACCTTTTACATTTCATTTAAAAAATAGAATTACATTATGTATATACTGCAAATAATGTATTTCATTTCCACAATTAAAACTACATTCCGCATAAATATGAGTGCAGTAAACATATTTCAAAATTAATAACATTTTTATGAGGTGTTTATCTAAATTCTATAGCTATACAGGGTTGTTTAAATATATATTTTTTATTTTCTTATGAAATGCAACAAAAACTTTCGGGAAGCGAGTTTTTCTTTCTTTTTTTTTTCTAGTGGGTGATTAATAATGATGAGGCTTTTAATTGTGTATTAACATGTTTTAAATCTATTACACACAGCCCGGTTGCATTAAAATATCGCCCACCCCTTCCTTTTTTATTATGTTTATTAGTAAATTATCAGGGATCTATTTAGGAAGAAATTTGGTCCTTTAAAGAACCTTTCACACATTTTTTTTATTATATATATATATATATATATAAAGTTTTGTACTGGGGGTGGTTTTGGGTTCTGGGAGTCATGATGTATATATATATATATATATATGTCCTTTTTTAAGGACACGATAACTTCAATAATTCTGAACAAATCTCTTCCAAACTGATACATAAAATCTCGGTCAAGTTAAGTTCGTTAATGGGCACAATCAAACCAAGGGGGGGGGGGGGAGAATGGGGGCTTCTAGTGAAAACAGAAAAACCCCATAGCTTCTTAATTATGATAAGTATCTAATCCGTTTAAAGTTATTATTACTTCTAGGAAAAGGGCCGAAAATTTATGTATGACAGATTTTTGATATCATTAAAATTGGCCCCAAGGGATGGGAAAAAGGGGGGGGGGGTTAGAAGAGAAAAATTCATAACTTCGTCAATTCACAAGATAGCAAATCCTCTTAAATTTATTATAGGTTATTATTATAACCTATATTATAGGTTATTATATAGGTTATTATATGTTATTCTTCTTAATATATCTAAAACTTTTATATTGACAAGTTTTTTATAGGACCAACCCTTATAGCAAAATGAATAAATAAATAAATAAAAACAAAAAAATCCCTGCCGGCTCCGCCTGCAAACAAGTTAGATTTCGTAGTGGGCGGTCCCAACTGTGCCATCATGGCAAAAAGGTTATTTCTTCCGCAATTTCCAACAAACAGGTGCCCCACGGTCTGCGTCTTCAAAATCTACCTGTGCCTGTAGGCCGAGCCGTCAGGGATTTTTTTAATTTTAAATTAATCCCTTCACAAAATTCTTTCATCTCAAAACAGGACCCTTCACAAAACTTTTTACCTTTAAAATGGACTCTTGACAAAATTCTTTGTCTTTAAAAAAATCTTTCACAAAACTTTTCCTCTACAAACCGAATATTTCATAAAATTAATAATTTAAAAGTAAAATCTGGCTGTCACTTTTACATATAGAAAGTATTCATATTTTACATACACATATCTTTTTAAAAATGTATAAACAAGAACCTGAATATGACGATCCTTTCAAATTTACAAAATTATGACTAGATTTTTCACAAATGTAAAAAGCTGTTCACAATTTACAAAGGCAGGACCCAGGGAGTAAAGTCTGGACAGACCCCTGATTATGCTAATTATGTTATGAGATGTTGGAAAATTTTAATGCTGTTAGTGAAATATATTAATTAAACTATATACATTTTTAATGTTGTTTGTGAAATATGATTTAAACTAAACAATTTTTTAATGTTGAATAAATATTTAATGTCGGCAAAATCTTTTATTAAATTGAATTTTTTTTTCTTAACGAATTATTTTTTTAACGAAATGTGTTAATTACATTTTGGAAACTGTTAACGAAATAAGAAGTAATGTTTTCCTTTATTAGTTTTCAATAGAGAATATGTTTCAATCTTTATATGTATTATGACTCAGACACTATATTTCATACATATGAAAGACAGTGCAAAACAAATCAGGTAAATTTCATTAGTATATAATTTCCATCGGTAGTGTAAAACTGTTTTCTCGTAACATGCAAAAATAATTTCGTGAGCAAAAAAAAATTTTTTTCAATCTAGTGAACTTTTTACTAATTATAATTTAAATAGTACTATTGGATTAGGGCTTTTATTTTTATTTTCCTAACGGGTGTATAATACTGTATTATTTACAATTCAAAATAGTATTAAAATAAATTTTAACTGAAAAATAATTTATGTTTAAAAAATTCGTGTAAACTGTATTCATTAGAAAATGTACCTATTCTAAAACACTGTCTTTTGGCCCTGTATTCTCATATACAAGAGCGCTGCATTACACGCGCCATCTTAAAACGACAAAGCGAAGGCTTTCCGGCTGCCTAAAGCAGTCGGAGAAATTACCACAGAACAACCCCGAAATACCGGAACCAATTCCGAGACGATAGGGGCAGAATGCGAAATTATCACTTCGTTGGGGCATTACGAGAAAGTCTCCCTTTCCGGTGAGGGCAGAATACTGCCACTGGTCCATCGCATTCAAGTTGTTAACCTTTTGTATAATTCGCTATCCAAACGTACGTAGCAGGTTCGTTCAGTTGTTACGTTCTAATATCAGTATTTCTGAATAGTAAATTTCATGTTATTTAATCGCAGAATTTATTTCATTAAATGAGCCAACTATTACTATTCGGATATAGTGATATGCAGGAATGTAGTGGGTTATATACGGTGGTATACGTCGTATACATATGTTTTTTTTTTTTTTTTTTTTTTTAAGGAAATCTGTATATCTTCTGTTTTCATATAAAGCTACAGCGTATACACTGTGCCTAGCGCAATCCCCTGTTTTTTTTACGACTATACCACTAGTGGTATGCGAATTACAGGACCGTACGAACCCTGTGTAATTTCAATTACGGACGCATTCATTGTACGTGGTTCTAGTCAAGAGTTATATGTGGAAACAAATCATGTTTCCGACAATGAAAGTATAGTTATCAAAATATAAGGATGGATCAAAAATAAAAGAAACTTTTCTAGTATCAATGCAAAAATTTTTATAGTTGTTGTCATTGCGATTATGATAAGTTGTTTACAATCTAAAAATTTGTTTGGAATCATTTTATCCTTCATACATTCATTTATTTATTCGTTATCATTTTGAATAAATACGAAGTTCTTAGTACGGTTCATCCTTCATGCATTCATTTATTTATTCTTTATCATATTGAATAAATACGAAGTACTTAGTGCGGTTCAACAATTATAATTAGAAATTTTCAACAAATAAAAATGTCAAACCTACTAAACTTTGCACAAATTAAATGTACAATTTTGAAATGACACCTTATCGAATTCTCAAGTATGTAAATGGTACAAGTTGTTTAAAAATGGCCGTGAAGAAGGTGAAACAAGGCGATCCAGTATGAAATACTGCACAAAAAGTGAAACTGCTCAACTGAAACAAAAACTGACAAAGTACCGTAATTTCCGGCGTATAAGCCACAGCTCAAAGAGTCGTTTTTCGACCCAGAAATTTTATTCAATAATTGTAGTTAAATATTTACAGCGATCTTTTAAGTTACATTTTATAAAATAATATTTCTGGGTCGAAAAACGACTCTTTGAGCTGCGGCTTATACGCCGGAAATTACGCTAATATTTTTGGGGATTTACGGGGTATTTTGTAACGTTAATTATATCTTTGTAAACAACGTACATATAATGCAGTATACTAATGTGAATTTTTGGAGAATATTAAAGCTGCACAGTCCTAAAAACGTTCTATTTTGATCCCAATGTGGATGTTATTCGGGACAATGCAATACCTCACACAAGAAGTTTAACTAAACAAAATTTTCACTCTAAATAACTACATTACCTCCCTTATAAATCTGAACTTATCATCTTTAGTCTAACATTTATTTGGCCCCCTTTATAGAAACGTTAAGAGGGGCAATATTTTCATCAGATGTAAATGACTTTTTCATCTGATGAAAATTTTGTCCCTCTTAACGTAAAGAATTTTTGTGCAATATGATTCATACATTACACGTTCTAGTTTATTATTATTACTATTATACAAGAATAAAAAAAATTCTAAATATGTTGAAGAAAGTGTGTAGATGTTACAAAAAAAGCTATCTAAAAAAACAAATTACATCGTTTTATTTTTTGTAAATAATACTTTTAAAATAATCTATTTAAAAAGTCTCCTTTATATTTGATCCATTTCAGATTTTGTATTCAAGAAAATGAGAAAATAAGAAATGTGCGCAATACAATATAATTTCTGATACGAAGTATTGAAATGGTTAAACTAGAAAGAGACGTCTCTAATCGAGCCGAATAATCAAGTTCAAATTTAAACTCTAACAAGAACGAAAAATCATGCGTCAAGCATAGATTATGTAGCACTTTCCAACGTTTCCAATATAATTTTACAAAACATACCGTTTAATAAGCTAAAAGATAACATCTAAGTAAACAATTTGGAAAACGCATAACATATTTAAAAACGTAATTTCAGGAATTTCAAACATATACAATATTCGGAAAAATATCCGAATTCAGCCCTGTATAGGATCTATAGATTTGTATATATACTATATAGGATGCTAAATTTTAGTTTAGTTAGGAAACGCGTAGCACAGTTTAAAATTCTCCTTCTGGAGTTTCTGTCAATAAACGGAAATATGTTCGCGAACTTTTGTGCTGCCCTGTATAGGATCTACAGAATTTATACACACCACGTAACAGACAAAAAGCGAGTTAAAATTAAAATCGCGTTCAGTAACTTAAAATGCACTTCCAGGAATTATTGTTAACAGACAGTAGTGAATTCTTTTGTGTGTCCCTGTAAATGAACGATGACTGCTATACATACACTATTCTGTAGTAAGCCTCTTGTAATGCACCTTAGTAATATATATAAATTTCAATGCGTTTAAAATAGTGAAACATTATTTAAATAAACCGCAGACGATTTTTCTCCATAGACGTAATGTAACGGAATTCTTTTGACTGTCCCTGTAAAGTAACTATAAGTGCTATGCACACCCTATTCCATGTTAAGCTTCTTCTAATGCACCTTAATGATATATATAAATTTCAATGCGTTTAAAATAGTGAAACATTAATTAAATAAACCGCAAATGATTTTTCCGCATAGACCGCAATGTAACGGAATTCTTTTGAGTGTCCCTGTAAAAAAACTATAAGTGCTACACACTTCCGTTGAAATAGGGAACATGCTATAGATAACGACAATAACATATAAAAATTGCAGAGCAATCTGAGCATATTTACGGGAGTTAGAGCACGGACAGACGGCAGACGGCCAGACGGCAGACGGCAGACGGCCATACGGCCAGACAAACCGAAGTCATAAGCACTTTTCAACTAGGTTGGAAAGTGCTAAAAATGATGACAACGTCTTTTTCATGATATTGAAATTTGGGCACTAAGTCCATTATCTAAAGATAACTAATTCGTTACACCTTAAAATTTTTAATAATTAGTTTTATGGTTCTCAATATGCGATTTGATTCTCATTTTAATTTTGAATATAATACCAAAAAAAAAAAAGGTTTAAAACATCTTATTGTTATTTTTTGTAAAAGGTGATGCGACAGGAACGTTTGCAATTTTCTTATTTCATCTTACAAAAAAAAAAAAAAAAAAAAAAAGGCAGAAGTCTTAAAATTAATAAATTTTGCTTATGTAAATACTTTGAACCTACCCTAATATCAAATGAAGTGCACGGCGTTGCATCAGTATCGAATCTCCTCGAATTTTTTACTAGAGAAAGAAAAATCGTTATTTTGCCTAAATAGATTTTACAATTCATATAGTTTGTTACAATACTAGCTTGTAACATCGTAAGCTTGTTACAATAGGTTACAATAACCAATTAATTACTAGAGATTACTCTAGACATTTTTAGCATATAGTAGCTTATGAAACTGGGAAAATAAGCATCGATTTATGCGTAAAATGCAAGTCAAGTGGGAGGTCTGACTTTGCATTTTTTCCAATGTTTCAGGTTTTCATTATTTCTGATATCTCTGAATGTTCCATAGTTACTTTACGGAATGTCGTTGCTACAGCCTCTAAATAAAGTCAGGCACTCAAGGTCAGGATTACAAAAAGGGCAATCCAGTGTATTATTTGTTATTATTCTTATATTTTGGGGACACAAAAAAGGTCTTATTATGGGCGCCGATGTCCTTAGCTGCAACGCTGTGGTTTTACACCAGAATATTTGCAGTAACATAATTGATTCCAATGTAATATAATTTTTCCTATTACGTTAAATAACTCTTATTTGTATGTGGGGCAAATCATCATCATTTAGTATTTAATTATTTAAAATTTTTATTAATATTTTGTTGTAATTTTGTAGATGTAGATTCTAATTTTAAAGCTTCTTAAAGCTTTCTAAGAACTAATAACAGCAACGCATAATTGTAGTATGTAAGAAACCCTTTTCAAAAGTATTTATAGGGTATTCAATATATGTATGAATCTATTTTTCTAAACTAGTGGAACTGGATTAACTTCAAGCATTTTCTTTTTTATAATTTCAGGATGTCTGGCTTGCACCAAGCCGCCTTGATGTGTAATGTGCCTATTATTCAACTACTGCTTGATGCGGGAGCCAATGTCGACATCAAAGACAACAAAGGTAAGTCTCTTTCTCTGAATTTATGTGTTTATTTAAGTAAAAGTTATTGTTCGTTTAATTTATTCAATTTCGCAATATTGAATATTTATAGTTATTCAATTTCACGCCCAATCGAATCCTCATTCACGAACTTTACTTAAATTTTGCACTGTATCTCAATATTGTCCAATATTATGTGTCAGTTTTCGTGTTAGTTACATCATGGAAAGCTATACTCGGCATTTTAACAATATTAGTTAATGTTGGTGAAATTTTTTAATAAAATATTTGGATTAAACTGGAAATATCATCTCTAAATGTATTCACTATCATTAATTTCCATGTTTTCTCGTTAGCTGTCAGTATTGACAAAGCACTTGATTAAACTGGAAAATGTTCCTAGTGGAACGCCGATATGGATGAAACATGTGGTTTTATCTGGAAATATTTCTAAAACATTAATATTAGTTGAAGCATTTGAATTTAACTAGATTTATTTTTTCTGAAAGCCAATATTTATAAAATATTTGATTGAAATTGGAAATTTCATAGTGAAACGCAAATACGTATTAGTGAAATATACTTGCATTAAACTGGAAACTTTTAAAATAAAATACCAGTAATATTAAAATATTAAAAATCCTGGAAATATTAAAAATAAAATGCCAATATTAATGAACAACTTAGGTGAAACAAAAATATTTAAAATAAAAGGCAAATATTTGTGGAATGCTTAGATTAAACTAGAAATACTTGAAATAAAATATCAAGATTAATGAAATATTTAAATTAAATTGGAATCATGATCTCTAAAATGGGAAAGTTCCGCTAATATTGGCAGTATCTTCTAAGTATTTCTAATATAAAACAATAATTTCTGTATGAACATAATATTTAACTACTTCATTGATTTGCTACCAGAGAAACACCTCTTTAATTTCTTGATTGATTGCTCATATTAATCAGAATTGTGGTTGTTTCATAAATGTTTAAGACTGTAAATAATTTTCGAACTCAAAACCATCTTATTTTCATTAAATTGTTAGTTTTTCCCACAATAATAAAAACTAGAATATTTGTAGAAATAATAAAAAATTGAAGAGGTAGCCACCACTATATCTGAAATGTTTAAAAGCTAGAAATAAGAAATCTCCCTTAAAAAGAAGTAAATGTATGTAGTTAGAATTCGCTAATGAAATTGGAAAAAAAAATACCAGTTCTTAAAAAAAGAAACCAATTTAAAAAAATAAAAAAAATTCATTAACAAGCTACGGGAGGGTGATGCCTTTTTTAAAAACACTTAAGGATTGGAGATATTCAACGGAGGCCATTCGGATGTCAGGAAAAAAAAATGAGTTAATAAAATTGCAAAATTTGTTCTTTAAGTGCAGTGTAAATATAATTATTTTCGTTGCATTTAATTTACATCCAGTTCTTGAGAGTTTAATCTTTTGTGTTTAAGAAAATCACAAAACAAATCTATGCACTTTAGATACTAATAAACTTAAAGTTCATAATTTTTTTTAATCAATTATAATTTTTTATCACTTAATTAAATTAAACAAAAAGGTACTTCAGACTCTTTTTTATTTAGTGTTAATTTATTTTGTAAATATTTTTGAAAATAAAAGTTAATATTTTTATTTACTGGTCGCTATAAACTATATTCGCGCTAAACTTTTAAATCATTAAACAATACCACATTTCTTTTCCCTTTCAAAGTCTAAATAAAACTCAAAACTTCCATATAGTTATTTAAAATTCCGTCCCTAATGCATTTGTGGGCTTAACGGTATTGGATCTTAATGAAACTTCAATTCCCAATACACTGCCAAAAAAAAAAAAAAAAAAAAAAAGCGTTGATTTTACAGTATAGTACTGGCACACCAAGCTGCCTGTATTATATCGCAAAATTAACCGTAAGAAACAGTAAAATAAGCAGTAATACCCTGCCGCGCCTGCGCGGTAACGTATTACTGCTTATTTTACTGTTTATTACTGTTAATTTTACGGTATAATACAGGCATCTGGGTGTGCCAGTATTATACTGTAAAATCAACGCTTTTTTTTTGGTACAGTGTATTGGAGTATAAATATTTTTTTTCTCTGCTGTATAGATACCTTTCAGAGTTTAAAAAGTCGGCTTTGTTATTATTATTATTATTGTGGCTGTTGTTTCTGTTCAAATGTGTAGCAATGAAGATTTTTGCCACTAGAATTTTTTCAATGTTTTATTCAAGCAAAGTACTAAATTCTATTTAAGAGGTTGTACCTACCTCCAAGATCGAAAAAAAACGTGTATTTTTGTGGAATTTTTCCAGGAAAATGAAACAAGGTATATGAAAAACTCTTTTTGTATTTTGTTTATTACACTTAACAGATACTTATAAACCCCAAAGCAGAACACTTTGTAATGTTCTGCAACGAACTTCAGTTGATAAAAAATGTTCTGCGGGAATAAAAAATAAAGACACAGGGATATTTTCTTAGATATGAAGAAGTGCAATTGCATTGCATCTTTTATAGAAATGTAAAAGCCATTTTGTAAAATGCTGACATATACACACGAAAGAAACTAATGGCGAATTTTGCGATTTTACCTGATCGAATAATGAATTTCGTGGTTTCTTCCAACAATCGATTGACAATTCTTGCAATATTGCAGATTTTTCCGTATGTCAACTTGCGAATTTCGTGTTCTTGTCTTGACCCAATTGTCGAATTTCATAATACTTTTTTCCTGCGACTAATTGAAGAATTTCGAGATACTTTCAACAATTCACTGACAAATTTTGGGTTTTTTAACTTCAACCGATAGGCGAATTTTGCAATATTTTTCTTGGACCGATTGGCGAAATTCATAGTTTTCTTCATGCAACTGATGCACGAATTTCGTGATTTTTACCGACGACTGATTGGCAATTATTCCAGCTTTTTCTTGCGAGAGATTGGAAAAAATCGTGGAAATTTTTTCCACGACTGATCGAAAAATTTTGTGATTTTCCTGACGATTTTACAGTTTTTTTACATGTGACTGATAGCTAATTTCATTACATTTTCTTTTAATCGATCGGCAATTTTTTACTGTTTTTCTTGCGAGCGATTGGATCAATGAATTTTCAATTTTTTCCATTTTTTTAATTTCGTTGAAATGTTCGTAGACAAATTGTAAATTTCGACAAACAGTCGCGAAAAACAAATTCGCGAATTTCGCAGTGTTTTTTACCTGCGACTGATTGGCGAAAACCGTGGATGTTTTTCCGTGACTGTTCATCAAATTTTGCATGTTTTTGCACAACAGGCTGAAGAATTCCCTGATTTGTTCTCCATGATTGACTATCGTACTGCTCAAGATTTTTTCACGACCCATTGATCAATTCTGCAATCTTTTTAAATGAATGATTAAAGAATTTTGATATTTTTCCCCCTCCATTGAGTGACGAATTTTACAATTTTCCTTCGATTGAATGAATATTTTTCTTGAAAATGATAATTTGAAATGTTCTGCAGGGAAGGACATTGTTCTGCGACGTACGTCGCACTTTTAAGCATATTCTGCTTTGGGGCTTATAAATAATAATAAATTGTTTTTTGTAATGATGAAATAAAGTTGGGTGTCCCCAGCAAACCCGCTCCCCAAAGATGGTGTCGTTCGGTTAGCCGTCACTCTAGTAGCCATCACTCTAGTAGCCGTGATCACCCTAACTCATGTCAAATGTCATCTGAAATTATAAAAAGCATAATGTCTTTACCCTGAACACTTAAAACTAGAGAGTAATCGTTCGGTTTTTGGAAAAATTGATTTTGAATAAAATGATGGCCGTTCAAAGTTAAGATATACCGATTTTCTCCAAAAAAATTTCAACATTATTGATTGTTTATAGTAATAGAAACAGTCATCATGATCGCAAAATGAAACAATTATTCTCTAGGTAATATTGTTGTTAAAAATTAATCAAAATTTTAAGAAGATTGGTTGAGATTTATTTGAGTTATTGTAATCACCGACTTTAAAAAATATAATTTTGAGGTAATCACATTTAAAAATTCAAATTATGATTTATGTATGATAGAACAAAGTAAATTAAAGCGGCGTAACTTTCTTAATTTTTATCAAGTCAACCACCTGAAAATGTAACTGGATATTCTTCACTAATTGTACTTTCAAAAAATGCAATAAAAATGCATTCTTTGGAAGATTGCAGGTAGGTATAACCCCTTAAGTCTGTTTATTTCAATTCAGTGCATTTTTATTTATAAATTTCGAACGTTACTACATTGTAAGACAAAACTTATCCATTTTTCAGCACACATTAATCCGAGTTCTAGTTATTCAATAAATGACTTAGCATTCTTATTTATAATAATTAATCGAAACTTACTACTTTTTAATTCAAATTATCTATATTCTGTTTTACTTTATCTGATAATGTATTTATACATAAATAAGTTTCTACTGAGTAAAAGCACATATTTAATAATTATCTTATCCCTAATTGTATTTAGCATTTTAAACAGAATTCCTTCCGGATCCTGTGATTCCTGTACACTTTCAAGTTATGAGCCCGTGTAGATGCTTTGTCCTCTGTTCAATAAAAGATTAATTTGGCATTTTCCTTTTCTTTTACAACCCCAAAACATGCTACGGTTGGTTATGTGCATATTGTTAAATTTTTCGAGAATACAAAACTATAACTATTAGTTGAGAAAAGAAGTATAGAATAATGTACGAAAGTATATGTAAAAATTATAGTATTCGTGGCCTAACCACTTATGTATATAAAATGTTTAAAAATAAATGGAATTCAGAGATCGATAGTAAAATAAAAAAAAAATTAATCACTTACAATTCATTAGTGAAGCGAACAACAAAATTCTAATTATTATATGTTCAAGAAAAAAACAACTAATCAGTTTTAAAAATAAAAATTAAATTAAAAGCATATAAAATCATTAAAGAGCCAAGGGGGGAAAAATACAGATTTAAAAGTACTTAAGAATGGGAAATAATTAACGGAAGCCGTTTGAATACGAAGAAAAGATAAATATATTTATCAAATTATAAAAAATTATTTCTGAATGGAATAGAAATATGATTATTTCCATTAAATTTGATTTTGATCGAGTTCTTGAGTGTTCAGATTTTGTATTTAAGAAAATTAGATGTTATTCTAAAGTTTTAAATTGAACAAATAACATACAAATTATATGTGTGTATATATATATATATTATTTTTTTAATGATAACTAAATTAGGTAAAGTGGCACTTAATCTTGAATTTTTCTAATAGAAACGTAATAGTATTATTAATTTATTTATTTATTAGATTTTGGAAAAATATTTTTTGTAAATTAAAGATTTTTTAAAATTTAAACTGATTACTATTACTGTTAACTGTTAACTATTACTGTTACTGATAATTATAAACTCGTCTCCCCCTTTTCTTTTACTAAAGAAACTTATTCTGTAATTTTTTTTATATAATAATCAGCTTTTTACATTAGTTATAATTAAATTAGCAAAATAGCTCTTTTAATCAAAGTATAAAAATATTTTGCCACGATAATTGAATTTAGAATTTCCTTCTATGAATAGAAATTAATGTTTATATTTGTTAGCCGTCAAGACTTAAAATATATCTATATATATAAATAAATAAAATAACTTATTTAAATTATCTAAACTAGTTTTAACGAAAACTTGTACCCCATTTTTCTCAAAGTAACACCTGCAAAATATTTTTTTTTCTTTTGAAAATTGATACTACGTTTATTTGAGAACTCATTGTAAATAGGCATATACTGTTTTTAAAGAGGAATGTAATATTATACAATATCCAAAAATATAATTTTTTTTCTACTCAAATAATTTAAATCTTTGGAGCTGCACTATATTAAAATTGTTTTAAAAAAAAAGATTTTCATAAAAAATAAAATAAACTTCCAATGCTGTGTTTTTAGATTTTTTTAGAGAAACTTTTCTTAACTTTTTGTATCGAGCACTAGTAGGAAAATCTTGTTTCCTTTAATAAAAAATCTTTTTCTTTAATAAAAGAAAACTACTGTGGTATCTCGATTCTCGAACACAATTTGTTCCAAAGAATTGTTCCAGAACCGAATCAAATTTTACCATAATAATGCAAATACGGTTAATTGGTTCCCATCTCCCACGTTACTTCTTGTATTTACCTGTTTCAAACAATACACTGTATGATACAGTAAAATATAATAACATATTACGGTACTGTACATTACATCAGGCAGTGACAGTTTTATGCATTTTAATAAAAGTTTAACAAAAGTCATACATTTATTAGTGAAACTTTGAATGACTTGATGAGAAGGAGGGGAGGGGTGCTTATTATTTTTTTAAATACATTCACTGGGGCTACTAAATTTACTCGCTGTATTTGAATATAAAATGTATGAAACTTGTTACCACCGGAATCACTGTATGTTATTAATAAATTATAATACATTTTATGTTGCTAATAAGCTAATTCTGAAAACTAACGGTTTAGGATTTAACTATTGGTCAACCATATGAAAGGATACCATTTATGTACTTTTCCTTTTTTTGTCGGGCGATCGAATGAAGTTAGCAGTAATTTATTTGAAAATTAAAAGTTTTTATGCTATCTATATATTTTAAATTAAAAGCGGATCTGTTAAGACCAATTTCGTCTGATCTGAGCATGCGCAATGAGCACTTTTTGTGTTTTTTTCTTCACTATTGTTAAGGAAAATTTACCATTCCCAATATTTTTTTAATTAATGATTTTCTATTTAAAATTTAAAATTAAAAGCTATGCAATGTAATTATTTGGTACGCAAATTGAAATGATCTGCAATTTTTGGTGTATTTTTTATTACATTGATCTATTAGGCACTATGAATAAGGAACTAAAAAAGGGATTATTTTCCGTAAATAATCTATATTTATTTAAATTGTGCTATTATCTATTGCTATTATAATGCAGTTAAATATTTATATTTGATAAAACTAATAGAATTTAAACTTCAAAAATGTCTTTATTTGTAAAATATTTAGGGGGTGGGGGGAAATGGAGTAGCTCTTTTTTAGATCTAAAATCTCAATTCTATGGGAAATGTCTGTTGTCTGTATCCATGCAAAAACAATTAATATGCAGCCGGTTCCCCGCCCGATTATAAAAAAATGAACTTTTTATTTATTTTAAAACTATTGCTAACAAATATTCTGTAAAAAATTCTGACATTTTAATGATGTTATGAGCTTTTTTTTTTTTTTTTTTTTTTTTCTGTAGAAACTAAGTTGTTTACCGTCCAAGTTTTGACTCGTACTATCTAGTTTTACTTTTAAGATGAAAGTTTGACTTTATTACGTTTTTCATATTGTCAGTTTTTATTTTTAATTGTATTATTTCAGGCATGAGACCTATACATTATGCTTCTTGGCAAGGAAAACCGGAACCCGTGGCTCTCTTACTACAGTACAATGCTTCAGTGAATGAACAAGCGAATAAAGGAGAGACACCTCTGCATTTGGCCTGCCAGCACGGACATGTTCTTGTGGTAAGATGCTTTAATTTCAAAATATGAAACTAATTTTAGAAAAAAAAATCTCAATTGTAACCTAAGATGGAAAAAAAAAATAAAAATAAAAATAATAATTAGAAAGCGATTTCTAGAAGCTTCAAATAGGCGAATCCAGAACTAAACTTCAATCTGCCAAGTAGTTTTTTGAGTTATGCTTAAAAAACTACCCTCAGTGCGATTTGTTCTGCAACTATTAAAAATGAATTTAATATTAGAAATTCTAAACTTTAAATCAACATAATTCTTAAACGACTTGACAACAAGATACGGGCTGAAAGAAAAAATATTTTATTTATTTATTTATTTATTTATTTTGTTGTTGTTGCTGTTATTTTAGCTGTATCAAAAGGAAAGATGCAGAAAAATCTGCAAAGAGCTTTTTATGTATGTATGTGCGTGTAAAATTGGGAAAATTGTATTTGGGAGGGAAAATTTTCTTTTATTTTACTAATTATCAAAATGTTTAGTTTACTTTAAAATGATATATGATCAAACTACTTCCACCAATCCAAAAATACTCATATTACAGAATTTGTCTTCATCACAACAGTTTTATTTAAAATAATAACATAAAAAAAGCCCGCATAAATTTAGCAAAATTTACACAAGACTAGATGAAGTATGAAGACAAATTACTTTAGATACGTAATGGTGACCATTCAGTAACTTAACATATGAAAAACAAATCATAAAAACTCGATTTATATATATATTTTTTAAATTATTTTAATTTTTAAAAAATTCGATTATTTTGATTTTTTTTTTCACATCATGTGTACATTGAAACTCTAATTATTCAGACTAATGTATTCGAGACGTAATCTTGATATGCGCATCCGGATAATTGCGACAATCTTCAAGAAAACACTGTGTTAGGAAATAAAATTTGTTATAAAATTATTTGTATTTACTAAAAACGCAGAATTAATGTATTAGGATTAGGTTTACATTTTAATAAGATCATTTTTACAGCAAACAATAAAGAAATAATACTGTACTTACCTATATTTAGATGTGTTATTTAAACTATTACAAGAAAATTGTTTAAATGCTGAATTAAAATTATCTAAATATAAACTTAAAAATTTTCAATTAAACATATATTCTAAAGTTCATTAAAATAGAAATTTGAAGGAAAATATTATTTTACGAAAGAATACTTAATAAATTTGCATTTCAATATTAATATTTTTTCTTAAATGTAACTTTTCCTTTCCTGATATTGATCCGAATATTCTACGACCTGGATGACTGGAGTTCGAAAAATTGTAGTTTGACTTAGTTTAATTTTAATTACGAGTAAATTAATATGTGGACGAAACTATTTACCAACTGTAGTTTAAATATAAACTACCCGTAACATTAAAATAATGTGTGATTAATGACTCTCGTACATTTATTAAAATACATAAAGCATATCTCCATTGTAATATATCGAATTTGTCTGCTTCACTTGCTAATAACGTATGCTTCCTTTGTTAGTGGGCGTCTTCCTCCGCAATTTTAATAACCTCTCATGAGATTTTCCCTGATAGACTTGGCTATGTATATATTTATACAGCATGTTTCCATCGCTATAATCTGTAATTTAGACGGGATATCCTTTTTGTTTACCTAAACTTTTACTCTCCGCAGATTAATTGGCTGTCAGTTTCACCATAACAGGGAATTAATTTGTTGCTGGTCGCATATTTAATGCGGGTGATTAATTCGATATGCAATTACATGTTCATGGACACAGCTATCCGGCTGTATTAAAAGCGAAGTATCTTGTTTTGATGGAACTTTGGCCGGACTGCATTTTCCTTCGAGCGGCAGGACTTTTAAATGGAAAGGAGATACAGTTTTATGTATGATGGGTATTAATAACTCTCTTTGGGGGAAAGAAATGCGATCTCTACAAGATCTGATTTCGTCTTTCGGGTGTTTGAATTTTGAAGCGAGGTTGGAAAATGATATATTCATATACAGTGTTATTTGATTAAGTAATAAAGTAAGTTTAAAGCTGTAGAGCTATGGACTAATATTCTAATAGTATAGCCAGTCGATGTGGCGTCACGGTGACATCACAAATGGTTATACGTGTCACTACTACAACGGTAACCACAGTGTGATTTCTTTCTTTCGTCACATTATGACTCTCGAGCAACCGTTACTTTGTGACTTCATTGTGCAGTCACCGTGACTGATTTTGAGTCACACGTCACAAAGCGACTACAATACAACGCTTCTTGCAACTCGTCACAAAATAAGATGCATCAGTGTTACAGTGATTCCTTTTCCATGGTATTTGATGGCAACGTGGACAGTAAGTGTTGCATTTGGTTCACGGTGCTTTCACGTTTTGATCACATTCAGGTCACGCTGCTATTAGGGTTGATGTATGTTAGGTAAAACGTCTGTTTTTTTCACGTTATTTTTCTCCAAGTTGTGTTTGTCAGTGATTTTTTAATAATATAATTTATCAGACATATAAAGAGAAATGTTAATATAATTTTATGTTTTAGCTGTCATCTAGTTCCAGCTCTGATTTCAACTCTTTCCACGAATACGGAAACTTTTGAATCTAAAGTTTGTTGGTTTCATTTTCAGAGCAAAGATAGTAGAAGGTCTATGGTTTCATCGCATAGCTCATACTATCAAACCGGGATGCCAGAGATGCTTTCCCTTTGAAAATCCTTTCGATATATATTTCTAACAAATAGAATATAGTTGAAACAAGCCCAGTTATTTTCAAACTCTGTTTTGCAATTCTCGCATTTCTGTCTTTTAAAAATATTTATACAATACTTTCTAAATTCGAAATTAAAGGGAACAATTTTTTTTTTTTTATATCAATTACATGTTAATGGACACGTCAGTCCAGATGTATTAAAACCGAAGTATCTTGTTTTGGCCGAATTCTGGCAACACTGCATTTTTCTTCAATAGAGACTGGACTTTTAATAGGAAAAGGGGTGTAATTTTATTTATAATGATGTATTAATAAATTGTATTAATAAATTTTATTGAGGGTGGGGGAGTAAGAAATGCGGTCTCTACAAGATCTGGTATCGTTTTGCATTTATTTGTGTTTTGATCCGAGAAGAGGCAAATGGAGATTTCTTTATTCCTCTGTATTGTTTGATATAATAATAAATCCATTTTAAGTCTAAATTACAGATTACAGTGATATGAACATGTTGTATAAATATATACATAGCTAAGTCTATCAGGGAATATCTAATGACAGAAATTATTAAAATTGTAGAGGCACATGACCAATAAAAGCGTGTTTTTCTCTACAAGACTCTATTTCGTCATTTGATTGTTTCATTTTGAAAGAGAGGTTGGAAAACAGGATATTCGTTCTTTGTGGTTGTTTCATATAGCAAAGATGGACTCAAACTTGAGGAGGAATGTGTAATCAAGAGACTAAAATATCGTGTACCTTAGTTTCTTTTCTAGTTTTTTTTCTGTTATTTCGGTAGTAAATTAAATGTAAAAAAAAAAAAAAAAAAAAAAAAAAAAACATTTTTTTTTAAACGTACTTTTATTAAGAATCACAAAAAATTAAGCTTATATCATAAAGCATAAATGTGTGCGTCGCTCAATGCTGACGTCATAATGATGCCGGCAACAATGTGGTAAAAATGGATGAATGTTGCAACAGTAGAGCTATTTTTTCAATTAAACAATCGTAACGTTGTTTCTATGGGCAAAATGCAAGTTTTGGGCCGACATTGACCCCTCTTAGGAATCTAATTTTTAAAAAATAATGTCCAATTCATGTATTGCCCTCAGGAATATATATATATGTTCCAAATTTCAAAGCTCTACGTCAAAAGAAAGTGGGTGAAAAATGAGTATGAAGATTTGATTGCCACATACATGCAGTAATGTAAGTTAAAAGAAAGTATGTAATAAATGTATCAAATGAGGGGGAAAAAAAACAAAGTCCTGGTATGATTCAGATTTCTTTTCTTAAGTTGTCTTAAATAAAAAAGTATATTGCAGGATTATAAAATACATTTAAATAAAAAAAACTATGAAATGTTTTTAATTTACTCAGCCCCTTTTTGCGATTACGTAATAAAACTTACTTGATAATATTCAATATTCTGAATATGCCTTGTATTTGTTTTGCTTATTAGCCCTATCCCCTCCCCACTCTCTTTTTGAGAGACACTGTGTAGAAAGAAAATCAGCAATCAATTGCACGAAAATATAAAATAAACAAGTTTTTTTTCCATAATTAAAAAGCGCGATTTAGTGCATTAACCCTTTCAGGGGCAAAGTACTTCTATTTGTAAAATGCTGAAATGATTGAATGACACCGGAATTTACAAACAAATTTATGTGAAAATAAGTAAAAGCTATGATAAAATGAAAATTTTCTTTCCAAAATTCTGGTGCCAATGTGGCATTTAGGGATTAAAATTTAGTGGTCCAAAAATGAACCACCGCCCTTGAAAGGGTTCAGGTTTCTGTTTTACCACCAGTGTTTGTCTTGCAGTGTGCCATAATTTATTTAATTTTGTCAGTAAACATTAGGTCCAGTCCAGACAGTGTATTATTGTTTTTATCAAAATCCAAGTATTAGAACCACGAAGATGTCATAAGTTAATTGCAATGGCAACTTTTGAAAATCGCTGCTGATATTATGGCAAAATTTACTTCGTCTGATATTTATGAAAAACAAAATAAAACTTTCTAAAAATGTCATGAGTTTTCACAAATTTCTTGTTTTCATCTTGCTTATTTGTATTATTTTTCAAATCTTTGTAACTGAACTTGTTCAGCGAGAAAATTATGAATAATTAATGTTTGTAATTACAAAGATATAAATTACTTCATTCTGGATGACAAACGATCTTATTTTTGCTTTATCTTAAACTGCGCTATTGTCCTGAATAATTTTTCTCAGCGAAGTTATAAGATATATATTTGCATATACGTGCTTATCGTTATATTTCAGAAGTTATTTTAATAAAACTCCATCACGCGATTATTAAGGATATAGTTAACTGAAAAACAGTGTTTCATTTTTTTTTTCTGTTATTATTGGATCTTATTTTTCCCCTCTGCCTATTTCTCATCTTAGAGAAAATAAAAGCTTTTGTTGTTGTTTATGCTTACATGTGAAAATATCTATTTCTTAAACAGTTTTTATTTAATGATGATTTTTACAAAAATTCTATCCATTCATGTTATTTTTAGAAAAAGAGATAAACGGGATTCTTTTACATGCTTCTCTTAATGCAGTGCATCATACTGGTATTGGTACGGGAGGTGCTGGGTTCGATCCCAATCGCGCCCGTCGGCCTAATCGTTCGGAGTTTTCGTGGTTTTCTTCGAGCCGTGGATTTAACCATGCGTAAATACGGATTAGGTTCCCTTAGAAAGACCCCCACGAAGGGCACTCCCCCCGGGCCTATATCCCTAGTGTAGATAATTGGCCGTCATTAATCAACCCAACCCATACTGGTATTGGATTTTTAAAACGTACGAATGAAATAAATAAAATACTGTGTTTGCCCATTTTATTTATGCACAAGAATGATTAAGATAGATACACTTTTATTTTAAAATAACAATTATTTTTAGGAGTATATTAAATAATCTTCAAAACATTTTCTTTATGTGTATATAGTTACAGTTAAAATTTATCGTTAAAAAAAATGAAGAAAAAATAGACAGTTTTAAAAAGTTTATTATACTGCATTAAAAAGTTATATAATTTTTTACTATAAATATATTCTAAATTTCACTAGATAAAATCACAATAGAAACAATAGAGGTGACGTTTTACTGTATTTAGTCATACAGAGTTGCCAAGTCTCCGGATTTTTGGACACCAGTAATTTTTTAGAGAAAATGCTGTGCTCTTAAATCGCAAAATGCCCTGATTAAATAAAACAACATTTTCTGTACTAAATTAATGGTATCCAAAACGCCGGAGACTTGGCAGGTCTGGTCATATACCTGGAAAAAGTATTGTCAAATCAAACTCAGTTTTTACCTTAATTTAAAGAGTTACCTTTAGTTTAAAGAGTACTTTAGTTTAAAGAGTTGCCTTAGTTTAAAGAGTTAATTTAAAGATAATTCCTTTAAACTAACATACTCGTCAGTTTAATTTTTGTATTACTTAAACAAGTAATTCAGTTGGTTTGGGCAGTTCAGACATTATTTGCTTTGGGTTCCAAAATAATAATAATAATCATAAATATCTTAATTTTCTGTTGAAAAGAACATTTAAAATAAACTATCAAAAATAGTGTGTTAGAAAAACAGACACATATCTATTAGAATGGGGGGGGGGGAAGTCTTGGAAATTATTAAAGCCAAGTGTTGGATACCAACAGTTATATTAGAAGTTTTGTTATAAATATTCATTTTATTCTTATATATACCTGGAAAAAGTATTGTCAAATCAAACTCAGTTTTTACCTTAATTTAAAGAGTTACCTTTAGTTTAAAGAGTACTTTAGTTTAAAGAGTTGCCTTAGTTTAAAGAGTTAATTTAAAGATAATTCTAAGATAACACTAAACATTTTGTCGTAAAAAAAACATTGAATAAATTATTTATTCAATATATTTAATTCCTTTATGTAAATTAATATGAAGAGTATTACTCAAATTTAATTCAGCATTTTCATCTCTTACATGTTGGTATATGAGAAGGTGAATATTACATTCTATGAAGGTGATTATTACCTCATATGAAGGTGTGAATAATACCTCATATGAAGATGAATATTATCTCATATGAATCTGTTGTTTATCATGATTTTTCATGTATCTTTTCCATTTCTTTAAAAATTTTACTTTCTTAAATTGACTTTAAAGGTTCCCATAAAAAAAAAGTATCATATTTAATTTAAAAAAAAATTCGTGTTATTTATATTTTAAGGGTGGTTAAATCATAAATAACTGATATATATTTTTAATTAAATCTAAAATTTTTATGAATTGCAAGCAGTCGAATGATAATTATCATACTAATCTCTAATTTTTATTACATTTCTTTTTGGGAATAATATTCCAAATTTAATGTGTCATATGTTTTTTTAATGCATAATAGCATTACTATTAGCAGAATAATGCAAAATTGTTTTCATTTTTATTTTAGACGAGCTTACTGTTAAAGTACCATTCGAATATCCTAATCCGAAACAATGATCACAAGTCGGCACTCGATCTGGCTTGTGAATTTGGTCGGTATCAAGTAAGTGAAATTTAATTAAAATAATATCCATTAATTGTTGAATGAATTGTATTCTTAGTATTACTAGTACATCTTTTCTAAGGTATGCAGATTAATCCGCAAGTCATCAATGAAAATTTGCAATATTTCTCTTGCACTTCGATTGTGTTTGAAACCGGCGGCTATCGGCTATATGGTTTAGTTTATTCAAGTTGTGAGTTTCATGCAAATGTTTATTTTCGTATTGTAAAAGCCCTATCGACTGGAAAATCAAGCGAAACATTCAGAACTGCTTGACTTTTATGGTGGTGTTGAAGGATCGTGATCGTAAATTGCGAGTAACACAGAGTTGGCCAAAAATTCAGCAGCTTTAAGAATTTTGTTCAATCATTTATTTAATAAAATTAAATATTCCAAAAAGTATAAGTACCATACATAAGTCTTAGAAATAGTTTCCGTAACAAAGTTCTATATACTCGTACATATATGTATACCTATACCAACACATATACCGATATCTACACTTGGGTGAGCGCAAAGAGAGAAGTTAGTAATCCAGGCAAGTGATGAATAGCAAGTGATGCCATCAATCACACTGCAAACTATACAAAACTTTGCCAAATTGTGCCATTGAATGTCCCCGTCAAATCCTTTAAAAAGTGCACAGATGTAGACAGTGATTTCGTAATGCGCATAATTTTATGCACAGGAGTCGTCCAGAAATTGAAGTATAAAAAAATAGCTAGCTTCCTTGTGTATCTTTAATTGTGTGGATAACATTTAAGCGAAAGAAAAACCCAATTATTACCTGTACCATTTATTAAATCCTTTTCCTGGGATTTAATAAATTTGCTAATATTAAAAATCAGTATCGTTATTGGATGAATTATAATATGTCTGAACAAGCCGGTGCACCAAATCTTACAATTTAAAGTTATCCTATTCCAGTTACGTAAATATGTTTATGAGGCGGGGATAGCAAAATTACAGCCCTCGCCCTATTTGTAAATATCTATATAAAATTGTATAAATAGTAATTTTATTTTTCCTTCGTTCCCCAACCTCTGGTTTATTTTAAGGATCCGTCCGTGCCGATTTCTTGATAAAGATTGGTATTTAAATTTAAAATAAATTAACCAATTAAGTCTTTTCCTTCAATGCATTCACTATTTGTTTTAATTAGCTAATTCATTTATTTGGTTCTTTATTCTTTAATATTTTTAATGCATATTTCAGGTGGTCGAATTGCTACTGCAGCAGCAAGCGAACGGTCGTTGCCGGTCTCTGCTCTCAGAGAATCCTCAGGACACAGCGGACAACAACCGGACCACGTGCTTGCACCTGGCTGCGAGGAACGGACACGTTGACGTCATCAGGTTAGTAAAGTTCAGTTTTAGGTTCAGTTTCAGATTTGTATGTTTGAGGGGACCAGAACATATATTCACTCATTGTCATTGTTGGCAGAATGCAGAATGGTAAACAGTGTAGCCAAGCCATTATAAATGTTCGATACTATAAAAGGGATTACCAATATCCTTACACGAACAATACGCAGTAGTTTATGATATGTTCTACTATGCACGTTCAGTACGTTTATACTAATGCACGCATTCTCTATACCAGTGGTCCAAATCTATGGAAACTGTTTTGAGAAATTTAGACAGCTAAATATGTAATTATGTTGAATGGTCCAGTGAAGTTAAGACATCTACATTGAAAGAAATCAATTATAAGATTATTTATTGAAATATTGGGCAGGAATAATACCATAATGGATAAATGCATTAAACTCTTTTTCAGCAAAAAATCTCATTTTACGCTTTGTATTTTAAACATCTCTCTCATTTAATGGTATATATGCTTTGTGTCTCATTTACCTCAAAATTATAGCTAGAAATGTGTTTAGATTAACCAAAACTGCACATAAAACTTACGTTGTTGAGCAATTTATTAATATTATGCTAACGAATCTATGGCAAATTTTTGTGTAACGGGAATTCTTTCATATGATAATGTTTTGGCTTGATTTCATGTAAAATTCCTATCTGACGTTTTGATGAACTTCTTCCTTTTACTTATAAAGGGATAAAATGAATTTTGCATGATTTGACGAATGCTTAAGGTAAATGTTTGCAGGAATAAAACTACTCTACTCGGTAGGGGAAGGATCATTGCTATTGAATAATTTTTTTATGAAAGTTAAAGCGTAATTGAACAGGTTAACAGTGGAGCTATCATCGGATTTAATAAACTTTCTTTAGGATTGCCTGCAAATTGTATTTATCCATACGATGAACAAAAAAATAAATAATAGTTCTGTTTGTGCGTAAATTATTCTTCAACATAATTAAAAATGTATTCCAAAATTACATTAATAAGGACCTTTGAGATTTTTGAAATCAGTTATAAATTAATGATAGGAGTCTGGCACCGATATTTAATATTAAAAAATTTCTATTTAACATTTAAATAGTAGAATTCGTAGTCACCTCGTCCGATCGCAAAATTTGGAATCATTTTTCGCGATTAAATAAGGCGAAAAATTCTATCCATAAATTCAGGTATACTCACCGTGTAAAATCTTTTTTGAGATATTTCCGTTTTATATCCTCATCACCCGAAATGAGCATGTCTATAGAAAACACAACTGTGCATTTCTATCCCTTGTTTCAATGTTATTAAGAAAATTACCCCTAAATATTTAGAAAATAAATTAGCCACCGAGTAATCAGAAGACTATATGTATGACCACCTATATAAATTTTAAATGAAAGATGAACTATGAGTACTAATAGGTTGGTTTTCATATATTTTTTTTAATTTAATTTTTTACTCTCGGCAAATACATAAATGACCCATTTATGTATTGTTTTTAGCTCACAGGCTATCAAAGCCTGAGAGCTTATGTGCCCGCCGGTTCTGTATGTACGTACGTATGTATGTATGTACGTAACGCGATAACTCTTGATAGAACTAACCGTTTTACTTTAAATTTTGTTTATAGGTTCCTTGTGATAAGGCGCTTCCCTGATTAGTTTTGGAGGTTCATTGGTTAAGCATAAAGGGGGGAAACGGGGGGCTAACCCCCCATAATTTAGATAAATGGGTTTTTCATGCAGAATTATCCCATTTTCTTCAAATTTTGTATATAGGTTCATTTTGATAATGTGCTTCTGACAATAGTTTTGGGGCTTCATTGGTTTAGTATAAAGGGGGAAAGGGGGGATACCCCCCCTAATTTAGATAAATGAGTTTTTCATGCAGAATTATCCCATTTTCTTCAAATTTTGTATATAGGTTCATTTTGATAATGTGCTTCTGTCAATAGTTTTGGGGGTTCATTGGTTAAGTATAAAGGAGGAAAGGGGGGGTAACCCCCCCTAATTTAGATAAATGAGTTTCTCATGCAGAATTATCCGATTTTCTTCAAATTTTGTATATAGGTTCATTTTGATAATGTGCTTCTGTCAATAGCTTTGGGGGTTCATTGGTTAAGTATAAAGGGGGAAAGGGGGCGTAATCCCCCTAATTTGGATAAATGAGTTTTTCATTCAGAATTATCCGATTTTCTTCAAATTTTGTATATAGGTTCATCGTGATAATGCGCTTCTCTGAATAGTTTTGTGGGTTCATTGGTTAAATATAAAGGGGGAAAGAGGGGGCTAATCCCCCCTTAATTTAGATAAATGGGTTTTTCATGCAGAATTATCCCATTTTCTTTAAATTTTGTATATAGGTTCATTTTGATAATGCGCTTCTGTCAATAGTTTTGGGGGTTCATTGGTTAAGTATGAAGGGGGAAAGGGGGGCTAATCCCTCCTAAATTTAGATAAATGAGTTTTTCATGCAGAATTATCCGATTTTCTTCAAATTTTGTATGTATATTCATTGTAATTAGACACTTCCCTGATTAGTTTAAGGAGTTCATTAGTTAACTATGAGGGGGTAACAGGGGGATGACCCCCCCCCCTTAATATATTGTTGATTTCTTTATTTTTCGAGGGCATATTTCAAATTCTTTGAAATAAGAGTACAATATACAATGAGTGTGAATAACCTGTGAGCTCAATGCCCTCAGTGTAACTGGGCAGTTTTCTTTTTATTTAATTATATGCCCCCAAATGTCAGAGCCACATGCCGTGTAGTGAGTACCACTTATTTAGATCACTCCCCCTGAAATATTGCCTTCTCCCACAAAGAAAGGAAAATTTCTAAATATGGGGTGGTAAAAAAATTCCTCGTTTTTGTAGTTTGACTTTTCTCACTCCTCTTTAGAGATGCACTGCTAAACAGCATATCACTTTAGCGTAAGCCAAAGCCGCAGCATGGGTTGTGTGGACAGTGTCCCGGCACCAGGCGTCAAGCCTGATTAAAAATGGAGATTAACCCTTTTAGTGCGGGAGTCGACATAAGGGTCCGAGTACGGGAGTCGACAAAAGTCGACATAAGGGTCCGAGTGCGGGAGTCGACTAAAGTCGACATCTAGGAGTTGTGTGCTGTAGACTACACTAAGCGTCGACAAAAGTCGCCTAGGCGTTCACGGCGTGTATTGTGCTCACTGTAGTGCGTCATGGGCTTAGCAGAAAAAAAACCAAAAAAAATCCGCACTGAAAGGGTTATAGAACGATTTTAGAATCAGTGTTTCCCATCGAATCTAGTTTCTTAATATTTTTTTCATTTGGCTACAAGATTGTTTTGCTGATTAGCCGAATTGCTAATGTTGATCAAAAGTAAGTGTGATCCCTGCTCGTATGAGCATCTTAAAGTCATGTGATGATGAAGCAGAAAAAGGATTTAAAAGTTATGATAATTTGCATAAAGTTCTTTTTTGAATAGAATATTTTTTCCCATCTGTATAAAAATACTTTTAATTAGTTTTGATGCAGTGAAGATGTGGGACAAAGGTGTGATTGAAGCAGAAGTATTTAAGATGGAGGAAGAAAAATTCTCTAGGGAATGGCTGGTCTCAAAATGAGATTAATTATATGAGAATTATTAGCCAATTAGTGTTTAGAACACTTTAAAAATAAGGTTAAATTACGAGAATTTGTCATTGTTTAAGCTGAAACTTTTTTCACCTTTTAATCCTTCAAATCACTTTTATGCCTGCCTAAGAAAAGTTACAAAGTATGATTTGTACAGAACCTAACAGTTTATGTACGCTCTTTTGCTCGTTAACAGCGTGAATACGGGCGAATTGAGTTAAAAATCTTTTACACGAAGCATTTTCCCTAGGCAGACACTCTTTTCGAAAGATTTCTCTAAATTCTGAATTTTTAATAGCTGAGACTTTTCAGTGTTGTTATATATTTCATTGTTAGCGCGCGACGAAGTAAATTTTCGGACGGTACGGTCTAGTTCCCGTCTTTTTAAAATTTAATGCGATTGTTACACCACATCTCTTCTTGAATATTAATCATCATACCGAACTGGATAAACATCTCCCGCATCATTGTTTTATTAAGGTTTTCGCCTTGCACTTGTAGATAACATTCATAAATATGTCGCCGTCTTGTGGTGATGATGATGATGATGCGTGTGTAGGTTTCCCTTAATTTGAATATTAAACAGGGATTCCGTTCTTCTTTGTTATTCCATCCTTTGTGAAAGAGTGTTGGTGCGAAACCACTTAGTTTATTAGAAATGAGATGCAATACTAATTAGATCACTTTCAGGAATATCATTAATTTGGTTATGTGGATTATTATTTAATCGGTAGTGATTAGTATTAAATAGCGAAAATATTTTACATATTTTCTTGAGGTTGTATCTATGCTCACGTCAGTATAAACAAATTAAAAAATACAAATAAAATTTGCTTAACTTTCAAAAATCTGGTGTTGAATGTAAGGTGTGTCCCACACCGAAATAAAGCCACCGTGATTGTGTGCTGTAACTGGACACGAAACAAACCAATGAGAATGAAACAAATATATTAAGAAAGTCTATATACAAATACATATTTACAAGGAGTAACTCACTTCCTGCCCCACCTGGGCAGGAAAAAAAATGAAAATGTAAATCAAGAAGGGGGGAAAGTGTCCCGCTGAAATAAAGCCACCACCCCTAATGTTGGGTACTCCCAACATTCGAGTTGCTACAGGTCAACAGATTTATGAAGTCAGGAAGTTGTCAAATACCTGTTCTATGCTAGTCGAACTTTGTGCAGACTTCAGAAGGTTGTATTTTCTATTTCTCCGGCAGTATTGCAATGGGAAATGGAACCCAGCTATTCGAGTTCGAAAAAGGCCAGATAACAGCTTTTAAGGAACAAGGTCTTTCTCGTAGACAAATATCTAAGCTAATCAAACAATCTAAAGCCGTAATAGACATTTTTTGTGAATCAGGGCAATGCGTACGGGTATATAAAAAAGGTGTACATTCAGAAAAATGACTTCTAGGCAGGAAAAAGATGTTGTGCGTCGTCTTTCACGAGATGGTATTTCTCTAAGACAATTGGGCCAAAGAGGAAAACATCCTTGTGTCAAAATCAACCCTGCCACGGATTGTAAAACGTGCAAGCAACTTCCGATATAAAAAAAAAAGGAAATAGCAGCCCAAGTTGAAAGCTATCCACAAGCAAAGAAGAGTCGATTGGGCCAAATATTATCAAACCTGGAAGGACCAGGAACATCGTGTTATATTCTCAGATGAGAAAAAATTTAATTTGGATAGCCCAGACGGTCTTGCTTTCTATTGGCATGACATGAGGAAAGAAGAGGACATTTTCTCCAAAAGACAGCAAGATGGAGGCTCATTAATGGAGTGGGGAGGCTTTGGCTATGGTGATAAACTTAACTTGGCTTTTCCTTCAGGCCGCAAGAAGGCTACCGATTAACAAGAAATGCTCAAAACCCATTTACTGTCATTTGCAGAGAGAATTGGTGGCCTAAGTTGGATTTTCCAGCAGGACAACGTCCCCATTCACGTTGCAAAATCCTCCTGGCAATGGTTTTTGGATAATGGGATGCATGTCATGGAATGGCCTGAACTTTCCCCTGATCTTAATCCCAAAGAACATGTGTGGGGTATCCTCAGTAGGGCTGCATATGCCAATGGCAGACATTTACAGTCTGTGACAGAATTGAAGGCCGCTATCATTGAAGCCTCAGATAATATTGATGCTTGACTTATTAAAAATTCTCAGTTTTAGAGTACATGATTGCCGTTTTACCTTTCTGGCTAAATTGTTTGACTGCTTCGTATCTTGTCAAATAGCAAAATAAATGTTTAAAAGATAACTAAAAATAAATCATCAAGTGAAAATCATCATGAAAAATCTCATTTATAAATAGTTAATGTGGATTTTGTACAAGAATGTTTATGAAGTTAGTTGCATTTTATTATTATTATTATTAAAGTTTGTTTCGATATTTTTTTTTTTTTTTTTTTTTTTTTTTTTTTTTTTTTTTTTTGCGCCATTAAAAGTATATGAACACGTGAGAATGTCGTTAAACATTATTTGTGTATTTTATGGCACGTGGCAGGCATATAAAAGTTTCGCTACCGCTGATTTAGGTGACACAAAAATTAATTGAAATCTATAAATCGGAGGATACAATATAGTTGTCGAATTATGTCGAACCAAGCATTGTGACTCTATATGATTCCTAAATCTCCGTAGAAAAACGATAATAGTTTTTAATTAACAATTCAGAAATAATACTTTTAAATTCACCATCCTCAATTTGAATGATTCACTATCACAAAATGTAATTGTTGTTATAAAATTTTTAATTTAATTTTCTATAATCAAATTAGAGCCATTTTGCTTAAATTTTGCGGAATATCTACTTAATTGTAAAGAAAATGACACAATGCGCATTTATATATTAAGCATTTATCATCATTAACTGCTTTAATAATTCCTAAAACAAGCAAAATATTCTTTTAATATAAGAACAATCGCTCAGTTCTATATAATTCCTGATTAAGATTACATATTTTTTAATAACATAACTGGCAGTTCAAACAGCTTTATCATCAGACTCTCAATTCATCAAATTAGAAACATTTTCTGGCATTGTATGAAATATATAGTTAAAGTATTATGCTAACAAAAGAATGACATGCACACGCATAAAGAATGCTGACTACATGTTTTATTAGACTTGGGAAAAATAAATGGAATTAATAAATATTCTGATGTAAAATAATAATAATAATTATTATTATTATTATTGAATCGTCCATATAAGTCGTTATTTAATTACTAAAATTTTTAATAATTTTTAATTAAAAATTTAAGAATAATATTCTATCAAACTATTTCTCAAATTAGAGCCATTTTACTGGCATTGTAGGAAATATTTAATTAAGTGTAAGAGCAGACGATATAATGGCACTCAACAGAATGGCGTCTTTTACCTTAAAATGAAGGCACAATGAATAAATAAATCAACATATTAGTAGGTGGAGAACGTTTCGCGATACCTAGCTTGATACAGTGTGGAAATAATGGCTACCTAATTGTCTCATCCATATTCATTAGAGCGAAAACCTAATTAGAAGTCTTTAATACCTACCTTTTGTGCGCTACCTTGGAGACAAATTAATTTGTGGTGCCAGCGAGAAATTTCCTATTTCTGCAGCGAAGAATTTACTTTTCAAAGGCAACTGACTGATACAAGTTGCGCGTTGCACATTGACAAAGTATCGCTTGATTGTAGAACATCTTGACGCTGAAATGAAATGGGGAAACTAAAGAATAGAGCATCTGTTTGGTTATTCGACTGTTTCCTGAAAATTATGTTTATGTGACAGAAAATATTCAGAAAAGTGAAATTAAATATTACGTTTACGTATGTTTAGATACAATTCATATCTTAGATATTTTACATAAAATGACGTATATGTTAAAATGATTTTAAGTAGTTTTTCATAACAGTGAAATTAGAGAAAAGTAATAATTTTTCGATTAAAAAAAAAAAGGGCGGGGGAGGGGACTCAGGAGACACACATTCTAAAATGTAAGATTATTACAGCTGCTATTTAAAAATCCCCCAGCTAAATTTGATATCCTTTTTACGGTCGTTTTTTTACCTTTTTACAAACCACTATCAAATTGAAGCACGAAGGTTTTATATTAATACGAATTTTCTGCTTTTTGAATTTGCTTTGTACTAATAATTTATTTTAAAATATTAAATTTATAATTCTACTCAAATAAAACGAACTAAACTAAATGTAATTTTCTCATTAAGTATTCCTCTTTCAGTTTTGACGTTTCACGCATAACAAGATGGAGCACATTTATGCCCATTATATGTATTTTCAAAAATGAATGTCATCCACCTGTTAAACAAGGATTTTCTTCTTCCAAAGCTTCCGTAATATTTTGAAAAATATTGCCTTCACCCTCACATGTTTTTCCTTGGCCAGCTTTACCAACACCGGCTCTATTAAGCCAATACCGGCTCTATTAATAGAGCCAGTATTGGTTTTACTGCTTCAGCATTTCTTCGTTTTATACTACTTGTTCCCTCCACGCTGTTAGAATAGCACGCCCTCAGACTCAGAGAAACCATTACCATGATGTATGTATATATATAATAGAGTATTTTATTTTGAAATTGGTGGCATTAAAAATTCTATTTCATGTTTCTTGTATTTTTTAATTACATATCCGTGTTTGCTTCTGTATTTGTCGACAATTTCTTTAAATCTGAACGTGAATATACAACGGAAATGCAAGTATATCTTGAAATTTTTATTGTGTGAAGCGTGTTTACTGAAGGTGGAAGAACTTTATATACTAAATTAATTGTATTTGCCTTCAAAAATCTTCAATTTCTCTAAGTTTTTTCTTTTTTTTTTTACTTGCAGAGATTGTTAAAAATTGTGGTAAAATTAGCATTCTACATTTTCAGTTTTGGAGAACATATTCACCATTCTACGTTTCTGGCCAAATTATTTGTCCGCTTTGTATCTCATCAAATGACAAAAAATAAATAAATAAAAGAATAAAAGAATAAAACATCAGATTACAGCATGTACTAAATGAAAAATATCATTGATAAATGATTAATGTGAATTTCATGCACGAATATTTGTGAGTTGAATTTTTTTTCCCATAAAATTCTAAAAGTAGAAAAGCACACGAGAAAGTCGTTAAACAATACTTGTGTATTGTTCAGCTTGTACACGAAAAGTTTCAATACAACTGCTTAAATCGACTCATAAATTAAATAAAACCCATGAATCTGAGAATACGACGCATGTGGCAAATTTTTGACAACCAATATGATGACTAATTTTCTCTTTAAGTAATCCTCTATCAGTTTTAATGCTTCACACATAACAAGATGCAGCATATTTATGCTCATTATATGTATTTTCGAGAATGAATGTCATCCACCTGTTAAATAAGGATTTTCTTCTTCCAATACTTCCGTAATATTTCTTAAAATATTGCCGTCATTCTGGCATGTTTTCCCCTGACAGCTTTTCTTCTTCAGTGCTTCTTTGTTTTATACTGCTCCCTGTTAGAATGACACGCCCTAATTAAAGGCTCAAACTTACTACCTGAGAGAAACATCATGAATATTCATAAGATAATTAAATCCGAATAATTTCACCCGGAAGTTCTTTTGCACTGGCTGAGAATTTCTCGCTCCTTTAATTATTATTTTTCCGATTCCTGTAATTGTTTGATTCGCTACGGAGAAATAATTTCATGCCTTTGCATCTCCACCAATATACAAACAATTATTTATTTGAACTGAGTTACACGCGTATCATAATCGTGTAACATTTAAAATTATTTTTAATTATTTTCTATTCATTGCTCCGATATTAGTTCTTCGAAGCGGAATTACACTTTTGCAAAAATTACATTATATCCGGGAGACTTGGTGATTATTGAGGGATATTTTCTTTTCTAAACGGAATTCATTTCGTAAAAGTTCAAACTACGATGATTATAAAATACTATAAAATAAATAAAAAGTATTATAATTGAAAATTGATGTAAAACGCTCTACAAAAAAGAAAGAACGTAGTGTTTCTTGATCAGGCACAAAAAAGACTTGCTATTATTTAGAAAGCAGTCGCAAGACTGAAAAGAAATAGAAGAGAAAGCGACATGTGGAACAAACAGCCAATAGGAAAGCAAGAGACAACAGCCAGCCACAAGGTGGCACAACAAGACAGAAGAAGTAGAATGGAATAAGAAAGACAAAAACAAAGGAGAGAAGGGAAAATCTTCTTTTAACTCTCATATTTGCCGCTGTCTTTTTGCGTCCATTTCTAATTGGCTGTTATCTCCTGCTTTTTTATTGGCTGTCCATTTCTACATGTCATTTTCTCTTCCATTTCCTTTCAGTTTTGCTCCTGCTTTCAAAGTGGTAGGCCGATTTGTTTGCGCCTGATGAAGAAAACCAATTTCTTTTGAAACGCATTGTGCATTTCTTATTTTTATAGTATTTTTCAGAAGTTTTTCTTTTGTATAGTAATTGTATTATTTGAGTGTTAAATTCTTTTAACATGGTAAACATGAGATACACGTATCTCAAAATTCCATGGTTATTTTGAGCCGTTTTACAATTTCAGACAATTCAGTGTTAGAAGCACAAAGCAGCCACTCCATTTTAAGGCACCCTGTATGAATAGCTTATAAGTTCAGCAAAACAGTAAGCGTATTTCACATGTATCCCGTTAAAATAATTTAACACTAAAAGAATACAAACTATCGCCGGAATCCCAAGTTTTAATGTACAAAATGTTAAAATTGAAACTTATTGTCAATTGCAACTCCGATCGACTTTCTCAAAATATCAACTATTCTGTCTTAATCGTGATGTTATTGTCAATGAAAAATATTATTCCATTATGTTATCTGTAGCTTGGAAAAGCTTGTTCAATTTAACTTAATGATCGTTTTATTCATTTATTAATTTTCATCTGTGTTTTGTTATTTTTTAAATTTATCACAGTATTGTTTCTCCATTTTTTTTTTTGCCTTTTTAATACTTCTCTTTCTATTTTGTTGTGTCATCTTCTGATTGTCTGTTGCTCTCTTTCTGATTGGCTGATGCCTCTTGTTTTCCTATTGGCTTTTTTCTCCCACCTGACTCTGCCACTCCCTTTCAGTCTTGCTCCTTCTTTTAAAGTGGTACAAAGGAGACCATGTCATGCTTGCACCTTTTTTTTTAAACCGGCGAACAGACCCCTACCTGCCAGGTTTCCCTAGCTTAAACGGGTTTAGTGCCTGGCACCGGGGCACGTAGCGGCTGGCCATTGCTGGCAGGACGGCTATGTGGAAGTCTTTGTTTTGTTCCCATTTTTGTTTTGCTGCTAATTGATGTTATTATTTTTGTATGGGCCTGGGCTTGACATCACACCCATATGTCATGCTATCGCTATGCGAGTTGGTCTCGTAATTTAGAACCTTGATCAGGTGATGAGACCTTCATCTGACTAGGCACCTCCAGAGGTATAATTCACAGGGAACTTAGAGGACTTTGCACCCACGACGGATTGTACATGCACCGGACGCCATTGGCGTACATGATGAAAAAAAAACTGTAAGGGAAGGGGATTAATACATGTTTATTTAACTTTACATAAAAAAATAGAACAAAAATATTACTTTTACCTGTTTTGGATTGTTTTGTTTTTTTTCTTTTCCTTTTCCTTTTTATTTTCCTTTTTTCTACTGTACTTACGGTTACCTGTTGTTTTTCTTTTGTTGCGTATTTAGGTTTCTTTCGTTGCTTTTTGGTTACTCATTTGTTGCAGTTGTTTCTGGTTTCTATGTTGTATTTATTTTGGTTTCTCATTTGTTGCAGGTTTCTCATTGTGATTTGGGTTTCTCATTTTTCGCTGTTGATTTTATATTCTGTTGCATCACTGGTAACCGTTGAATTTGTTGTCATGAATGCGCTCTAATGGCGACCAGTCCATAGATACCTTATGGCTGTTATCATGAACTCGATGAAGCTATTTGAAGACTTGGTGCACTGTGGGGTGGGGCATATTCCTTGGCCATTAGTCCGTTAATTAGTTCATTAACTTCCACCCTCTTAGACACTGAAATATCAATTTTTTGTCGCAAGAAAGAGGTTTTCTTTACACTGCTATTTTTATTATATATACATATATATATATATATATATTATACATATATATATATATATATATATATATATATCTTTTTTTTTTAATCTTTTTTTTTCTGAAAGAGAATCGTGCTTGCACCTTATGAAAATAGATGCCCTTTGATTTATTTATTGGAAACTCGTTGTGAATTGCTTATTTTTATGGTGTCCAACTTTTATTTACAGGTTTTATTTTTTTATTTTTACTCTTATGTGTTAAAAAACTTATACTAAACAAGGGGTTCAAGGAGACAGAGAGCGCTTGATGGATCGCCATTTTGAAAATTGGGATTTCCTGGAATTTCGGCCAGGCGATCAATTTTGGACACAATTTAGTGTTGTTTCAAGAAAATCTCCAAGCCTAGTTGCGGACCACATACACATATGTCTGTTTCAGAATCCTCGCGAGATTACGTTTACCAGGCGTGTTTATTTTGATCATTAGCTTCTTTCAAAATTGATGTAATCAACCTGAATTTTACCTTCCAAACGCCTCTATAATGGTTCTAAAATTATTGCCTTCATTCTGATATGTTATTCCCAAAGCTTTTTTTTTCGGGTGCTCCTTCAATTTCTACCCTTCCCTATTCGCTATCACAATGGAAGCTCTAATTAAAATCTCAAAATTACTAACGGAGAAACCATTATGAATATTCATTGGGTTGTTAAATACGAATAATTTCACCCGGAATAAATTTTAACCACCAGAAAAGTTGATACCTCTACTTCTGCTATGAATTATTTTCCCGAATTCAGTAATTGTTCGATTCGCTACGGAGTTCTAATTTCATGCTTTTCTACCTTCACTGATGTAAATACAAGATATTCTTTGTCTGAAAAGAGTGAATTGCCCGTTTGACATGCGTTTGATAATCATCCAACAATTAACTTATTTTTTAAAATTATTTTCTATTCATTGTTTCGGTATCAATTTTTCGAGGCTCAATTACAATTATGTAAAGTTATAACTACATAACTTTGCATTGGAAATTTAGATACATTCATTTCTACATGAAATCAATTTGGCAAAAGTTCAAATAAGCGATTACAACAACGCGAGAAAAGAAATATCGCTGATTCTCGATTTAATGATTGTGAAGTGTATTTTTAAAAAACATCGTTAAATCGGGGTTATCCATTTGGAAAATCAAAATCCATAAAAGTTGGTTATTCTGTATTGAAAAATTTACTTATCGGTTGTCAAGTCAAATCAGCGCTCTGCGTTAGGAGTACCAACGAGATCGTAAAAACTGCCACGCAAAACTTCCAACGAAAAATGAAAGTCATCCGCACTAACCGAAGTCCGCATTAAACAATGCAAGCGTTTGAATGATGTAAACAATGCCTTTCTTTGAATAAGTTGAATTCATATTTTGGCATAAATGGGTTTCCAGCATTATGCTAAAATAAACAACTTTCAAGCTTTGTTTTAGTATAAAATAAGTTAACGGCAGTTTGTTAATGCATTACTCGGGATAAACAAAATATGCAAAGAAATTGCCGTATTTTCGTATTTAAACTTTAATTAAAGAAATCTCTGTTACTGTTTATTGCGATAGTAGAACTTCAACCAGTGATTTGTTTACCCCATCATTTGATATAGTTTTGCGGCACTCTCGAAAATTTGGCTTGTCACATCACATCACATCACATTCTCGTACTTGCCAACCTTCAACGATTCTTCCGTAAAATATGGGTTAATTTGATCCAGGTTAAACACGTTTCAAACCATAAAATTTCTTTGATGTAGTATTATTTATATAATTTCCTGTTCCTACATGGGACTTATTTCAATTTATTTCTTTAAACAAATTCTGGTTCGAAACATGTTTAACACTGGGTTAAATAAACCCACATTTTACAGAAGAATTGCGAGAGGTTAACAGGTATGCATTCGGATTGGTAATATCGGTGGGAAGCCATTAACAGTTGTTGAACCTGATGTTTTTAGTGGTGGAATATTTTTTTTTTCTTCATTACTGCCACTGACAATTTCTTGATCACTCAACAACCAAAGCTACACCAAAGTTATTTTAGAAGAAATAATGTAACTAAACCAGTTTCGATTCTGCTCAGTTAATTTGTGGAAACAATGTCCACATTATCCAATGTTTTGAAAATATTGTACCATTGTAACGCATTAAGAGTTGTGATACCTTTTAAAGTGAATTTTTATTAAAATTTGATTCTTTAGGAACATTTTAAAAGAAACTCTTTGCGAAAATTATAACTTTAAAAGAGAGGTTATCTCCGAAAGAGTTTGGACTATTTTTATATGATCAAGGGATAATTTTATGTTTACGGTCAAGGGGATAAAACAGTTTCAAGTGCATTTTGATGATGTTAAGCCATTTCAAACATAATGAAATTGATATGCATTCATGAAGTGCAATAAAACATGCTTTTTGTAGAATATGGGATGCACAGTATTTGTTATTCATTTACGGGGTCACACAAAAGACTTCTGTTACATAATGGTGTACGGGGAAAGCTCGTTTGCAGTGTATTTCAATGATTTTACGCTATTTCAAACATGATGGAAATTATTTACATTACTGGACTGCACTATAAATTACTTACTGAAAAGTATGGCTTGCATTGCATATATCGCTCATTTATAGGGACATGCAAAAATAATTCGGTTACAGAATTGTCTATAATGCGTTTTAAACTTCGGTTTGTGTTTTTAAGTTCAACTAAATTTTTGCATAGTATGTGGTGTGTATAAATTCTGTTGATCATATACAGGGATATAAAAAGGAATTTGTAGGTATTGCTGACTATGGAAGTGATTTGCTTAAGGGTTGTTTTTAATTGTGCTATGCATTTTTGATCTGAACTAGTATATTAAAAGAGGTTTGTAGAATATAAATAAATTCATACACAGGGCTACGCAAAGGACAAGATACATAGCCGTTTATGGTTGGTAATTGCTGGAAGTACGTTTTAAGTTGTGTTATGCGTTTTTTACCTGAATTAAATTTTAGCTTAATATGTGGTGTGTATAAAAGTCTTCAGATAATATACAGAGCTGTACAAAAGAATTATAGTGCATTTCCATCTATTGGCGAAAATCGCTCAAAGGGAATTTTCTAACTGAACTAAATTGTATCATGCTATGTAGTATATATGCAGATCTATAGATCATATACGGAGCTGCACGAAATAAATCGACTACGTTTTTGACTATGAAAGGTAATTGATTTTTAAATGTATTACATGTTTTCTAAACTGTTTACTTATTTATCTTCTTTCACCTTTTATCGGTGAAGTTTCGTTACAGTTTTCTGGATGTTTTGGAAGAGTTTCATAATCCATGCTTGACGCATGATTTTTCTTTTTTTTATTTCTTTACAGTTTCTATGCTTTTTGCTCATATGTAGACTGTGTAACATGATTTTTCAAGTGTTCCAAGAGCACTGAAAAAAAAATATCCATCCATTTTAAATACTTACTGACTTGCAAACTGTCAATTCAATATTTAATTCATTCGACAGGTAAACAACAGAGAGAGACAATCTGTTGTTTCTTTCTGTTTAATAAAAAAATTAAAATATTTGAAATTCAAAAAAACTATCTGTAAAAAAAATATTGTTAAAACGGAGATCATATAACGTATATATAGACTATTAAAATTTATTGTTAAATTGAGAAAATCCTTAAATCAATGCTATACACAGTGTAAATATAATAAAAATTGATTTTAGACTTTTGCTCTTAAATCCTTTTATTTTTCAAAATTTTTTAACAAAGTGTATTTACAAAATTTTAGGCAAAAATAATCAAATAAAATATTTAAATAATAATATTAATGAAAATAAAATCGTTCTTACAAATATTTACAATTGCTTGTTTTAATTTTTTTTTCTTTTCAAGTATGTATTTCTCTTTAAAGGGGAAGTTAGGGGGGGGGGATAGGATACATATCTGTACCAGTCACAGCTTATATTTATTTTCCAGTTTGGTAACAGTTATTTATAAAGTTCACTTTTACCTTTAATTCGATACACTGTCTTATACTAAGTTTATATTGCTACGCAAATACATCAACCGTACCAAAATAAATAATAAATTATTTTTCTTACGTAATCTCTCTCAAATTCGATGTTCGACACATGACAAAATCAAAAATATTAACACCGATTATGAGCTTCTTTGAAAATGAATGTCATTCACCTGTTAAATGAAAGATTTCTCCTTCAAATACTTTCGTTAATATTTCTAAAATATTTCCTTCATTCTGACGTGTTTTCCCCTGCCAGCTTTTATTAACAGTATACCCCTTAGTTTTATACTTCTCAACACCTTCCCTTTTCTGTCACAATGACAAGCTCTAATTAAAGACTCACAATTACCAGAGAAACGATTATGAATAATCATACGAAAATTAAATTCGAATAATTTCGCCCGGAAGTTCATTTGCCCGCTAGACAAGTCCCTTCTATATCTTTATTAGTTATTTTTCCTATTTCTGTAATTGTTTCACCCTTTTAGGACTATTTTTTTCTGGTAGGGGGGGAGGGGAGAATTACTTTTAGGTTTAAACAAGAACGAAAAATCATGCGTCTATCACAGATTATGCAACACATTCCAGCACTTCCAGAATACTTTAAAAAAACTTTACTGAATTAATAAGGTGGAAGTTGATGTCTACTGAATTAATAAGGTGGAAGTTGATGTCTATGTAAACAATTCAAGTCAAACCGGGCGGGGAGGCCTACCTTTCGGCTTAAGCTCAACTAACCCCGCCCTGCATGTTTGTTTACTATGCGGCAAAGCCTTACAAGATAATTATTAAAGTTGAGATAAGACAATATATACAAAACGATACTAATAGCTCACTTATTGAACGATAAACAATTAATAAATACGATAATGACAAATGAAATAATCATAGAATAAACACAAATCAAATACCACCATGAGATTAGAGAAGTAGTACTGAAACACAAATTCCAAAAATTCAAATTTTGATGATATAATAACTGAGAAAACAATTTACTAATTACACTGAGCAATACTAAATAATACTTTGCAATACTAAGCAATAATTATACTATGTAATACTGAAATACTAATTCCGAAATTACAAAATTCCGAAAATACAATTTACCAATTATACTGAGCAGTACTAAATAATACTATAATACTATGTGATACTGCAATAATACTACCATGTAATACTACCTGTGTGATGCTGAAGTAGATAATAATATTGGATAGAAGTAAGTACTAAATGAACAGTAATGAATGAATAATAATACTAGAGTAAACAAACATAAAATATAAGCAAATTAAAATGTGCAAGAAATTTCAATCCAGCTAGGACCAGACTTAATACTTAAAATACATTTAATATTAATACGTGAACAAAGTTAAAACAAATTGGAGAAAATACTAACTTAATATTAGAATTAAAGAAAATTACATATGCTGTTGAAAGACCCAGCTGGAAAGGTATGTCATTACAAAATAACAAAAGGAAATATTTAAATGTAAACAAAATAGTTTCAATACAAAATAAATTTACACAAAATTAAACTTATATAATAATAAATTATCAAATTGTATAAGTACTTTTAGACTTGTTACTGATTTTAAATTTTAATTTAGTCCTACTAAATCTTTCTGAATTCCTTATTCATACAAATTTTATGGTCGATTTAAGTTACAACCGACTTTATTTGGAAAACGCATCAAAAATTTCAAAACTCAATTTCAGCAATTTCCATCAATAGTCGAAAAAATATCCGAAAAAATATTTCTATTGTGCAACCATGTATATGATTTATAGATTTCTAAATATACTACAACGTACGCTAAAATTTAGTTCTGTTAGGAAACGCATCACATACTTTAAAATTCCCCTTCAGCAATTTACGTCTATAAACCGAAATGTATTCGATATCTTTTGTGCGGCCTTGTATATAATCTATCGCATAGTAAAAAAATATTTAAATTTAAAAACACGTACCACAACTGAAAACTCACCTCCAGCAATTATTGTTTACAGACATTACTGTAACTGAATTATTTTGTGTGTCCCTGTAAATGAATGATGAAGGCTATGTTTACGATAGTGCATCTCGGTGATATAAATATATCATTTTTATTATGTTTGAAACACTGTAACAATATTAAAATACATCGCAAACGATTTTTCTCCATAAACCGTAATGTAACGGAATTCTTTTGAGTTTCAATGTAAATGAATTATAAAAGCTATACACTTCATTTTCAGTACCGATAATGCTAATTCAATTGCATAGAAATCCAAGTATATCTACGTGAGTTAGAGCACAGATAGACAGACAAACCGAATTCATAAACACTTTTAAACTATGTTGGAAAGTGTTACAAATTAAAAGTAGCTATCCTTATCCCAAAAGTTAAGCTTTATCGAAATTTAACGTATTTGTCATTTCATGTACTTTAACGAATGTAGTTATTTTGGTATACGAATACAGTTATTCGCATCTATTAATATGACAATAGGTTAAAGAAGAATTTTTGAAGACGTCTGGAAAATGTTAAATTACAACAATATTCAAAAGACTTAACAACTTTCCAATGTTTTATATATATATATATATATATATATATATATTTTTTTTTTTATCATAACATTTTCGTTCGGAAAAGTAGCATCTACTTTAAATTTAAAGACTGAAACATATGTTTAAAATAAAAGAGATAAACTGTAGTTAATTAAAAATTAAATCATCTTTGTTTTCATAGATGAAATGAAAGTTTTTTCTCAAATCAGTGGTGCCACAGAAATAAAATACCGCATTATATTGTGCTCAACAATGATTATAAAAAAATAAAATAAATAGTACAAACAAGATAAAGTGGGGTATTGTTGTTGCATGGGTAATAATTAAAAATTATTTGGTATTTATGATTATAAAGCAAAATACAAATTCAAATGCATGGAAGAAAAAAGTCATCGGTCGATCGAAGCAGTCGTATTTCACGTGCAGCCTAAAATGTATACTTTGTTATATTAAATAAAATTCTATTTTATATGTATTCAATTTATTCATCTACAACTTTTATATACTCATAACGAGGATTCTCGTTCTGCACAGTTTGTGCTGGGGTATCCGACCTCCCTGTATACTTACATCGAACCACTTTCAGTGCATACATAGCAACCCTTTATCAGAAAATGTAAGTAAGAGTGAATCTTACAAAATCCTGATTCTACTGACTTTTAATAAATCTATTATATTAAGTTTATACAAAAACTGGTAGCATATATTTTTTATTTGATATGAATAACATACGAAAGATGCTGAAATAGATATAAGCACAGATTATTCTCCAATTCAAGAATGATTTACAGTGGTGTCTTTCCATGATTGGTGTGATTTTATCATAAATGACTCTACGTTTTTCACGCGATTAAAAGAAATAAACAACTCTGTTGTAAAAAAAAAAAAAAAAAAAAAAAAAACCTGTCTTTTTTTTTAAGATTGTATTTACGTGTCAAAGCGGCAAACATTTATAAATACATTTTAATTTTTAAAGATATATTTCTTACTCTGGTGCATCAGTAAATTCTGCAGTTAAGACAGATTTTTAATAGTTTCAACGACTAAAGTTCCACAAAAAAAATCATAACTTAAATATATATATATATGTATGGGGAATACTTTCATTAACTATTTATTATTAAACTAATTATTACATACTTAATCCTTATTTCATTGTTTAAGTTGGTGTTATGGTAATGTTTCATTTATGGTTTTATATATATATATATATATATATATATATATATATTAAGTGACAAAGTTGGTTGCTCCTTTGAATTGCTGGGTAAAACAATACAATATTTTAATATTTTTAGAAACTTAATTATAAATTAATAACTTATTTTAATGCATTCTTCCGTTAGCCCGCCACAGCCTAGAGCGATATTCTTTAGGATTATAATTGCATAAGAGTTACAACAAAAATGGATTTAATCACGCCCTAAACCACGCTCGCCAAGAAAGACCAACTGACTGTGAAGCTGCAACAACGAAATATGTTAAACACTAGAGGAGAAAGTATAAATAAAAAATAAAGTGTGTAATATATATTTTTAAAAAACAAGCTTTAATTAATTAATAATATGAAAAATCATGACTTGCAATTATGAAATTATGTGTGATTTTCAAGATAAACATTGAATACTTATTAGTGTATTTTTAAAAAAATAAAAATAAAAATAAAAAATAAACTATTTTTACTTTTATGCTTATGATTTATTTATTTATTCTTATGTGTTTATTCAATAAATTTATCTACAAAATTTATTATACGTTGAGAAATAAGTTTAGAAAGCCTAAACAACATTTAAAATCATGCTCTTTTTTTCTTTTCTGTTACCATATATTTAAAAAAATGCAAAAAATATAATTTTCTTTAATAAATTCACTAGCTCGTGCTTTCTACCAAGCGTTAAAAAAAAAAAAAAAAAAAAAAAAAATCTGTGAATTTTCTATAATCAGGTTCCGATCCCACGCCAAATTAACGTATTATAATGGAATTTTCGTTGGAAAAATCATGACTTGCAATCCTGAAATTGTGTGTGATTTTCAAGATAAACATTGAATGCTTAATAGTGTATTTAAAAAAAAAAAAACTATTTTTACTTTTATGCTTATGATTTATTTATTTATTCTTATGTGTTTATTTAATAAATTTAGCTACAATTGTTGTTTAACTTAACATATTTTCCTACGATTGTTCCATGTGTCTTCCTTTCAGAATTTTATTTCTCAGAAATGACACGCACAAATTGGAGGCTTTAAATTTCCACTCGGGAAAACAGTTATAAATATTCATAACTTAATTAAATTTGAATTATATTTGCGTAAGCCTTTCCCCTCGACAATGCTGTCCCTCTTTAATTTCATTTTTATTTTTTCACGACTTATAATTCTTATATTTTGAGATGAAGACACAATTTTCGTGTATTTTAAGTATGGCGAAATCAGGGGTAGTCGCAAATTTTGTATTTAATTAGCAATTAGTAGGAATATACATGGTTACCAAGATTGCTATAAGTAAGGGGACAGCTTAATCTTCTTTACTTAATCTTCAGTTCCCTTTTGCTTTGAGAAAATACGAGACGAAATAGAAACTATTTCATTGAAATATAAATATTTTTAGAGGTCAACTAGAGGATAACTTCAGTTATTTTGAGCACATAAATAAGAACACAAACCACAAGAAAAGACGCATGTGACCCTTAAATTTACGAAATTAAATAATACTAAATTTAATACTTAAAATTGCAAAGTCATAACTCATGTACATGTCTATATAACATTCAATAAAAGTTCACCCCCCCCCCTCTATTAATAAACGCCATATTGTATTTTTACAAGAATGATATTTTTTATTATTACAAATATGGTTTATATGTGTATTTGTGTGTGTATGCTTGCCCGTTTGTTTCCTATGCAACTCATATAGAAGTTACATTTGATTTAAATAAGATGCAGGTTCCCAATATTTCAACAGAGTTTTCTCAATGGTACATGGTACATATAGTATTTACTATCCAGAATGCTTGAACAATGAGAGCATTGAATCAAAATATAGATCAAAATGGTCATTATAGAAATAACAAGAAAAGAAAAATCATGCGTCAAGCATAGATTATGTAACACTTTCCAACGTTTCCAAAATAATTTTACAAATCATTACCGTTTAATAAGCTGAAAGATAACATCTAAGTAAACAATTTGGAAAACGCGTAACATATTTAAAAACGTAATTTCAGGAATTTCCAACATATACAATATTCGGAAAAATATCCGAATACTTTTATCCAGCCCTGTATAGGATCTATAGATTTGTATATATACTACATAGGATGCTAAATTTTAGTTTAGTTAGGAAACGCGTAGCACAGTTTAAAATTCTCCTTCTGGAGTTTCTGTCAGTAAACGGAAATGTGTTCGCGAACTTTTCTGCTGCCCTGTATATGATCTACAGAATTTATACACACTAAGTAATAGACAAAAAGTGAGTTAAATTTAAAATCGCGTTCAGCAACTTAAAACGCACTTCCAGGAATTATTGTTAACAGACAGTAGAGAATTCTTTTGTGTGTCCCTGTAAATGAACGATGACTGCTATACACACAATATTCTGTAGTAAGCCTCTTGTAATGCACCTTAGTGATATATATAAATTTCAATGCGTTTAAAATAGTGAAACATTATTTAATTAAACCGCAAACGATTTTTCTCCATAGACTTAATGTAACGGAATTCTTTTGACTATCCCTGTAAAGTAACTATAAGTGCTATGCACACCCTATTCCATATTAAGCTTCTTCTAATGCACCTTAGTGATATATATCAATTACAATGTGTTTGAAATTGTGTAACATTATTAAAATAAACCGCAAATGATTTTTCCCCATAGACCGTAATATAACGGAATTCTTTTGAGTGTCCTTGTTAAAAAATATAAGTGCTACACACTTCCGTTGAAATAGGGAACATGCTATAGGTAACGACAATAACATATAAAAATTGCAGGACAATTGGAGCATATTTACGGGAATTAGAGCACGGACAGACGGCAGACGGCCATACGGCCAGACAAACCGAAGTCATAAACACTTTTCAACTAGGTTGGAAAGTGTTAAAAATGAACCTCATAGACAGACCAGTGAAATATTTTAAGGCTGTACTCAAACCCAAACCATTCACAAAACCATATTTAATTGTAAATACATAAACATTGTAAGTATTTTTACTTAAGTACCAAGGAACCAAACAGCATTTACCTATATACACAAAGGATCTTTCAGACGATGGTATCAAAATGGACGACTGGAGTCTGTTTTTAGGATACAATAGTCGCCGAAGAGTCGCCATGAAGGCACAATTGCTTATAATTCAGAATGTATCACATATGTAGGAAAATGAAACAATGTTGTTCGATTTCTTAGACCCTGAATAAAAAAATATCTGCAAATTTCAATCCTTTTGGGATTAACCTCCTGACTCCTTCAATATCTCAGAACAATTCGCGTTGTTTAGCGCGCAAAAAAATATATACACACTGGAAAAAAAAAAAAAAAAAAAAAAAAAAAAATTGTTGGTTTTGCAGTATAATACTGGCAGCTGGGGTGCCAGTATTATAGTGTAAAATCAACATTTTAAATTTTGCAGTGAAAGATCATTGAGATCAACCTTTTATGAAAGGCTTGTGCCCAGCGTAGCTTTAATCAATATATAATTAATCAATTTTCTATTTTATTCACTGGCAAAAACTGTACGTATACTTAACAAAGAGAAATCTTGAAAAGATTTTTTATTTTATTTTCCTTATTTACCTTCTGCCTCTCTATAAACACTTCCTCCCTTTTCTTTTAGTGTCATTTGATGAAGTCGCGGCAATTCTCGCAGTTTTTCTTCCCTTCGTTTGACCCCTTAATTAATTTACCGTTAAGAGAGTGACGCTCCAAAATTGGAGTTAGTAAATTATAACGTAAGATTCACTTAATGAATATACATGAGACAATTAAGATCCAATTATTTTCGTGGGCAGTTGTTGCTTCTTCCCATCTTGGCAGGTTTTATCTTCCTTATTGTCAACCTTGTGTTTTGATTATCTGATGTCTCTTCTTGTTTCTGTGTTTATTTCTTGTTATGAATTTCGGACGCTATTGTTCTTGTAGATTTTTTCTGTTTAATATATAAACTAATTTGTCGTTGATAAAATGTTATCAGTCGGTAAGAATTATCTTGTGGATAAGGACAATATTAATTTTTATTCGTATACTTTAAAATATGTATGTTAACTTTCTGCAATAGAATCACAATATAGTCAATAAAATACAAAATAGTATAAAATTAAATTAAACATAGGAGTGCAAACATACTATATAAAGCAAATAACTGCATTTTTCCCCCTTGATTTTTTTTTATTATTATTGAATATCGCCATTTTCAGAATAATATAAATACCTGTGCTAATAAATCCTTAAAATGATTAAGTGTCACAATTTAACTGCATTTATTACCTGTGACTCCGCAACACTATATTCAGTGCTGAGTTATTTGCTTTTAGTGATTTGCTTATTGGAAAAAAAAAAAAGAAAAAGAGGTCGTATTTGCCAATTTTAAAATCTTATTCTATCTCATACATATTATTACTTCAAAAAGCGTAATTTTTAAGTAGGAATTTTAGAATTTTAAAAAAATGCAGCAGAGCAGCACCACCTGTTATATGATTTACATGCAATCCTAATCAGCACCAACTTATGTCAAGGTCTAACAGAATATGAAGTTTGATGAAATTCCGTGTATCAATTCTTGAGATATGACTATCGTTAAAATCGTGTAAGTCCTAAAAATGCAGCGTAGCAGCGCCGCCTGTTGACCGATTTACACCAAAACCTAATTAGCAATAACTTATGTCAACGCCTAACTGAATCTGAAGTTTGATAAACATCCTTGCATTAGTTCTTGAGACAGAGCTATTGCGGAAATCGTGAAAAATTCAGAATAGCAGCGCCACCTGTTGGGCGATTTACACTAAAAACTAATCAGCTCCAATTTATATCAGGTTCTAACTGAATCTAAAGTTTTCTTCAATTCCGTGCATTAGTTCTAGATAGAGCGCCCACAAAAGTTTTGACACATACAGACAGACACACAGAGAGAGAGAGAGAGACAGACAGACTCACAGACAGAAATTTTCTAAAAACAGTCAAATCGTGTTCAGGACCTTCTAAAACGTATAAATCCGTTGAAAACCGGAACTCGAAATTTTTCACGCATCCATACTTTCTTCTTGTAAAGATAGAAGAAAATAAAGTGTTATAGTTGACATCAAATAATAGGGTATTATCGCTATTTTATTCATCATACTTTCACGCCATTCCTTCCTAATTCTAATTACCTCACCTTCAGCTAAGTCTTCCTTTTACCATATTCATCCTTAATTTTCGCGCCTCTAACAGACAGGGTTTCATTTTATCCCGTTTGACAACGAATAAATCCCCTATATTAGTTAACTGTCAACGCCCGGCTGAAAGTGTCGCAAGTTTATCTCAACGCAAGTTTGATTCTGTCGAGAAAAAATATGTAACTTAATTAAATTCATATTATTTTTGAAAAATATCTTCGCTAGACTGTCATTCACTTTGTATCTGTTCGGATGAACTATGATTACATTAATAAAAATGAAATAAGCTTTTGCCGAAGGAAATAAAGATGTGGAAATAATTTTCTAAAATATATCACTTGTGGTGTTTTTAAAAATCTATTTCGGTATGTACAGTTTAGCAAAAGACTATATGCATTTTGTCAAATAAAAAACAACTGTTTTATTAAATTCATAATCCGTACAAAAATTCACGAACTAGACAAATACACTAATACATACTGTTTTTATTTTATTAATTTTTAATTGCTGTGAAAGTTCAACTATCTGGAATAATATGATCCCGTACATACAGTTTAGCAAAATGGTATATGCATTTTAACAAAACTAAATAGTATATACAGTTTAAATAAAAAGAAGGATTGTTTTATTTAATTCCTAATCCGTATAAAAATTCATTAACTGGACAAACATACTAATACGTACTGTTTTTATTTTATTAGTGTTTGTGAATATTTAATTATACTGAAAGTTCAACTATCCTGACTAATATATTCTGGTACATAGAGTTTAGGAAATCGATATATGCATTTTAACAAGACTAAATAATATATACAGTTTAACAAAAAAGAATGACTGTTTTATTTAATCCATAATGTGCACAAAAATTCACGAACAAGACAAATTATTAATACATTCTGTTTTTATTTGTGAATGCTTCTTTACACTTAAAGTCCGACTATCTGGACATGTTGTGGTACGTACATCTAGAATGGTCTGGTACGTACAGTTTTGCAAAATGGTATATGCAAGGCTGCCATTGGCGACTATTTTTATGTTCTATTCGCACTACTATTTAAAAAATACAGTGGAACTTCCCTTTAACGAAGTCCCTATTTAACGAAGTTTTCTAATTAACGAAATTTTCTGCAGAACTTTGACTTTGAACACCATTAGCATGTAAATTAATCTCCACATTACGAAAAATATATTCTATATAAGGAAGTTTATTCCACTTTTGTACGTGTACATAATTAAAATTAAACGATTGCTGTTCGAAGGATATGCAAATTTATTTCAGCGGATTCGAATGTATGAAAATGAACACATTTAAATAATATCCATTCTGCTTGGTGCTAAATAAAACAAATTTTTTTCACACTAAGAAAAACACTTGTTATCACTATTCTCCCACTCCGAGACTCCAGCGCTGACAGTTGGGGGAAGTAAAAATCCCCTTTTTACCTTCAATGCTATAGAAGATGAGGAGTCGCAATGGCGTCAGATACATTGAAACAAAAAATATCTATTAGAGTCAGACAGGTACCATTCTGAACTTCCATTGCTGATAGACAATTGCTTTGTACATCCAAAAGAACGTGCTTCAAAATACAAATCGAAGAACATCAAAGTTATTTTTGTTCCTGCCAATACAGCTAAACTTCAATCATTAGTTTAAAGAATAATAAAAAATCTTGAAGTACATTATCGAAAAAGACAGAAAAAAGCCGACGTAGTGAAAACATTAGTTTGAGATTCTGTGTATCAGAGCTGATGAAAGCTTGGGCCAAAACTTGGGAATGTGACGTGATTTCATCGACCGTACACAACTGTTTTGTAAAAGATGGCTTCATAATTAAAACTGAATCAAATGCTTCTGAATCCAATACCTGTTTGTCATATCTCAAGAAAAAATTTCATGAATTTAAGTTAATTTCTATTTAACGAATTTTCTTCATAACGAAGTTTTTAAGTGTAACGATGAGACTTCGTTAAATGGAAGTTCCACTGTAATAATATCCTGGTATATTTCTCTTGCACATGTTCTCGAAGTGTATGTGAAAAAATTCTGTTTTGAGGAAGTGGTGCGAGATAGAATTAAAAAATAGTCGCCAGTGGTACCCTGTATACGCATTTTGACAAAACTAAATAATAAATGTACAGTTTAATAATAAAAAAAAAGACTGTTAAATTCATAATTTATACAAAAATTCATGAACTATAGAGAAATATATTAATACATGCTGTTTTTATTTTATTAATCTTTGTGAATGTTTAATTATAGTGAAAGTCCCAACTACCCTTAATAATATGTTCTGGGCATAAAGAAATCCTAATAAATAGGGTAATCAAAACAAGTTGGAAATTGTACGTCAAACGTGAAACATGAGGTGCGTTCGTACTATAGCTAGTTATATAAATATTCAGATCTTGATGATTTTTAGGTGCGTTCGTAATTATATAAATACGTAGCACCTATAGTCGTCGCTTGGTCCGTCCGTCTGTCCGTCCGTCTGTCTGTCTGTCTGTCTGTCCGTCTGTCTGTCCGTCCGTCTGTCTGTCTGTCCGCATATAACAACGCAAAAACTACCCAACCAAATGGTTTGCAATTTAAAATATATTATCTTTGCAGAATTTTGTCGAGACATTTCAAATTTTATTAAAATCGAATCAAAACTTTAGGAGATATTAATAAAAATATTTATTAAGAAATTTGATTTTTTTTTTAAATCGGTGCTTTTTTGTTATAGGAGCTTCCGATGGATGTTAAATCGTCAAGCGACCGAGATACTTATTTTATGACAGAAATTAATCTGCAGACGATATAATTCATTTCACAGAATTAAAAATCATCAAGATCTGAATATTTATATAACTAGCTGATACATATATATCTGAATATTTATATAACTAGTTAAGATATTTGTATGAACAGTGTCATAAAATATATACTTAACTAGCTGTTTAACCCGTTCTACGCACGGGATATCATGAATTTAATTATAAAACGTGCGTACGAACGCACCTCGTTTGTAACGTTTGACGTACAATTTCCAACTTGTTAATTCTGTGAAATTAATTATATCGTCTGCAGATTAATTTCTGTCATAAAATAAGTATCTCGGTAGCTTGACGATTAAACCTCGGAAGCTCCTCTAACAAGAAAGCACAGATTTTTTTTCTTTTAATTCAAATTTCTTAATAAATATTGTTATTAATATCTCCTAAAGTTTTGATTCGATTTTTAAAAAAATTGGAATGTCTCGACAAAATTCTGCAAAGATAATATATCTTAAATTCCAAACCATTCGGTTGGGTAGTTTTTGCGTTGTTATATGCGGATAGACGGACAGACAGACAGACAGACGGACAGACAGACAGACAGACGGACGGACAGACGGACGGACCAAGCGACGACAATAGGTGCTACGTATTTATATAATTACGAACGCACCTAAAAAGGTTATGTTGGGAAATAGAATTTCTCTAAAATAGCTTTTGTTGAATAAATATACACAGTTAATGTATTCAACATACATCTGACATACCTTTTAATAAGATCACTTTCACTACAAACAATTTCAAGAAGCTTTACTCACATACTTTTATATACAGTGTGCCCGAAAAATCTGAAAACGGTCGTAAACTCGAGAAATACACATCAAATTGAAAAACGTAGTAGGTCATGGGGAGGGAGCACATTGAAATATTAAATAATAACCCCTATTTTTTTATTGCAGATTCGGATTCTACGGGAAAAAATACGTAACTTTTGTATTTAAGATTTCTTTTTTCCGGATCATCGTAGATAGCAGAATAAACAATCGAGCAAAATGCAGCGTTAAACAAGAACCCTGAATCGTGAGAGGCAATAGTACGAGATTCACCAAAATTTGGGGAAAAATTCGTTTTGGCACTAGAAATGGAGATCCGATGAGTCCCCAAAAAATAAAGTTGTTTTACCTAATTTTTTTTTCGGGCGGGGGGATGCAAAGTGGGGCATTTAATTCGTGGGAGGCGAAAAATTCTGCTTTTCTATAGTAGGTCAAGTGGGGTATCGTGTATTGCGTAATTTTAATTCTGAATCGAATGGCACCGCAAGCCGATACGACGATTTGTTACAAAGTCAAGACAGGTTTTATGACTTAAAAGTTGAACATTCTACTTTATTACATGTAAATTTAGTACATGATTATTGCTCTTTTAAGGACATTTAATAAGTTTAAGAATATTCAATATGATATAAAGAACATGTTTTGAACTAAAATAATTGTAATAAAGTTGGGCTCTCTCATTAAGTGTAATTTTGGATTTTTTATTCATAAAACTCCCCGTAACATTACAACAATTGATCGTATCGAATATTGGGAATGGTGTCATACGATTCAGAATTAAAAATACATAATAAACGATACCCCGCTTGACCTACTTCAGAAAAGTTGTGTTTCTCGCCTTCCATGAGATAAAAGCGCCCCCCCCCCCCCCCAATCCCGCAAAAAAAAAAAAAAACCCTGGTAAAACAATTTTTTTTTTTTTTTTTTTTTTGGGGGGGGGGGGGGGGGGGATCATCGGATGTTCATTTCTAGTGCCATGTGAAAGAAGAAATGTTGAACACTACAGAGGTCTGCACGGGTGAGATTTTTAGGCCTGTGCCGGCCCAAACAAAATCTATCGTGGCCCAATCTGACTCAGTGTAAAAGCTAAAAGTTTGACCTCGGCCTGACCCGTTTATTATTTCGAAATTTGGCTTGGCCCAGGCAAAAATCAATGATATCAGGCATTACATGACTCCTATATATATATATTTGAAAGATATTTCTTAACCAACATTATTTTATAATTAAAATTCTCAAGCCACAGAATATGAAATAATGACCCTATTGATTACTTAGGCAAATACATTCAAATGACTCATTAGAAACTGCAATGTAGTTTAGAGATCTGCATGACCCTATACTGGCTTGCGGGCAAGTAAATATAAAGACAAATTTCAAACAGGCAGACAGAAAAAAGACTTTTTTTTTTAATGGGCTGGGCTAATAAAAAAATTAATAAATGAGACAGCTGGACAAATATAAGAATTTTAAAAAAGGCGAACAAACCTGACAAAATATAAACAATTTTCAATGGACTTGACTGGGGTTAGAATAAATAAGTATAAATGTGCAGAACGAGCCGATTATATTCTAATGCGAAAAATAAATTTAACATGTCCAGTTTGGAGATCTGCATTGAATTGGGCCCAGACATATTTGTTCCTAAATTGTGTTGGCTCTTTTTTTTTTGTTAAAATAATAAGTGATATTGCACATTTGTTAATGGAATCGTTGATTATTTTATTTATTATTTTTTTTGAGAAATATTTTCAAAAATCTATTTTAAATAAATAAATAAAACATGACTATTTACTTTCATATGGTGAAGGATGAAATGTTGAACATTATAGAGGTCTGCACGGGTGAGATTTACAGGCCTGGGCCGGCCCAAACAAAATCTATCTTGGCCAAACCTGACTCAGTGTAAAAGCTAAAAGTTTGATCTCGTCCTGACAGTTTTAACTATTTTTTCCCCTTTTTATTCAAAACCACATTAATTTTTTTAATGAGTCTTTATTTAAATACAATAGTCTTTCTAAGAGCCCAAATGATCATTAATGATGTTATTCTGTATACTATGCTTAGAAATATATAGTCTGAAATATGCAGTAAAAATTTTGCATAAACACGTATGCAGTAGTCTTTAAAAGAATCTTAATTGAAGGTTAATAGAAATCAGATTTTTTTTTTCGTCAGGGGCCTAATTTCATTGATTTTTACATGGGCCAGGCCATGAACTGTGAATATATAAATGGGCTCGCCAGGACTTTTAGTTTTTTCACCAGTCTGGACCAAGATATCTTTTGTTTGAGCACAGGCATGGAAATTTCAATCTATTCAGACCTCTAATGTAGTTTAAAACTCATTAATTTAGACACTGTGATTATCCAAAATCGCTGCAGAGCACTAATTACCATACACTCGATTACAGCTGTATAAATGATCAGTGAGCAGCACCACAATGTTCATTTGAGAAAATACAGAGGTGTGACTTGTAAAGTATATATATTTTTTTCCATGAACTAGTCACTTAGAATCTGTATGATAAGTATTCAAAGCCTGCTGAATTTTCAAATAAAAAGTTTGCCAATTATTTCACATTTGAGTTAAAAGGTATGAGAGTGCTAAGGGGGATTTGCCTCACCCTCCTCCTTGAATTTTCAATTTTTGTATTCATCTGAAAAAAAAAAAAATTCTTAAAGCCAGAGCAGTTAAATATTATGGGTTATATTGCTTGTCCTATTATTTAGAAATACATTCATCGTGCAGTAATCTAACAACCAAATAAAAAAAAGAAAAACCCATTAACATTACATATATTTATCTTATCTCGTAGCTAAATAGCTGAAAACAATCGGAAAAAAAAAAAATCTCTAGTAGATTGCATATTTGAAATCCGGAGTTTAACAATTTTGACTTATTAACCCCGGCTTCTCTGTTTCTCAACTTATTACCATTTCGAATACCGGTGTTGCTACACTACAAAAAAAAAAAAAATAAATAAATAAAAAAAAAATAAAAAATAAATAAATAAATGTTGATTTTACAGTATAATACTGGCAGCTGGGATGCCAGTATTATACTGTAAAATCAACATTTTTGCAGTGTAATAGAGTATCAGCTAAATTTACAACGTCGTCTTTTTTTTTTTCCTTTTTTTTTTTTCTTTTTTTTACCTTTGTCTATTTCTCTGGAGAATAAGGCGGTCTCAAGACCTAAATCTGCAGCCAATTTATTTCAATTTGCGGATGATTCGGCAAACAATTCGCGGTTTGTACGGACCTTCTCCTTCCCCCTTATATCCTCTTACCTCTATCCACCCCGAAGATCGATAATTATTTGATCATGTCGTCGGCAGAGGTGTGAGAAACAGACTCTCCAACAGTTTAATCGAATTCTTTAAAAAGGTTTTCATCTACGGAAACATCAGGGGATGCATCAATTTCAGTACTGTAGAAACAATAAAAAGTTAAAATTTCAGTGCAAATTCGTCTTGTTTAATAATTAAAATTCATAAAGATACAAATAAATGCAAATATATTGCTTGAAGGTGCGTAAAACGTAAATAAAAATAATTTAAAAACACATTAATGTCCTTTTAAAACGTTGAGACGTGAAGAGACAACTATTACCGTATTTACCCACGTATAGGTCGAGAAATTTTGGACAAAAAGAGACTTTAAAGGTGGGGGGCTCGACTTATGCGAGGGTCCTTAATTTTTTTTTCAGAGTGGATTTCATCCGGTTGTCCAACATTAACAAAGGGCGGAAATATTAGAAAGTCCGACATTGCATTAATTGCCCAGCGGTTTAAAGTAGTGCTTGCGAATATACGTTTATATACGTTTAAACGGATACGTAGCTAAGCCTGTTTTCCATATGATTCCTATCCAGAATCGTTACCGGTTACAATACGTATTATGCGTATTATACGTATAATCGCGAGCACTAGTTTAAAGATGCGTGGAATCAAACTCCTTCCGAAATGATTATAAAATCGTTCAAGAATTGCTGCATAAGCAACGAACTAGACGGCACAGAAGATGATGCCATTTGAGAAAGTAATAACGACGAGGAAGAATGTTGCGATACAGAGATTGAAAACGTGTATCATGATGAGCCGATGACGACGAAGGACTTATGTGAAGGGTTTGGCGAGTCCGATATTGAATCGGACCTCGAATCAGTTTAACTTTGTATATTATTATCTTCATTATTGTATATTTAGTACTTTTTCTTTCAGATGATTTCGAATAAATGTACAAAAAAAAAATAATAAAGTTCCTTTATTATTGTATATTTAGTATATTTTCTTTTTTTTCCAGGTGATTTTAAATAATGTATTTTGAAAAAAAAAAATCAAATTATAGAATCGGAAAAGTGGGGGGTCGACTTATACGCGGGATTTATAAAAATTCAAATTTCTTGATCGGGAAAGTGGGGATCGACTTATACGCGGGATCGACGTATACGCGGGTAAATACGGTAGTTTTTCACTGATGAAGATCGAGTGAGTTTGGTTGAAAACGTTTCGAATTTAAAAGGACTATAATGTGTTTTTAAATGATTTTTATTTATGTTTTACGCACCTTCAAGCAATATATTTACATTTATTTGTATTTTTGTGAATTTTAACTGTAGAAATAATTTGTAAAAAAATTTTACAAAATTACCTTAATTCACCACTTGACATTCTCCGTCGTCAGAATAACACCTGAGAATTTCCAAGAAAAACGTCACCACTATTTCATTTCAGAAATCTTTGCGTAATATTTTGTCTTCTGATTAAAAAGCTTTCTGCGATTAATCGAATTTTTTTATATTTTTTTTTTTTCTGCAACTAAACAAGGCAAAAAATTATGTTCTGAAATTATGATAAAACTGCATGCGCCGAGTATTTTATTTTATTTTATTTATTTTTGCATGAGCATGTTTTCAGTAAGAACATTATACCTCCTATAAACAGTGTTGTCCGAACTCACCAAAAAGAAGGACTTATTCAAATTCACCTTCAACTTCGTACTCAAATTCAAAATTTATAAAGCGAATCCACTGAATTCAAACTCATTTTTTAAAAGAGCGAAACTCACTAAGAAATCCTTTAAAAAAATATGTGTGTATTCACATATAGTGGTGGCCAAAAGTGTGGACATTTTTTTGAAATTTTCATGTTTTTCAACTTTGTGTACTTGTAGAATATATTAATTTTCACTTAAATACAAACGTTTATATATCAAATTGAAGGTAATTTAATGTAAAATTTAATAATAAAAACAGTATTACAATATCTGTATTACAAAAAAAGTTATGCAACTAATAGTAAGATCTATCTTAGATTTGCATTTTTTTAAAGTGATACTTACACAATCAATACTTAGTAGGATAACCCTTATTTTTTAAGACAGCTTCACAGCTTCTTTTCATCGAGTGAACGAGTGTTTGGAGTTCATCTTTCGTAATCACATGGTGCCAAGAATCAATTATAGTTTCAATAAGTTGTCTTTTATTGGATGGGCGTTTTTTTCGTACAAGCATTTTCAAACGTCGCCACGAATTTTCAATTGGATTGAGATCAGGGCTGTTTCCTGGCCATGGTAATATATCTATGCCTTTATTTTGAAACCATGCTTTGCATACTTTTGCTGTGTGGCATGGAGCTGAATCCTGCTGTAAAATAAATGGTGCGTTGTTGGGGAAGAGATCCCTGATGGAAGGTATCAATTTTGGTTCCAGGACAGTTTCGATGTATTTTTTGGCATTCAGGATGCCATCAATCACTTGAATTCGGCCACACCATCTGCAGACATACATGCCCAAATCATGACATTTGTTGGGTTTTTTATAGTTGCTTCAATGCAGTCAGGATGAAGTGCTTCTCCTACTCTACGTCTCAAGTATTTTCTACCATCACTAACCAAAGAGCGATATTTTACTCTCATCGCTCCTTTTCTGACCATTTAATGTGTTCTTTTGCCCACCTAACTCGTTTTTTGCGTTGCTTTTGATTTAAATATGGTTATTTCCTTGGAATTCTAGCTTGTAGTCCAAATCCTGATAACCTTCTTCTTATTGTTCTTGAACTTACTGCAATACCCGCTGCATTCATTTCACATCTAATGGCATCTGATGAAATTTTTCTATCTTGAAAGCATAGCCGTTTAATTTTTTTATCGGCAGTAGCACTTATGCATTTTTTTCGGCCTGATTTGGCCTTATTTTCCACTGATTTCGTTTTTTCATAACGTAAACAGAACTTTCGTACACCAGAACAAGTCACTGAACCACCAACTTGTCTTGCAATTTCAGCATAAGAGAGGCCATTTTCTTTCAATATGACAATTCGGCTTCTTTTTGTAGATGTCCAATTAGTTCTTCTTGTTGATGACATTGTTTAAAATTAGTTTAATTTAAAAAAAAGGACTTTAAATATTCAAAAACAGCAATACTCCATTTAATTGTACTAGTATGCATCATTCCGCAAAATATTTCCACAACAATAACTCTTTTACCATCCAAATAACCTCAACTATAGTTACAGACATTGGTCCTCAGAACAGTGTTTGTGATTGGCTAGTACGCTTTTATTACAAAACACGTCCTTATTCAAAACGATTTGTGTTTGTTTGTTCTACTAAAATGAGCATACATTTTTTTTTTTTTTTTTGTAATACAGATATTGTAATACTGTTTTTATTATTAAATTTTACATTAAATTACCTTCAATTTGATATATAAACGTTTGTAGTTAAGTGAAAATTAATATATTCTACAAGCACACAAAGCTGAAAAACATGAAACTTTCAAAAAAGTCCAAATTTCTGGCCACCACTGTATATTCGTATAAATAAGAAAAAGAAAATCATAAGAAGAAAAATGTTTTGCTTGATTTTTATAAGCTTACTACAGTGATGCCAAAATCTCTTTAATTTATTAGTATTGGAACAAGACTTAAAATACTCCGGTGTAATTGAAATATTGCAGTTAATATAATTTAATCATATTTAAGTTATATTAAGTACAAAAAACGATTAAAAAAAGCTTCATGTATGATTTTTTAATATTATTAATCAAACTTGAAAATGAAATTATTTCGAGAAGCTAAATGGCAATGCTGTGAGTTGATAGGTAAATGTAGTCTAAGTTTATCTATCAACTCACATTCTTATTATTTGAGGAAAAATAAGAATAGAAAATAAGAAAGCTTGTCAATCAGTCTGTGATAAGAGTTGTGTATGATCTTGTATTTATCTGTATAAAATCAATACTATATTAGAAAGCATATGATTCATTAAAACAAAAAAGAAAAGCGCGAATGACCAGGATTTTCCCTTTTGTTTACGCTTATTTTAAGTGTATTTTATTGCCAGAGCTTATTTTATTATGACAAAAATTAACGCATATTGAAATCTAACTAATGTAGTTGTTTTGCGTACTATTAATATTGCGTATTATACAATTGAAATATAAACTTCAAGCTCATATATATATTTTTTAATTACTAATCTTGATAATGTCACCGGTTGTGTGTACGAAACTTGTTGGTCTGTTTATTAGCAGATTTTTTAAGCTTATATATTTTATGTAATCTCACTTTTAGCATTATATATTTTTATTTTAATGATAATATGTGAGTTTTATTTATTTAATATTCAGACATATACTATCATTACTACCTGCAAATTATAATAAAAGTAACTGTAAAGGCAAAATAATAGAAAATGTAAAGACGTGTTCTGTTATTAGGACGCCGGACCAGAAAGATTTAAAGCGTCATTTTTTCCCCTTTTATTTTCTCCTTCCTTCCCCCGCCTATTTATTTTACCCTTACTCATTTAACTTGAGATCCACTGAATCCGGAGTCCGTTTATTTTAAATTGCAGATATGTTTCGTTAAACAATCCGCGGATTGTACGGACCTAGTTTTTTTATCCTCATATCTTCTTTACCTCTTATCTGCTCCAGAGGATCGATAATTATTTGATCATGTCGTCGGCGAGGGTGTGGGAAGGAGACTCAAAAACATTTGAACAAAATTATTTAAAAGGGTTGTGGGTTGAAAAGGCACTAAGGGATGGACTACTTCCAATACCGTCTTTATAGTGATTAAAACTTGGAAAAGAACAAAGCAGGGAAGAAAAGTACAAAAATAATTAATTAAAAGAAAAAAAAAACTAGAACATGTAAACCTTAATAGCACACTCAATCGATGAACGTCACAATCGTCAAAAATGCCCGCAGTCACAATGATGACCAAAAGGAGGCATCTTTATTTCGTTATATTATAATTCTCAAGAGATCATCACTTTTTGCGTCACCACTAAGAAGTTAAACAAGTGGGTAAGTGTGATCGAAGATCGCACAAAGGGTTTCGTTTAATATTCCTTTCAAAACACTTTATCCTTTCTTTAATAAATCCAAATAAATTTCATTTTCCAAAAAAAAAAAAAAAAAAAAGTTATGTTGTTTTATTAGAAAGTAAAAATTTACCGGTCTATTTTTTCGTTTTTTTCGAAAATCTGAACCGGCCCGATAGTGGGCGAAGCCCGCTATTATACTCTTCCATATAATATTTGTCATGTGGACTAAATGCGATATTAAAAAAAAAAAAAAAAAAAATCAGTTTCAAAATTAAACATGTTGTATACAGAACTTCAAAAGTTAAACTATGCCAATATTTACGTAATCGCCGGGGTTTTATCATGATTCAATATGTACTTCAAAATCATATGGCGTTATAATCACTTGCTGACGTCACATTTACTTGCTCTCTCTATTAGTCATATTGATACTCTCTTTGTATTATTCTCAAACATTTGAGAAAAGTCCGTTAAACTTCACAATATGACGTCAAATTAATTTTATTTTTAAATCTCTAATGACGTCGTATTAACCTGCTTTCTGTACCTACACATACTCATACTCCTTGTATTATTGAGAAATGTTTGAAAATTTCCGTTTTATTACCAATATGACGTCATATTAATCTCTTTTTCAATTGGTGAAACTTTTTATTTCATTTTCATTTTTCACTTGGAAATCCTTCAATAGAAAATTAATTATTGTAGAACGAATTTTATTGTGGATTTTTAATTGTTGGCAACTGCTATAACGAAAAATGTTTAAATTTATCAGGAAAAGGCTGTTAGATTTTTGGTTTTTTTATCTCTGTATATTAAAATAATACGACTTTTTCAAAATTTTATGATTTCCAGCGTGATAGTAGGTATTCAGCTTTTAAGTACACAAAATTTTAAGTCTGTAACTTATACATTTTCTGAGAACCAGCTCTGTGACGTACAGACAGAGAAGCGGGACGAATAGGGTTTCGTGAGATGAACGAAACCCTAAAAATTACGATTTTTGAGTAATTTGCACCTTGTCACAAAATGGGACATATTGACTTTACAGCGATGTACATAAGACGCCATTTTGCACGTCACGTGATGGCTATATGGACATTAATGGTTACATTTAGATCCTGGTTCTGTTAAGGGTGAGAAAGAAATCATCTTGTTTTTAAATTTCCCCATAGGTTAATATAGGATCTTTTGATTCAAAGAATCCCTTTAAATCGAATAACAAATTATTTTATCTCTTATTCCCCCTCCCCAACAGCTTCCCTCTCCTTTGCTCATTCCGCTTGAGATCTACTGAATCCATCGCCAGTTTATGTTAAATTGCAGATATGTTTCGACAAACAATTCTCGGTTTGTACGGATTAGTTTTTTTCTTCCCGTCATTTTATCCGTATTCGCTCCAGATATCAATAATTATTTGATCATGGGTTGGAATGGAAGATTGATTGTGAAAGCATCATGTGTGGACGCCCCAATTTCCGATATTGCCTTTCAATGGCTGTAACTTAAGAGGAATTGGAAAACTATATAAAATTACCTTAACTAAATGACCTTTGATTTAGCTATATCTTAGGTATAACGATTTAACGATTTCATCAACATAGCCGTTATCGAAATTCAACATCTATTCTAACTTTCCTGCTCAACTATAAGTTTTGTAGTATGTTGTTGTTATATACTTAACGTTTGTGTATGTGTACGCTGCATAGTTTAAATTACCCATTAGCAGTGGTGGTGTAGCCTAAAGGAGGGGCGGGGGGGTGGACTGCCCTCCCCACACCAAACGGGAAACTGGTTTAATGAATAATGAATACAAAATCTATTAAGACAAAATAGAAAAAAACGGTGAAAATTTCCCATTTAGAGAGGTTTTCGTTTTAGCATGTTTACGTTCAAGGTATTTCTTTTGCTGAGACTAGTATTTTTTCCGTGTAAGACAGGGTTCCGTTATAGACAGGTTCCCTTTTCAAAGATATCTGTTGTCCCAGACTACGTTTTCCTTAACGGTCTCTTTTTTGTGGTAAGGCGGTCTGTTTCATGTTTTATGACTTTTATAGCATGTCTAAAACTCGGAGGTCAGTAGGAGACGACGTTGACAGGTATATCACGGCCTCTTTTTTTGTTGATGACCACAGGACCTTTAGAAAAGAATGGCCAGTCGAAAGATTTACGACTCTCTGAGCAAGCATATAAACTGACCCTTACACCCTGTTGAAGAAAACGCATGCTGTGGTGACTGTAACAATTATTACATTACCGCGTTCAAGAGTTTAAAAAAAAAGTTTCATAACATCGTTACATAAATTCGTTTCATAAAATAGGTTCATAAAATTGTTTTTATGAACCTAAGCTAATTATGATACAGTGATTAGCTAATAACGTAGATCCTGGAATAATTAGATCCTGGTTCTATTAAGGTTGAGAATATAACTTATACATTTTGTGAGAACCAGCTCTGTGACGTACAGATAGACCCCCCCCCCCTCCTTCTTGCGGTCGCTCATGATGTAGTAAATCTCACTGACATATAGAAATTTCCATCAGTTTGTAATTATATAATGTAATTAAAATTCTCTGCAAGGAATTGCGGATCATAAGCTGTAATGCATTCGAATTCTTTTGCATGTATGTGCCTGTAACATAGTTAACAAGAACGAAAAATCATGCGTCAAGCATAGATTATGTAACACTTTCCAACGCTTCCAAAATAATTTTACAAATCATACCGTTTAATAAGCTGAGAGATAACATCTAAGTAAACAATTTGAAAAACGCATAACATAATTAAAAACATAATTTCAGGAATTTCCAACGTATACAATATTCGGAAAAATATCCGAATACTTTTATTCAGCCCTGTACATGATCTATAGATTTTGTAATAACTCCTCTATACCGACCCGATAAAAGATGGTGAGTGGTAGCGAGATCAGATCATTGGTAAAGAGAATTATCTCGCATAAATTAGAAAGTAGAATTTATTGTATAACAATATTAATTCTAATAAAAATATGTACAAGAAAGTTGATTACAGCATTTGATTATTTTTCGTGAGTCAATCGCTAATAAATTAATGTTCTCTTGACTCTGAGTATAACTGGAATCAAACTAAAGTCTCCAAATGTTACGAATTACGATCAGTCGTAACTTCTATCCAGAGTTCATACGGATCAAGGCACGTCCGTTCCTTCTCTTTCGGAAAACTACTCGTTCTCAATTATTCAGAGTTTAAGAACTCTCACTCTAGCACGGGTCGTGCTTTTCTCTTCGCTAGGATTTATACCTGATACCTGCCGTATCAAAACGCATAGAGGTCAGGCCTCACTAGCGCTTCTCCTGCGCTAAGTCCGGAAACTCTCGTTCCTTCCTCCCTTTTACCAGAGAGTCACCACTCTCTTTTCGATCTCTCCAAAAAACTCCTCTCTCTAACTTTTTCATCCTCGCAGGGGAACTTCTTCTGGGGGCGGGGTTTTGTCGTGGCGGGCCCCTCGAAACTCTCCAGCCTCTTAGCAGCCTTGAGATCCCTCTGTTTCGTTTTCACTAAGTCCGTCATTGGACGTTCTAAGACAAAGGGCAAAGTTTCGGGCGCAAACCTAAAAATCGTGTGCAGAGATCGCTTCTCTCGTAGATGCTCTCTTTCCCAAGACCTCGGCAAGGATCAAAGCATAAGACCCCTCTTTGGGTAACACCTTACCACTACATCACTGTCCGAACTTTCCGCTCACAGTACAATAGAATTCGGCGTCTGCTAGTCTTCAAGGCAAAAATAGCGAGGGAAGGTATGCAGTTAAGTGTACTCACAGGAAATGCTAGAATGACACATAGTGCACCTGGACGTAGAGGCTCAATTCTTTACAATTTGTATATATACTACATAGGATGCTCAATTTTAGTTCTGTTAAAAAACGCGTAGCACAGTTTAAAATTCTCCTTCTGGAGTTTCTGTCAATAAACGGAAATGTGTTCGCGAACTTTTGTATTTCCCTGTATATGATCTACAGAATTTTTCACACCACGTAATGAACAAAAAGTGAGTTAAATTTAAAATCGCGTTCAGTAACTTAAAACGCACTTCCAGGAATTATTGTTAACAGACAGTAGAGAATTATTTTGTGTGTCCCTGTAAATGAACGATGACTGCTATACACACAGTATTCTGTAGTAAGCCTCTTGTAATGCACCTTAGTGGTATATATAAATTTCAATGCGTTTAAAATAGTGAAACATTTAAATAAACCGCAGACGATTTTTCTCCATAGACGTAATGCAATGGAATTCTTTTGACTGTCCCTGTAAATTAACTATAAGTGCTATCCACCCCCTATTCCATATTAAGCTTCTTGTAATGTATGTTAGTGATATATATCAATTACAATGTGTTTGCAATTGTGTAACATCATTAAAATAAAACCGCAAATGATTTTTCCCCATAGACCGTCATGTAACGGAATTCTTTTGTGTGTCCCTGTAAAAAAACTATAAGTGCTACACACTTCAGTTGAAATAGGGAACGTGCTATAGATAACGACAATAACATATAAAAATTGCAAGGCAATCCGAGCATATTTACGGGAGTTAGAGCACAGACAGACGGCCAGACGGCTGACGGCCAGACAAACCGAAGTCATAAACACTTTTCAACTAGGTTGGAAAGTGTTAAAAAGTACATCGACTAAAATCGTAAAATTGGAATGAAAAAAAAATATTCGATTAAAACTTCCTTCATTTGCATTGATTCAGTTTTCGATTAACTAAAATGATTTTTACTGCATAAACATATATTACATATGGCACATATATATATTGTTTTAATATATATACATTCTAATTAACATGTTAATTTATCTGTATTCTATCATTTGCTTCTACGTTAAAAAATACGATTAATGTGATATATAAACTAAGTCGGTGTTAAAAAACATTTTGTTTCTATTTTCGATACGCGATTTTAGAATTTTTGAATGTACGTTTATCACAACCACATTTTTAGTGCTTCATTGAAAATTTACATTCTTAGCTACAGCTGATATTAAGTATACTAGAAAAACCGTAGCCCTGGCTAGATTATATCAAGAAAAAACAATCCAAATAAATTTCAATGAAAGTCCCTCCAGTCTATACTATCCATCCATAGTAAGAGAAACCATAGAGATAGTAACACACAAAAATACAATACGTAACGATGCCGCATCTTTTAACTTACCGAAATTGTGGCTCGAGTTACTCCATGGTTACAAATGTGGAAATAAACAACCAAGTAAAAATAAAAGATAACGTGTTTTAAAAAGTACATGAAAATTAAATGATAGCATTTCAAATAATTACTTCAAAGCCCGTGCAGCTTTAGAATATTCTCATTTGTTTTTTAAAATGGCTCGGAGTGAGCCGAAACATGTCAACAATCTAATAAAAGTTATTTTACTGCATATTATGTTGTTAATTTACACCTTTTAGCATTTAAAAAATATATATTATTACAAGGTGTTATAATTTATTATATTTTCATTACTAGAGTTTATTCTGAAATTATAAAGCAATCGACAGTTTTGTTGCTTACTAAAAGGATAAAACTATCCTGCGCCGTCAGGCGCCCACGGGGGTCGCCGACGCGCGTAAACGACCATCGCACCCAAGCCTCTGAAGGGCTTTTAACGCACCAGGGCTTTGTCTCACCCGGCGCTGCGATCGGCCTGAGGCCGCTCCCCACTGCGGACCCCCAGGTCATTTTACCAAGGTATGGTGACATAGGTCGTCGCGGCAGTAACCCCACATCTCGGAGGAAACTTCCGCAGAGACGGAACCTTGATGAACCGCCATGGAACCCCCGACGACTTCGTTCGCGAGACCCCATAGGGGGAGACGGTCGCTAGGTCATATGTCGAGCTACCACGACGGCTCTTGCTTTACCACAGCTCGAGGGGTGTGGGCAACCTACAGAGGTTGTCACGTTCCCTTTTGCCGTGGATCTACTAAAAGGATAAGAAAGAGTATGTAAATTCCCTTTCATATATGGTAAAAAATAAATAAATAATAAAAAAAATATATATATTGTAAAACCTGAGTTCAGTAATCCAAATTGGTGAGGGAATAAATTTCGATAAATACATTTAACGATTTTATAAAAGTGAATTTCTGTTACGAGAATTTAAGGTATCAGATTAGAAACAAATTATCTTGTAAAAATAAACTAAAGCTGATAAAAAGAAAATTTCTAGAAATCATCTGAGCGAAAGATAAACACAGATTTATAAACACGCGTAAGCAATTCTGAGAAATTGCATGATTTAAAATACTTGAACGCGTTGAAAAGACTAATTTCTGCGAAAACCGGCAATTAGTTTTTTAGTTTTATTAGATTAGATATTTGATGGATAATTTATTTGAATTTTGTAAAACCGATTTGTTATGCTTCTGCGTAAAATGGAAATCAGTATATGGTATATTCGAATTAATACATCTCTATATAAAAAAGCAATGTTAAATTTTAAATAACATTTTTCTCAAACTTACTTTTTGCTTGTAATTTTAAGTCTATGACACTTCAACATGCTTTATATACAATATGATGTTCATGTACAGGAACATACATAATAATTCGATTACATTACTGCCTAATATCTAGTCTATGATTATAATTTCTGGAAGTGATGTTTACCTATGTGTTATAATTTTTCATGCATGTCAAAATTTTAATATATTACGTAGTGAGTATAACTTATGCAGATCATATATGCACTAAAAAGGTCAGGGTCTGCACTAAAGAATTCGAATGTATTGCCTATTATGGGTGTCAATTGTTTAAAGTATTTTTATTATTATTATTATTTTGTTATTTTTTTACCCAGATGAAATATATTTTATACCACGAGATTTTGTAGAATATAGATAAATTCATATACAGGGCTGCGTAAAAGACGTAGGATAAATTTTCGTCTACGAATGGTAAATGGTGAAAGTGCTTTTTATACATTTTCTTGCGGAATTAAGCTTTACTATATTAACTGGAGTATACAAAAATCTATAGATCATATATAGGGCTGCAGAAAAAAATTCGAATACATTATTGTTCATGAGCAGGGCTTGACAAATACGGTCGCCAGGTCGCCACTGGCGACCAACTTTTTTTTATCTGGCGACTAACTTTTTTAATCTGACTTTTTTTGTTTTATTTATTTATTTATTCTTTTTTTTTTTTTTTTTTTTTTTTACAAAAATTGAGCTGAAAAATGAGCACAAACGACATTTTGTCTAAAGCCAAATTTAAAAGGCATTTTCCATTTCATGCACATAAAACATCATTCTTTTCCGCTCTAGTCGGCTAGTCATGTGATTAGAATGTGAGGAGAGGGAGAGGGGGGAGTTTCAATAAGAAATGTTGTCAATATTGTCTTATGTGGCATCTAAAAATTGGATGCAATGATAAAAAAGGCTTACTTTTTTGTATGTTTCAAATCAGATTTTTGTGTTCAGAATTAAAACTTTTAATCTATTACATTCATTTTAAAAGAATAATAACATATAAGTGATTATAAGAAATTCATTCGAAGTAAATCTATAAAACTTAATTAAAATTTCAAGAATAATTCATTTTAATAAAAATATGTATTTTTTTAAAATATTTTTTCCCGGCTTAAAATGCTTGGCGCCTCGCGTCTGTTTGCACCACACACGTTGGACATCGCCGTCACTCTGTCTTGGCGATAATTGTCTGGTTCTGAGTTGTTTCTCAATAGTATTTTATAATTACATTGTTTGGATTATTATCTGCAGTTAATGGAAATAAAAAATCATTAATTGCTCTTCAAAAGGGTAAGGTTTTTTTAAAAATTTTAAATTTTTATCGTAAATCGTTGGATCAAAATAAACCTCAGCCGGCTGCTGATTTCGATTTAATCCAGCGCGGGAAAATATATATTTTTCTTTTCTTTTCAGCTACGGAAACAAACGTTTACGTAATAACTCTTATAACTCGTAATATTACGCGTTAATAGCCCTCGAGTTTGCGAACATCGCAAAGTTGAATTAAATTTCTTGTAAGATGTCTCATTATAGATGCTGCAAAGTTACAAAATATTAGGAAATAAACTTGAAATTATATTCACACACACACACACACACAACAACAACAGAAGAAAAAAAACTTTTATTTTTAATTCGGCAAAACTAACAGAGTTCATCAAATGCAAATTTTAAAATAATAAAATCATAATTATTTGACAAAATTCGATAGACTAAATAGGCAAAAAATCATTTTCCGGCTTCACTATTTTATCTGTATCTCATCAGATACAGATTTTGTAGCACTCAACTATTCGAACATTTGAAGCATTCGGCAATCAGCATTTCCCGAACATGTCGGTTAATTCAGAGTTTACAATATTTCCTTTATTATTTTTTTTTCACAAATATATAACTTTGATAAGTTTCCTTAGAAAACTTAGTTTTATATTCTTAAATTATGTACTATTCTAAACTATGTAACTAATAATTCTAAACTATGTTTGTTATTATTTTTTCAGACTTAATTCCTAAACAAACGTTTGTGCTTTTTAAAAATCAATAACCGGGAGGGGGGGGGGGGTGTTAAAATTTTTTACTGGCGACTAGAATTTATACCTGGCTACTAGATTTTTTCAAATTTGTAAAGCCCTGTTCATGAGAGTTAATTGCTCAAAGTGAGTTTTCAATTGTTTTATGCGTTTTGTAGCGGAAATAAGTTTTAGCATATTGTGTGGTGTGTATAAAAATTTATAGATTATATGCCCATTAGTATATGATATAGATATAATGCATATTCGTATACCTTATTGACTATGGACGATAATAGCTGAAGGTGGCTTTAACTGTATTATGCGTGTTCAAAATTGTTTATTTAGATATCTTATTTCACCGCATCAAAATATGAAGTTTTGTAAACATATTCTGGAAGGGTCGGAAAGTGTTTCATAATCTGTGCGTGATGCGTGATTTTTTTTTCTTGTTTAATTTTCCAATAGGTTAAAGTGATATTTTTCGATATAAGAAGCTTCCCTTTAAAGAAGTGGTATATCTATATAGCAAATACTGATAACATTAACTTCAACTCTAATATTTTACTGATCTTTTGTACTGGCTGCGTATCAACTCATTGTGTTGAATTTAAATTGCATGGGGTCTTTCGATTTGTTTGGGGAAAAGAAATCTAGTATTATTATATATTTCAAGTTTCTAGCCCAACAAATACAATCGTAATTTATAACGTTTTTAGAGCGTTTTTCGCTCATTTTAACTTTTTAAATTTCGATTTTTTTAGAAATCGTTCTTCGTGAGCATTTACATCTTTAAATTTCGCATTGCGGTTTCTTTTAAGTTTTTAGCCCCATCAGTATCGCAGAAATCGCAATTTTAAAACATTTTTTTTTTTTTGTTCTTGCACCCTTTTACATTTCGATTTTTCTAGAAATTTTTATATTGTGAATATTTACGTTGTAAAAGTGACAGACGTGTCAAATTTCAAGTTTCTAGCCCTAACAGTTCCAAATAAATCGTAATTTAGAACATTTTTAGAACGTTTTCTGTCCATTTCACCCTTTCAAAGGAACTTTCTTAAACAGTTTATATTCATTTTACATCTTAGGCGTAACCCTCACATCAGATTTCAAGTTTCTAGCTCCAACAGCCAACAATATTATCCAAATTGCAACGTCTTAGAACGTTTTGTTGCTCCTGCACCCCCTTTGAGTTGTTGTACCCAGGGCTTAATTTCTAAGAAAAAAAGTACTGGAGCCCTAATATTCTGCAGTGCTAACACCCGTAGCTAACCCCCCCCCCCCCCCTACTCCGCCGTCACTCCAATCTGCATATTTATATTTTATACATTATTTTCAAAATTTAAAGCATTGTTTTCTTATTTAGCAAAATGAAAATTTTAAATACATATATCTGCGTATACTTAGCTGTCAACTATTCCACTTTTTAGTTATTACTACTTCCAAATAGAAACCTTTGCCTAATCTTAATGTTAATTAATCGAAGAATTCTGCGATTAAATAAGCTCAGGATTATGATTCGGAAATAGTGTTAACACAAAAAAAAAGAATAATTCGCAGCTATGCAGAATAGAAAAAGAACTATTTCTGTTTACTCTTTATTCTGATTAAAATAGCATTAAAATGATTTGAAATAAATAAAATTTTGAATTTAAGACACATTGAACTCGAGCCTGCCCAAACCCGAAGAATAAAAATCAAGCCCGTTTCATCTCCATCTCATGATCGACGCATTACGTCACTTATAAGTGTTTTGATACAAAACAAGGTAAAAGATTGGAGATGGGAGGGAAAGGAGGATTGCGTTATTGCACTGTCCTCTGGAGCGCAGTGTTTATAAGCTCCGGTGAATTCTGGCCAATATTTAAATATTTACTAAAAACAGAGAAGTACCGGAGCTGAGATCCAGTGGGCTCCGGCGCAAATTAAGCCCTGGTTGTACCACCATAAAATATTGCCTATGTTGGAGCAGAGAGGGTTACTAGCATTTTTTCACCATTATTTTTTAAATCAACTCTATAGTTTCAGAAACTACCCTCTACAAACAAACAAATGTTATATTATTCATATTCAATGTCTGGAGTATCATAGATGAGATTTATTCCAACAGAGCGAAAAATGCCGGGACCAGGACTCAAACCTGGGTACTTTGACTTGCCGTACCAACGCTCTTCCTACTGAGCTTCCCAACGATACCCTGGCTGGCATAATTAACTCTTATTTGTTGGACATTTACTTTCATGTTCGACCCCTGGTCACGGCATTTTTCGCTCTGTTGGAATAAATCTCAACTATGATACTCCAGCCGTTGAATATGATTTACTTAGTTGAAAAAACTTTCCTCTCTTCATTATAACAAATGTTATTTCTTTATAATGTTAGTATAGATTGTGTTTTCACAAGTAATATTCCGAAAATGTTTAAGTAAATTATTTTAGTACTGAATAATCAGTTTCAGAAGATGTTTTAATGTTCTGTAATATATTATTCGTGTTAAATAATTAACCTTAGTGTTATGGGTAAATTGAATGCTGTTGTAAAATGTTTTTGTTAAAAAAAATTCTGCACATATTATTATAGCTGTTACAGTGTTGTGTATTTCTTCATGAATAATTGATTCGCCATTAGTTAATTCGCATTCTTTTGTTCCCAGGCTACTCTTGAATGCCGGTATTGACATCAACAGGTCTACCTTGCGCGGAACCGCCCTTCATGAAGCTGCCATGCATGGAAAATTAGAAGTCGTGCGCATGCTCATCGAGGTAATCACTTTATTCAGTTACTTTTGTTTTATTGTCTAAAATATTTAATAACATTGTCATTTTCTGAGCATTATTCACTCAGAAAAAGCATTGTGTTGAATTGTTTATTGTAGTTTTTCGTATGAAAAAAATATTCACGTAATCACCATTAAAAGGTATTCCTGATGGCCATTATGTTAATTCCTCGATTAATACTCTTTGTTAACATTTTTATTAATGTAATAAGATATTAAGACAGTATAAAACATATTTTGAATGTATAAAGTAAAATTCAAAAATATATTATGAAATACAAGGTTTTTAGGATGTCATCGAAATTTAACAGAAGCATACTGATTCAGCAGTAATTTTTTATTAGTTAAGCACAATTATTTAATGTTAGCGTAACAAACCTACTAAAAGTTAGTTAAAACAGTAGACGAAACTTATAGTGATCACAATTGTTCCAGGCCTTTTTTATATCATTAACTGAATGATAAAAATAAACACTAAAAAAGAATTCACCAAAAAATTTAAGATATTTATTTATTTATTTTTTTTTTTAAATGTACAACATTCAATCTAAAATTCTGTAAAAAATCATTAACTGTACTCCGTCTACAGTTTTTTAACTATAAATGCATGTATAAATTGTTCATAATCATACTTTTGAAATACTTTTGAAAGTTTCCGGAGCGATGTTGCACCCCTAATCTGAACATATGCCAAGCTTGTTTCGTATACGCGGCACGTGGTACATACAGTACTTTTTATGTAAAAGTTTGGTACGTAGCCATGCTCATAGATATTGTTTGTGTATTTTTGTAACACTCAAGTAAAAATGTTCGCCATCATTGCTATAGATATGTCTTTTAGAAATCTTGTAGATGAAATTTTTCTCATTGAAATATTCTTTTGGATTTCGAAAAAATTGTAGCATATAGAGCAATATCTAATGAATATGATAGATGAATTTGGTCAAAACGCCTCAAATTTTGCCTTGTCTTTCAATCTCGCCTGATCAGGATTAACGATATAACAGTCAATTGCTGTTTACTAAATCCGGACACTTTTCGTAAAATGTTGCTTTCAGTTAGTGTGATTGGAAGTCGTAACTCAGCAGAAAACCCTTAGTTTTTCGGTAGGAATTCGCAATTAGAGTGCCACTACCACATCAAATTGTTGGTAAATATCAACTTCTTGTTTGATTCTAGATGGTTGCTTATTTTAGAAGTCTCCACTGGCCGAAGTTTCAAATCGCGGGTCCGACCCGAACGAAAGCTATCTTGGACAACCTGGTGTAAAACTTAAAAGTTCACGGCCTGAACCGGCCCGTACAAGAATCAAACAATTGGGCTCGACCCGACTCAATTTCAACAAAAAATTCCGATTTTTTGTAACATACAATTTAAGATTATTTTAAAGAATAATGCATATATATATTAAGCTAAACTTTTACAGTATATTTCAGAATATATGCGTCCACAAGCCATATAATACAGAATAGCAACATTAATTATCACTTACGCTCGTATTCACCATCTACTCAAACCCCTGCTTTTAGAGCAAATAGCTCGGTCGAACGCTTACATTATATTCACTATTATACCTGATTAGACTTCGGCTGCAATCAAATCCAATAAGGTTAATGGTGAATATCTTTTGAGCGGTCGACCGTGGCTATTGTGCTTAACCAGGAATTGAAGTTGATGGCGAACACGAGCGTTAGATTCTTAGATATTACATTCAAATAAAGACTCCTTAAAAAATATAATGTAGTTTAGGATAAAACAAAAAAAATATGGTTAAAAACATTATATTTGAAAAAAATTTCTGTATTTTATTAAAGTGTATTTCCAAGGATTCAGTTTGCAAAAATCGCATTTTCAGTATTATTTTTACAAATAAAATTGTCTGCCCTACACGTTCTAAGAACAATTAAGGCCAGATCCAACCTGGCCATCGAGCATGCAGAAAAAAATATAAGACTAAGATCGGCACTTGTCTGCTGAAAAAAATAAGCCCGGATTCAGACACGATGTAACTGTCCGATGCCGATCTACACTGGACATGTTAAATTTCTGTATTGATGTTGAAAAATTAGCATCGGCTCATGCAATACATTTCTAAATTAGTCTCGACCAAGCCAAATTTATTGAAAATTGTTCATATTTTGTCGGCTTAGACTCTTTTAAATCCACTTAATTTTTCTATCGGCCCGGCAGACCCGTTTAATTGTTTATCAGCTCGACCCGATCCGTCCAAAAGTTTAATTGATATCTCAAATTTCATTGCTTACTTGTGCTCAAAAATTATACTTAATTTGTAATTTCATCTAAGACGCTCAAAAATTATACTTAATTTGTAATTTCATCTAAGACTAATGAAATTTCAAATCTCGGGCTTTTACAAAGCCTAGAGGTATAATAATTTCAGCATACCCGCATGAGGGATGCTTTGTCAAATATGTATTTTTTAAAAATAAATTTGCCAAGTAGGGCTTGCAGAGGCTAAAGCCATATGGTAGGCCTCCTTGCTTGGTTGAATCTGTATCTATATTTTCTATCACCCAGGCCCGTTAAAAAAAATTGTCTTCATTCTTCTTGCCCAGCACGGCCCGTTCAAAAGTTTGTCTTCATTTTGCCGGGCCCAGGCCAATGCAAACCTCTAGCTTATTTGAATATATTTTCTATTTCGTATTATTTGTTATAAATATTTAAAATAAAGTTCTTCATTCAAAAATTGCTTTTAAAATGGACAGCATTTATTGCCTAATTCTCATCCAACTCCATAAAAAAAAAAAATGCGATTATATTTTTCATGACAAACAATTAATGACTCCCTTAATCAGTGACTGCCAAGAGTTTGTCGCGAACTGCTTCTGTCCTTGTAGGTATGTGCACGACCTGCCCCACATGATGAAGGGAGCACTTTTCAAAACTATAGTCGTTTTATTATCATTATTATTTAATGGAGTTGAATCATTGTCATTATCGTTCATGTAGTATTTGTGTGTGTGTGTGTGTGTGTGTGTGTGTGTGTGTGTGTGTGTGTGTGTGTGTGTGTGTGTGTGTGTGTGTGTGTGAGAGAGACTTCTATTTTTTCAATGTCTAAATTTATTTATTTATTTTTATATGATTAAGTGCAGAACTTATGCGAAGGTCCCACTTCAAGAAAATTTTGTCTGTTTCTCATCAAAAAATGTCGAGTTGATTTACATAATAAATGTCAGACAATAATTTTCAGTTCTGGATTTGGATATTCTGAGTATCTTGATTACTTCCCAGCGGTATGAATGTTGTTTTCAATTAACGTCGTGGTTTCACAGCTGTTTTTTCGAGTTTGTGGTAGCTTTTCTAGTAAGAGCGTTATGTTAAACTTCGTAAAACACTTCTGACAATTTTAATCTTTCTCAATACTTTTAACAAAATCCTACAATTTTCAATGGATTAATTTGAAAATTAGCAGACTTGTTAATGACAAGCTCAAATTGTTATACTTAAAATTTGGTTTATATTAAAATCATTAAAATTACAGACATTACATTACACTTTCATAAAACATTAAAAACATATTAAAATTGGACGTTTCGGATTTACATGAAAATCCCTAAAATAATAATAATAATAATAATAATAATAATAAAATTTGGTGTTAAATTATATAAAGTTTTTAAATTATTCAATTTTTAAAGTAACGAATAATTGTTATACTTTAAAATGCCCCATGCGCATTTCTTTTGTATGAAATATGACAATATTTATTTATGAGATATATTTTATATATTAGGACGGAAGCTGGTATGAATTGTAAAAGTTCGCTGAATCTACAAACAGAATATATATAATTATGCTTTTTCTTTTTTTTTTAAAGTACCTTTATATTTCCATATGCACGTAAATTTCAGCACTAAAATACCCTGAAATACAACTTTTATGCTAACATTTATTTATTATTGTATAGAGGAGATATAGTATAAATTTCAAAATAATCTGATAGTTAGTAATGCGCATGAAACGTTCCAAAAGTTAGCGAAATTTTCAATTTTATAAAAACAGTATTTTAAGTAAAAAAGAAAAAAAATAGCATAAATTTATTTGAGTTTACAAGCTTATATTTGTAAAGATACGAAGAAGCGTCAGAATTTCAAAATTCTTTTTCTATCAGATAAATTTGAGCATCTTGTTGGAGATAAACAATCAACATGGCACATTTTTAATTTCTTTATTTAAGTTAGAATTTATTTTAATTAATAATGTTTTTTTAGCAATCGTTTTCTTTAAGCCATTGTTTTATTTCTAAAGCTTTCCTTTTTTTAAATATCTTCGGTAATTTTTATATTTCATCCATAAATATGGATATAATTTTAATGCATTTAAATGATATCCATATTTAAAATAATAATTTTAAAAAAAATAGTGTTCAAATATCTAATTCTAAAATAAATGTAAAATATCTAATTCTAATTCTAAGAAATATCTATTTCTAAAAGCATTAAGTCTTTTAATGTCCTTGTAAACATTTCTTATGCAACATTTAAATTAGAATACACAACAAAAATAGCTTTTATTGCATCATTTTACTTTCAAAACTAATCAAACAGAATTATTTTTACAGAATTATGCAGTTTAGCAATTGGTCTTTTGAAGGTAATTTAATTTTTACAGTGTTTATTTCTTTTATAAGTTAGGGTTTTTTACGCAAACTGAATTTATCTACAGTTTTTCAATATTATTATTTTTTTTCCCCCTTACTCTTATTATCAATTAATCCGAATCAAATCCCTTAAAACTGGAACTTTATTTCAATCTTACATTTGGTTTAAGTGTAAAGTTTTTGCTTTAAAATTACAACTAGAGATGGCAGCACTATACGTTGAGTAGTTTCGGTTTCGATTTTACGGAAACTCTTTTGAAACTTTGTCCTTATAATAATATCTATTTAAAAGTTGAAAGCTTTTCTTTTTAATACACACAATTTTATTCGGTATTAGCATTTACGGTTTCACTTAGTTAAATAATTTATATAATTGCATGGGAATTTAAAGTTAGTTAATTTAATTAAAAAATAATAATATTTAAAAAATATATTCCGTGAAATATTCTCGTGCAAAAATTCAAGTAGAATAAGCGATTTCATTTTGATATCGTATCGTATCGGATTTCGAACTTATGATCAAAATTGAATGAAATTGAAAACACTATGACAGTGTTTTTCATGACTTCACTTTTGTTTATTCTTTTCTCTGGATTTTATATGCCTAGAAACTCTGGTCTTTTCTTTTAATTAGGGATTCGCACCTTTTTTTTTCCTTTTCTTTTTTTTTTCTTTTCTTTTTCTTTACTTTTCTTTTTTTCAAAATAAGTTTGTTAAAGACATGTTTAATTGATTACATTTTTCTCGCCGGCTATAAAATCTCATGTTTATCTCTGAGAAAATTTAAATAGGTGATTACTCATTGCTTAATATAATTATCAAAGTACGGTTTTCACAATTACAAAGTAGACGCCCGATGACTTTTATTTTTTGTTAAGGTTGTTCTCAAATCCAAACTGGCTACTTTCTGACACATTTTTTTAATTTCATCTTGTTTTTTTAATTCATGTTTGCTTACAAACGTATCAAATTGGTAGGCGCTCTTATTAAGAAATTACAATCAAACTGCCCCCTCGCCATGTGTTTTTTTTTTTTTTTTTTTTTTTTTTGTTAAAGGTTCAGAAAATGCTGCCAAAGTTGGTGTTTTGAATCGAATTTCCAGACGCGACAGCGCTGAAAAGGAAAAAAACTGCCGCCCCGAGACAATCATCGCGCATAACTCAAGATGTATTTCATTTATCTGGTGGGAGGTGGGGAACTGTTTGATTACAAATCAATAATCATGCCTGCAAATATTATGCCTTTATGTTTAAAAATGAGTCAGAAAAAATAAAGTTTCGCGTTATAAAAGGGGATTTTTTTTGTTTTATTATTATTATTTTTTTTTAATTTATTTATTTTTATTTATTTATTTATTTATTTGAGAACCACCACCTTAAAAATATATTTCATTAAATTTTAAATACTTTAAAAACATATTTCTTTTAAATACTAAAAGGTGTAAATAAACAACATAATATACAGTGAAATAACTTTTAGGTTGTTGATATGTTTTGGGCCACTCTGAGCCATTTTCAAAAACAAATGAGAATATTCTATAATTGCACGGTCTTTGAAGTTATTATTTAAAATGCTATCATTCAATTTTCATGTACGTTTTAAAAAATTACGCGCGTTATTTTTTATTTTTACTTGGTTGTTTATTTTGATATGTGTAACTATGGAGTAACTTGAGCCACAATTTCGGTATATGTTAAAAACCCAATAAAAGTTATTTTACTGTATATTATGCTGTTAATTTACACCTTTTAGCATTTAAAAGAAATATATTATTACAAGGTGTTATAATTTATTATATTGTTACTTTAAAAACTCTATAAATTTTGAAATTTCTGATTCTGATTGATGAGGCAATTTTCAAATTTCCTCATATTTTAAAAAATATTAAAAATTTAAGGAGACATTTTTTTTAAGGTGGTTCTTAAATAAATAAATAAAAAACGCACTACTACGTCTACTTAGACGTCTAATGCACTACGTCGGTATCGAACGTATACTTTCTGATGGAGAAATTTTTATTAATTTAATGAAGTCTATAAACTTTGAAATTTCTGTTTGGAGGACATTTTTAAATTTCATCTTGTTTTTTAAAAATACTTAATTTGTGGTAGATATATTTTTTTTTTAACGCACTACGTCGGTATTGGACGTCTACTTTCTGATGATTAAGTTTTAAGTACTTAAACAAACTCTATATAAACTCTGAAATTTCTATATTTAGAGGAAATTTCCAAATTTCCTCATCTTTTTTAAAAATACTTAAAATTTAAGGAGACATTTCTTTAAAAAACGGACTACGTCGTTATCGGACGTCTACTTTTTTATGGTAAAAATCGTATTTTGATAGTTTTATATTTATAATAAAGTAAGTATTTAAATTTTCTCATAAGCTTAACATGAGATTTCGCAATCGGAGATGATCGCTGAAGATTTCCATTAAGATTGTTCCTGTTTTCTTTCATTAAAAAATACATTTTCGGGAAAACTTCGTCATGTTATAACGAAATAACTTTCTCCACTACATGTGTAAAATTTTTAAATATTATAATTTGGTTGCCGAAAGATTCACTGTTTTTAATTTAACATAAATGTTTATACACATTTCATTCCAGTTAAATGACTGTGCTCTCTCACATAAATTTTCCTTGCTTTCTCAATACAAAAGTTTTCGTTTCAAATTTCTCTGCTTTGTAACTTCGATATATTCTGACTGGGTTGTTTTGCACTGTATTTCTTATTGCGTAGATTATTTTTACTACATGTTCAAAAATTTATTTTATCTCTTTATTTATTTATGTATTTTTCAGAGTGGTGTCGATGTAAATAAACCAAACTCCTACGACCAAACGGCGCTGGATATCGTCCGATCATTTACTACGTGCCATGCCGAAAGGGAAATGAAACACTTGCTCAAAGGTAAGATCTCTATTCTTGGCTTTTAAAATGATTTTTAAATTTAATAAATTAATCAGAAATAAAGCCTATCAAATTTAACAATTAGATCATTACGAGGAAAATTATCTAGGTGTGATCATTTTAAGAAGAGTGGTATTCTAATACGGCTTTAGGTGACCCGCTCAGTGTTGCTCGAACCCGGGATAAGTACTTTAAATATATCTAAAATTAAAATCTGTGTCCAATTCAGAAATCTTTTTCCAGGGGGTATTTCTGGGAAGTGTGGCATGGGGTTTTCCTGCACTACAAAAAAAAAAAAAAAAAAAAAAAAAAAAATGTTGATTTTACAGTATAATACTGGCAGCTGGGTTGCCAGTATTATACTGTAAAATCAACAATTTTTTTTTCCTTTTTTGCAGTGTGCGGTTGAAGTTCTTAACAGGCTTCGCTTACGCTGGTAAATTTTCCCAAAAAACCTCGAAGTATTGTGATTTTTTTTTTTTTTTTTTTTTTTTTTTAACTAACGTCGCATGAAACAAACCTCTTTCCTAATGAACCTATAGTGTTTCGGGCCCTACTGACTTCGGCAGGGTACACTAGGGCATGATCCGCTCTGTAAACGTTCGTGTGCAAACGAACCTCGAATTTGTATGATTTTATAATTTTAAACGAAAATGTACAAACGAACCTAAAGTTTGAGGATTCACTGTCTTCGACACCGTACAATAAGCGGGCCACACCCGCAAGACGCCTTGTAGGCGTGTTGGTCTACGGCCTCTAAGGTGTCCCCGTTATTGTGATTGCCTGTTTAATTGCTGACATTTAGATATGTTATACTTTCGATTCTGGCAAAAAGTTCCTGGAGAAAACGTAAATAATAATAATAATAATAATAAACAGCTAAATACTAGTGTAAATGTTATTCTTTTCTTCAATTTAAATATAAAAAAATAAAATAGTAAATAATAATAATAATAATAATAATAAATTTAAAAAAAATCGTCGAAATTGTTTAATTAGTTTTGGATTTATGGAATTTTATTATTTTTAAGCATGGTAAAAAATAAGCAAACAAACAAATAAATAAATAAATAAAATCCTTCGCTCAATCTATCGCCATCTTTTAAAAAGCAAAATAAAATTTGCGAGTATTAAAAAGGGAAAAGCAAAGGTAAGACATTTTAGGTATTAAAAGTATTCAAATCAGGAAAACTCTGCGGCAAGTCTCTTAAAACGGAAATGATATATTCGAAGGCACTGAGGGAAAAAAAAAAAACCTTGCCGTTTGCGATCTAAACTGTAGAAAGTACCAAAAAATATGAAAACAACTACACAAAGTTATGTTTTTGACATAGTAAATAGGCATACTTTTTGCCTGAAAGGTACCTTTTGAAATCAGAAAATAATTTGCTATAAGTGAGTATATTTTTGTTATTTTGTATTTTTTCATCCAGGCCACAAATCTAAAAAAATCTAAAAAATCAAATCTTAAAAAAAAGGGGGGAAATATTTAAACAACCTTTAGAAAATATGTTTTTGAAATAGTAAATATTAATATTTTTTTAATGAGAAGACAAACCCTGTATAAGTATTGTATTTCCATTCGGTGCACTGGGATGGCTGTTTAAAACTGACAGGGGAAAATATGAAAACGACCGCCAGGAAATACGTTTTCCAAAATAGTAAATATTATTATTATTATTATTTTACAAAAGATACCGTTACAACCGGGAAGATACTGTGAAATGTGCGTATTTTTCGTTGTTTCATTTTATTTTGAAACTCTACAGAGGACAGGTGATTGGGATTAAAAATACTTTTAAAATGAAACGTTTACTACGCCTGTGCTTGAAAAACTTCGGATTCCACGGACATGCGGAAAAGCGATCGTCGAATCAATGGAAATTATTTCATTTGCATTCTACGAAGAGTTTTAATCAATATCATGGTTAATTATCAAAAAATGAAAAAGTCTCAGATGCTTTTAGACTTGTCTTCATCTCTCCTTTTCCAAGTTTGCAGACCTCCTATGTGCGATCATTATTAATATTTTTTTTAAAGACAAATATATAAAGGATGAGCGATAAAAGAAATATAAACAAAGCAGTGTTAAAGACTTGCCTTATTGATAGATTTTACTGACACACCAAAGTAATTGAGATTAATAAATACTTATTAATTTTAATTTTAAAATATATTTTCCCGCTGGTTCGTCAAAAATATCTGCAGGTGTGACATATTTTCAATTTTTAATTGATATTTTTTTTTGTTTCTTTTTCCTATTGTTCTTTTTCCATGAACATGATTCCTTTCAGTCCTGTGAAATAGCATGCGAAATATATCTTTTAAAAAAATGTGAGTAAATGAAAGAAAACTATGATGCATCTATGATCATATACAGGGTTTCACAAAAGAATTAACTTACATTTTCGACTATAGATGGTAATTGCTAAATTTGGGCTTTCAAATGTGTTATATGCATTTTCCATCTTGTTTACTTACATATTAACTTTCAGCTTAGTAAACGGTAAAGTTTTGTTGCAGTATTCTGAGTGTGTTAAGTGTTTCATAATCAATGCTTGACGCGTGATTTTTCTTTCTTGTAAAATTTTAGATTCGCAATGCAAAGTAGACGATAATACTTTATAGTTTTCACTTTTGGTTTATTTAATTTTCGTTATAACCTTCCGTATTTATTTACTTTTATCATCGTCTTCTTCTACAAATTACCTTTAAGTGTCATTAAACATGCATTTGGTTGGTAAATCTTTACAGAACCTTTTTTATCTTAGTGGACACACCTTCGCCAAATCCGTTACCCACTCATTTTATCCAGCCCAAGACAGTCTCCACATAATGATAGCAAATACTATATAGTTTTATAATAAAGTCGCCTCCTTTATTTTTTCCACTTGTATTTTCCGACGAACTGGTATCGGTCAGGATTCGGAATCTGTAGGTGTTAGTACAGACGTGTAGGCACCAGTCTTTTATATCCCTTCGTCCCCAAAGTTACTATCGGTAGATGATATTTAACGCCTACACGTATCTCTTTGATGACTGCTAAGTAATTTTATATATATATATATGAATTTGAATAGATATAACTTGAAAGATGTGACCCTGGTTATTTCTTGTTTGGCTGAACAGATGGCCAGAAACAAAAAGTGATATAGTGATGTATCATCATTATAAAATATTTTAGTTCAACCCTTTCAGATCTGTTATTTATTTGTTTTCAAAAGGAACAAGTAATATAAAAAAAAAAAAAAAAATTAAGTCAATTCCTACTTTTTAATCATAAATATATAAAATAAACCCGTACAGCATTAATGTCCCACGTTATCTTTATTGAACATTATTTTATAATCATCGTTGCGGTATTTTATTTTTTGTTGGCATCACTCATTTGAGATAAATCTTTCATTTCATTTATGAAAACAATGGGAGAAATTTTCTTTTCTCCCATATAAAAATTAAAATTAATGAATTAAATTTAATTAATGAATTAATATTTGAAAAAACTGTATTAACATCAATTGCTATCCAGTACAAGTTTAAAAAAATTTATTTGAACTTGAATGGATGAATACCAACAAGATATATATAGAGAGAGTGTGAGCTACACTGCAAAAAATAACTGTTGATTTTACAGTATAAAACTGGCGCCCCAGCTGCCAGTATTATACCGTAAAATTAACAGTATTAAATAGTAAAATAAGCAGTAATACGCTGCCGCGCAAGCAGTAATACGCTACCGCGCATGCGCGGTAGCGTATTACTGCTTGCGCGGCAGCGTATTACTGCTTATTTTACTATTTAATACTGTTAATTTTACGGTATAATACTGGCAGCTGGGGCGCCAGTTTTATACTGTAAAATCAACAGTTATTTTTTGCAGTGTAATAGTAGGAATTTAATAAAAAGGGAGAATTTCGGGCATATATGAAGAACACATAAATAAAATATTTTTGTTCAAATATTGTTTCATGGTAATTTGATTGAAAAACAGTAATATGGGGGGGGGGGGGGGGGGACAGCACCACCCCATGGTATTTTGAGCACCACTTACCGCAGACGACACGAAAAGGTGCCAATCGATTGAAAACAACCTCTACTTTCATTTGATATTTGTAAATATTTCTAAGGCGGGTTGTATGAGCTAATTTTAATATCAACATATTAAAATGAACAAAACCTTTAAATTTTCCCACATTTAAATTTTGTGGATCTTTCAAAGTTAACACTGTAATACATATCTATACATACATGCATACATACATATACATGCTTTAGGGTTAATGCTGCTAGGTTGCACATAAGTTTGTACGGCGTTTCTGTGATTAGTTTCAGAGTTATTAACTCTTGTAATTTAATAGCCAAAGTATTATTTGTGACTAGGAATTATACATTAATTGCATCACAGTTCAAGAAGAGGAAGGGGTTTGTTAACATATTGTGACATCACATCTAAAATGCGAAAACAGTTATAAGTGTTGTTTGCCAGCCAGAAAGCTTAATAAAGTTCATAAAAGGGTACCCCAATCAAAGACACTTCCGAACAATGTTTACAGCCCAAGGCTGTAAACTTATTAAATTAAACGTTTGTATGGCTTCTATGAACAATATTTTGCATTGTACAATGTACAATGCTGTTAATTGAAAAAAAAACGGCAAATATATGAAAAGAATAATGCGACGCTGCAAAATTTATCCTATAAGAATCCCAGCAAGTCGTACCAAGGAAGTACTGTGTTTGATGTTTGGTGTACGATGACGGTGGTGCTCTATGGTTGGACGAAAATGTTGATAATGCTCGATTTTTATATCAGTTTTCGGACTACGTGCCCGGGCTCAAAGTGAAAATTTTATTTATTCACAAATTGAAAAAAAGGAAACAATTGCTATTTTAGAAACAAGAATATAGTTTGTTTCTTAAAGTGTTTTACAATCCTTTAAAAATCAATTTGAAAGGGGATTGAATTGTTATTGGTTCAATATAAGGAGCAACACTCTTATTTGATTCTGAAGCCTTTGTATAGTCAGTGTTAGTAGCATAAAGAAGCCGTGCGCCCTTATCTATTCTCGCTTTTTGTTAGAAGTCCTTTACTACAATTACTGGAAAACAGAACTCATGCCATTCTGCTATAATTGTACAATGATATTTATAAAAATAAGAATTATGATTTTTGCAGATTTTTGTCAGAAAGAAATAAGATAAGAAATTTGATGTTTTAAACAGATTTTCAGGGACACGAAAGTCAAAAACGTTGTCATGAGGAAGTATTTTGGATTAATATTTATTTATATGTCAGAACTCGGAAGAGATTTTTAAATTATAAAATTAACTTTGATATAATTTTAAAATGCTATTAACAATTTTCTACTGCGTACTTTCGGTATCGGACTCGAGCTCTGATTACACAAAATTTTTTAGTCTCGGGCGGACTCTGATTTCAAATCGTAGTGCTCAAATTATATGTTTGACCCCGATGGACAATATTTTGCATTGTACAAAGCTGCTAACTGAAACAAACAGCAAATATATGAAAAAAATAATGCGACGCCGCAAAAATCTGGCTCCGGAAAAAAGAGCCCGAATTCATCTCTAGTTGGCAGTCCCATATTCTTAATAGAAGAAGACGAAGAATTTGGCATACCAGTAATAAATAATATCAGATACTGGTACGAAAGCCCATTGACTCAATGTGGTTAATATATTACAGCTAATGAATGTGTGAGAATTTTGAAAAGGTGGATTTTATTTTGTAATATATTTATACAAAAAAAAAAAAAAAAAGCAATTTTGTTTTAATCCAAATTAACTCTAAATTAACATTTGCAAAAATTGTAATGTCACAACTGGGGAGGATATATCAGTAGAGTGTGGAAGACTTGTGACATTCGAGAAGAGGGGGGGGGGGCGCATTTAAAAAAAACGTGAAAATTTCGTGACATAATTAATAGATGCCCCCTTATTGAAAATTATAAAGTTGTTAAGGAAAAACGACTTTGTCTTTAAAATAATAGATATTTTAATGGTGACTTAGCCGACAGATTTTTTTTTTCTTAAAGTCAACTTTTTCTTTTAAATGTACGAACCATCTGATTATTATTGATTTCTCGAAATTCTCTTAGCTTCAAAACTTTACTCATTAAACAGCAACACCCTTTAATATAGGGAAAAATCACATGAATTTTTTTTTTTCAAAAAGATAAAGTTTGTCTCGTTAAATATAATATTTTTGAGTTAGGAACTGCTTGAATCTGGGTTTTTTCCCTTTTCCTATTGAATAAAATATTCAAAAGGGCTGAAGTCAAAGCATTTTTTCGCGCTAACTCAGCAATTTAAAAAGAAAAATGACATCCGGACTTGCGATAGTCCATATAGCTGCGTCAGTTCTGATTTGGTAAACGAGCGAGATTAATATGTATTTCGGATTGCTCTGCCTGTGAAATGCTTCAGATTTGTAATAAAAAATGGGGCGATAAAATCTGAAGGACGGCGGCTTTTGATGAGTGTGAGTGTATTTATGATTTTAAAGTGCAAGAGGATTTAGAAAGCATTGTATTGTCACTTAATGGAAATCGTTATTTTTCATTTAAAAAAAAAGGGTACATGAGATAGTCAGCGGGGTTCTTTATTTTAAATATGCAGCTGCTAAATATTATTCGTGTACTTTCTAATATTAATTAATATTATCTACTAATATTATTCATATATCTGTTGAATATTATTTTCCTATATACTAATATTAATATTCATATATCTACTAATAGTTAATATCTACTAATAGTATATATCTACTAATAGTTCATATGTCTGCTAAAGCCTTCATTAGGTCCAAGCAAATGTCTATAAATTATTCACTAGCAATCCTAAGCAATTTCTTGAAAAATAATGAATTCGTGTATATAATAATGTATTCTGATATAAATATCTTTAAAATCTTCACTAAGAATCCTAAACGATTTCTGAGAAAATCGTGAATTCTAATTTAAAATTATTAGACATTTATATTCTGATATAAATATCTATAAAATCTTTACCAAGCATTCCTAAACGTTTTTTGAAAACAATTCTCGTATTTCGAATTGTGCTGCCCATAAACTACTTCAGATTTGTACAAAAAAAAAAAAAAAAAAAAAGATAGTAAAATCTGAAGGACGGCGACTTCTGATGAGTGTGAGCGTATTTATGGTTTTAAACTATAACAGATTTTGAAAGCGTTATGTTGTCAGATTCTTAATAGAAATCGTTATTTTTCGTTTAAAAAAATGGGAAGGGGGCAGAGATAGCGTGGTTCTTTTTTTTTTAAATATGTATCTGCTACCTATTATTCATATACTTGCTAATATTCATTAATATTATCTACTAATGTTATTCATATATCTGTTCAATATTATTTTCCTATATACTAATATTAATATTATTCATACGTATCTACTAGAACAGGGGTTCCCAAACTATGGTACGCGTACCAGTACTGGTACGTGGAGCTCTCGCTGCTGGTACTCAAAAGTCTGATACTGGTATGTGAAATGCAATGCAGTATATTATTATGAAATCAAAAACGGCTTAAGTTTATTGTCCGGGAAGTTTTCGAATGCGATTTAAGGATTCTAAACGCTATTATCTTTTTTTGTTGCTAGATTTTAGCCCAAAATATCTATGTGAATGTACTTTTTCTTATATTCTTTCTTATTTTTTATATGAAAAACAAATACAGAAAAAAAACTAAATTTGACTTACGACTAAAGCTAACTAATACTGAACCAGACATGAGGAAGTTATGCTTGATAGAACAAGCTTACCCTTCTCATTAACGATACTAGGAAATTACTGCAATAAAGCTACTATGTATGAATCAGCAGGTCTGTATGTCATAAGTATTGTGGTTGTTTCGCAACTAAAACACTGTATTTTGATATGGCATGTATTATTAAAATGTAATGATGATAATACTTTTTATTTGAATATTAATAAAAAGCAGTCAATCTAAGTAACAATTTAGTAATGTAATCATGCATTTTGAAGTAAAGTAACACCTGCTAAGACGGAAGCATAAAAGACGTAGGAAATATTCAGTTTTATAGAGGGTTTTTTTACAGTGCTTTTTTTTATTAGCCTTATGTTTGTTACTTGGTGGTACGTGGAAGTATGAGCTTTGATTTAGTGGTACGCCTGTCTAAAAGTTTGGGAACCCCTGTACTAGAATATAATAATAATTTATGAGGATACTTTTACTTTCGGAACCGGTTCCGAAAGGGAAAGTATCCTTATAAAAAATAAATAAAACCCTGCAAGTAAAATCGAAAAAATGAAAAACGGCCTGCATAAAGATCGTCCTCAGCTATCCAATGAAAAAAAAAAAATGAAATGCAAACGAGATATTGTAAAATAACTGTCCCATAGGATTAACATTAGCGAGCGGGTGTTTTCGCGTGAGTGAAGTAGCCTCTTAACTGACAATCGCACTAAAAAAACCGCACTAAGGAAACGATACCTGCACACTATCTATATAAATAAGTATTTAAAAACCTTCAAGACCTTCCATCCCAGGTGAGAAGCGAAAATATTCTGTCAAGTTCTTTCAAGATTTTCCGATTTAACAAGAGTGTTGTTGCTTTTAACATACAACATTTCCTATTGTACGGCTTTTAGTCCATTTAGTGGCATAAAGTTGTATTTTCTTGGAAGTTTAGCTGTTTGCCTACTCTTTATGATAGTATGTGGGATAAATCACGAAAATGATGTAAAATTGGGAAGAAAATTAAAATATTACAGAGAATGAGGTGTTAACAGAAATAAAAAGTGAAAAAGGATTACAATAAAATACAAGTTGGAAATTGTATGTCAAACGAGACAAATGAGGTGCGTTCGTAGGTTCGTACTATAACTAGTTTTATAAATATTCAGAATTTGGTGCAGAAGCTGTTGCACTCTTATGCAAAAATGAATGAATACAAAATTTATTTCATGTGCAGATTTTCATAGTATAGGTATTAATTTTATTTTATCAAATTAAGTTTCAATACACTTTTACAAACAATTATTTGCAATTCTGTTACATTAAAATTATTCTATGCGCAAATATCCATTACAAGACAATGTAAAAAAACAATCTTTATTATTTCACTGAAAAAATGAATTATATCGTCTGATATTATGATATGATTCATTTCCGTAATAAAATAAGTACATTTTAAGTTGGCAACATTTTATCTTTTGTTGACATTTACTGAAAATTCCAATAGGAAACTTAAGCCTAGCTTTGAAAATTTCAGAACTTGAAATTCATATTTAGACTCTTTTTCCATTTAATATCTATTTCTCCGGAAACATCTATCCAAAAACTTTCGGTAGATTATCGGATTGCTATAATTAAACAATTTTAGTGTGCAAATTCGGCTTTAAAATTCCGTAATACGGAATAATAGGACTCCATCTTAAATAGAACGTAATCACCATGGCAACCTAGAGTCATTACCTTCCATGGGATATCATTGAATTAACTACGTATGATAGGATTTAATCGAATGAAGAAAACTCTTATTAATATCACTTTAAGTTTTGATTCGATTTTCACAAAATTTGAAATGACAAAATTCTGTTATATATGTTAAATTTCAAATCATTCGGTTTGGTAGTTTTTGCGATGTATATGCGGACAGACGGACGGACCAGACGACAACTATAGGTGCAACATATTTATATAATTGTGAACGCACCTAAAATGGCTCATCACTCACGCGAAGACGCTCGCTAGATAATGTTAAACGTATGGGCAGGTTCTTTTCAAATTTCTCGTTTCAATTTTAATATTTTTAAACTTTTATTATTAGTTTTTGTTTTCATAAGATAGCTGAGGTTAATCTCTAATATGACTTATTTTTTACATATTCGATTTTGGTTTCAGATTTTTTTAATAAAGATATTTTCACTTTTGAAACCGGCTCCGAAAGGTCCCCCCCCCCCCTCAAATTCGATGGTGTGTAAAAATTTAAATTGTGTGATGTTTAAAAGTTTATAAATTTCGGAACAGAAGTTATTTGACTGCTCAGATCATTGCCACCGTCGATATGACGTCAGCGTTACTCACGGACAGGATATTGCTGTATAATAATTATAGATAGATGGCATTATTTGAAAAGTCATAGGGGGGAGGGGGGGAAGAGGATTTATGAAAGAGCGGAAAGAAATTAAAACTGTTTCATGAATAAACTTTGCTGATTAATATGTAAATTGTTTGATATTTTATAATTTTACCTTATTATTTATTTTTGAAATAAAACTAATTTATAGATTATAAAAAAGATAAATGTTTATAGTACTTTTACATTTTCTTCCACTTTTCTTATATACAAGGTTTGCAAAATGTTGTTATTAATTTTTTTATTGTTTATTTATTTATATATTGAATTAATTACAAAATAATTATCCTGTTTGATAGGTTATTTATTAACTTTTGTTGGAAAATTAATATTTACAAATAAGTTTGCACAAAGTCTATGCTTTCTTTAAATGTTTGCACTACTAAGCTTTATGTTATTTTATTATTATTATAGGTTATAAAAAAAAATAAATGTTTATTGTACTTTTACATTTCCTTCCAGTTTTCTTATATACAAGGTTTGCAAAATGTTGTTATTAAAATTTTTATTATTTATTTATTTATATATTGAATTAACTGCAAAATAATTATCCCGTTGATACATTATTTATTAACATTTGTTGAAAAATTAATATTTAAAAATATGTTTGCACAAAATCGCACTAACCTTTTTGTTATTTTATTATTATTATTAAGTTCTACCGTTATTTTTAAGAGAACGAAACCGGAACCGAAAAAAAAACTTTTAAGGGGTCAGGTACCCTTTAAGCTCACAAAATACATGAAAAAAGGACCTCTATAAAAATTACAGTAACTCCGTAGCTAAATGACTTTGAACTATAAAATTTAAAGCACATATTAATAAAGGTTTATTGTATCAATTAAAATTCTCAAAAAATGTATACACTCGTATAAAGCTTTTTAATTTATTTAAAAGTATAATACACTTTTTACGAAAGAATTATTTTTGCACCCATAGCGCGCATGATATTTCCTATTTGAATGGCTAAAACCAGCCAAAACTTTTTTAATGAGTACAAATATAATGTGTTCTCAAAATGACCTACGATGAAAAAATTAAAATGTGTAGATCCTGAGAAACAAATTTCTTTTAGAGAAATTCGAAATATCGAGTTTTTTTAATGCAAAAGTAGTCAGGAATTCTAAACTTGTTACTTGAGAAACATAATAATAGGTCATTTTGTGCATCTGTAAGGTTAATATATTCAATCAAAATTTCATGAAATTCTAACTAGCCATTTTTCAGAAATAGTGCGCGCAATGACCAAAATCACCGTTTTTAAAGATCAAACTACCCCTTGATCATATAAAAAGAGCTCAGACTGTTTCAGACATAACTCCTCTTATAAAGGGAATATTTGTATGGGGTTTCTTTTAAAATGTTCGTAAAGAATCATATTTAATTATAAACTAATTAAAAAAAATCGAATTTTTGACACTTTAAAGGGTACCTGACCCCTTCTGCACCAAATTAATAACTCGAACAAAAAATATTATGGTCTGAACCCTTGATTATTAAACGCATGTTCTGTTGCATAAACGATTTCTCAGTTTAAGTCTTTTTTTATTTATTTTAATTATTTTTTTAATATTTCGGTTTTGGTGTTTAAAATTATACTGTGCATAAATAAGTATTCTTAATAAACAGTACTTTAATAAAATATATAATAAACATTTGTTTCTCATTTATTGTGTTTATATAATTTATTTTAATAAAAACGAGAATTAATTGTTAATATTTTGTACTCTTTGATATTCTTAAAATTGCTGAAAGATGGAGCCACATGCTGTCTCTTATTCATCCACTTTGCTCTTGAGCTTCCGACTTTTCCATGGAGTTACTGAAATTTAATTAGTCACATTTATAATGGGCTTATTAAATTAATATCAGTATAACTTACTTTAAATTTTTGTTCGTTAGAATAATGCATATACTGTATTTTTTGCATTATTCTAATGAAACAAATATTTACAACAAAAATTTTCTTTGCTGATTAGTTTGTTTATGTGCTGAGAATTTTTATAACAATTTTTCCGTGATCTAAATGTTTACATTTTATTCTTATCAGTTTAATTTGAGGGAATACTCAGACTTTATTGAATTCAATATGTTAATATAGAATGAGAATAACAGTTATTGAAATATGAAATAGCATACTACTTTATAAACAATTATTGTGTCGTTTTGGATAAATAAAATGCGCTTCGTGGATTTACAATTTTATTAATACTAAGGGATCGAACCCGGACTTCCCGGATAACAGAAAGTAGGTGAAAACAACTTTTTATTGAAAACGCTAATGCATTTTTTACATTTAATATATTTTTTTGGTTTAGCCCACTGCCAACACAAAAAAGCATTTTTGCATGAAAAATATCAGTAATGTATTCATAAAGTTTTAAAATTCCTTAAAAGTAATAGTTCCGTTTTAACCGCATACCAGGAGTTGATAGCCGAAGAAATCGCCAAAGATCTGTACTTAGAGCAGCCTTTTTGATTTTGAAAATTTCAGTGAATTCAGCGCGTAGTTCGATTACATGTCTGTTAAACTTGTGTTTTATTTATTATTAATATTATTATATTATTTATTTATTGATAAAGTTTAATTTCGTTATGTAACGAAACAGGAAACAAATGCTAAACTATTTATATTCTTTTAACGTAAACGTACCAACAACCGGTCATTTCACCGGTTCCAAATGAAAATATTTTGATTTCAACCAGAAATTTCTTCATAAAATAAATAAATATAAATCATACAGTAATTTATATATATAATTAAATAATTTTTAGAATACATTAACACAAACTGCATGTAAAAACGATAATTAGATAAAAATATATAATGATTTCATGATGTACTTTGTATGATTTGGGGTTTGAACTTCTTTCGGGTTGTATTAATGCATTAAATACATTTTATCAGGATTTGTTGTATCTAAATTAATACATATACGCTGCAAAAAATAATTGTTGATTTTGCAGTATAAAACTGGCACCCAGCTGCCAGTATTATACCGTAAAATTAACAGTATTAAACAGTAAAATAAGCAGTAATACTGGCAGCTGGGTGCCAGTTTTATACTGCAAAATCAACAATTATTTTTTGCAGTGTACATTTATATGAAAAATAAAACTATGAAACTTAATTCTGTGTTACAGTTATATATTTTTTAAATTATCTAAAGTACTCATAAAAATGACTTTTTTTAAAAAATTTTTAATGAATATTTTTATAAATACCAAAAACAAATTAGTATTTGTTTTCTGTGCTCAAAAGGGGAAAAAGTAGGCAAAAATTCTTTTCGAAGATATATCAAATAATAATTAAAAAAATTATAAGAAATTATATTTGAATATTTATATAAATATACATTTAAAAAATAATCCATCAAGTGCGAGTTTTACTCATGCACAAAGAATTCCGTACAATACATTTATTATTCGCTAACTGCAATATTACAAAAAATCGTTGCTAAAAGAATAACAATACTTTGTAAAAAACTTGAAATTATTCTATGAATTATTTTTCAATAATTGAATTCAATTTGAATGAAAAACATTGACTATTTATCACCATGATTCGCCTTACCTAAGACTTTGAACAAAGTTTAAACTTGGTATTATGCCAAACGAGCCTCGAAAGGAGGTCGCAAAGTTGAAACGCCACCTTTGTCCGTGCCACGTTTTTTAGAGTGGTTTTTAATTAATATCTCGGCTAATTATCGACAATTTTTTTTCGAAAATGATTATCAACAATCCTTGGATAATTCCGCGCCGATAGGTACCCTCAAATCCCCTCTGAGCGCCCGTAAAGTAAAATTTGTGTGCGATTTCCCCAAAAACTCTGTGACCTAGGATAATCGCTATAGTTTTTGCCTGGTTTAAATAAACTCTTAGTATCCCTAATTTTTTCATAAATTTGTTTTCAGTAGATTCGGAAATGGGGACATTTGTACATTTTCGACGATATCTCTGAAAATACAATACCTAAAATTAAAACAAGTAAATTTTGGAGATTAACAATACTTCCCACGATATACAAAAAATCCTGCCAAGTTTGAACTTTTCACGTTCCATAGTTTTCGAGAAAATCAGCTGTGACAGACGGACACACGAGTTATCTTATAATGGTTCTATTTTAAGTACGGAACCTTAAAAATGAGTAAAAAATATTAAAAAATTAATAAAATTAAAATTTTGTGCACCGGGCCACTTCAAGTATTATGGTATGATATTATTATTATTATTATTTATTTATTTATTTATTATTATTATTATTATTATTGTGTGTTTGCTTGCTTGTTTGTTGTTGTTCGATTGGATTAAATAATGAGTACCGACGAATATCCTTTTTCCGGGATTGCATCTTTGGGAAAATTTCTTTGTCTGAGAAGGGTATTAGTAAGGGTATTATTTTTCATATGTATATTTAACATTTTAAAACTTTCATGATTTACCATTGTATAAAAAAAACTATGTTTTAGAAATAATCAAATAAAAATAATAATCAATTTAAATAAACAAATCAAAGAAATTCGTGCTCTTTTAATTTGTCGTTATCAGACACTGCTTGCGATTCTTTTCCGAAAGAGAAATATAAGAATGAATAACTAAAATTCATCGTTCAAAACTATCGCCTTAAAAGAGAATCGGCCTTTGGTAAAATTAAACTAGTCATTACTTTATTATTTTTTTCTTCTTTTGATGATTATCTTCTGCTAACATTATGTTGATGTCTTTTGAAAACCCTTTTGTCGTCACTTAACTTGAGTTAAGACTCTCTAACTTGAGTGAACAATCTTATAGTCGTTGCTTTTAGCTGGAAGAATAAGGCGGTTCCTATAAAGCCATAGGGCAAAATCTTTTGCTTTGTCCTTGTTGAAAAGAAATTTGGTATTGGTTGAAAAGAAATTTGTTATCACGTTATTTTTTCTTTATTTTTTTCGCAGAAAATAATTTAAGAGTTCTGTGAAGAGACACGCTGCGCCGTAAGATTATCTGAATTTAAACGCATGATTTCTGTTTATAAAACCTAATGTACCCTGTGTAACGTTATGTGTGACCTTACCAACTGCTCGGATTTTTTTCTGGCGTATTCTGAAAATAGTTCTGGTTAGAAAGAATCTGGCAGAACCTGTGGTCCTTCTAAATAATAGTGTTTTCTGGGGTTTTCTAGAATTTTTATTATTATTCTTAATTTTCTCGGAATATTTTTTTTTTCTTTGTACACTTTTACCCATCTTACCCTCAATTTCCGATTTTAATAATTTAATGAATGCATGGATGGCGTTTAATGATGCAAGACCCCCATGGATAGGAGCATGCTGAGCCGTAATGCCAGTCCCGAAAGGGCCACTTTCTAAGCAAACATGCGTTGCTAGGTTGCCTCCTCCTCTTTTTCACGAGTGTAATAATAATATCCTGAATTACATAATTAAATGTCTTTCTGGAACAAAAATAACTCAATGCGGCTTTCATATAAAAGAATCAAATACTGTGCACAAATAAAATCGCAATCACAAATATTACGCATTTGAGTTGACCGAACTGCATTCATGCAACATGAGTGAGGGGTTGAATACACCTGATTAAACGTTAATTACAAAAATCCCTCTTGCGAAACCATGCTCAACCTTTTCTTCCTCTCCGGACTGCAAACATATGTTTGCTACGTTAGGTGTGCCGCAACACATATACTTATGTATATATATATACATACATTATATAACAACTATATATAAACTATATATATATATATAAATATATATATATATATATATATATATATATATATATAAATTGGGCTGTTTAATAGCCTCTGCTTGTTAACTAGGAGAAGACCCTTTAAATTCCTCAGAGGAGGACTTAAAGGAATCGACTGGGAGCAGAGACTTAATGTCCAATCTGCACCTTCCATCGGTGCAGCCTGTTAGTACCCTTGCCTAGTGCATGGGGAACGAACGCGGATGGGCTTCCTCCAACCCGCTTGGCCAGCGTGGAGGAATTTGGCCACCTCCCCCCTTATTTTACCATGAATTCACAAAACAAATCACGGCCCTCAATTCCCGGCAATCTGCATGTTCCTGATTACGGCAGCGATCAGAAAGACATGAAGACAGAGGGTGCTAAGAATCACCGGGCTCGGCTTGGCTGCCATAAGTTGATGACCTTGGCTACGTATAATGGACGATCCTTATCTTCTGAAAGTCGTTTACAGGAACTTGAAGAATAATTAGAAAGAATCAACTGGGACATCCTAGGATTATGCGAAGTAAGAAGAAAAGGTGAAGAGAAGATTGATCTTGCCAGTGGACATGTATTGTACTACAGAGGTACAGAAGATGGAAAAACAAGTGGTGTAGGATTTCTGATTCATAAAAGGTGGAAGAATCACATCGTAGAATATGATAGTGCATCAGATAGAGTTGCAAGGTTAGTTATACAAGTGTCAAAAAGATACAAGTTGCAAATTACCCAAGTTTATGCACCAACAATTAGCTATACTGATGAAGAAATTGAGGATTTCTATGAAGAAGTAGCTTCAATGCAACAAAAAGGAAAATGCTACATAAAATTAATAATGGGAGACTGGAATGCTAGAATTGGGGAAAAAAAGAAAGGTGAGTTCTCAGTAGGAAATCATGGATATGGGATGCGTAATGAAAGAGGAAACAGATTGATTGAATTTGCAGAATGTGAACATATGTATATCATGAATTCATTTTTCAAGAAAAAGCCACAAAGAAAATAGACATGGCGTAGTGCAAATGGCTCAACAAGTGAAATCGACTACATCTTGACAAACAAAAAGCATTTTATTCAGGATTGCAGCGTTCTCAATAACTTCAATACAGGAAGCGATCACAGGTTAGTTAGATGCAAACTGCTTTTAAATGCTAAAGTGGAAAAAATGAAGCTTTTGCAATGCTCAAAGAAATCAGTCGATATTATAAATTTCCAGAAACATAAAGAAGAATTTAATTTAGAACTTAAAAATCGTTTTCAAGTACTTCAATCAATCTTAGAAGAAGAACAAGATGTTACGGTAGTGAACAAGAAATTAACAAATACTCTACAAGAAATTGCAAGGACGATAGCTGGTGAAGCACAAGTAAAGCAAACAAAGAAAATAACAGAAGAAACAAGAAGATTGATGAAGAAACGTGGAGAATTTAAAATGAAGAAAAACTCTCCTAAATCAAGAGTTGAATATGCAGAATTATGTAAAACGGTAAGAAAATGTGTTACAGAAGATATCATAAAATTTAACTGTGATCTTGTCAAAAAAGTTCTAGAAGATAACAAAAGTTTAAAATCAGCTAAGCGCAAACTGTGTGTTGGAAGAAAAGGTATTTTTGCACTGAAGAGAGCAGATGGAACAATCACCAAAATCAATAATGAAATAGTACACATTGTCGAAAAATTCTATAACGATCTATATAAATGTGAAGATCAAAGGGAAATCAACCTACGTGATCCACTAGTAAACATAACAGAAACTGAAGAGATAATCCCAGTGATGACAGATGAAGTTGTACAAGCCATTAGAGGCATGAAAAAAGGTAAATGCCCTGGCGAAGATGGAATTACAATTGACCTTATCAAAGAAGCAGGAGAAGAATTTGCAAAAATGTTAGCCTTGCTGTTTTCCAAATGTCTCGAGAAATCAGATGTACCAGAAGATTGGAATAATGCTGTGATGGTGTTACTTTATAAGAAAGGAGAAAAGGAAAACATTAAAAACTACCGTCCAATCAGCTTACTGCCAGTGATTTATAAAATTTTCACCAAAGTTTTAACGACAAGACTTGAATCAGCTCTGGACTCAGCTCAACCTAGAGAACAAGCAGGATTTCGAAGTGGATTTAGCACAATGGATCATATTCAAACAGTAAGGGAAGCTATAGGAAAACATAAAGAATATAATTTACCTCTCTGCCTTGCCTTTATTGATTATGAAAAAGCATTTTATTCGATCTACACATCTGCAGTAATTACTTCTCTGGAGGACATTGGTATAGACAAACCTTACATCAATATCATAAAGAAGATCTACAAGAAAGCAACAGCCACCATCCGTTTGGACAAAGGAAAAGCGAAGATCAAGCTTGGAAGAGGAGTAAGACAAGGAGACACCATTTCGCCTAAGCTTTTTACTGCTGTCTTAGAAAGTATTTTCAAGAAGTTGGATTAGGAAAACAAAGGGATTAGAATAAATGGGGAATATTTAAGCCATCTCCGGTTTGCTGATGACATTTAAATTTTCAGTAATAGCTCTGAAGAATTGCAAAATATGCTAAAAGATTTGGCAGAAGCTAGTATTAATGTGGGATTAAAAATAAATTTGGAAAAGACTAAGGTGATGTTCAATTCATTTGCATCAAAAAAGAAAATCGTCTACAACAACACTGAGATTAAAGATGTGCAAAGTTATGTGTACCTTGGACAAGAAATATCATCAGACAACAGTATCATGAATGAAATCAATAGAAGAATAAGAAATGGATGGAGTGCTTTTGGGAAGAACAATATTATTCTGAAGAGTAACATGCCTGCCTCTTTGTTTGAAAAGAAAGGTGTTTAACCAATGTGTTTTGCCTGCACTAACTTATGGAGCAGAAACTTGGACACTAACAAAACGTATGGTACAAAGATTACAAACAACACAGCGAAGTATGGAAAGATGTATGCTAGGCATAACCAGAAGAGACAGAAAGAGAATAACATGGATAAGAAGTCAGACGAAAGTTTTTGACATCATCGAGAGAATTAAACGGCTTAAATGGAAATGGGCTGGGCACATTGCAAGAAGACAAGACAATAGATGGAGCACAAACACCCTACAGTGGTATCCCAGAGATGTAAAACGACCAAGAAGACGACCTCAAGTAAGATGGAGTGACGAAATCAGAAAAGTGACCGGTGTTAATGGGATGACTAAAGCACTAGACAGGCAACAATGGAAAAATCTGGGGGAGACCTACATCCGGCAGTGGATTGAAAACGGTTGTTGATGATGATGATGATGATGATGATGATGATGATGATGATATATATAAATTATTAACAAGTTTGTATGAATTATATTTATATTTGTAAAAATAGTTTATTATTTTTAACTGTCAATGTAACTGTTGCATATACAACGTGTATTTCTAACGGATAACTTACGGATAACGTGGCTTCTGAAAGCTAAAATGTTGATGTTGGGATATGTTTTACTGCAATTTCTCTTTTTGTCTAAAAATTACTTTTTAAATATGTTTTTGTATTTTAATAATATTCAATAGTAATTCATTTTGCAACTATCATGTTCAGGTACTCAATATTTGTCCATTTTTATTCAATTCTCTTTACATTTCATTTGGTAATTGATTGTGCAATTTGGGTTAATAAGTTTTCAATTGCTCTTGTAATAATTTTCACTTTATGCATGTTGGATTTTTTCTCTACATACCTTTAAGTATTTTTCCCATTCATTTTAATTTTGAAAATCTTAAATTTTTGGATGTATTTATGTATTATATTATAATTATCGGTTTACCTTACATGATTTCTGTACTTATTGTCGATTATTTATGTGGTTTAAGGGTTATTATTTACAAAAGTTTTATATAGATATATATATATAACATATATATATATATATATATATATATATTACCACTTCTATGGATGGTAATTAAAATAGTAAGAAAATGAAAGTAGTGTGACTATAAAGAAAAGCAATATAATAAAATTAATATAATCTGTATTAGCTATATAATAAGGTATAAAACTTAATTTAATGAGGAAGAATTTCTAAATTCTGAAGATAATAAAAAATTGATTTTGTTTAATAAATCAGTCTTAAACCCTTTTACCTTTCGAAAATATAAAAATACATAGTGCAGATTTAATTATTTTTAAATAATTTTTTATTAGTCTTAAAGATTCAAAAATATATACAACACAGTAACGCAAAAAGGTCTACGTGTAAAAAGAACTTTTAAGAAATGATATATATAGGTAATTTTAATTTAATTATAAAATAATAGGGTATATTTTGTCCTCCCATAAATATATAGCAAGTTCAGATCAGGCAGGGAGGCCTACCATATGGTTTGAATTCAACAAGCCCTGCCCGGAAACAGGAAAAAATGGCTATTTTACGCAATTCAAATTTTTATGTCTGTGGATTAATGATTCTGTGTTTCGAGCCACACATAAAAGGTCACCGGGCTACATACGGCCCGGTTGAATATAGCTGCTAGCACTTTCATTATATTTAATTTAAACGAGCGTTAAATGAGAGCGACAGCTTAATGACGTATAACCCACCGCGGCACTTCTGTATTTATTATTCCGTCGACCACTTCCCATATATATATATATAATACAAAACTATCGTCAAACTACAGGATTTAACGCCAAAAATGCATGATTGTGACGTCTCATTCACTTGACGTCAGATTCGTTACACGTTCTCGACTACGAAGATTATCGGGAAGGTGTCCAGTCCAATAGAAAATTTAATAAATAGTAGGCAAGTCTCCCGTCCTAAAAGTTTTGAGATAAAGCTGTTCGCATCGAATTCCTTGTTTATGGTTTTGTATATTGCTGTTATAGTTAAATTCTCAGAGGGAAGTAATAAACGCCAATAAGAATGGCAGTTCTGAAGGAACAGAATTGTCATTATTTAGTAAGAAAATGCAAAGAAATATAACATGTACATAAACATTAGATAAAGCCTTGAAATTATGTGGGAAAACGTTATCAAAATTACTTTTTAACATGACATCTCCTTTGTTTATCTGTTTGCAAAAACGGTCTTGTATCATGCCCATTAATGCACGCTTTTTTAATGACAGAATCCTAATTTTGAAAATAGTTTATCGCCTCAAGTTCTTTAGATGGAAATCTCAGATCTTTATCATTTTTTATGAAAATGCGAGAGAAAGCACAGAAATAGAAGTTAACTAATATCCTTTATTAGAAAAACTAAACTGACTTATCCGCAAAATAAATAAAAATAGAATACGAACATCACGTGTTAGCGTTGCAGTTAAAATCAAATGTGACGTCGAGCTTTTATATTATTGGAGTTAAAACCTATGTTTGGCGATACTTTTTTTTTACGGAAAGTGGTCCACGGGATAATGGAGAAGTACCCAAATCGCATTTCATTGTCCGAGGAAAATATATTTGAAGTCCATCAATTTAATTATTTACAGAGATACGAAATATAAATTGTTCATTTTGCCTTATATCCCTTTCTCTCTCTACCCTCTATTACCAAAGTTTAATTTTCATATTCTCGTTAACAAAGTTAGATTGCAGTTTCTGAGAGAAGAGTACCGACGCTGCGTATAAAGAAATATCCGAAACTAAAACACGACTTCTCGTTTCGGAGAGGAAATGGAAAAATGAAATCGGAGAACAGGAATTGTGTTATTTTAGTTCCGTTTTTCGATTGCTTATTCGGTGCGAAAAGATCCTCGGTGGGAATAAAAGTTGAGTTTGGCTCCAGGGATCGACTTTACCCCAAAATATATCCCTGTGCTGAAAGTAATGGTGTGGCACTTCCGTTCCTGAAGTTCCAGTTAGATATTTAGAAAATTTAAATGTAAGAAAGGTGCGCTGGGCAATGCAAGTGCTTTTAAGACCCATTGATATAACTTTTCTTCGCATGGGGTTGTTTTGAATTTTAAAGTATATTTTTGAAAATTGAATTTTAAAATACGCTTTAGAAATTGTTCACGAATGTAACAGTTCATGAACTTGAATGTGGTGTGCAAGATTTTCACACATAGGAAAAAAAGATATACCTAAAAAGTAAGGATGTAACGAATATTCGGCCAACATATAAGAGTAATGTACGATACCTATTAACTTATTGGGAAAATATCCAGTCATGTATTTTTATTACTGTGAATCTGAAAATGAATTGTTTAATCTATTATTATTATTAATTTTATTATTATTATTATTATTAATTTTATTATTATTATTAATTTTATTATTATTATTATTATTATTAATTTTATTATTTTTTTTTTTTGGTTAAAATAAAATTATTTTATATTTCCTTTAACTGGTATGGAATTATTTTAGAAGCTTTCTTGTTTTATTTTTGGTAGACAAGAGTTGGAAGCATTACAACGGAATGTTTGACTGTGTGAAAGAACGGCCCAATCATTTAACGATACTAGTAGTAAAGATCTAAAAGAGTAAAATTTTAGAACTGTTATTTTAGTAATGTTTTAATTGAATTAAGGTAAGATGAGTAGATATAAGAAGTAGTCCTTAAATTTAATATATCGAATTTAAATCAAAGAAACGAGGTGTAACCCAAAACACAGTAGTGCATTTAAACAAACATTATAACTTTAATAAAATCTAAAATATATATCACATTTTATGTTTTAAATCATCCGTCAAACACAAACTCCTTTTCAATAAAATTTACCTGACCAAATCATATATTCTAATACGAGCAAATCTTGTTGTGTGTATCGTTATATATATATATATATATATATATACTAGGGGACTCAGCCCCCTACTCGCTAACGCTCATCAACCCCCATGAATTACGAAGCAATTCACATTGAGAGCGCTACACGGTCTCAGTTCGCTTCGCTCGCTCGCCCCTTTTTATTTTTACAGCAATTCTAGCCGAATAAGTACTACCAGACTATAGACAATTTATATTTTTATTCTCTCCGATTTCGTGTGAATGAAATTCATAAATAAATTCTAAATAAGAGTTGAGAATTCATTTGAAATTAATGATATTACATCGTTACCTCATAATTAAAATGAGGAATCATCTCAAACGCTTTGGATTACGCACATGTTATTTTATTTTTAATAATTGCTAGCTTGAGTTTCACTGCTCTTTCGCTGGCCGCCATATTAGAGATTTCGGAAACTACGGTTGTTGCAAACGATAATCTAGAAATTCAGCCCTTTTTCCGCGACACGTAAGAGAAATATATACATAGATATGCAAATTTTATCTTAAAAACGGCTCTAACGGTTTTGACGAAATTTTGTATCTTACCGTTTTGGGGCACCAGAAAACCATTAGGCTAGGTCACATGTTCGAGAAAATTCGATTAGTGGGTCATTTTGGGTCACCATGGGTCCGAGTGAAGCTCAAATGTATTTAATAAACAGTTCAAACGATTTTGACTAAATTTTGCATCCTACCATTTTCGGACACGAGAAGACTATTGGGCTGGGTCACATGTTAGAAAACTTTCGATTAGTGGGTCATTTTTGCGTCAACGCGGTCAAGTTAATTTTATCTAAAAAATGGCTCTAACGATTTTGATTAAATTTTGTATTCTGCGAGTTTCGGGCACAAGAAAATCATTGGGCTAAGTCACATGCCCGAGAAAATTCGATTAGTGGGTCATTTTTGGGTCACTGTGGGTCAAGCTAATTTTATCTAAAAACGGCTCAGACTATTTAGAATAAATTTTGCATCCTATGGTTTTCGGGCACGGGAAGACTGTTGGGCTAGGTCACATGATCGAGAAAATTTGATTAGTGGGTCATTTTGGTCATGGGTTATTATGGGTCAAGCTATTTTTATCTTAAAAACGGCTCAGACGATTTGAACTAAATTTTGTATCCTACGGTTTTTGGACACGAGAAAATCATTGGGCTAGGTCCACGCTCGAGAAAAGCCTATTAGTGGGTCATTTTTGAGTCACTGTGGGTCAAGCTAATTTTTATCTAAATAACGGCTCAGAGTATTTTGATAAAATTTTACATCCTACGGGTTTCGGGCACGAGAAGACAATTGGACTTATTGGACTTAATTTTGATTATGGGTCGAGCTATTTTTATCTTAAAAACGGCTTAGATGATTTGAACTAAATTTAGTATCCTACGATTTTCGGGAACGAGAAGACTATTGGCCTAGCTCACATGTTCGAGAAATTTCGATTAGTGAGTCATTTTTGGGTCACTGCGGGTCATATTTATTCAATCAAAAACGGCTCTAATTATTTAGCTGAATTTTGTATCTTACGGTTTTCGGACACTATAAGGTCATTGGGCTAAGTCAATAATATATCGAGTTGAACCCAAAGCTTCGCTTCTCGTGCTATTTAAGGAGGTATCTCATTGATTATAAAAGAGAGTAAGCATTATGCGGGACTCATTAACCTTGAATGTGAGAAAGTATAAAAGTATAACTGGATAGTAGAAAAGAATATATTTTAATGGAAATAACTTACCATCTTGACTTACAGAAAATCAGTTTGATATGCCAAAGTATAAAATACAAATGCTTAATTTTTTTGCGCTGATATAAGCTTTCTAGAATAACAAAAAAAATTAAAGTTAAAAAGAACAGTGATAATAATGAGTTCCTAGCTCAGCTAAATTATATATGAATTAAGTGTACTTACAGATAAAATTATGCTATTAGTGATTTATATTTAATAAAAGACATTGTTTAATTATCAGCATTAAGGTGTTTGAAACATTACAAAAATACATCAATCTGTTAATTTTTTTAAACAAACAAGTAATAAAATATCAATTTTAATTTGTGTTTTTTATTTCTACTTCAAATTTAAAAAAGAAATTAATCAATATGCATTTTAAAAAGAGAAAAGGAATTGGTTGGTATTCGGCTTAAAATTTACCCGAATATTCAGTGTTCGGTCAAATTATTATTTTTTACGTCCCTGTAGTAAAAAGAAAGACTGTTTCACTGAAATACAGCTAATAAATGTTTTCAAATGTTTTGTTTACTTTCGCCAATCGTTATAAATTTTACATTATAAAATCTGTATTATAATTTATTGTCTACATCGCGAAAAAAAAAAAAAGAAAGAAAGAAAGAAAAAAACAAATATATCGTGAAATAGCAAATATTAAATAGTATTCAAAATTAAAAATACATTATTGGTATTCCTCCTAAGATGTAAAATTTAGTGTACTATTACGAAATAGTTACCCTACGATTCAGTGAACGGTAACGAAACCACACAAATTGCAATTTTTAATCATAAACAAGAACGAAAAATCATGCGTCAAGCCTAGATTATGTAACACTATCCAACACTTCCAAAATAATTTTCAAAATCTTTACCGTTTAATAAGGTGAAAGATATCTAAGTTAACAAGGTCAAACCGGGTGGGGAGGCCTACCTTTTGGCTTAAGCTCAACTAGCCCCGCCCACAGGTTTGTTTAGTATGCGGCAAGACCCCAGCCCAGGGAGCGATGCTTGGAAAACGCATAACATATTTAAAAACCCAATTTCAGGAATTACCAACAACATTCAGAAAAATATCGGAATGGGTTTTTTTTTTTTTTTTTTTTTTTTTTTTGCAGCCTTGTGTGTGGTCTATAGATTTGTATGTATACTACATAGAATGCTAAATTTTAGTTCAGTTAGGAAACGCGTAGCACAGTTTAAAATTCTCCTTCTGGAATTTCCGTCAATAAACGGAAATGTACTGGAGAACTTTTGTGCTGCCTTGTATATGATCTATAGAATTTATACACACCCAGTAACAGACAAAAAATGAGTTAAATTTAAAAACGCGTTCAGCAACTGAAAACGCACGTCCAGCAATTATTGTTAACAGACAGTATCGAATTCCTTTGTGTGTCCCTGTAAATGAACGATGAATGCTATACACACAATATTCTATAGTAAGCCTCTTGTAATGCACCTTAGTTATATAATATCAATTTCAATATGTTTGAAATAGTGAAACAGTATTGAAATAAACTGTAATCGATTTTTTTTTCATGGAGTTTTTATTCAGCGTTCCTGTATAACTGCTATGCACACCATATTGCATAGTAAGCCTCTTGTAGTTACACCTCAGTGATATATATCAATTTCAGTATGTTTGAAATTGTGTAACATCATTAAAATAAACCGTAAATGATTTTTCCCCATAGATCGTAATGATTGAAATTCTTTTGAGTGTCGCTCTAAAAAAAACTATAAGCGCTACATACTTCATTTTCAAATGTTTTTAGCAAAATGACCCACTAATCAGATTTTCTGGAACATGTAACCTAGACCAATGGTCTTCTGATACTCGAACACGGTAGGATAAAAAAAAAAAAAAAAAAAAATGTCAAAATCGTTTCTGCCGTTTATTACATAAAATTAGTTTGACCCTGACCAGTAGTGATCCAAAATGACCCCCTAATCAAATTTTCTCGATCATGTGACCTAGTCCAATGGTCTTCTCATGCTCGAAAACAGTAGGATAAAAAATTTAGTCAAAATCGTTTCAGTCGTTGTTTTACATAAAATTAGTTTGACCCTGACCCGTAGTGACGTAAAATGACTCACTAATCGAATTTTCTCTATTACGTGACCTAGCCCAATGGTCTTCTTGTGCTCGAAAACGGTAGGATACAAAATTTAGTCAAAATTGTTAGAGTCGTTTTTAAGATAAAATTTGCATCACACACACACAAGATTTGCCCTTATTATAATATATGATTTAATTTTTTTTTTCATTTATTAAAATTTAACTAATTCCGTATTTACAGGGATTTTACAGACTGTTTACAATTCTACCCCAAATCATTTCTTCAGGATATTGTTTTCAGAAAATTATAAAATTAGGAAATATACAAAAGTAATGGCCTTGCATATAAAAATAGAAATTTTTCAGAACTGAAACTTTCAACTGAATGTCTTTCAACATAAAAATAATAATAATAATAATAATAATAATAATAAATAAGATGAGCAGTTACAATTGGAAAAAGAAAATATCATTTAAAAAATATTTTTGCTTTGTACAGCGAATAATGCTTTTGGAGGATGTTAAAGTAAAGTGTCTAGAACTCATGCTAACTCTTATTACTGGCAATAGATGTATCAATGAATTTTATAACAAATTTCTTTTAATGGAATTTTAAAGTACCATCCGTAGATAAATGATTAAACGGGCCTCATGATTAATATCTCTTATTCTTAAAATACAGAAAAAAATTTGATTAATTTTCTTTGTCTTTCTTTCTTTCTTTCTATCTCTCTTTTTTCTTTCTTTCTGTCTTTCTTTCTCTCTTTCTTCCTTTCCTTCTTTCTTCCTTTCTTTCTTTCTTTCTCTCTCTCTTTCTTTCATTCTTTCTCTCTCTCTCTCTCTCTCTCTCTCTTTCTTTCTCTTTCTCTCTTTCTTTCTCTTTCTTTTTCTTTCTTTCTTTCTTTTTTTTTCTTTTTTCTTTTTTTCATGACTATTATCTCAAATACCAAACTGTGATTCATAGTGAATAAGCCGAAAATGGACATTATCAACACCTATCTTTTTCACGTTGATAATTTCTGTAATAAAATTTATCTTTGAAATTGCTTCAATATCGTCGGTAAATTCTTCAAGATATAAATATAAGAACTTTTACTTTAGTTTTACCTTATAAATTTAAATAAATTTTTTGCGAACTTAAATTTTGCTGAAATGTATTATAAAATTTAAGTTTTCCTCATGAATGTTTTCATATTTTACTTTTTATTACAAGAGTAACTTTTATTTACGCACCTTATTTTTTTTAAACTTTTCATTTACTAGGATATTCCTTTTCCCTCAGTATAATAAAATGTAAACGTGCTTCTAATAAAACCGCAAAATTTTACAATTTCTTCAAAACTGATAAAATATTTTATTAACATTTTATGTAAGCACGTCTCGGATTTGTTGTCTCGTTTCACCTTTTTTACGAAACACGATTGCAGTCACCTAGTAAAAATCTTCAAAAAACTATTGAAAACTTTCAATTTATTTATTACATCGAACATCCCTTCGAAAGAGCGAATTCACTGTACAACCTTTGCATATTAACCAGGGAGCAGAAAACTTTCGTAACCTTCTATAAACGTGATTCACATATTTTAGCATAAACAAAGGAACAAATACGGCTGTGTCCATTCACTGTTTTAAGGTAAAATATGTTTGTTTTAATAAAAGAAAGAATTTAATTTAAATAGGTACATAAATAGATATCATTCAATTTTAAGCTATTATAAGTAGAGATCGACCGAAATTTAGGTTTCGGTTTCGGCACAAAATCGGAGTTTCGCCGAATATTCGTTTTCGCGAAACTGCTGCCAAAATTTCGGCCTGACCGAAACTCGACCGAAACTATCTGAATTTCAAAATATCGTTAATTCTTTCGGAAATTTTCAACTTTACTCATTGATGTGAGTTGTATCGGCTCAAATGAGACACTGTTTATTACTGTGAACTCCACTGTTTATCATTATCGGTCATGACTGATCCATGATGCGAGTGTAAATTATAAAGCAAGCAATGCATATATGACTAAACTTAAAAGACGCTTATCACGGGATCTTTAAAAACTGAAAACTTAACAGTAATACAAAATTTTTACTTTAAAACTCCAGATTGTTTTGAATGATTTATGAGAAAGGTGTTAAAACATATGAAGATTTACGAAATTTATTACAAAACATATATGGAGGTATGTATACTTAAAATATTTTTTTATTACATGATTCGTATAATTGAAAACTATTTCCGTCTTATTGTTAAATTAATTACGTTTTATTTTACAAAAAATAGTTTTGGATAGAGGCACAGAGAGTCAACTTGGCACCGGAGATAAAATTTTCAAACAGGGTTGCCATTTCAATACTTTCTTGGGAGGCAGGGAGTCGCAAAGCTTTCTTTTTAGGGGGGAGGGGTGCGGTGAGTGAGCAAAGATTTATTTTGATCTTATTGTGCACATCCTAAAAGAAAATTGATAACTGTTACATTTTTATCCTTATATATATATATATTTAAAATTAGATAGTACAAAATAGTGTTAAACGTGTCTCACTTTGAGAATATTGAAATGGAAAATAAAGTTTATAATTAATAATTTCTAGGCTTAAAATGTTGTCTTAATGCTAATTTTCATTTTTACTCAAATTGAACAAATTACTTTAGTTTTTGTGCCCTAAACTTTTACTTAAACAATACTTAACTGTATACTTAAACAATTTAAATGCAAAATATTAACGAACTGAAAATATGAATATATTTAAAAATTCAATATTCATTATTGAATTTGTTTTACATTAATTAACTACATTGTTAATTAATTATTGATAAATGCCTATAATTATTGGTTGTTATAAAATAATAAAATATAAAAGTTGTATTATTCATGTTTCATTTTTGTTTGAAACTTATACACGCACATATATATGTACGTTTGTTTGTTAGAAATGTGGTTCAATACACGTATAATTAATAAATTAATTAGTAATGTAATTAGTTATTATTAAGTAATTATTAATTATTTGTTATTAATTAATTAATTAATTAATAATTATATTCAGTTATGTATGTATTAATGAGTTTTTAAATTTTTTTACACTTTCGGTTTCGGTTTCGGTTTCGGCCGAAAGTGGGAAGATCACCGAAATTCGGTTTAGGTTTCGGTTTCGGTCTTAAAACCTGTTTCGGTCGATCTCTAATTATAAGGCTTATATTGCTTAGTGTAGCAGTTCTGCCATAATTCAATAACTGCCCACGAGCACCACGAAAAGCAATTTTATATGAAAATTATCAATTATGTATTCAAAAAAATTTTCGAAATATGCTAAAAGTGATACTTTGTTATAACCGCATGCCAGGAGTTAGCATCCGAAGATATTTTCAAAGCTTTCGCTACTTACAGCAGCTTTTTTGATTCTGATAATTTCTGTGGTTTAAAACTTTAAACGCGTAGTTAGATGACATGCCTGTTAAATTTGTGTTTTATTTATATTATTTTATTTATTTACTTATTTTCTAATGAAGTTTTAATTTCGTTACTGAATATTATAGCCGGAAACAAATGGTGAACAATTTATATTGTTTTAAGAGCAAACCGTTTAATTTTTCGTAAACAAAATTCATGCTTGAAAATAAATATAAAACCATTTTTAAAAAAAAATAATCAATAAATTGAGATCAGTTTTCAAACAAATTGCATTAAAAAGAACATTTATTTTCCTGTTCGATGGTCTAAAAACTAAAATTGTGCGATGTTTAGAAGTTTAAAAAAAAATGCAGTAAAATCAAAATTTATTGGTCAGACCACCGTCAATATGGTGTCAGCGTTACACACGGACAAATTTTTGCTTTATAACACTTAATTACTGTGACAGAAATTTTACTGTGAGCGGTCTCTGAGACCGCTTGATCAAAAGATGAATAAAAAGTTCGATTAACTCATAGGATTACTGTTTCTGTACTAAACTTTCTGTACAGGACTATTACGATTACAATTCACCTATCCAGAAGTCTCTAGCGATAGTACTAGAGCTCCAAACGAAACAAAATTTCACTAGTATATTCATAGTTAAACTGTAAGTTACAAGTTAAACTGTGAAGATTTAACCCTCTAAGCGTGTGGAACGTAATATTCCGTTCACTAAGCTCCAGGTTTCACTGCAATATATGCAATGTTTAAGATAATATAATTCTATAGATTTAATGAATTTTCAAAACATTGAAGAATGATTAATACTCTCAAGGGTTACATTCATATTTGTAATTAAGTTTTATTTATAATGCTGAAAGAATCATATTTTTTTAGCATGTAAAACAAAATGCGGGGAAAACAACATTACAATTTTAACCTTTTTCAAAACGCTCACAGGGTTTAAAAAAAAAAAAAAAAAAAGCAGTGGTTTGTGAGACACAGCTGTTAAAGGTTAATACACTGAAAAAAAAATGTTGATTTTACGGTATAATGCTGGTATCCTAGCTGCCAGTATTATACCGTAAAACCAGTATTATACCGTAGCAGTAATAAACAGTAAAATAAGCAGTAATACACTTCCACGCATGCGCGGTAGCATATTACTGCTTATTTTACTATATATAATTAATATACTGTGTATGATTTTGCGGTATAATACTTGCAGCTGGGATGCCAGTATTATACCGTAAAATCAACATTTTTTTTTTCTTGCGGTGTATAGATTTGAGTTTAGATAGGCGGACAAATAGATAAAATCTGGGATATGAGGGAATAACAGCTCTTTTTGGAATTCCAATATTTTTTTTTAAATAGTTAAATGAATTTCAGTTTTTACTCAAAATTTGTGTTGACCGAATATCTATATTTACTTGAAAAAGTGCCATAAACTGAATCCACTGCCAATTCTTTTGGCTTTTTTCTCCACTTTCATTCTGTTGTATCCCTGAGATAGAAAATAAGAGACTTTTGTCATCGATCGCAGAAAAGAGAGATTTCTCCATCTACAAACTTTTTTTAGAGTTTTGGATTGGGGTTTTCAATTTCGAACAATGACCCTCCTCCTAGCAATTAGTGAAATTGGAATTGTTTTACAGTTTCCTTGCGAGTACTTCAAACTTGGATGGGTTTGATTAAGTATATCTGTTTTCTTCTTGTGTGTGTATACCGATATTTAAGTGGTTTCTTGTTAGTATAATACTGCGAAAATGGAGTTGGGCAGATTTAAGAGTTCGAATCTCCAAAAACGCGTAGTGTTGAAAGCTGTATACTACGATTAATATGTCTTATGTGCAGTTTCGTGCAAAAAGTTTTGAAACACTTCATAAAAGCATGTATCTTGCGCCCCTAATCAAATTAAAACAAGAATAAAAAAAAATCATGCCTCAAGCATAGAATAGGAAACACTTTCTAACACATTCAGAATACGGTAACGAAATTCACTGTTTAATAAAACGAAAAATGATATTTAAGCAAACAAGGTCAAGGTCAAAACGGACGGGGAGGCCTACCTTTCGACTTAAGCTCAACTAGCCCCGCCCAGCAGGTTTGTTTACCTAATTATACTGAGCATTACTAAATTATGTGATATTGAGCAATAATTATACTATGTAATGCTGAAATACAAATTCTGAAAATACAAAATTCCAAAAATACAAATTCTAAATACAATTTACCAATCTTACTGAGCAGTACTAAATACTACTATGTGATACTGAGTAATAATACTACCATGTAATAATACTGTAAGATGCTGAAGTAAATAATAATAAGGGATAAGGTAAGTACTAAATGAACAATAATGAATGAATAATAATACTAGAGTAAACAATGATAAATTATATGCTAAAAATACTAAATAACACTATGATGTCATTAAGAATAACTAAATTGTTAAGGTTAGTGTTTATGTAGTGTGTAAAGGTCCTTATGCATATTAGAAGTGCACTTCATCCTCAACCTCCACTAAGTCTATTGGAGGCAGCATGAATAAGTATTGATTGCGTTCTAGCAGAAACATACAATCTGTTACTTTTTGAAGCAGTTTTGGTTGTTTTAGCAAGTAGGCAAACCAGGCAGACAGATTCATTTGTGATAGCTTTCTAATGTGATGGTGGGCAGTCAGGGTACAATCTAGAATATAATGTAAGGCTATATAATCTAGAATATAATGTAAGGTGCAAAAAATGCATAACACATTTGAAAACCCAATTTCAACAATTACCATCTATCGCCAGAAAAGTATCCGAATTTCTTAGAGCAGCCCTATATATGATCTATAAATTTGTACACATACCACATAGTGTGTTAAAATTTAATTCAGTTACAAAATGCATAGCACAGTTTAAAACTGCCTTTTCAGCAATTTCTGTGAATAAACAGAATGTACTCAATTTCTTTTGTGAAGCACTGCATATTATTTAAAGAATTTATACACAGCAAGTGATATGCAAAAATTTAGTTAAACTTAAGAACTCATACCTGGAAATGCACTTCCAACAATTTTCTCTGATAGACAGTACTGTAACCGCATTATTTTGTGTGTCCCTGTAAGTGAACCATAAATGCTATGCGCATCATGTTCTACAGTAAGCATCTTTAAGTGCATCTATGTGATGTATATCCATTTCAGTATGTTTTAAATAGTGTAACATCATTAAAATACGCTGCAAACAATTTTTCTCAATATACACTGAAAAAAAAATTGTTAATACTGGCACCCCAGCTGCCAGTATTATACCGTAAAATTAACAGTAATAAACAGTAAAATAAGCAGTAATACGCTACCGTAAAATAATTTTTTTTTTTTTTTTTTTTTTTTTTTTTTTTTTTTTTTTTTTTTTGCAGTGTACCATAATGTAAAGCATTTAAGTGTCCCTGTAAATGAACTATAAATGGTACACACTTTATTACTTTTAAACTTAAATATATATATATATCTATTTCTTGTAAAGTATAAATGATTTATATTTAAATTAAAAGAAAAAATAATAATGAAAGATTACAAAATATCAAACTATTTATGTTAATCAATGAAGTTTATTGAAAAATCAGTTTTATTTATTTTTATTGTATGAGTAATTTTTTTTTCTCTCGTAACTTTACAAATGATGCTGTTATTTAAAAAAGCTTTTGAATTCCCTATAAACCTTGTATTTAAAATGGCGAATAATTCTTTAAGTTTGGAAATGAAATTAATTTCGAAAAAAGATTGTACGCTTAAAATGCACATTTTCAATAATTTTACTACTGTTACATCAATTTTTTAAAATCAACTTACAATTAATAGCTAAAGTGAAATTAGCTTGCAGTTGTTTATAAGCCCGTTTTTGTGTTATGAATGCGTATTATGTGAAAACTTGTGTAAAAGAAGCACAAATAACCATAATAGAATCAATATATATGAACATGATTGCAGAGCATGTGATTTTTCTACTGTTTCCTGCTCTCTCTATATCATTTTATTAAGAAGGGGATTTTTTATAATATGATGAAACAGTTGTATGATAGATATAGAACACCTTTTTTATATTCTAATTTATCTTATTTGGTATGGCGCGTGTGTTAGTTATTAGACTTCATGTAGTCATTAAAAAAAATCTCCACATACAAGGAGGGGAAATATTTTTGGGCTTGCATGTTTTTCACATTTTAGTACCACACTGTACTATAAAGTTCTTGGTCGTGGTAAAGTGGATTTAATACGATGAGTGTTTCGATGACTAAAATCATCATTACCTTCTAAGAAATCTAGAAATTCAGAAGAAATAAGGATAGGCACATTTGGAAGAACAGGCAGAATTGAGTAGATGAAGGTGTTTTAATAATATACCAGGTTCTATAGATAATGCACATGTACAGGAAAACGTTGGCTGCCCACGGCAGCGCAGGGCACCCGGGCCCGCAACACAATTCGTGAAAAAGTTACATGTTGAAAGCAAGATGATTAACGAGAGAAGTGATTGTTTCTTGTATCCTGACATGAAGTCGAATGAAATTACATTTCGCCGAAAGGTTACAATATGGCGATCGTTTCTCCAAACAGAGCATAAAGACAATTAAAAATTTAGAGAAGAGAGCCATTTTTGGCATAAATCATCCTAACGACTATTCCGGCGGTAGCCAACATGTGTGGGAATGCAAAACCACACAAATGGGGCTCGAAAGAGTTTTCGCATTCTTGAACCCGCGAACCTTAGAATTTGTTATGACTTCGACATGTACGTTGGATATTTTTGGACCAGAGTTATTCAGATGCGCTTGGGAATCATTGTAATTAAAAAGGGTGTGTATGAAGAAATCAGTTAGCAACAGAACTGTGTGACCAAATAAGGAGATGGCAGATGGTAAATCTTATGCTAGCTATTTGAAAGGATAGATGTAGTGTTTTTCATTTACATTATCAGCACAGTATAGAAATATTTTTAGTGTGACTGAATTAAAAGTATATTAGAATAAACGGAATTAAATTTGTTGCACTGAATTTAACAAAAGGGTGGGAAAGGAAAATGAAAAAGTATTTTGTATAACAGTGAGCGTTAAAAATAATGAAAAAGGGAACAAATTTGGAAAAGGAAATTAAATGAGAGGGAAATAATTACTAAAATTGAATAATATATGATGCGACATCATACACACTTAATGAATAATTTTATTTACCTTATCTAATTTCAGAATTTCTGTCTTTAAATCAAAGGAAGAATTTTTTTCATAAAAAGTAGTACGAGCATGTGAGCCCCTACGCATAATTCCCATCCCTGCTCATATAGCATAAAGAAGTTTGCTTTTCATACCTTTTATGCATAATCATACATTAAGTTAACTGTGTATATGTTTTGGGACAATTGCAATAATAATAGGAATTTTTATTTTTTATTCTCAAATTGTAAAAGGTACGACTGGATAACCCTTTATGTATAAAAAAAAAAAAGAAAAAGAAATCGTGATAGATGAGTTATCAACAAACAAAAGATGTTAGCTTGTTATTTTCTATGAGGAATAACCTTGAAATGTCAATTGTGAGGATCCTGTGATAACCGCCCTCCATTCTGTATCTTCTCTAAATGTCAATATTGAATTTTCTCGAAAACAAAACAAAATGAAACTAAGCCCTTCTTTAAATTGTTTCTGCTTCATTTATTTTGAAATATGAAAATTCCTATGACCCTCACTGATGTCTTTTGTCATGCTGATAAATATTTTATTCGTTCATTGGTGGCTAGTTATACATTTTAAATTTACCATTACATTTGTGCTGTCTATTTCAATTTATGTCGAACTAATGGCGAACCGTGTTTACCAACAATAAAACGATAAATTTGTTTTATTGGGGAAGAGAAGCATGGAATAAGATTATAAGACTGCGAATACATATAATGATAAAATGCATACATTCATTGGAAAAAGGGTGTAGTGTTTTATTAGCTTTCGTGTCTAAAATAGATTTTATTTTGGGCACAAAAATTTATGTGACTCTATTGCATTGTTTTCCAAATACGTACGTTATTATTTATGTTATGTTATTCTAAGTTTAATAACTTAACTTGCTAACGAGTTAGTTTCAGCGCACCTGTGACTAGTAACTGTAACGTACATGTACGGTATAACCCATCAAAAGGTTAAAGAGCCATGTGACTTCTAAAACTTAAAAATATCGATTTGCTGTTTTTGATGTATTCTGAATATTTAAGCCGTTTTATATATTATATATATAAAACTATCGTTTAATAGTTTTTAAATTGTAGGAATTACATATTTACATACGAATTCATGCACTTGATTACATATTTTAATGTGCGCAAGTATATTTATAATTAAAAGTGTGATTTTCTCTTTCTCCTTCGTTTTTATTTTAATTGTATGTTAAACTTTCTGTTTCAGAAATCATCAATGCCGTGCAGGCCCGTGCCATCCGGGACTTCGACGATCCGTCCGATCCACATTGTCTTCCTCTCAAAGAGGGACAGCAAATTACCGTAAGTACCATCATCTGTTTGTCTTGCCTAAAAGCATACGGTACCTTAAAATAATTAATTTTAAAAAACTTTTCTGGGATTATTCTAGTTAAAATTCACTCAGTCCAATTATTACACTGCAAAAAAAAAAAAAAAAAAAAAAAAAAAAAAAAAATGTTGATTTTACAGTATAATACTGGCAGCTGGGGTGCCAGTATTATACTGTAAAATCAAAAAAAAAAAAAAATTGCAGTGTAGCAATAAAGGTTACAAATTCAGGAGCTCACAGCCACAGTTTGTAATATCTGACTTGGGTATGTGTGCAAAGTTTTCAGTAATTTTATGCAACTGATTAGAATTATTTTTTAATTTTTTTTTTACATTCAGCCTCCTTCTTTTATTTGAAGGGGCCTTTTCTATAGCAAAATTTTCTCATGCCAAATAATATCATTTCCTTTATCCCAGATTTGTAACTAAATCGTTATTATACACGTGTTATCCGATCACAATTAATTGGCATATAAACCACGTAGGTTTAGATGCGTCCAGTTGTTGATTAAGGTAATAATTAAAACCTATTTTTTAAGACTTTCTAGCTGTCGCAAGACTTTTTGAAGATGCGGACGCCTGGCACTTCGCCATCTTAGCCATTCTAAAGTTGCACCATTGGTCATAATTTAATGCTATTTTATTATTATTATTATTATTGCTTAGCGCTGTATAATAACACTAATAAGCTCAATTTATAAAATTCGAGTTGTTTTTTTTTAATTTGGTAATTATTTTAATTTTTTTTTACGTAAAAGAAGGTGTGTTTAACCTACTTTTTGTCTAATTTATTTAAAAACAAGACCACTGGTGGTTTTTGTGTGTGTGTTTTTTTTTTAAAAAAAGAACAGGGCTGCGTGATTTGTATTGGTTCTGCACCCCCCCCCCCCCCACCACCACCACCACCACCACCACTACTACCACCCATTTCCTGTGGTCCTGAGTGAAGGTTTTCGGCAATTAGACAATACTATATAACTGCAGTTTGTAATATAGAAAATGGAAGTTAATGTCTACATCATTAAAACTCAATATTTTCTTTTATGAAAGAAAAATATTCATTTAATAAATTATCGGTTAAATTACTTTTTTCCGAAGTTTAGATATAAGAATATTGGAAATATTTTGCTTCGATTCTCCAACCAGACTTTACCTTTATAACTTCTAATTCTTTATAAGGTAAATATTTTCTCTTTCAAACCCCACGAGAAATTCTGGAAATATATTTAATAATTTCAGTATTCCCCTTTTTGTTTGCTAGGAAAATAAAATTTACTCACCTCTTCATAATGCATTTATGCATTAAATAACGCTTTCGTTTAAAGTGCAACTTAAATTACGAGTAGTTATTCTACTGATAATATATAAATTTTTTTGCTAAAATTTGCTTTTAATTGTGTTTTAAAATTAGTTATCAATATATTAATTTTATGTTAAACATTTTTCTTAATTGTATCTTAGGGCTGTTCTCAAATACAAACTGGCTATTACCTGACATATTTTGTAATTCATTTCTGTTCGCAAGCGTATCAAATTGGCGGGTGTTCTTATTCAGAAACTATGTAATTGAACTCCTTTTTTTTTTTATCGATTTTCGGTAAAGGCAGAAGATTTTTCAGGAAATGCTGTCAAAGTTGGCATTTTCAACCAAATTTCTGGTCGTAACAGTGCAGGTGCAAGAAAGGGAAGTAACTGCCGTCCTGAAATAATAATCGCTTATAACTGAAGATGTAATTCCTGTTTCAGAAAATGAGGAAAAAAACTATTCGAGGGCAAATCACTTCAATAATCATGCCTCCAAGTGTCATGTTTTTGTGTTTAAAAATAATGAGTCAGAGAATGTGTCAGAAAGTTTCGCATTGTTAAACGGGTAAAAATATTTTTTTGAAAATCGCCTTAAACAATATTATAGAAATGTACTTTTTACACACTCCAGATTAAGCATTTTAATATTAACGATTTATTAACAAAGCATTCTATTCTTCAGAGATAAAAAAAAAAGTCTACTAATTTACCGCTTTTGACTATTTCACATATCTGCACGTATTCATGACATTTTGAAGGGAACTTTAAAATTAATGTTCTCAAAACTAGTCGCCACTTAAATATGTTAGAAATTTTAAAATGTTATTACAGTTTATTTATTGACATAATATGCATCAAACTTCATTAACAAATATACAAAAATATTTTATAATTTTAAAAGTTTAAAGACATTGTCCCCTGCCTGCTAATACACACTATTACAAAATTGAAACCACTATTTAGATCAGGGGTTTTCAAATTTATTGTTACGCGACCCATCTTAAAGTTTAAATTTTTTTTCGCGATTCACCTAATATGTAGGTACCCAGAGAGTTTTGAATAATTTGTCCTGAGGAAAAGATGAAATTTGACACAAAGGTTACACATGAGAACAGCAACAGGTAGGGCAAAGTAGGATAATGTAGTTCACTCAAGGAAAAAAACATCAATATCTTTTACTCAAATGTACACAAATGTCAAGTTTTATTAAAGAAAATTAACAAAGAACAGTGAATAAATTTCATTAAAGTATTTTGTAAAAGTGACGTCAGTTTATTAGTTTATTTATAATTTTATGTATTGAGCGGTAATACACTCCTTGGTAAGGAAATGGCGCAGATAACCGAAACTAACTTAGATACGGCAATAGTCACATATAAATGTAGTTGTTAAGGGTTTCCACGCCACTGCAGTCTTTATGAATCACTTTCCGCACAATATCCACCGGAACGTATTTCATTATTTCTCCCAAATTATCCACAAATACAGAAATTTAGTCTTCCATATCGCCTTTAAGTGAGTCGTCGTCATCATCCTGGCATAATGGCGATTCAGCCATACTTTCTTCGTCTGAGTTGCTAACATACAACTTCCTTTTGTTCCCCATTCTTGCTTTTAGGACTAAGCTCAACATATGATTTTTTGGTAATTCTCTATTATCCCGTCGACCACATTTCATAACAAAAAATTATCGCCAAGCTGTTAGATTAAACGCCAAATATGCAGTCCCATTTACTTGATGTCAGAAGCATTATACGTGTTTGTTATGTCATCAAGTGGTTTTTAATTCGACATTTGAATGTATTTTTCATTATGTTTTACTGATTTATTAGTTACTTCATTAATTAAAATAACAATTGTGTCCTTAAATTCTTATATTTTATTTATTTTGATATTCTAATGGCAACGTTCTCCCGTTTATTTGGCGTTACAGTTTGGCGATAGTTTTTTGTAATGAAAAGTGGTCGACGGGATAATAGAGAAGTACCGATTTTTTTTTTTTTTTTTTTTTTTTTTTTTTTTTTTTTTATGCCACCAGATCTATTCTGAAAAAGTTGTTGAACACAATTGAAAACTATTCGAAAAAGTAAATGGTAGATTATATACAAGCAAAGAGAAAATCTCAGGGTCGAGGACGATTTGCTAAAAGACAAAATAATAGCAATAATAATAATAATGATCATGATAAATAAAATAAAAATATAACTTTATAAAATTTAGCACTGCAGCGTGTGTTTGTTGGACATTTTTAGCTTTTATAGAAAATATTATGTTTGAAAAAATACAAAGTATTTAGCTAAAACTCTGCTTCATACAATGTTAGGGGCAGACAATCCCGCTCAAGTGAGTGTCATTACCCGACCTATTTACTATGGATTTTAATGCATTTGGCCAGATGTTTCTTTTACAACTTTGTACAAAGACAACAAGTACATGAAAATAGAGATAAACACTGAACTTTATAAGCATGATGATTAAAAACAACCGTTTAAAATACTAATGTACTTATCTTCAGGCAGCTACGGTGATAATGAATTTTATAAGTTATGAAACTGAAAACAACTTACGCACGAAACAAACACTCGTTCCCCTTTAGGTGACAACTCGATTACGGGGGGGGGGGGGGGGGGGATCATTCAAAGCTGTTCAGTAAGTGGCAGCAAAAAAATCACGCTTTCTTAACTCCATTCAGTTTCGAGATAATTAAGATTATCCGCTTAGCGCCATTGTCCTATTTTCCCCTAATATTAATGGGAATCAAAACCTTTTACTACAGAAATAAATATATATATATATTAACACTTTAATGACCGGCAGTTTATTTTAAAATCACTTTTTTAATAATGTATAAAAATTGGCAGCTTTGAAAAGTCAAGTATCCTTTCATCACCGGTCAACAATGTGTTAATAAATGTATTAGAAAAAAAAAACCGTCAAAGTCAATGCGATTTATGGAATTGCTTCACAACTACGGCATCTGAAGTCTACTTCAGTGGCCGAGAGGTTCTGCTCTCGAAACTGGTAGACTGGAGGTGCTGGATTCGAACCCAATCGGCCTAATCGTTCGGAGTTTTCCGTGGTTTTCTTCAAACCTTGCGTTAATACGAATTAGGTTCCCTTAGAAAGACCCCCACGGAGGGCACTCCCCCTAGGGCCTATATCCCTTGTGCATATAATCGGCCATCATAAATCACCAACCATTCACCAACTAAAGTCTACTTTCTTATGGTGAAAACCGTATTTTAATAGTTATATTAGGTATTGAGTAATCGCGCTTTTAAATTTTTGCCATAGTCATAGGTTTCTCATGTCATGGAATATCGTGATCGGGAGGTTTCAGTTTAGTGGCCCCGCGTTCCCAAAAATTTTTAAGTGTAAAATCCTAGTCGAAGAGTTCACACTACACAGTTTGAACTTAAATCAAAATTAAGTATCCTTAATAATCTCATTTCAACGCATTATTATATCTATTACATCCTGATTTTCCATATTTTTCTATTTATTCTCGTTATTTTTCAGCATTCTCTCTCTTTTTTATACTTTTGTGTATATTTATACTGGAATATCTTTCACTTATGGTTTATCCCCTTTTTTTCCTCTTAATTCCATATATCAGAAATATTAAAACTTACTTTCAAAAAAATTGGAGTAAAACAAGCTGTTAAAAAGCATAGTTGTTGAACTATAAATATTGTCTTTTGATAAGTTTCTAGGTATTTTCGGTTACTTTCAGTATCCTGAACTCGGCCAAACAAAGAATTAATGCCATTTCACATTATACCTGTCAAGTTCTGTCAAGGAAAATATGCAGGTACCATTTGAAAATTTTGTGATTCATACTTCGAAAACATCTGTGACTGTGGTTCATCGACATACCATGAATTGTGTCTGTATCGTGTAGGCGAAATAAACCGATAGCGCCAAAATGTCAACAGTAGCGACTACTTCCATTTTGAGTAGGTTTGTGTGGGAGCCCCCGGTTTGAACTTGAAGAACTAGTGCATGCTTAAACTAAAAAACTAGTCTAACTAAAATCTAAATTTGCTGTATCGCTCGAGAGTCTTATCTAGTATTGGATCTGATGTTTTACATGATTCTTGAATGCAGCACGTAAAACTCCTTTGAAGAAATGCTTGAAAATGGAAATTTACTGCAGTGTAAGTAGTTTTATAATACCTTCCTTTTTATTTCTGTTACTTTCATTAAATTAGAAAATGGGAGTTTGGCGATAATCTCTAAGACCGACATCTTAGTTTAAACAAGAATGAAAATTCATGCGTCATTAGATTCATGCGTCATAGATTATGAAACACTTTCCAACATATTCAAAATATTGTCACAAAACTTACCTGTTTAATAAGATGAAAGATGATGTCGAAGTAAACAATTTGGAAAACGCATAACAACACTTGAAAACCCAATTTTCACAATTATCATCAATAGTCGGAAAAATATCCGAATTCTTTTGTGCAGCTTTGTACATGATCTATAGATTTGTATCTGTACTAGTAGTCTAAAGTAATTAGTAGTCTAAATTTTAGTTCAATTTGGAAACACCATAAACACACTTGAAAATTTCCCTTTGGCAATTTCCGTCAGTAAACGGAAATGTACTCGAGATCTTTTGAGCAGCCCTGTATATGATCTATAGATTTTATACACATCGAGTAATATGCAAAATAATACTCTAAAACGTACTTGCAACAATTTGTTGTTCATAGACAGTAAGTAATGTAACTGAATGATTTTGTGTGTCCCTGTAAATTTACGTGTTGAATGCTATGCACACCTATTCTGTAACAAGCCTCTTGTAGTGCACCTTAGTGATATATATCAATTTCAGTATGTTTGAAATAGTGTAACGTCATAAAACTACACTGTTTTTTCCTTTTCATAACGAGGGGGCTTGCCCCTACGAGCTATGCTCGTCAACCCCTCCAGACATCGCAGGCTCCAAAAACACGCTAATTTGATCTGTTTTAAAAAAGATTACGCTGTTACAGAAGATTGAAAGTCGCTGCCTCTCGGACTATTATAACATCTAGAAGAAAAGTTTTCGTTTAGACGCTATAAGAAAATTGTTCTAAATATATCGGTTTAAATAAGACGTAGTTTTTACCATTAAATGCTTTTCGAACGTAATCATTTAATAATTTTAAAGTTTTCTTTCTTTTTCAGTAATTCACTCTTAAGTATATTTAAGTGTTTGTAAATATTATTATTTGGGCTTTTAAAAATCTGGAAACAGTAGATAAAAATGGCCATTTCTAAATGTGAATTAAATCCTTAGTCAGATAATGAAATTTTTAATCAAAAATTGGAAAACTACTCAAAAAATTAGGCAAATTTAAAAGATGATTGGACACTGCACACCACAATCTTGGCATATGCCGGCAAAAGATGGATAAGTTGTTATGTATAGTTTTTGATACTATAAAACATTAACTGAGCTATCTTGACCGATTTCAGGATTAAATAGCGCTTAAAATAATTCTTCGATTTAACAGCTCTTTACTTTAGCGTGTTTATCATACATTTCTCTATAAAACCACCAGTTTTTTTATATGTATATACAATAGTTTTTGCCGGATACGCCAAGAAAGTGAAAAGGTCGCAATAATATTAATTTACGACAGCATTAGTAACTTTTTGGGGGATTTTTTAAATCCTTATTCAGATAATGAAATTTTTAATCAAAAATTGGAAAACTACTCAAAAAATTAGGCAAATTTAAAAGATGATTGGACACTGCACACCACAATCTTGGCATATGCCGGCAAAAGGTGGATAAGTTGCTATGCAGAGTTTTTGATACTGAATTATCTTGACTGTTTTCAAGATTAAATAGCGCTTAAAATAATTTTTCGATTTAACTGCTGTCTGCTTTAGCGTGTTTATAACTATAAAACTACCAGTTTTATATATATATATATATATATATATATATATACATACAATAGTTTTTGCAGGACACGCCAAGAAAGTGAAAAGATCGCAATAATATTCAATTACGGCAGCATTAGTAACTTTTTTTTAGAATAGAGAGATTTATTTAATTAATCGGCTTTCAACATAAATTGGCATTAACATCTAGACATATTTGAGTCACTCATTCGGATGTCTTGCTGTTAAATTATTCATTTATTAGTGCTCTGCCATATCATCACTGTTATTCCAGTCTGCGTTTCTGTCAACATACGTGATCTCATCTGTTCGAATAAGACAGACCCAATTTAGAGTTCCTTGCGAAATGAAGCAAGCTGTGAAAACCACCGGAAGGACATAAATATCTCAATTAAGTTGTTAGTAACTGTCCTTCATTTTACTTGTTATGCATATCTGAAATGATGTAGAAGCTTCCACCCTTAGAAAATCGGCAGAAGCTAGAAGCTAAATATATATTAATATGTTGTTCGTCGTGTAACATGCTACGAAACATACAGAAGAAATATGAGTAGAGTTTAAGATAAAAAAAAATAGATATAAATGTGCAAAAGTTGTCTTGTAAACATGCATGTAGTTTTTTCTAGCCCTAATTTAACAGAAAAAAGCGTTTGTTATACACTGATAAATGCTATTTTTCTTTATTATTATCATTTCTATTTTTTTCATCATGTTTCTGCAGATTTGTATTCTTGTCGCATTAACGGTTGTCGATATATTTTGCATACTTCGAAACAATAAGAAGAAATTTTAGTAGAGCTAAAAAATAGAAAAATAAAAAAATAAAAGGAGCATAAATTGAATCATTCATAGATTTCCCGCCCTAATTATTTGAAAACAGCGTGTGTTACATCTGATATACAACATTTTTACCATTTGTAACATGAAAGTTGATTTTAAAACATAAGTTATCGATGAAAATGCCTGTGATATATATAAACAAGAAAGCAAAATCATGCATCTGACACTTATTATCAAACTAACAGACTAACTTTCCAAAACTAACAGAATATTGTTAAAAAATTTCAATTTTTCATCCAATAAAATGATATATCTAAATAAAAAAAAACACTTAAATTAGTAAAAAATTCAGAATTTTGAAGAAATTTGCATAATTTATTTTATTAGGGATTGATGGTTGTTTTAGACCCTGACAATGTCAAAAATATCCCTACCGGCAAACTTTGCACTAAATGATTTTTTTTTCTTTCACGGTATTCAACTTCAAATGTCTAAATATGAAATGTGGTTTCATTCCTCTCATTTGATTTAGCTAAAGATATCTCCAAACAGGGAAAGTTATTTTAAAACCACAAAATATTAATAAATATTTTTTAAAAAAATTACGTACTTTTTTTTTTCTTTTCCTCATTATATTTTTATTCGGCGAGTTTATTAAACTGCAGGAAGAAAAAAGATTCTTCCGACATTTCTAAAGGTATACAAATCGTAATCATCTAAAAGCTATGCCGGTGGTCGTTTTAAAAAAAATCATTTATTCTATTCTGAAGACCACCAGTTTGCTATAATTTTCATCTAAATTTAATGACTTTTGACCTGTTTCGAAATATGTTTAAGTATTTTCTATTTTACGTGGCCTTAATAAGACAAAAAATATTTTTCCTTATCTCTTTGTGTTTTACTTTATATGAAATAAATCTTTTAAATATTTGTCTGGGTTATATCCTGGTTTATATTATTGTAACTTTTTGTTTTCTATAAATTGGGTATCATTGCCAAATTTCTTCGTGACTCTATATTTGTTTCTTCAAAATTTGTTTTTCAAAATTTGTTTTCTCTTTATACCGCTCTTGTTCAACGATTAGATATGCAAGATGGTCCCCCCTTTCGCTGATGGATAACTAACTCCTAAATCATTAATTTTAGAAGTATCTATGTTATAAAGCAAAAAAACATATTAGCAATTAACGTTGACGTCATATTTATGGTGGCAACACCTGACCAATAAATTTCGCTTTTACAGCAATTTTTATATTTTCTAAACATCACACAATTTCAGTTTTTACACCGCCGAATAAAGAATTTTTTTTTTTTTCCAAATGCAATTTGACTGAAAACTGTATCTCAGTTTATGGTTTTTAAAATAATTTCAAAGTGTGAATTTTTTTAAATCTTATTACGTACAGCACGATTACAAAAGATTACCCCGTTTGTACTTAAAAAATATAAATAGGCCAAAATTTTCTTTTCAGGTAATATTCCCTAGAGAAATTTAACAGTTCATCAATAAATAAATCGAATAATAATAAAATATGAATGAAACACAAATTTAACAGACATGTATCGAACTACGCGGTTAAACCATTGAAGTTATCGGAATCAAAAAGGTTGCTGTAAGTAGCAAAATCTGTGGCGATTTCTTCGGCCATTAACTCCTGGCATGCGGGTAACATGAAAGTATCTCTTTTAATGAATTAAAAAACTTAATATATAATTAATATTTTTCATATAAAATTGCTTTTTGGTGGTGTTAGTGGGCAGTCAAAAAATATGTTAAATGTAAAAGTCTATTGGAGTTTACAATTAAAAAATAATAATGGTTTTCACCTATTTTGTAACCCGGGAAGCACAGGTTGGATCCTTTAGTAGTTCTAATTGTAAAAATGTTTCAAATGTTGTCCTTCATCATATGAAAATCTATTTACGTCAAAATAGGTATTTTTTTTTAAGTTACGAAATTAAAATTTTTATATGGTCCCTGAGTCATGTAAGTTGTATCTCGAAGATTGTTTTCCATGTTTAAAAAAAAAAAAAAAAAAAAAAATCTTACTTTGAAACTTTGTAAAATTTACAACTTTTGCAGCAGTAAAATTTAGTTTTCAAGAAGTAAATTTTCGTAATTTTTAATTAATCTAGTCAACATTTGATGTTACTGTTGATTCGCATTAAAGTAAAATTTTGCACTTTTATGTTTATATTAAACACGGAATACATACGGTGGTTACGGTGAGTTAACAATAAATAAATAATGATTAATAATAAACAATGATGATTAATAATAAACAAATGACTCAAAATATAACTAAGGAAATCTATTTCAAAATTCTCAAAGCATTATTGATCTTAAATAAATGTTCTATTATTATTATTTTATATTATTCTAAACACCATATATACAACTGGAATACCAGTAACAAAAATATACCTAAATTTTTTAATAACGATATTAATGCTATAAGGAAATCGACTACTTCGAAGTTCGTATATAACGAATAACTTTAACTCTCCATTCAGTTTCTTTAATAAGAGGATTTTATGGTATTTTTTACTTTTATTTCTTATGCCATAAAATAAAATACCAGTAACTAAAATTAATGGTACTTCTCTATTATCCCGTCGGCTACTTTTCATAACAAAAAATTATCGCCAAACTGTAAGATTAAACGCCAAAAATGCAGTCCCATTTACTTGATGTCAGAAGCATTATACGCGTTTGTTATGTCATCAAGTGGTTTTTAATTCGACATTTGCGTGTATTTTTAATTATGTTTTACTGATTTATTAGTTATTTCATTCATTAAAATAACAATTGTGTCCTTAAATTCTTATATTTTATTTATTTATTTTGATATTCCAATGGCAACGTTCTCCCGTTTATTTGGTGTTACAGTTTGGCGATAGTTTTTTGTTATGAAAAGTGGTCGACGGGATAATAGAGAAGTACCAAATTAATTAGTAATTGAAATAAATTGTAATTAGTAACAAAACTAAAATGTAATTAGTAACTAATTTATACCATATAATTTATCAAATTTATCGAAATCTTTCAGCTGTCTCACTTTATTTATTGAGACCTTCCTTTAATCGATTTGCTTGCAGAAGCTTATTAAAGAACTTTGCATTCAGATTATTCCAACAAATATTGGATGCGTCGCGTTGAAATCAAAGCAGGAGTTATAAATAGTTAGTAATAACCTTTTGTTGCTTTCATGCGTATTTACGTGCAACTTCTAATTCAAAGGGATTGACTTCCTTTATCTTTCGGATTCATCCAATCTGCCAAGTGTTTTACATCTTTGTGTCGGCGCTGTTTTATCACGGATAAATTGATACCACTGATGTACATTAGTATAATCATCATAGCAAGATGACCCACTCCGACAATTCTTTTATGACATTCAATACTTTAATTATGCATGTTCTAAAAAATTCTACGTCGTGTTTCCTAATTGCTTGCACATCTAGATGTTAATCTGCACGTGATGCTTCGATCATTGCCTCAATAAATCCGGTCAAGATTTTTTGATTTTTTGATTTAACTTTTTAAACTGTTCACATTTTTTCCATCTTGGTCCCTGTATCGTGCCGATATCATGGTAACATTTCTGTTCCCGTCACGTTTTTTAAATGACAGACTACATTTATCGTAGTGCACTTTGGCAACAACTTAAGAATTGTCTGATATCGTGTTCTTTATTGGCTAATTTCTTTTGCTTGAAGTTCTATTAAATAAAATTTCGATGTTGCATAATAGATTAGTGCCGCAAAATATATTTGTTACTGAACATAAAAATCCATTTATGGGGCTTCAGGGATTCTAAATGCTGCGCTTAGGTTTCCTTATTGTCAGAAATGACTTTCTCTTTAGAGTGTTTTGTAATAGAAAAGTTTTAATCGCCACCTTACTACGTCTTTCAACATTAATAGAATAAATTACTCCGCATATTTGATGAATACTTCAAAAATTTGGCTAGTAACTAGTGGTTGGTATATATATATATATATATATATATATATATATATATATATATATATATATATATATTTGTTTATTTATGTATTTGTTACAATTATATATTTTATGGAAAGTTTAAACTCATTTTTAAATGCACTCCGTATAAGATTTCTGACCTTATAAGTATTTTTGATTATTAGCATATTTATAATAAGTATTTACGAACAAATCTATTAATGCCTAACCAGACGAATTGACCAGAGAGAAACAGTACTGTTTAGAAATTAAAACGAAAATGGCATCATTCAATACTTTAATTATTGATGTTATAAAAAATTATATAATTAGTATTCCGTAATTACTTGCGCACTCTTGGTGTTAATATTTAAATTATGATTCCATCATCTTTAACGTAATCCTTAACGCTTAATTATTCTCGCTGATGTATTTTGTACACTATTGGATGATTACAGATTTTACATATGCATGTTACAAATGCTCATTATTCGAAAATATTGTCGCATAAACCTATGTTAAGTTTTTTTTTTTTTTAATATTACATTTCTAGTAATTGTACTTGACTTAAAAGTAATCTTATAAAACATTAATTTATTTTCGCTGTATGAATTTGCGCGAATATTTGAGAGATAAGATGCAGACATAAATGATTTATGTCTGTTTTGTCAAATATCTAATGAAAATAATATTCATATCTTTTTTGTATCATTTGTAGGGCATTAAATCCCATTAATTACAAAAATAGCATAAGTCCAAAGGTTTTTGCAAATGTATCTTTGACATTAGGCTTACATGTGTAGACAGAAATTTCATAGGTTTATTTGTTCATTGCCGCTCAAAATTGTGGTCTATTGCAAAAACATTAGTCAGTGGCAATATCAAGATATATTCCAATAACCAACAATAGAACAAGAAGAAAATATAAGCAAAAACTGTGGTAAATATGACTATGTGCCTTAATGAATAGCTTCCAAGGATTATAGATTTTAAATAGCAATGTTTGCGAAATTTAATAAGGTGAATATTACTATTCAGAAAGAGTAATATTTGACAATATGCACTTAATCGTAATCCTTAATGCTAATTATTCTCGCTGATGTATTTTATGTACCATTAGGTGATTACAGGTTTTAAATATGCATGTTACAAATGCACATTGTTCGAAAATATTGTCACATAAACCTATGTCAAGTTTGTTTTTGTTTTTTTAAATATTGCACTTTTGGTAATTGTACTAGACTTTTAAAAGTAATCTTAAAAAAACATAATGTTATTTTCCTAGAAATTTAGAAATATAGGGTGTACAAAATACACCGGAAAGTTTCGCTGTATGAATTTGCGCGAATATTTGAGAATTAAGATGCAGACATAAATGATTTATGTCTGTTTCGTCAAATATCTAATAAAAATATTATTCATATATTTTTTGTATCATTTTGTAGGGCATCAAACCCCATTGATTGCAAAAAACAGCATAAATCCAAAAGTTTTTTTAAATCTTTATAAAATAAATAACTCAAAACCGACAAGCATATTTAAAGATTTAAGAAGTATAGTGAACTCATAAAAGTTCTTAAAATATGTAGCATTTGTGTGTTGCACAGTTTTTATTGATTCCTGAAAAATCTTACACCTTGGACACTTATGTTGTTTTTGAAATCAGTGATTCAATTGGTTTCACCCTAAAATTAACAAATTTCTGCATAAGTAATACTGGGACACTCCCTAATCAATCATTACTGTGTGGAACAATGATAATTTTCCTTTTTCTTTAAGGTTTGAGTATTATATATCTGACCTTAATATTTATTCTGGCGGCACATGAATGAATAAATAAATAAATAGTCTTCCTATCGCTTTTACTTATTTTTCAAAACCTCAAGCAGTAAAGTAAACGCATTTTCATTTTATGATCATTTTCTTTGATTTAAAAAAAAAAAAAGGATTGTTAAAGGAGCCGCAAAAGTTATGAAGAAAAAAAAACATCCAATGAGTCATTTCTTTAAAAGTGTCGGTTGAATGTAGGGCAGTAAATCTTTGGGATGCGTAAGTGGTACTTTGTGATCGTGTCTCCAGTTCAAAAATTAAAATGACTGCGTGCTCTAAATTTATTTTTCTGGGTGGTCTCATTCATTTTGCAATAGTTCTTGCTATTTTCGTTATTTTATGCCATTCGTTTTATTTGTCTTCTATATTTCTGTTTCGAAGCAGTGAGAAGGTTTTGCTCGCATATGTAGTATGTGTTTAACCCGCATCTTTTCCTAAATTACACTGCTGTTCATAAATTAAGGAACAAATACAAAATGCTGAATTTCAAACTCCAAAATTTTATTGTTAGTGGTCAAAAGATATGGATGTAAATGGCATGTATATATACTATTTTAATACCATAGCCAGTTGATGTGACATCACTGTGATGTCATAATCACTATGTTGAACCAAAATCTCATTATGACTTTCAAGTGATCATCATTTGGTGACTCCACTGTGAAGTCACTGTGACTCTTGCTTCGTGATGAATCACTAGGTGACGTTAAAATGAAGTCGTCTGCTAATTCTTATACGGATGTCATTTGACAACTCCACTGGGAAGTCATTATGACAGTTGTATTGTGAAAAGTCCTCAAGAAACATTACAATGAAGTGACCTGCTGAATTTTCACAAAATCAACGGTGTTAGTGACTTTACAATGGAGTCTCCAAACGAACGATCACATGGGTGTCTCTAGGTGACTCATTGTTACGTCATCTGGTAATCAGTCACAATGCAACGGTCATGGTGACTTCACAGTGGAATCTCCAAATAACATTCACGTGAGAACCACCAGGTGACTTCATTGTAAGGTGACTTCATTGATGACTTTTCAAAAAGCAGCAATCGTAATGATTTAATAGTGAAGTCAGCAGATAGTGCTCACTTGAGAGTAATAATGAGAGGAATAAAAAATATCACGTTTTCGTTCGCCGTAGTGACTGTGACGTTTTGTGACGTTGGCTTTGCTGTTAGGGTAGCACCTATTTGCTACGCCTTCCGTTTATATTAGTATCCCTTGACCACTCACATTTAACCTTTGTGTACGAAATTACAATTTTGTGTTTTTCCTTAATTTGTGGACATCAGCGTTATTTGATTAATCTCATCAAATCTCATAGTTATCTTTCTAGCATCAGTAGCTTTCAAAAATCTGCGAAAAAAGAAAGTATCAATGCTTTAGCTAATTAAAAAATATGATTATGAAATATCACCTATTCATGAAAAATCAGCTGACAGCCTTAAACGATATAACCATGGTTTATACAATTATCTTCATTATAGCGCCTTTGCGTTTCATTATATCATTCTTTCAAACATTTCGGGATTTTTTTTCGTATATCCCCCCCCCCCCCCCACCAAAAAAAAAAAAAAAAGTTGTACCTTATTTGCAATTTTTTTATATGTATGAATTAAAATTTGTATGACTAGCTGTCGTTAATTTTACAATGGCAATTGTAATATGCACTTAATTTACAGACTTAGGAATATATGCGAATAATCTTCGTAAAAATTTCACCATTTTTAAAGGAAATTTTTACTATTTCCACACGTTGTTCGATTGTGTACCTTTCCATGATTTAACATCAACTGTTATAGATAACAGCAAATAAGAATCTTTACTCTAGTTTAGAGCCTTGTGCAACTCGGATTATACCCAACCCGAACCCAAAAAATCTATATCAAGTGAAAAAAAAATCGCTGACCCGCAACTCGACGCGAAACCGACAAACTTCAACCTGAACCTGAAATGAATTAATCCATAATTTTAGGGCAATTATAGAAAAGTAGTCTACAATTATACCTCTAATATCAATTATATATTTGTTAAGAAATTCATATATATAACCATATTAAAGACCACAAATAATTCCTCATATACTAATGGGGAAAAAATAAAAATCATGAAAATGAAAGATGAAACTCAAACTTGTTATCAAAAGTATCCATAAAATATCCAAAATAGAAAAAAAATTTAAATGAATGAAATAATTTGAAATAATATGAAACAATTGTGGAACCATGGCAGAATTCTGAAGGCCAAATTACCAAAGTTTCCACAAAACAGCAAGATTTTATCCTTGCAACTGATATCCTTACTCCTTAAGCTAAAAATGTACAATATTTGGATTATCATACATGTAAAAATTATAAATTATGTATTAAAAATAGAAATATACAATGTGCAATTTAAGTAAATTTACAAATCGAATACTATAGAACCATGTGCATAACAGGGGACATATGCAATCATAATCTGCCAGACGACAGTTTGTTGCTAAACCAGTTTTACAAGTTTTAAAATGACTGAAGAGTGAATCAACTGAGTAATGACGCATTGATTGATTGGTTGGGAGTCAAACAGAATGAGCGAAGCGAATGGTAAAAAGATGAAACCAGAAATAACTTCAGATAAATTATAGATATACTCGTTAATACTCAGATTTATAGTTTTTATCTGAAAAAATAATCTGGACATTCTTTCGAGAAATCGGGTCTACCCGACCCGCAAGTGTCAAAACCCTACACGAAACAGTTAAAGTCAATCCGGCCCACAACAAAAAAAATTAGCAGCAACTTGACGCGATAGAGGGACTCTACACTGTTTTAACCAGGGCCGGCGCCAGGGGTGAGGCAGGTGAGGCAGCCGCTTCAGGGCGCACCCCTAGAAGGGCGGCATTTGGCTCGCATATATTGAACATGTAATCCATTGTATATGTCGAAACTTAAGAAAAAAGAGAGAGAGATAATTTTTTTTTCTTATTTTAAAATAAAAATACGGAGTATATTGCATGTAATTACTGTCAAAAAGTTGCATACAATTACAGTGAAAGAATTCCGGTCACAATGTTTTAGTTCACTTTAGTAAATTTTGTTCTTGATGATTTTTGATGAGATTTTTAGTGTTCTCTTGCGTTTTGAGGTGATTTTTTGACATTCATTAAAGGAAATAATTCTGATTCAAACTTTTAGCCTGACATAGTAAATTTTGTTCTTCGCGATTTTGGAATTTTTAGCTGTATTTAATGCGATTTTCAAAGCGATTCTCATCGTTTTTTCGCGTTCTGCTTCGATTTTTTCACATTCGTAAAAAAAATGCGGTGTAAAATTTGTAACTTAATTTAGTAAATTTTGTCCTCCGCGATTTTTGAAGTTTTTGCGATTTTCAATACAATTTTTAACATTTTCTGGCGTTTCACGGCGATTTCTTCACATTCATAAAAGAAGTTCGGTTTCAAATATTTAGCCAAATTAAATATTTTGCCTTCCGCGATTTTCAGTGCGATTTTTAGGGTCTTTTTGCCCCGATTTTTTTACCATTCGAAAAATAATTCCTTTTAAAATGTTTTAGCCAACGGTAATAAATTTGCTCCTCTGAAATTTTTTTAATTTTTAGTAATTTTTATGCGATTTCCAGCTTTTTTATTTTTGGCGATTTTTCTACCTTAGTAAAAGGATTCCGGTTGTAAATGTTTAGCCCAATATAGTAAATTTTGTCCTGTTTTCAATAAAATTTATTCTAAATTCGTACAGCGATTTTTGAATTTTTCTGTGCTATTTTTAGAGTTTTTTCCTGTTTTGCGACGATTTTTTTATGTTGTTAAAAAGAATTCGGTTTCACAGTCCTTCTCTATTTTTGAACTTTAGGGATTTTTAGCGCTAGAGATTTTCTGCGGCGATTTTTTGACATCGTAAGAGGCATTTTGCTTCAAACTTTTAGCGCAATACAGTAAATTTTGTCCTCCGAAATTTTTGAATTTTTAATGTGATTTTCAACTTGCCTTTTTTTACGTTCCGTGGCGATTTTTTTGACATTCGTAAAAGGAATTCTGTTTCAAACTTTTAGCCTAATACAGTAAAATTTCACTGCTGCATTTTTTTAATTTTTAGTAATATTTAGTGTGTTTTTCGGTTCCGCGGTAATTTTCTGACATTCGTGAAATAATTCCTGTTACAATGTTTCAGTCCACTATTAGTAAATTTTGTTTTCTACGACTTTTTTTTTGTGATTTTTATTGTTTTACGGCAATTTTTTGACATTCATAAACGAATTAGGTTTCAAACTTTTAGCCTTATGTAGTAAATTCTGTTCTCCGAGATTTTTGAATTTTTAGTGATTTTTAATGCGATTCTGAAAGTTTTTTCGAGTTTTCAAATTTCGCGTTGAATTGTTTGAAATTCATAAAAAAAAAAAATCAGTTTAAAAATTTTATCCTATCTTATTAAATTTTATTCTCCGCGATTTTTGTAGTTTTTGTGATTTTTATTGCGATTTTCAATGCAATATTTAGTGTTTCGTGGCGATTTTTGATATTCATAAAAGGAATGTAATTTCAAGCATTTAGCCCAATATATTATACATTTTATATTCAGCAATTTTCAATGCGATTTTTAGCGTTTTTTCGCGCTGATTTTTCACTTTTGGGAAAGATTTACTGTTAGAATGTAATTGCAATACAGTAGTAAGTTTTGTCCTCTCGATTTTTTAATTTTTAGAGTTTGTTTTTGCGTTTCGTGGCTATTTTTCCACATTAGTAAAAGGAATCATGTTTTAATCTTTTAACCCAATATTGTAAATTTTGTCCTCTTTTCAATAAAGTTTATTCGGAATTCGTTCAGCGATTTTTGATTTTTTTTTTTTTTTTGAAAATTTTTTGTTTGATTTTTAGAGTTTTCAGCGTTTTGCGGCAATTTTTGGACATTCTTAATATATATATATATATATATATATATCTTATCCCAATATAGTAAATTTTGTCCTGTGAGATTTTTGTATGCAACTTTTAGCGTTTTTTCGCAATTCTCTACAATTTTTCCACATTAGTAAAAGGAATCCAGCATCAATATTCTAGCCCAATATAGTAATTTTTTCTCTTTTCAATAAAGTTCATTTGGGATTCGTGGAGCGATTTTTATGTTTTTCGCGATTTTATATTATGATTTCTTATTTTTTTTGCACTTTGTGCTATTTTTGATGTGCCGGGCAACGCCGGTCGGGTCAGTTAGTTAAATTATTCTAGCAAATGAAAATACAATTATATTTTAATATTACGATTTTGACAAAGCAAATTCAAGGCGAATTAGTATCGAATTATTTATTTCACTGTTGATAGTTGTGTTTTTGTAAATATTACTGATGTAAAATTACATCTTCATGTATACAATTTCAAATGATCATGTAATTTTCTATTCAGATCATAATTTTTCTATTTAGTGTCAAGAATATAATGCGTAATTTGCGTTAGTATGTTTATCTATTTTTGTCTTGATAATGTGATTGCTTTATAATATTGATTTCCATATTATAATAAATGACTTCGTCAAAGAAAAATCAAGGAAAATTAGATCGTGAAGTTTTATTTTTAATAATTATTTTGTTTAATTTCTACTAATAGGGGATTTTATTTTTGTGCCTATTTAAAAAAGATATATAACTTGTTATTGGTATCATTATTTTGTTATTTGAAATTCTATATAAATCTTATACGTAATTTGATTGTTTTTAAATGTTTGACATATTTTGGCTTAATAATCTATATATTAACCTTAGCCCTTAGCTTCACCTGGCAAACTGTTTTTTTAAATTCATAACGTCAATATAATAAATGCATTTTCTAAAGGTAAAGCAGGACGAATGAGATTTTGAAGCGTCAGTTTAATTCTTGATATGATGCTTTCTGGTAAATATTACTAGAATATGATAACATTTTTTTTATTCATTTAATTTCAAGCTAACTGTTATTTTTTTCAAAATAGATGCAAAATTTCTAAAGCAATTTGATTATTTTAAATTTCTTAAATGTAAATTAATTTTATATGTATTTGTTTTCTTTTAAATAAATTATAGTTAGCAAAATTAATTTACTTATTCTTAAAAAAGTTTGAGAAGTGGTGAAAAAATAATCGCGGCATAGGGGCGGCAAAATAATGCTCGCCTCAGGCAGTAAAATGTCTAGCGCCGGCCCTGACCGCGAAAAAAATGGTAGCAAAGGATCAGGGTCCATAAGCCGTGTTTTTGGCCCATGAAATAAGACTAAAACTCGAGTTTGTTATACTGACTTAATTATTTCACTTTTTAATATTAGAAGGTTTATCCTGTACGATTTCAACAATAGTTTTTGCATTTTGTTCGGATTTATATGACTTACACAAGCTCAAAGTTCGTATTATTCGTAGTTTTTGATGAAAAATACGTAATTTCTCCTAAATTTACCTCAATTATTTATATGAGCGCAATCGTGTAACACTTTCTTCTTTTCATATATTATAAAATACATCAAAATGTACAATATATGGAAAAATAAAAGTGTTGCAATGCTGCGCTCATAGTAAAATATTAAAAAATATATTAAAAATTGAGGTAAAATAACAAAATCGAATTTTAGTCTTATTTCATGGGCCAAAAACACGACTTATGGACCCATTTTGGGACACCCCTTATGTTGTCAATATATTTGTTCCGGTAATCCAATTATAAGTAATGTATAAAAATATCAATATTAATAATTTTTAAAGAATTATGCAACAGCAAAGTGGTGATAGAAATTTATTACTCCCATTTACATTGCAATGACCATTTTCATATTTAAAAGTGAAACTCACTGCAGATAGAAAATAAAATGATTAATCAATAAAATGATTAATAGTGTAATATTTGACTGATTCCAAAAAGAAGGACTGTATATAATAAAAGCGTAATTACTTACCATCTCTAACAAATTCCAAATAACAATGTGAGCATATTTATTTATGATGCTATTCTCTATATCCTGACGAATATGTCAAAAAATAACAACAGAAAATGTATCTAAAAATGAAAACTAAATTTTTGGCAAGAGTTTTTAACATAACCGTATATGAATATTTAATATGCTGATTGAAAAGTTGGAATATAAGAAAGTTATTTTCTTGGCTAGTGTCCATAAAAACTGGGTAAAGGATTTGCGTTTAATACAAACTAGATAAAAGATATTTTCGAGAAAAAAAATTACATTTAATTCATTAATTATAGATATGCACTTGCACGCAAGCTAATAAAGACAAAGAAAACGATCGATTTCACATAAATGTACAATAATTTTCTAACTCATAATATGTGTGTTCTATTTGCATACGAATTAAGACTATTCTCAAATCCAAAGCAGCTATTTTCTGACACAATTTTGCATCCATTTTTGTTTGGCAATGGATAAAGTTGGCAGGTGTTATTCAGAAACTGTGTCATCGAAATGAGTTTTCCATTTTTTGGTAAAGGCAGAAGATTTTTCTGAAAATACTGTCAAAGTCGGCGTTTTGAACCGAATCCCCGAGGCAGCAAAGCGAGAAAGCTGAAAAATCGTATCGTCACGTGACACGAATCACTTATAACTCGATAAGTAATTTATGTATAAAAAAAATGGAAAATTCATTTCAATTCCAAATTGCTTCAATAGTCAGGCTTACCAATTTTATGCTTTTGCGGAATGTTTTCCCTTTTACGGAAATACTCCTCAAGAGCGCAACTTTAGAGATTCAGACAAACCAAACACATGCTCTTAAAGCCGAAATCTTCTTCTAATCGACCGTATAATTATTTTTAAATGGGGATTTTAATCCTTTCAAAAACATCGGCAAACGCAGGTCTTTTCGCGTCTCATGAGACGGATTTTTTTTCTTACGCTAAAAGTTACTAAATGTTCGTATTTTGACACAATCTTTTTAGAGCATTTCGGTAGACCAGATTTACATCACCTACAAACGTTCGGACGAGAAGATTTTTTTTTAGATTTTCAACGAAAACCCATAATAACGGGGTGTTTCAGTACGGTCACGCTCGGCTTCGGGCAACGTTTTCACTATTTAATATGCATATATTTTCACATAATTTTATAGAGGACTTTGAATCAGTTATATATATAAACGACTAAAATTTCAGAGAGGTCGCACGACGAAAACTATTTCTTTTATGTTAACGGACCCGACACAAAAACCAAAAGAAGCAAGAAGAAAACATAGTTATTTTACAACCAAGTAATAATATTTCTGACGTAATTTTTACATGGGCTGTCAACCGTTATATTTATAGCATTTAAATATTTCAAAGGTTTGGATAACAAAAGCTATTTTTTTAAAACTATGAAACAACTCTTCGTGAAAAAAGAAGAAAATGCTTTCTTGCGAGCACTTTTATCACTAATTTTATCAGTATTTTTTCGCAGTTTTGTCATTAAAAATATAAATTATTGCAAAATCGGGTTAAAAATATAAAATTATACAAATTTGAGGTTTATTTAAGTTTTTATCACGGGCCCGGTCGACGCCGGGCGGGTCAGTTAGTCTTAAAAAGAAGAAAAATACAGATGAGGGCTGCCCAACTCGCGGCCCTACGATAATGGTATCTTCCAAAAAATCAAAGGTCATCACAAAAAGGCAAAAATATACTACAATTTGACATGCGATTTGACAGCGTTGGACATTTTTTTCTGCATTAAATAATCGAAGTTAGAAAGATTGAGATATCATATTTTTATTTTATGAAAAATTAACATTTTAAAGGTTAGCGACGGAAAACACTCATTTAAAAAAAAAAAATGATAATAATAATAATAATAATCAAATGCCGGTAAATTATTCAACATATTTTTTAAGTTAACGGATTTTTTAGTTCATTAGAACTTAAAAGAGTTCAAGGCTGAATGTTAGAAGATATATTAATAAAATACAACAGAAAAACTATGCCAAAAACAGAAACAATATACAACAGAAAAAGTTTTCTTTTTTCTCTCTTTTGATGTTATTTAGGTCGTACGTCTTATTTGACTTGTAGATATCATCGTAGCCGTTCGTCTCGTGATAGATATAAGATTTTGAATAGTACAACAAGCAGAGAGGCATCGTAAACAAGTTACCCCCTTCAGAAAAGCATCGCTTCCGAGAATGTATTATCTTACCCATCTATGGATTACACATTAATTCAGCTGCCGAGGGTTAATGGACAAGTGATATTAACGTTCAGCTCTCGATACAGTAATAAGACCACACACACACAACAGCATGGCTGGAAGATTTATGAATAAAGAAAAATCACAAAATAAACATGGTCTATAGTGTATAGAAGAGGTACGCTAGAGAAATCTTTGTCGACCATAAAATCCCATGTTAACCTATGGCGAAATTTAAAAATAGGATTACTCATTACATTTTCAATATTTCATTTTCACCATCAAGGTCAATACCGCTTTCAAAAGTTAATAATTTTCTAAAAGGCAAATTTTCAAAATTTAGAAGAAAAAATAAAGAATAATCAATTAATAAAGAAAACTCACAAAATAAACGTGGCCAAGATAAAAGTAGTTAACGACTAAAATAGACTAGACGAGGGACGCTTTAACGATCCTCGCCGACCATAAAAACCCATGTTACCTGTGGCGAAATTTTAAAAATTGGATTACTCATACAACATTTTCAATTTCAATGTTTTATTTTCACAATCAAGGTCATTACCACTTTCAAATTTAATAATTTTTTAAAAGGCAAATTTTCAAAATTTTACTGAAATAGAAAATTTAAAAGAAAAAATAAAGAATAATCAATTAATAAAGAAAAATCACAAAATAAGCATGGTCAAGATAAAAAGTAGTGTCTAGAAGAGGTACGCTTTAGCGATCCTCGCCGACCATAAAATCCCATGTTTAACCTATGGCGAAATTTAAAAATAGGATTATTCATTACATTTTTAGTATTTGATTTTCATCATCAGGGATTTGAATGTCAATACCACATTCAAAACTTAATTCTTTTTTAAAAGACAAATTTTCAAAATTTTACTGAAATAGAAAAAATAAAGAATAATCAATTAATAAAGAAAAATCGCAAAATAAACATGGTCAAGATAAAAATAAAATAAATAAATAAATAATAAAGTAGTATTGTATAGAAGAGGTACGCTTTAGCGATCCTCGCCGACCATGAAATCCCATGTGAACATATGGCGAAATTTAAAAATAGGATTATTCATTACATTTTTAGTATTTGATTTTCATAATCAGGGAATTGATATGCACAGGGATCAATACCACTTTCAAAAGTTAATTATTTTTAAAAGGCAAATTTTCAAAATTTTACTCAAATAGAAAATTTTAAAGGAAAAAAATAAAGAATAATGAATTAATAACTGGGTTCCCAAATGGTCCGCCAACTGAATACCAATATTTTTGAATAGAAAATTTCATGCTAGGTTTCTACAACATTTCCGCAAAAATTTACCTCCGAAAGTGATTTTTGCGAAATTTGCACGAAAAATCTAAAAATAAGATTTTTCTAAGAAAATACCGGTTTTTAAAAAGCGGACTATTTGGGAGCCTTGTAATAAAGAAAAATCGCTAAATAAACCTGGCCAAGATAAAACTAGTGTCTAGAAAAGGTAAGTCCGCTTTAGCGATCTTCGCCGACCATAAAATCCCATATTAAAACTATGGCGAAATTCAAAAATAGGATTACTCATTACATTTTCATTATTTCATTTTCACTATCAAGGTCAATACCACTTTCAAAAGTTAATTATTTTCAAAAGGCAAGATTTCAAAACTTTATTCAAATAGAAATTTAAAAATTTATTAACTTTTAAAACTAATAAAAATATGGAAAAATAATTTTTGAAAACCCAATACCTAAGAATCAATCAACTTTCTGTTAATGATAAGCAAATGTTGTATGTAAATTGTAATAGTTCCTGGGCAAGCATACTTTTACTTACCCATCATACGTAGTATAGTTGTCTTGTAATTATTTTGAAAATCGAAATTTTTTTTGACGGATTTACACGTTTCAGACACTAAAGATTCCGAAAAACATACTTTTAGAAAAAAATTTTTGCCGTCCCTCTGTCTGTGTGTCTATGTGTGGTGTGTCTGTAGACGCTCTATCTCCCGAACAAATTGAGATAGAGGCTTGAAATTTGATATGTACTTAGTATGTAATGATGAGAAGAAGCTTATTGAATTTCAGTAACTTCGATTTCCGGAACTATTTTTTTCGGACTCTCGAAATATTCGTTCTGATAAAAGGTATATAAAAATTTTCGAAATTCTTTTTTTTTAAGGAGTAAATATAAAAGACAATAAAAAAACATAAATTTTAGATAAAGAATGAAACCGATCGGATAATGAGTTGCCGAGATATATGTAATCCTATTTCCCACACTCTTCGATTTTTCATGACCCTGTATTTCATTCACATTTTAATATATTTTAATTGGAAATGAAACGCTTAATCTGACGCAGTAAACCGTCAGTTAATATGATTATCAATTTTGGAGTTATAAAGATGTTTCTTTTACCTAATTCAGTAATAGAGCATTTAAAGTTTATGACGTCATCAAGCCACGATTTTATTCGAATTGCAATGCATTTTATAAATAGTTTACACATGTTACGAAATAAATTTGTTACGGGTAAGGGGGGGGGAGTAATAAAAGAAGACATCTTTTACTATTCTACATTTTCAAGTTTTACTCCGGATTGCATATTGTTTTATTTATAAAATTTCTTAAATGTGGCTCGGTGTGCTACAATGAAAATAACTTTTGCACTTAGTTTGTCTTTATTAGTGTTTCATAAAGAATTCGACTAAATTATTTTCTATGATTTTAAGCTCTTTTAGTTGCTGTTTGTGTGGTCTTTTTTATATCAACAGCCGACCATTAATTTAGTATCGGAACTTACGTTTAAGTGTTCCGATATTCATTCAAATGGTATTTCGTAAATTCCGTTTGATGATTGCACCATTATTTTTTGTATTTTAACGAAGATTCACGAATGAATTCCGCAATGTTTTCATATAATTCTCTTTTTAAAAATAATGGTCAGCTGTAGATATCGTAATAAGACCACACACATAACAGCATGCAGGAGGACTTATGAATATCGGAAAATCACAAAGTAAACAAACACGATAGAATATATATATATATATATATATATACAGGATACTTAATCATTCGAAATCTGTATCACAAAAACTCTACAACATCCTACGCTTGACACAGCAACAAACAGGGATGGTTAAAGTAGGATGGGATTCTTTTTTTTTTTTTTTTTTTTTTTTTTTTTTGAAAGAAGAAATGTCAAGTATAGCACTGCTTAGTATAAAAAAAAGAAGAGAAGTTAGAACCCAAACAATGGCTCCGAAAATGCCGATGCTAAAAAAAAAAAATCGGGAAGGTCGTGGAAAGTTTCCGTGGGAATTCTGAGTGCGAAATCTCGCTTGTGGGGAGGGCATTTTTGTCCGAAAAGTGTTCGGGGATCAGTTACAAAAGTGACTGGAATGCCGAATTAGATTTTTTCTTTTTTTATAATAAGAGGGTTAGAGGCGCACAAGATGTTGACACGAATTGGCTGTCGAATTTGACAGACAACAACTTTAAAAAGAAAAGAAAAAAAGAAAGGTAATTTCTAGTACATTTTACAAAGGACAACCAAGTTTATTTAGTGAAACATTCACCATTCCAATCCTTTAACTTTAGTTCAATGAACTACACTGTTTCGTTACTATTAATTTATATCCTTTCAGATTTTTTTTTTTTTTTTTTCGTGCAATGTATATATTAAAAAATATTTCAAAAATGGCTCAAGAATTTTTAATTTAGAATGAAGATAATTTCAAAGCAGCAAATGAAACACTGTGCTTTTTATTTTTTTTTTTTCCTTTGCGTGTGTGCCCGTGATTAAATGGACAACTTATCATTCAAAAGCAAAACACAAGCAAGTACCAATCGATTAAATCGTCTACTATTTAATTATACTTATTTATTTTTTTTTTAGTTGAGGTGTGTTGTCTACATATAGGAATTGAAACAAACTTTGAATTTTTGAGTACTAACACCTAATTTTTATATTATATTTGGATATTTTCAATAAATTGTACCACATCGGTTACATGCATCTTATCAGTTTTTAAATGTTCTGGGAGGAGTTTTAACCCCGAAATCTTCCCCCTCTCTCTCACTGCGCCAGACCCTTAGAATACAGATAGACAGATATAAATATATATTTAGATAAGTATATATTTTTATTTTTTATTTTATCTTATTTTAAAAGTACAAAATAATTATTGCATTCAGTACAAGTTCAAAATCGAATTAAAATATCAGCTTTTACATACCAATGTCCAGCTGGCCCACGCTTTAATAAGGCCATGCCCATAAGTTGGATATTTTTTATGAGAACGGACTGAAATATAGGATTAACATTATGTCCAACTTGGACACCTCTCTAAGTTAGAAGTAGGACACTTCGAAACTGCCCTAAGTTGGTCACTTTCCCTTTTATATAAAAGAAAAATCCGACGAGCTTTTAGATATAATTGTAGTCTTGGGAAGTGACAACCCCCTGTTAACTCTGCCGCAGATCATCGTATAAAATTGTGACAGGTACCAATCGATTAGAAAAAACGTCTACTACTTATTGCTATAATTATTTATTGCTGAGGGGGTTGTCTACATATAGAAATTGCAACAAACTTCAAAATTGTCAATACAAAATAAATTGTACCATCGGATACCAAACAAAAAGGCATTCGATCAAGTAGCTTAGAAATAATGAAATTTTAAAGCTTGAAACTCTTAATATTAAGTTAATTTTTAATCGTTGCAAAACAGGTGGCAATAGATGTAGTTTTTTAAGCATAACTCAAAAACTACTTAGCGGAATGAGCTGTAATTTTGGATTCTCATATCTAGAAATCGATTTCTGTTTAAAAAATTCACAATTAATGCTTTTTTTCATAAAAATAATTTAAATTATTAATAATTTTAAAAGTATATATATTTTCAAATTTTTCAAAAACGATAGGAATTGCAACGTGATTTTTTTTTTAACAAAAATCGATTTCTAGAAACTTCAAATAAGTGAATCGAAAATTACAGCTGATTCCGTCAAATAGTTTTGAGTTATGGTTAATAAACTCTCCGCATTGTCATCTGTTTTGCAACGATTAAAAATGAATCCAACATTAGGCTTCCAAACTTTAGACTTACATTATTCCTAAATTACTTTGCCGAATGAGTTCTCATTTGGTATCTCAAGGAAAAATTTAACGAAGAATTCAAATATGATATAAAAACTATGAGTTAGTTTTGAAAATTTTAAAAATTGTTACAATTTCTATATGTAGACGACCCCCTCAGCAAAATTTAAGTATAGCAATAATTAGTAGTGTTATTACTAACTGACTGGTACCAGTCACAGTTTTATACGCTGATTTATAACAGAGTTAATAGGAAGTAATCTTTATTTTTTTCTTTTTTTCCAGGATTGTATTAAAAAAAAAAAAAAAAAAAAAATTAGTATCAATAAATTTACTCCATCTTATCTTGGAAGACAACTTTATTTTTTCCAATTGTAAGATTTTCATTTCGAATCACACTGATGTTTTAAATACCTTATCCTGCTAAAAGAATATGCTTAAAATAGATATATAAATATTTTATCAGACATTTACAAATAGGAAACAAAATTAACAAATATTGAATTAAAACAAACAATTGTATGCTGAAATTTCAAAATATTTCAAATGTCCATAAAGTTTATTTACTTTTAATGTGTAGTAGTAATTAATAAACAATTACCTTATTTTTGTATTTATTACCACTTTTTTTGTTCAGGTTTTCAATTAAAAAGTTAAATATTTTGTATTAGCAGTGAATGTTTAATTACTCTTTTTATTTAGAAGCTATAAATGCTATAATTAATGTATAAGAAGCATACATATACACTTGTATTTAAGGATGTACACTTGTTATTCTTTTTATTTAGAAGTGATAAATGATATAATTAATGTATAAGAAGCATACAGATACACTTGTATTTATACATATATAACTTATATTATTTTTATTTAGAAGTGATAAATACTATAATTAATGTTTAAGAAGCATATACAGTTTTATTTAAACTGGCCAATTTATAAGCAACTTTATAAATTGGCCAGTTCCTAAGTTGGACATGTTTTTCTGAAACTGTAGGAGTACAACTTAGATAGGTTTCACTGTATTTATTTTTATGTGTTTCTTACTTATTCATTTATAGATTTTTAACCTGTCATGTATATTCAATTGATTTTAAGCAAAGAAAATACTACATTTGTATATTTTCTATTTTTAATAATACTCAAAAGACAACTCCTAAAATATACAGTACACATACACAGTTTTTAATATTCATTGCCTCTTTTTCTTGAAAAACATTATTTTTGTTTTATCTCGAAAATGTTATGGAAATGTCTGGACTTAGTGCCAGAAAATTTCGTAATATTTTCTTTATTGAATATTTTACTGAAGGGAAAAGTAAATAGAAAAATGTGATATTACGAATTTGCATATTGTTTCCATAATTTATACCTAATTACTTTTTTTTTTCTATTATCATACCTTCAGAGCGGTTCTACCTTCGCCGTTATATACTTTATCTTTGCGAAAAATGCTGTCTAAACTTGTTTCACCGTATCTTGGGAAGCGTAAAATTTTCGCTATTACTGTACACTTTTTGTTTTTTGTCCAGAACTTTGTCATTTTCGAGAAAATAAATTAGTTTTGTAAACTGCATAAAAATTAGCCGATGTATATAATCTTCATAACATATTCGTGTAATGTAAATTTACCTGGAATAATTATTTAAATTAATTATACATTTATCCTTTAACTTATAAAAGTTACAAAATTTCTTTTAAATTCTACAAAAATAGATATTTCTATTTTATTTACCAGTAACGTTCCTTATCACCACCAGTTATATAAATTTTATCCTCAAATTGTCACAGAGAAATATGAGAGGTACTGTTCGACTACACTGGAAAAAAAAAAAAAAATGTTTCTTGATCGATGAAAATATAATATAAACCTCTTCCGAATTTCCCATGATTCCGAAAAGTGTTCTTTATCTTTAGAAACCCCAGAAACCAATAATTTTTTTAGATTTAAAGAAGCATTTATAGAAACAAAGTTTCTTTTTTTGCCACTGATTTTGGGAAAAGTTTCCGAGTAGATTTATAGTGGAATTAATCAGTATTCTCAAACCGGAATATCGGTTTTTAAGATGCTATGAATTCTCAATTAAATATTTTCAGCTGCGTATTTGAATTTATACAGGTAAGATTAACAAAATTTTAATATTAATGTTAATTATAATTTATCATATTTGTTTGTAAGACATGTTTGTTGAACATAAAATGTTTACTTAAAAACACTAGCCTCCAATAAATCTAAATTCTGGATTCAGAAAACTGGTTAATACATTCTAAAAACTATTCTGAAATGTTTCCGAAAATCAGTGGCAGCATCTGTTTTTATAAATGTTTTTTTTTAAATCTCGAAATTTTATTGTTTACTAAGGTTTTTAAAGATAAAGAACTCTTTTCGAAATCGTGGGCAACTCGGAAGAGGTTATTGTATGTTTTCGTTCGTTGTTATATTATATTTTCCTAAATTAAGAAACATTTGCCCTTTTTTACAGTGTAGGAATTGTTTTCTACACTGCAAAAAAAAAAAAAAAAAAATTGTTAATTTTACATAATAATACTGGCATCTCAGCTGCCAGTATTATACCGTAAAATTAACAGTAATAAACAGTAAAATAAGCAGTAATACACTGCCGCGCATGCGCGGTTGTGTATCCGCAACTAATGATAATACTGAACTGTGAATTTACGTAATAATTTTTTGGCGACACTGATTCTTTTTATGTAAAATCTAATGTATCTCATAATTCATAATTTTTTATATGAATTTATTAATATTTTTTTTAATAAAAAACGACTACATTATGTATGGGTCCACTAAATGTGTCTCATAAAAAAAAAAAAAAAAAAAAAAAAAAAAAAGAAAAAAAATTCAATTCGATGACATTTTGGGGGAAGATGTAAATTCAAGTTTTTCTCATGTATCTCATTAGCATCCTCAAATATTTTCATCTTCTAACTATATAAAGATTTAAGAAAAAAATGCATAACTATTGTTTTTTCGTGTTATTTGTTCCAAGTAACTCAAATATAGTGTCAAAAGTAGGTATTACCAATTGAAAAACCAAAATTAGTAACAACATTTAATATGTAGAATATCCCTATTTCAGAAATTGTGTTCACATTCGAAACGAAGATTCAATTCGCTGTCAGATACACTGCAAAAAATAATTGTTGATTTTGCAGTATAAAACTGGCACCCAGCTGCCAGTATTATACCGTAAAATTAACAGTATTAAACAGTAAAATAAGCAGTAATACGTTGCCGTGCAAGCAGTAATACGCTACCGCGCAGCAAAATCAACAATTATTTTTTGCAGTGTAGTATTCCTAGTATTTCTCTTCGATATTTGGGTAACAAAATAGTATGTTTTTACTTTCTTTGACCGATTCCAATAAAATACGATTGTATTATTTATTTGTATTTTTTATTATCCACATTTTTAAAAGAAAAGAACAGTGTCTTCATTAATATACTTATTTTTAGTTGCAAAATGTAATAAAATAGTTAAACTAAATTTATATTTTATAAAAATTTGCAATTATGAAAAATAACCATGCAAAATTTGATGTTTACATTAACAGTAACCACTCCGCACTCAATTACCGTATGTACTCGTGTATAAGCCGACCCCCAAATTCGAGATGAAAATAGGTTTAATACCAGTAATTCAGAATGGTTTTCAACGCCTTAAATAATTTAGAATTAAATGATCGTAGAAAACCATTAAAATAAGGTGTAGAAAACCATTCTGAATTACTGATATTTAACCTGATCTCATCTCGAATTTGGGGGTCGGCTTATATGCGAGTATATGCGATATATTAAATATACTTCAGGTTTTTTTTAATGCCGTGTTATTATGATCCTTATGTTGCGGAATAACTAGAAATTTTGAAAAATTGGGATGAAATTTGTCTGAAAAGTAAAAGTATAATCATAGCTCTGTGTGTTTTAGCCTACTTCAAAGAGAAAACTTCATAGAAAAAACTGTTTTTGCTTACATAACAAGAAAACCTCACAGAATTTCCGATACGCAGTCTGCTATGCAAGCTTATTTCTATACCTAAAGTGCGTTTACACATTCTGCACTATTTGATTGAGAACGATATAAATCAAAGATAAAACATAACTGTTTCAGCTTATTTAATTTCAAAAGCAAAAGAATGTGTCCCCAATTTCAGTTATAATTATTAACATAAGGCAAATTTTTGAATTCAAGGCGTTTAAATTTTTGCATTGGTATATTTTTGTTTTCTATTTATTACATTCACAAATACATTTAAAGACATTGTTATTAAATAATTTATTGTTAAAATGTTTTCCATTTTTTGTTATTAATATCATATTTCTTGTCATTTTGTTTTCGTCTCAGGTTCTAGAGCAGAGTGCTGATGGTCGCTGGCGGGGCATCGTTTTCCATCCTAACTACACGTCCACGAGTGGATATTTCCCTGCCACAGCTGTTCAGCTCTTGGATAGGCCAGGTATGTTAATAACAATGTTTATGCTAACTGCTAATCGATAGCATAATTTCTGTGGAGACTCGGGCCATAATTAAATCTGATGTATTTGGAGATCCGTTTGAAAAAAGATATTTAAAAATGACGAATATACAGTAAAGCACCGTATATACGTTTCTCATTTATACGTCTTTTACATTTATACGTCGTTTCAGTGCTCTCCCGATTCATCCCTATGTATTTTAATGTTCTAATGTTTCGTTTATACCACGCATAACTTCGGTTATACGTTGTTTCTTTCATGCCGTAACAAATTTTCTCAGAATTTTCCCCCACAGCGTCGTTTTTTTTTTCTTTCCCGTGAGCAATATTTGGGGAAATACGAAGGACAAAGAACATGTATGATTGCTAGGGGGATTATTTCAAATTCGTGGGACCTGTGGAGGAGGTGGGACGAAAAGAATGGACAGTGCGTGGTCTGCTCACGAGCCAAGTTTGAGATTAGTAAACGTAGCTTCATTTCCTGATTTCGTTGCAATTTAGACCACGTTTGAGCGCAATTTCTATTATTTCTTTCAGTCTCTTTTGAACACTTAACATTAGACTGCATTGACACACTTAGAACCTTTTTCTGTTTCTCACAATACTAGTGAGAAAACTTTCCAGGAACTTTACTCGATACACAATGCCAAATATACAGTAAAGCCCCGTATATACGTTTCTCATTTATACGTTTTTTACATTTATACATCGTTTCAGTGCTCTCCCGATTCATCCCTAAGTTTTTTACTCTTCTAATGTTTCGTTTATACCCCGTCTCAACGTACTTAAAAGAAGACTATTAAATATTATTTTAATTAAAACCTGTTTATACATTCGATAATGGAATAGAAAAAGGTTAAGGTGCGCAACGAATATATGGTTTGATAATTCTCACTTATATTTTTCAATTTTAGAAATGATTATTTAATTGTTTTTTCTTAACTTTTTTCTAATATATAGTGCGTCTTAAGCAACCGAAAGCGGTAGCATTAAATTTGTATGATTGCAGCTTTATATTTCTACAGTCAAATATTTTACACCTTAGGCGACTACAATTTCCATTGTACGTCTTTCTTAGTTATACGTCGTTTTAGAACGGTCCCCTAACAGACGTATAATCGGTGCTTTACAATATTTCGCAATTTTCTTATATGTATACAATATCTTAAAAAGTAGAAAATTAAAATTTGGTGATTGCTGTATGAATACGGTTTCATTATTATTTCTTTAATGTACGATTTGTTCGACATTATATGAAAATTATACAATGCCTTTGTTCAAAAATGTGTTCGAAATATAAGTACTTTTCATCATCATAATACTTATTATTTCAGTTAATAATATATGAAAATTCAAAGACCAAAATATCTAAAAATGTCAGAAATATTTCATTTTCTATTGAAATAGGTCACATAATTCGATTTTTCTGACGGAGCCATCAAAACAACAGGATGCCCTTTATCTTCATCATTTGCTCCTCCTTTCCCCCCTCATCCCTCTGTGCCATACGGGCCCGATTTATTTGTATTTGGCGAGCAGAGCGTGTCATCTCGCCAGATGCATCACGTACAGAAAAATTCCTCGCCAAACAGTAGCCGAGTGAGGGAGAGGGGGTGGACTATTATAATTGTGGGGTTTAAACCGTGAAACACGATATTTAATAACGCACGCTACCGGCCAGGTGGTTAATATGGGGGTTGACGGCGGTATCCCCCAATAAAGCCCTCTCGTGGGCGGTTTTAGCAGCTGGCCATCGAGAGGGGGGCGCCGCTCTGCAATCAAGTTGTTTTCTAAACGAGGCGATTGTGCATCGTGTCAGCACGGTAGTGTAATTGAAATTACCGAATCGGTGTAGCGAAAAGTTAATTATCGACCATTTAAACAGTCGAGGAAGTGAAATGTTAATCCGATTTATTTGTTTACATTAGTGGCACCTTCACGTGTGACAATATTAATCCTGTCTGCGTACCATGTTCTGTAGTAAAAGAATTAATTGCACTTCGTAATTTTGCAGAGCTGAAAACTTTACGAGATTGATTGTGGTTGTTTCCGAGAATATCTCCGATGCGAATAAATTCATTTATGGTATTAATTCTTACATGGACGTCATTCCGAGTATGTAAAAGGTGCACCATAAATCCGTTCATATTTAAATAATTCATAAGAAATAAACAAATTGTCACATCTAGGTGGGGTTTGCACCATGAGATTTGTCAAAGTGTCGGATTTTTCGTGGCGAAAGAAAAAAAAAACAGTTCATTTATTTTTAAACATTTTTTTGCTACAAAAAGTCCTAACATTTTCCAAGTCTTAGGGGTAAACTGCATTCCGACACCACTATTTGTCAAATTTTTATGAGTTTTTGAATTGTGAACCGACTTATGAATTTGGTTTGTCTGTCTCTACCTCTCGTAAACATACTCGGATTGTCATGTAATTTTTACATGTTATTTAGAATGTTCGGTGTTGAAAATGCAGTTTGTAACATTTATAGTTCGTTTACAGAAACACACAAAAGATATTTGTTACAGTATGGTCTATGGGGAAAACGCGTTTGCAGGGCATTTTATTGATTCTATGATATTTCAAACATAATGAGATTTATATGTATCACTGAGACTACATGCTTTTTTAAGAGTATAGACAAAATAACATTTATTGTTCAATTACAGGAACGCACATGAAATATCTTTTTCATTATGATATATGGAAAAAAAATAGCTTGCGGTGCATTTTAGTGATGTTATAATACATTTTTTTAAATTCTAAAAGATGTAAATTAACAACGTAATATACAGTAAAATAACTTTTATTAGATTGTTGACATGTTGACATGAGAATATTCTATAATTGCACGGTCTTCATAGAATTATAGAATATTATCATTTGTTTTTGAAAATGGCTCGAGTGAGCCGAAACATGTCAACAATCTAATAAAAGTTATTTTACTGTATGTATACTATGTTGTTAATTTACACCTTTTAGTATTTAAAAGAAATATATTATTACAAGGTGTTATAATTTATTATATTTTTATGTTATGGTGCTTCAAACATAATGAAATTGTGGCATTGCAAGATGTTTCCTATAGATTATGGAGTGCGTAGCATTTATCGTTAATTTACAGAGACGCACAAAAGAATACGTTTAAGGGGCTGACTGTGATCCATTGATAGTGCTGCGCTTTCTGCTGTTATATGCATTTTTAAACTTATCTAATTTTTAATCATAGGGATAAAATTTGCAGACATGACTGTTAAAGTGGTTTGAATCTGAATTGATCCTTTCTTAGATATAAATATATTACATATTCAGTTATAATTGATTGCTGCACCATTGCGCTCTTTCCCTTTGTGCCTTATTTAAAAAAAATAGTTCAAACGCCAAATTTTAACATGCTCTTCTAGAAAAATACACTGTAAAAAAAAATCCGTCAAATTTACGGCAAAAACTGCTGGCAGCAATGTTGCCAGCAGTTTTTACGTAAAAATCACAGTAAAATTCGATGTAAATTTTATCGCATATTTTCCGTCATTTCAACGGTTATAATTGTAGTAAATTTCACAGCCATTTTTCCGTACAAATTACCACAAAAAGTTCTGTAATTTTAACAGTCATATTTCCGTACAAATTATCACAATAGCTGCTGTAATTTTAAAAGCCATATTTTTTTTAAATCATTGATTTTAACCAGCTTTCATTTTTAGATGATTATTAGAATAGTCATAAAGTTCATCGTTTGTTTGAAAAACATTAGAATTCATTATTTTATATATAGAAATTTAATCCAACATTAAAACATTTCTTCTCTGCTTTGCATATGATATATATAAGAATTCAGAATTTATTAATAGAAATTTTTTTAATGTGACAAAACTGGGACATCAAATATTTATTTATGTGTAAATACATATATATAAAGAGAGTATATTTGTAGTACTAAAAATAGAAACACTTCAATTCTGAAAGGCGAGAAGAATTTAAATAATTTATAGATATATTTTAGATAATTGGACTAGAATTAAAAGCTTACGTTTATCTAATACAAATATAAAAAACCATTTGTAATTAAACACTGATATATAAACAATGCAGGCTCGTAAGCGTACGTTAACACACCATTTTGCTCGCTTTCGCAATGGCGCGGGAAAGAGCACGTACTCAAAAGTAGAAGTTCCTTGCGCAGATCATGCTAGTAAAATATCTTTGCGCGCAGGCGCCGACCAGGAAAATGAATGATGTGATCTGATTGGTTGTTCGAATGAAAGGATGTTGAAGTCGAAAACACTGGTTAAATCTACTGTTATATTTGCGGTATTTTTACCTACGGAAATATTACGTTGCGATCTACTGCAATAAATGCAGTGAAATTGATAATCATTTTTTACAGTGTAGCTTTGCTTTATAGATAAAAACGAAACTATATTCGATAAAGATAATGTGAAAAATTTCTGCATTTTAGAATAAAAATGAGTTTTTGTATATATCAAAAGGGTAGTCAGGTGAAGGTCTCGTCACCAGATCAAGGTTCTAAATTACGAGACCAACTTCAGTAGCGATGGCATGATGTGTGGGTGAGCGATGCAGCGAGGAATTAGTAAATATCCCAGCATCTCACATCCATCCGGCACGACTTCGCTACACTACGCAGAGCTGAACCGTCTCATCCAAAATCAATTAGCAACCGGCCAACTAAGAAAAAGCAATTAAAGCAACAAGACGCACTGAAGCCACGTCGGCCTATAGATTTATCAAACACATCTTCGCCAAGCGGAGAGCAGGCGAATCCTTGCCTCGTTGCCAGGTATCAACCCGTTAAGCTGGGCAAAAGCCGGCAGGTAGGGGCCTGGTCATCGGTATATATATATATAAACACAATTGGATTGTTTTATCCATAGTTCAGAGGGATTTTATCCGCTGCTAATCGGATTTTGGTTTTGTCTTAGGAAAAATACCTCTCACGAGGATTTTCTGAGATATGTGTACCATTAATTTATAGCTTGAGAATTTTATTGGTTATTCCATGTGAAATGTCTTATTTTTTTCGTATCATAAATTTCTTATTGGGGTATGGTACCTCTAGGGTAAATAAAAGTGCCTCATTAATTTTTTTTCATTGCTTATTTACATAATTATATGACGATATTAATGACGCTATTAATGACGATATGAGAAAATTAATGATTTATATGCTTTGATATTAATAATAAAACATACCTAAAGTATGAAAAACATAACCTTAAACACAAACTAGTAGGATTTGCCAATCCCAAAACTTTCTTCTATATCTCACACAGGTTTCGCATAGACTAAAAAGAATCAGCACCAATTTATATCAAGGTCTAACTGAATCTAAAGTTTTATTAAATTCCATGCATTAGTTCTTGAGATATGGCTATTGCTAAAATCGTGTAAATCCTGCAACACGTAGCACAGCAGCGCCATCTGTTGGGTTATTTACACCAAAACGTCATCAGCATCTATTTATGTCAAGATCTAACAGAATCTGAAGTTTAATTAAATTCCGTGTATTAGTTCTTGAGATACAGCTATCGTGAAAGCATGAAAAAAAGTAGCATAGCAGCGCCACCTGTTGGGATATCTACACCAAAATGTAATCAGCGTCTATTTATGTCAAGGTCTAACTGAATCTGAAGGCTGATTAAAATAAGTGCATTAGTTCTTGAGATAGAGCTATTGCGGAAATCGCGAAAAATGCAGCATAGCAGCGCCACCTGTTGGGCGATTTTCACCAAAAACTAATCAGCACCAATTTATATCAGAGACTAACTGAATATAAAGTTTTATTAAATTCCGAGCATTAGTTCTTGAGATAGAGCGCCCACAAATTTTTTGTCACATACATACAGACAGAGTCACAGAGTCACAGACAGACATTTTCTAAAAACAGTCAAATCATGTTCAGGACCTTCTAAAACGTATAAATCCGTCGAAAACCGGAAGTCGAAAATTTTCATGAATCCAATACTTTCTTCTTGTAAAGATAGAAGAAAATAAAAATGCAACAATTTTAAATTTTCGCTGGGATGTAACACGTCTCCTTACAAATTTTTGAATTAAAGCCCCTGAAATGGAAAAGAAATATTATGCCACTATCTTTTATATTTTTAAATTTTTTCCGCTTATAAATATGGTAATACTCGAAAAATAAAACAGACGTAATATGATAATAAACTGCAGTAGGTTCCGAAATAGCCGGAATACTACCTTTATTCTTAAAGGGGGAAAAAAAGAAAATATGTAAAAACATAGGAATTTTATTTTATTTTTTTTATTTTTTGTTTTTTGCCTAACACAACACCACTTGGTGCAATACTGCTGAAACCATACGTAGTTCTAACGCTAGAGTGCTCTTAGAGGCTTAAATAAAGTTAACAAGGTGGAAAAAAAGATGGAATATGAAGGTTTTCTATTATCCTTCCTATTGATGTTATCGCTGTCCGCTATTTTGGACAATTAGAATCACATTAACCGATTTTTTTTTTCCATTCATTTTCTATGCAAAAGGGAAAAAAGGTTTCACTTTCTTTCTTTTTTCTTTTTTAGGCCTCGTATTCGGGACGGAAGTTAGATTTTTTTCCCTCAATTTTTTATTTTTTATTTTAAAGTTTTTGTTGGCAAAGGCCGTTTCTGCATAGTGATCTGCATAAGAATCAAAAGTTTCTGCAGTGATACAAAATTTTAGAGATAAATACAGTATATCATATTTATAGATGGGCCAACGATGGCTCCAGATTATTACATTCATTTCAAAATTTCAAGTTTACAGAGTGTGGAAATATTTTTAAATTGTACAAAAACCATTCTTATAATAAACAATGTTTTAACAAATTATGCTTTGAAATTAATTTTCATTTAAAATTGATATTTGTGAATCATAAGAAAAGCGTCCATAGAGAAATTTGTGTATGAATGTGAAATCTTCTAAATGTTTTTAAATTGTACAATATTAATAATGTTTATAATTGTACCATATAAATTATATATATTAACTTAACTGTATTCTGTATACACGTTAGAATTACCTATCTTTAAATTGGAGATTTGGTTAGATTTGATGCAAGAACTTGTTTAATGTATTTTGAAATTCAAAGGTATTACAATTATATGTATATATATATACATATATAGTCCTAAGATATCTTATAATAAACAATTTTCAGCGAAGCGTACTTTAAGTTATTTTTTATTTAAAATTGTTATTTGCGAATCATAACAATGGACCTAAAATAAACTGTCTCGTGTAATTTTCTTCGATAGCCGTTTCAAAATTCTAAAATTCGTCATCCTAGTCTGTTGCTATACAACAACGATATATTACTGTCCATTGATAAATTTGTGAATTCTTCAAAAAAAAAAAAAAAAAAATAAATGTACAAAAAATAAATGTAATTCCAAAAATTTTTAATAAACAATGCTTTAACGAGATATAGTTTTAAGTTATTTTTTATTTAAAATTGTTATTTGCAAATCATAATATTTGTCCTAAAATAAACCATATCCTGTCATTTTCATCAATACACATTTCAAAATTGTACAATTTCGATTTTCTACTGACTTGCTAGGCATCAACGATGTATTACTGTCCATAAAGAAATTTGTGTATGAAGTCTTCTAATTTTTTTTTAAATTGTACAAAAAAATATATATAATCTTAAATATCTTATAATAAAGAATGTTTCAACGAAGTATTTTAAGTTGATTGTTATTTAAAATGTGTCATTGGCTGCGAATCATAACAATTGACCAAAAAAATGTATCGTCTCCTTTCATTTTTTATTACACATCTCCATTGTTGTTCCTTGGCTATGGGACAAGGATGGTGCTTTTTCAGAAAAAAAAAATATGAATCCTGCAAAATAATTATATAAAATATTTCTAAATATCTTAAAATAAACAGTGTTTAAACAAGATCTGTTTTAAGTTATTTTTACTTTAAAATTTTATTTATGAATGAACGGCTTCCTTTCATATATTCAATGTACAGAGTGGCCAAGATAAAAGAGGCCCGGTATACAGAAGTACAAATACTTACTAATTTTTATTTAAAAGCAGTAAATACAGAATATTATGAATAACAACATACTGAACATTCAATAGTTCAAAGAAGGTGTTGTTATTCATAATATTCCGTATTTACTACTTTTAAATAAAAATGAGTAAGTATTTGTACTTCTGGTATACCGGGCCTCTTTTATCTTGGCCACTCTGTACATTTCAAAGCTGTAATTTTTTGACTTGCCATTTTGCTGCTACAGAGATATTTTTGAAATATATATATATATATATAAATTTTACAGCATAATTTTAATTTGTGCGAAAAATATATTTATAAATATCTTATAATAAGCATTGTTTAAACGAGATCTGTTCTTAAATAAATTGCCTTGCTGAAAAAGAAGGTATGAGTCCTATCGAAATAATTTTAAATTCTATAAAAAATATGCCGAAACATCTTATGAAAGGCAATGTTTAAACGAAATCGGTTTAAAGTTATTATTATTATTTTTTTTAATGTCAGTTGTGAATCACAACACTTGACCCAAAATGAACCGTCTCCATTCAATTTTTTCATATGCATCCTAAAACTAAAGTTTCGCCTTGCCGATTTGTTCACTGCAAAAAATAATTGTTGATTTTACAGTATAAAACTGGCACCCAGCTGCCAGTATTATACCGTAAAATTAACAGTATTAAACAGTAAAATAAGCAGTAATACGCTGCCGTGCAAGCAGTAATACGCTACCGCGCATGCGCGGTAGCGTATTACTGCTTGCACGGCAGCGTATTACTGCTTATTTTACTGTTTAATACTGTTAATTTTACGGTATAATACTGGCAGCTGGGTGCCATTTTTATACTGTAAAATCAACAATTATTTTTTGCAGTGTTGCTATGGGGAAAAGATACATTATTGTTTCGAAAAAAATCACGTATGGATCTTGCAAAATATTTTAAAATTTTACAGAAATATGTAACTTAATATTTTAAAATAAACAACGGTTAAATGAGATCTGCTTTTTAGTTAATTTTTGTTATTAAAATGTTATTTGGAGAATCGTAACAACACTTGACCCAAAAATTAACTGTCTCTCCTCATTCTTCCGATACGTTTAAAGATGCGACCTAAGGCTTTTTGCAGAATCAGCAGAATGTTTTCAATGATCTGATTGTAATAGAAAAGAGAATATTTTTCTCGCCGTTTTAACATAAACTTATTGATTTTTTTTTCTTTTGGGGCTGTTTAAAACACTTTACTTTCACTTACAAGCACTAGTTTGCTGCAAATATTTTGCAGCATCTCTTGAAACATTTTTTTCAATGTATTTTCAAAATTAATGTCAAATTCATATTTAATAAATTAGGCATCATTTTAAAAACTGTTTCATGTAGAATTCTAACCTTTTCGTTGCTTTAAAATAACACCATTATTTGAGAAATTGCCAAAGAAAAAGCAATTCGTAAAACGCACAACGAACCAATGAAAAATCAAAACTGATTTTTCAATAAAATTCATTTTGCAAGAGTATGAAACGTCAGTCATTAGCAAAATTTGAAAGTCATCATACTTATACTGAGAAAGAACTCCAGCTCCCAGCCGTTTTTGTCAAAAAAATATTTTTTTTTTCGGCGCTCAACAACAGGAAACTTTCTAAGACATTTCCTGACTCATTTTTAAACACAAAAGCATGTTACTTGCAGGAATGATTATTAAAGTGATTTACAATCAGTTTCTTTCATTTTTCGATAAATGAATTACATTTTGAACTATAAGCAATTGTTGTTTCAGGAAGGCAGTTTTTTTTTCTTTTCTGCGCTCTCGTTTCCGGAAATTCTGTTCAAAACGCCAACTTTGATAGCATATTCTGAAAAATCTTCTGCCTTTACCAAAAAACAAGAAAAACAGTTCGATTACGCAGTTTCATAATACGAGTACCTGCTTTGATACGTTTGTGAACAAAAATGAATGAAAGAATGTGTCAGAAAGTACGCGTTTGAATTTGAGAATAGCATTAATGGGTGATATTCGGTGCCCTAAGGCTCATCCAACTACTCAGGGCCCCTATAGACACCGATGATCCTATAGACCCTATAGGGTTTGTTCTTATATAACCTGTCTATTGATTTATACAACATCTTCAAATAATAGATACATATATCCATAAAAGTAACATCCCCCCCCCCCTCCGAAACCCCGAGGTCCCAGGAGCGGGCTAGAGTCCTTCGTCGGGTCGGGTAACCCGATTTTACCCAGGTCAGGCCTGGTTGACGCTAATTTTTTTCATTACGAGTCGGATTAAAATCGCTAAGGTTTTATAAAATGTTTACGAATTTGTTTGAAAATTTTTGTTCTGATTTACAACATTTTGTAAATTAACTTCAATAATTTTATTGATTATTTATTACTCTTTCCTATATTTTTAAACACAATATTAGTAATTTAAACTATTTAACTTGGAAAATAATAACGAATTAAATAAAATTATATCTTTAGCTTATTAGCCATATTACTATAGAGAAATTTAAAAAAAATAATAATAATAAATGATTAAATATTAAAACTGGTAGTAAAAGTGCGACTTCTTAAATTTTACTAAAAAAAGCTATAATTGAAGAATATATAAAATAATTGCTATTAAAGTTCATTTAACACAATAACCAAAAAATAAATTCTTGAAATTTGACAAAAATATAATAACAATAAATTCAGAGTTCCTTCAATAAAAAATTGGGGTGAGAGCAAAACAATCCATCAAAGTATAACGGAACTCTATTTAGCCAGTTTTATTTGTTCATAATTGCTTTTCAAAATCGAATCCGTTTTGTCGTAATTGCTCATGTAAAATCAACTATCCTTCCGGAATTCCAGGCAATTGCTTATTTAAATATTTATATCGATATGCCATTTGTTAAACAGGAAACAAACGAAATAATAATACAGGGATTTCCTTTCCTGTACCTGTGGTATCGAATGCAATAAATAATAATTAAAAGATATAGCGGATTTCTTTTATCAATGAGGAGATATTTCTACAACATGAGAAGAAAACAGAAAAGATTAGTATTTTATTTTATTCTTTTTTTAATCTCACTCTCCATTTTTCTATTCATTTCTATATGTTCCATTCATATAAATTGCAATAGTGCAGTGAAGATCTTGGTCTTTAAAGGTTGATAGTTAAAAATTAATTAATTAATTTAATTTAATTTAATTTAATTTAATTAAAAAGAAATGCAGAAAAGAATAAATTCGGTATTTCAGTAGTGTATAAATTTAATACAGTAAAATTTACATAACGGAAACTTCCGATATCTCAATTTGACGAACACTTTTTCAGGCTACAACGCCTGTATATTTGTATGCGTTTACCTCTGAGTAGCGGACACCTCCTCCAAAAGCGGACAAATTCCATAGTCCTAGGGTGTCCTTTATTCAGAGCTTTCATTGTAACATGTTTAAAAGGTACTCGGACAGGTTAAGTATTATTTTAGATATATTTAGCTCACCACAGCAACGTAGATTTTTTAGAGCAATGTTCCTTCTATAAATTTCTATTCTATATATTCTACAAATATTTCTACAAATTTATGCATTTAATTAAAAAATAAAAATGATTTTGTAAGTGTCGTATAAGTGTTCTGTTTCGTAAGTGTTCTGAGTGTCGCGTTGTTGAGCGGGTAGAAAAATTGAAAATACCCTTAAAAAGATCAAAACATATAAACTGTTTATCTTCCACTTATGCAGTGGAAGGTTGGTGAAAGCTATGATAACACGTGGCATCCATTAATTACGATGCATCATGGAATAAACCTTGAAAGTAAAACTGAAACTTCATAATTGAATGTGCTGTCCAAAACTGGAATAATAGATCCCATTGAGCCACCACCCCTATTTACCTGAGTTTGAAATGGACCCGACCTTCTAAGAGGTCGACCTGGCGTCGACCAGGTGGGTGAACCTATCTTGACAAGTCTCTCCCTACTTGCATCTTGTGTATATTTCGCTAGTGCTTCATTTGAATTCGGAGAAAATAAACTGACAATATGGCTAGAAGAGGAATTTATCGCCCTATTTGGCACATCGAGATCAAAGCTGTTCAATTATTTTACGCGTATAGTGTTATATTCCTTATTCCTTTTATTTTATAATGGTTCTTCTTATAAGGGATTATAATAGTTAAAAAGGTTAGATAGTACATTTCCAGATGTTCCAAGAAAACAAATAAAAAATATAAAAACTCTCTCTAATGAATTACGTTTTATCGCATCTTGATAGCAGAGGAGGGGAGAATGGAGTATGAATAATGTATAAAATATAACCATAAAGAACAATCTAAATATTAAAAAAACTGTGTATTTAAAAGTTCTAAAATAGTTACAAAAATTTTAAAGGATTCGATTTGATAACTGAGAACAAAAAAAATCCAGATCATAAAAAGAAATTGATAGTCTTTTTTCAAATAAACAAAAAATATTTAAAAAATTTGTTGCTTTATAAATAAATACTTTACTAAATGGAATCATCAAAAATCATTGGTAAAATTTCTTTCGCAGTAATATACAAAAGGGAGAAAAATAATTTTTTATAGAAAATATATCTTATTTGTATGCATGAAAAATGTTTTATGTGTATAGTCAGATAAAATATAACCATAAAGAACAATTAAAGAAACTGTTTATTTAAATGTTCTAAAATAGTTACAAAATTTTTAAAGGATTCAATTTTTTAAGAATCATACATTATTTGTAATCGAAATTGGATTTTTATTTTCTTTCGACCTGTATAATAAATGGCCGTCGGAGTTATCAAAGATTCCTTTATTTATTTATTTATTTTATATAAATTCAGTGTTTTTTTTTTTTGTTTTTTTTAGAATGAAAACTTTTGAAATATCTCGATTATTATTTTAATTTTAATAATTAAATTCAGAATTAAAGGAGAATGCATCTGGAAGAGAAACGAAAAATAGAAAACATTTCTCTAAAACATTTATTTCCTGAACTTTAAAGTTTTTTAACACTTTCCAACATAGTTGAAATTAGTTTCCTACATAGTTGAATTTTTGTTTGGAAACAGGAAACGTATTAAATTGGAAGGTGTTTCTTATTCAGGCACTGTGTAATCGAATGATTTTTTTTTCTTTTGTAAAGACAAAGGCTTTTTCGAAAATAAAAAAATACTGTCAAGTCATTTTGAACCAAATTCCCGATGCAGCAGCGCGAGAAAAGGGGAAAACGCCTCTAACTCGATAAGTTATGTATTTATCAAAAAAAAAACGCAAAAGGCTATTCGATTCCAAATCACTGCAATAGTCAGGCCTTCCAATTTTATGCCTTTACGTTTGAAAATACCGAGCAGTGAATTTGAGAACCACCTTAAAAAAACCGTCAGAAAACCTTTATAGAAATAATTTGGGTAATTTTTATTTGTTTACAATTATCATTTAAAAGATCATTAAAACGAATTGTTTATACTCATATTATTTTTGAAAGTTGTCCTACATTTCTTTTTTAAAATTTAAACGAGTTCTTCACTTCTGTATTCGTAAATTTTTTTTTATCAATAAATTTGCTCTCATCATCTTCCTGATTATCACCTTTATCTTACTTCTTCGCAATATTTTGTCAAATATCAGTATCTGCGAGCTTCGCAGCTTACAAGAATGTCACGTCTTTTGTTGTCGTTGTCTTTTTCCTGAGTCACAGCAAGTTCAAATTATTGAGCATCGTCTGCACTATTATGAAACGAGGTGTAATAATAATACTTTGAAATACGATAAGTTTTACACCTATAAAAAGCATATCCTAATCGCAACAAATAAAAGTTACGTCATTTAATTGACAAAGTAGTTGAATTTGTAGGTTATAATCATTTTTATACATATCCGTTCAAAAAAAATTATTATCTATTAGCAAACGGTTTTTTAACACATTTTTCACAAAAGCGAAATGAAAGTTTAAAAATCAAATGAAATCTGTGTTAAAACAGACATTCCAATTTAAAATTGACCCGATTTTTATTGGAATATTTTCATACGGTTTCAAGCATTAAAAAGGATTGCATTTTTAAAAAATTTTAAAATTTCCAAAAATGTATGCACTTTTTCCTTTTTTTTTTCCTTTTGAAGATTTGTAGGTGGTGACTCCTCTTAAAAGAGAAAATAGGGAAAGAAAAAGTAAGATAACACTTTAATTGTATTAAAAACATCATGAAGATGTTTTATTAAAACAAACACTGGAGCTCATCAGAATAACGGCTTTATTTATCTAAATTATACGAAAACTCTGCTCATCTCCTCCGTCTGCATTACTTGATGTATTTAGTATTATTATTGATTTTGTATAATTATTTTGTAGCACAATTATTATTAATGTTTCGTATAAAGCCCAATTAACAGATCGTCATCATTTTTATCAGTTCGCTGCCAGTCAGCATTTTTTAATAATTACATTTTATTTTTCGTTAAATGCGAAAAATTAGAATGAAAAGATTGAGAATAAATAAATAACAAGTTCGATTTTTGCTATTTACGTATTTATAGCAAAGCTCGATATTTGCATTTTAATCATAATTAATGTATTTATTCATCAATAATCATAAAGGTTTAAAAAAAAAAAATAAATAAATAAAAGTGTCGCATGTCACATTTATGTCTGTTTAAAAGCTTTATCAGCTACTAGACAGTTTTAATTTAATAATTTCTAAACTAGAATAAACTTTAATTAATCAGGCATTTAAAAATGAAATATTCACGATATAATTTTAAGAAAATACTAATATAAAACTATATTTTGCCTTACGTTGCGAGATAAAAGGTATTCATATAGTAATTAAGAAAATAAAAAAGTTGAAGAAACTATTTTTGGTTAATGTGCTTAGTCTTTGATAAATTTTATGCGAAGTATACTTTCAAATGAATTATTGAAAAAGTGCTTAAAAATTAACTTAAAAATTAGGCGTTGAATTTTTTATAGCATTTTTAAACAGATTAATAATTTATTCTTTAAAATACATGCACTGCTCTAAAACCTTTATGATTGTTTTTCAAATAGATTTATTTCAATGGACTTAGAGGATATTTTAAAGAATATAAAATATTTTGACTGTTTCTTTAAATACAGTTTTAATATTAATGGCCAAGGCCGTACTCAGAAAAATGTTTTGGAGGTTATTTGTATAGGTACAAAATTTTATTCTTATCTTATTTCAGATTTGTTTTTTAATACTTTAATAGATGTGAAATTAGTTTAAAGCTAGTTATTTTGAATTCGAATAACTCATACTTATTATAAAAGAAAATTGAATATTTGAACCTTATTCATTACAAAGAAATTTATAACCTCGTTTGTGTTGATCTGGTTTCTACTTCGTCGATATATCATCATTAGTGTCAACCAAATTAAAGAGTATGTAGCCGTTAACATATATTTTCAAATGTTTTTTGTCAAAAATGTCTTTTTAGTAGCATATGTCAAAACGGTTACGTTTGCAAAATTTGCCAATTTATAAACATTAGAATTAGTTCCTCATCGTCTTCTTTAAGAGGTTCAGTTAAACATGTTGGAGAATCTATATTAGAATATTCTTGCCATTTTGTTCGATAGCATGGAAGTATTGCTTTTACAAAGTCCCATTCTATAAAAAAAAATGCATGGATTTCTGGACAATGTCTAGAATTTGCATTAATATTTTCAAAATGCTGATGGAATAAAAGAGAGAGAGAGGGGGGGGGGGAGGGGGGATGCTAGGATATAGAATTTTGATAGTTAAAATTAAAAAATCAGCAACAATCTTTATTGATACTTAAAGGCGTATTTACAGTCATCCTGCCAAAAAATTCGGAGGGTGGTCAAAATACTGCACATTCCAAAACGACATGGGGGGGGGGGGGTTTAAAAAAATAATAAACTGTTTTAATTCTTTATTTATTTGAGGGGGGGGAGGGGGGAAGTCGGCAGATGCTTTATGTCGATATGTTTATAAGTTGTCTTGTTTTTCATGTTTTTTTTCTCCATTAAAAAAAAATAATAATTTAATAAAACAAAATAAAAAATACGGATTTGGCACTACAGACACATTTGTTCCAAAATCTTGCCCCTCTCTGGATTTTGTTCTGTGGGCGCTAATATTTTGTACTATATGATGAAATATTGTTCTAAAAATGTGTATAACGTCAAAAATGATGACGAAAATTTTATGCCATCTAATTGCGTGTTTTAAACAACGATTGTCGATAGAATTTCGCATTTTCTAAGCAATTTAAATTATTTCCCCATCATAAAAACACCAATGGGTTTTACGTTTCGGGCAACATTCGATTCTTATGCAGCTAGACAATCCCAATAACGCACGTGCATAGCTCAGCAAAAGTAGAAGTCTTGGGCTCAGCTTCCTGGTATGGGGTTAACACTCACCTGTTCATCCATTCACTCTACCTGTTTCAGACTAATACAAACCCCGAGTTCAGTTTATTGCCTTTTTCGTTCGATCAGTGTAAAAAGCAATACATCATATATTCTAATACGAGCAAATCTTGTGGGTGGTTATATATATATATATATATATATATATATATATATATATATATATGCAAAAATTATCTTAAAAACGGCTCTAACGATTTTGACGAAATTTCGTATCCTACCGTTTTGGGGCACCAGAAAACCATTGGGCTAGGTCACATGCTCGAGAAAATTCGATTAGTGGGTCATTTTGGGTCATTTTGGGTCATGGTCTAGCTAATTGTATCTAAAAAACGGTTCAAACGATTTTGACGAAATTTTGTATCCGACCATTTTCGGGCATGAGAAGTCAATTGGGCTGGGTCACATGTTCGAGAACTTTAGATTAGTGGGTCATTTTTGGGTAAACGCGGATCAAATTAATTTTATCTAAAAAACGGCTCTAACGATTTTGATTAAGTTTTGTGTCCTACGAGTTTCGAGCACGATAAAAGCATTGGGCTAGGTCGCATGTCCGAGAAAATTCGATTAGTGAGTCATTTCTGGGTCATTGTGGGTCAAGATCTAAAAAGTGGCTCAATTTACACTAAATTTTGCATCCAATGGTTTTCGGGCACGAGAAGACTGTTGGGCTAGGTCACATGTTCGAGAAAATTCAATTAGTGGGTCATTTTGGGTCATTTTGGGTCATGGTCAAGCTAATTGTATCTAAAAAACGGTTCAAACGATTTTGACGAAATTATGTATCCGACCATTTTCGGGCATCAGAAGTCAATTGGGCTGGGTCACATGTTCGAGAACTTTCGATAAGTGGGTCATTTTTGGGTCAACGCGGGTCAAATTAATTTTATCTAAAAACGGCTCTAACGATTTTGATTAAATTTTGTGTCCTACGAGTTTCGAGCACGATAAAAGCATTGGGCTAGGTCGCATGTCCGAGAAAATTCGATTAGTGGGTCATTTCTGGGTCATTGTGGGTCAAGATCTAAAAAGCGGCTCAATTTACACTAAATTTTGCATCCAATGGTTTCCGGGCACGAGAAGACTGTTGGGCTAGGTCACATGTTCGAGAAAATTCAATTAGTGGGTCATTTTGGGTCATTTTGGGTCATGGTCTAGCTAATTGTATTTAAAAAACGGTCCAAACGATTTTGACGAAATTTTGTATCCGACTATTTTTGGGCACGAGAAGACTATTGGGCTGGGCCACATGTTCGAGAATTTTCGATTAGGGGGTCATTTTTGGGTCAAAGCGGGTCAAATTAATTTTATCTAAAAAACGGCTCTAATGATTTTGATTAAATTTTGTATTTTACGAGTTTCGGGCACGCGAAAATCATTAGACTAGGTCACATGTTCGAGAAAATTCGATTAGTGGGTCATTTCTGGGTCATTGTGGGTCAATATCTAAAAAGCGGTGCAATTTACACTAAATTTTGCATCCTATGGTTTTCCGGCACGAGAAGACTGTTGGGCTAAGTCACATGTTCGAGAAAATTCAATTAGTGGGTCATTTTGGTCATGGGTCATGATATTTGAACTCAAATTTAATTTTGACCGAGCATAGCTCGGTCTTCCCTGCTCGTAAATGTAACACATTAAAAATACAAAAGTAAGCTTCGACTGACGTTTTCATACTAGAGAGCTGAAACAGTTTTTTCGTTAAGGGAGGCTCTATCCCCTAAATCCCTTTTTAAGATAATTTTTAAACACGTGAACGTAAAAGGTATATATATATAATATAGGGTTTCCCTGAAGTAAAATCCTAAGTTCTCTTTCCTGTATGTTAAATCCTTTGGGAAGAATAAATTTTACTCTTTTTTCTTGTTTTTTTAATCATTGGAAAAACAAGAAAATATAACCCCCCCCCCCATTCATCTTGCGAGCACCATGAGTTTCACGTTACATACAACATTCGATTCTTAAGAAATAGACAATCCCAGTAACGTGCAAAACTCAGCTTCCTGGTCTGGGGCTAAACTCACCTGTTCATCCATTCACTCTACCTGTTCTAGACGAAAGCAACCCCTGAGTCCAGTTTTTCGCCAATTTCTTTTTACCCAAGCTAAGCTCGAGGCCGAATTTTGTGACGACAGGATGTTGGCTTCTTCTCTTTTTTCTCTTTATTATTTTTTCTTTTTTCTTCTCTCTTTACCTCTTTTCCCTCCTCTGTTAGCCACCAACTCACATGGGTCGCCGCCTCATGCTTTTGGCCGTCTGTCAGGTTCATCTAGTGACGGCTTAGCATTTTGCAAGTTGTTGCTTTTTCTACATATCTCAGAAAAGAAACACTCCGCTCGAATGTGAATCCGTGTGTTTTTCTCTGTGTTTATGTGCTAATTAGCGTTGATGGAAGTGGTGAGATTCGACTACTGGCTGTTTCTGTGCATTTCACTACTGGACGATGTCACCTGTTTAAAGATGCCGAAATTCGAGTACGGAGCACGTTTTGATGTCAGGCTGGATCTGGATGAAACGTATCGAAAAATGTCTATGACTGGTACATATTTCGAAATGTACACTGCTTAAAAACAAATTTTTTCGAGAATTGAACTTGTGTTACAAACGAAATTTAAGAATTAAATGTCCGTGAAGAAAAAAAATGGAAATGTGTTATAAAAGATGAATTTGGTAAATAAAAAACTATAATAGTAAACGTTTTTGGCCCATAAGCCACCAATCGACAAAGAATTGGATTTTTGTTGAAATCAATATATTTTATAACCACAACACTTATTTCTTAAAATTTATGTCTCAAGACAAATGCTGGATTTGTATTATAAGTAGTAAGTGTGACAAATTTTAAGACAAGTGTGTTTTATATTACCGGAAAAGAAATTAGATTTGTGTTACAATACTGAAAAAAATAAAGCAAGGTATGCTTTATATTCGCCGTACATTCAAGTTAGTGGTAAAAGTATAAAAATTCACATTTTTTTTGAAAAAAAATAAGTGTTTGTGTTCCCATCTTGAGTCTTCGATTTTCTTACAAGAAGTCAAAAAATCGTATGTGATATTTCTTAATGAAATAGATTATTATATTTTTCTTCTAAAACTGAAGCATGTTATGAACTTTAACTACTATAATATTTTTTCAGCATTATTTTACGTATATTTAGAGTAACATAAATGGTGTTTTTGTGGATTATAACATTATATTATAAAGATATTATGAGCGATTTATTAGGTACGTTTGTGGTCTGATTGAAGGATAAGTAAGTTAAAAATCTATTGCATTAAATTCCTCTTGTTAATTCATTTATTGTTCTTGATGATAAGAAATTATTTTTCTTCAAAATTATTATAGGTTATCAGGCATGTGTCATAATTGGTAAAATCATATCTGTTTTAGATTCAACAAAATATTTATCCATTTTATAAAGTGAATTTTCTTATTGTGATAAACTCATTAGTTTGCTGTCACTTCAATATTTTCAGATACATAATATCCTTAGAATGCAATTATAGAAAGTAAATAAATAGTAATAATAATAATCGAAATTTCTCTATTTGTTCAGTAAGTTCAAGAAATGGATCTGTACTAGTTTTTACTGTATTTAGTTTTTGAAATCTTTAGTCTAAAGTATATGCTCTCGTTTTTCTTGAAATTTACAAATAATTTGATAATTACTGAATACTGTTAAACTTCCATAAAGTTTGAACAAAGAAACTTGCTTTTTTATGTGAAATGTTTTGGTGCCTTTCAAATTAAAGCAAATTTTCGGAGTGGCAGCTAAACAACTTGTTGATTGCTAAAGTAATTACACCATAATAAATCGTGAATGAAAGAGAAAGAAAATGACATGATTTTACTTCAACGATAAAAAGAAAAAAAAAAAACTTATCTGTTTCTATGGTTACTTGTACTCGAATATATTTTTTACTTTTTTGAAACTGAATGTGTAGAACTTCGGTAAATGGAAATGAAATGCTTAAAGATGCATGAAATAAAAATTTCAAAGAAAACTGTCAAGTTTCCCAGGAGAAATATTCTGTCATTTTAGTAGAAAAAAGCTTGCGAGTTTTAATCATTTGCTCATGAAGATAATTTTTAGCTTTATAAATGTGTGATATGAATTATATTAAATTGTTGATCTGCTTTTCAATTTAATCAAGATTACTTCTCAAAAATCTAAAGCATCTTTTCGAATTTAATTTAAAAAAAAATTTAAATTATAAAGATATATAGAAGAAGCAACTTTCAGAAATATATTTATCCTTGGAAAACGATTAAAACTTATGAAAATTTCGAGAAATGGATGACTTTTTAGCTATGATATATAAATATTTATTCATTGAAGTTTCGCTCTACATCTAGGAATCTGTGATATATTTTTCCTATTTGTTGTTATTTATATGAAAAACTGATTTTTTTAAACATATTTATTGCTGCATAAAACTCTGTAACCGAATTTCGTATGAGTGTAATTCAGTGATTTGACACATCTATATTTATCACTAACTGTAGGTATAGCCTGTAAATCAGAAACGTAAAGTCAAAGAACTATCTATTTTCTTATATTTCTGGATTTTCGCTTACCTTTCTAACATTTTAGTGTGTACTTTTGGCTCTTCAACTTCTTTTGCAAAAATTTATATTGAAGTTCTGAAATTTATCATCACATCCGCATTCAAAATTAAGAAATGACTATTTTTGTGTTTTTGAAAATTTAAAGCGAATGTATAATGCAACAGCACGTACGTACATGAGCGATTTAAAAAAATACAACAATATCTCTGGTGATGCAATCTACGTGTTTATTATTATGCAAGGTAAACCGGAAAGTTACTGGATTTATTAGAGCATTCAAGTGAATCGAGTCGTCGTCGTCTCAACGGCATTTTATTATTTTTTTGTGAACATTTCTTGAAAACGTTTCCCATGCTGGAAAAACGCCCACAACTGCCCATGTCGAGGAAGCTTAGAGGTGAGTGGACATTAATGTTGGTATTGGTATTTTAAGTTTCACACGAACGGAATATTCGCATGTTTCCGAGTCTGATATAAATATATTCATAGCTCTATGTTGTATTTAAAAGTGTTATATACTCTTCCCTATTGTCGGAGTTTTTAAGGATATAAATTAAATTGGTCATAATGATTTGTTAATGTTTTGGTGGGTTGATAAGCATTCATTTTTGGACCACCGATGGGGTCTTTTTTTGTTATATTTTTTTCTCTTTTTGAAGGTGTTTGCTTGTTTTAGTATAATTTAGTATCTATATTTACTGCACCTTTGATTGGTATTTGTTTGAAGATTGTTTCAATCTGTTAAACAAAATCCGAAATGCAGGTTTATTTAGCAAATTTTAATGCATGTCAATTATATCACTTAGGTATTTTTTATATGAAGTGCTCATTAGCGATATCAAAGTTTTTTTTTAACATTTTCCAACATAGTTGAAAAGTTTTTATGACTTCGTATCGTCTGGCTATCTGTATAGTCGTACTCTAACTCGCGTAAATACGGTTGCATTGTCATGTAAATGATACATATGTTATTGAGGTTTACTATGATATGTTCGATATTGAAAATGAAGGGCGTAGAATTTATAATTCGTTTAAGAATTCCGTTACATTATGGTCTATGAAAAATAAAATCATTTTCAATGTATTTTAATGATGTTATACTATTTCAAACATAATAAAACTGATATACAGCACCGAGGTGCATTACAAAATATTTACTGTAGAATATGATGTGCATAGCATTTATCGTTTATTTACAGGGACACACAATTCCGATAAAGTACTCTTCTATAAGCTATAATTGCTGCAAGTGCGTTTTGAGTTGTGGTATACATTTTTTAATTTAACTAATTTTTTTTTGCATATGACTTATGTGTAAATTCTATAGGTTATATATAGGGCTGCACAAAATAATTCGAATTCATTTCTTTTTATTGACGTTTCCTAATTGAACTAAATTTTAGCGTACTATGTAGTATATATACAAATCTGTAGATCATATACAGGGCTTCACAAAAGAATTCAAATGCTTTTCCGACTGTAGATGGTAATTGTTGAAATTGGGTTTTCAAGTGTGTTATGCGATTTCCAAATTATTTACTTAGACACTATCTTTCATGCAATTAAACGGTGAAATTTCTTTACTATTCTAAATAATTTGCAAAGTATTTTATAATCTATGCTTGACGCATGATTTTTCTCTTTTGTTATATTCAATGTGTGTACCATAAAATAAAATGTATGTACAAATAACAATTTTGTTATGTGTGTTTCATATATAATAAAATCAGTTTGATATAATTGAAATATATTAAAATTTCTTAAATTAACGTATGTTTCTGATCTATTATCATACAATTAAACAATCTTCAAATGAAAATCAATCAGACAAGGCCATAAATATAAATCTTAAATTATATTAAAACAAACGCAACATCCTAGAAAAAAAAAAATCCTTCTGGAGTCAAAAATCAATGCTTTTCACCACACCTGCTTCAGTCATCACTACTTTTCACACATTTTTCATCACTTTTATATGAAAGTAATATTGGCGTGTTTCTGAATCCTACAGATTATGCATACTTTATATTCCATTTAAAAGTGTTATGAAATATGCTTATTTTCCTTATTTTTGTCAAGGTTTTTAAGGACATAACTTGACAACTGAAAAGGATTAGCAATTTGCGATTGCTTATAACAATCTCAAAATATCAAAAACTGGACTGTTTATATTTTAAGTAAAATAGTTCAGCCTTGAGTAAAATTCATTAAACAGGAAAGTTATTTGTAGCTGAAAGTTAATTTTTCTTTCATTAATTTTGTTGTTACAGCATTCTAGGTAAATCTCAGTTTGTAAATGTACAGGACCAAATACTTTATTCGTCTATTTATAATTGGTGTTTTGAATGATATTTGTTTTGCTAAATTGAAGTGAAATGAGTTCAAATTCCGTTACAATTTAGTAACAAGAATGAAAAATCATGCGTCAAGCATAGCTTATAAACACTTTCCAACATATTCAGAATACTATTAAAAATAAATAAATAAATAAAATAAATGCCCGTTTAATAAGGTGAAAGATGATGTCTAAATAAACAATTTGGAAAACGCATAACACAGTTGAAAACACAATGTCAGGAATTACCGTCAGTAGTCTAAAAACCATTCGAATTCTTTTGTGCTGTCCTGTATAATATCTATAATTCTACAATTTACTTCAGTTAGGAAACGCTTAGCACAGTTGAAAATCCCCCCTACAGAAAATTCCGCCAATAAACGGAAATGTATTCGAGATATTTTGTTCATCCCTGTATAGGATCTTTACAATTTATACACACCTAGTAATATTACTAGTTAAATTCAAAAATTGGTACCACAATAGAAAACGCTCTGCCTGTAATTATTGTTAATATACATTACTGTAACGGCATTCCTATGTGTGTCTCTGTAAATGAACGATGAGTATTATGCACACCTTATTCTAGAGTGAATATCTAGTACGCCACAGTGATATGTATCACTTTCAATATGTTTGAGATAGTCTAACATCATTAAAATACATCAAACGATTTTTCTCCATAGACAGTAATGTAACGGAATTCTTTTGAGCGTCCTGTAAATGAGCTATATAGGCTACATACTTCATTTTCAATACTGAACAAGCCATGGTGCACATCAATATCATATATCAATTGCATTGTAATCCGAGTATATTTACGCGAGTTGGAACACAGACAGAACAGACAAACCGAATTCATACACACTTTTCAACTATGTTCAAAAGTGTTAAAAAGAACAATTTAGAATTTTAAGTTAAATATTCGTATTTAAATTTTGTTATTACAAGTGGAAAAAAAATCACAGTTTATATTTTTAAAATATGGGCAATTATTTTTACTTATTTATAGTTCTTTCTTTGAAGAATTTCTTCTTAAAGATAGAAATACGTACTTAAGAAAAGTATTACTTTTCACATACAGAAATTTAAAATAATTTAAAATTTTAGTTTTGAAAATTTCAACTTTTCAACGTATTTAATTTTTTAGAATACTCTTATTACTTATTGCTTAGTTTTTTTCCCCCTTACTTTTTACTCACAAAAAATGTTTCTTGATAATGTTTTTTAGACTGTATAAAAATATTGTCCATATTTTTCATAACTTGAAAATATATTTTTTGATATTTTTTAGAAGTAACATTCCCATAGAAAAGTAATTAATTAAATAAAGTTCTTACGAATAATTAAATCATATTGATTTACACAAAATTTGATTCGTTAATCTTACATGGAAAAATTAGATATTAATCTTTAAATATAATGAACTGTAAAAATTTTATTTCTATAAGAATATTATGTTTTTCTTTTCTTTTAGTATAATATTCATATTTCTAATTTATTCCAATATAAATAAGATAGCATCGATTAAAAAAAAAAAAAATCGATGCAGAAGAAAAATTGTATTTTGTATAAAAACCTTCTAGCAACTGTGTTTATTTAATTCTTGAAGGCTCTTTAAATCGAAATGATAGAGGGGCGTAGCTTCAAAATAATGCAAGATAATTTATTTCTTAATATACATTATCTTATAGGCAGACTTGTATAAAACCAAAAACTTTATGCGCACATAAATACTGGGTCAAAAAATCTCTGCAAATTAATTTAATGTTTAATAAAATTACGTGTTATATTATTTTGACGATATGAATTTAAAAACAGTAGTTTAAAATAATTACCATTTAAATTGAAAATTAATTAATATTAATTAAATAATTATTTCGGTAAAAAAAAAATAATAAAGCTAAAAATCCATGATAGGAAGAGCTGAATTCTTATCAATTATTTTGTCAATGCATTTACAGACAGCAAAATCCTTAATATTTTGGCCTCTTCGCAAGCGTCTGTAATGTTATAACAATGTTTTGCATCTTTAAACTTTGAAGTGTGCACAAACAGAAAATAAATCATGCATAAAATTGAGGAATATTTTTAATTTTTTGGTATTTAAAAAAAAAAGAAAAAGAAAACAAAAATTATGTTTTTCTTTTCTAAAGTTTTTTCTGCAAAGTTCAGAATTTTGCAGAAAATTTTCCACACATGGCGTGCACACGTGCATCTATATTATATAACTCTGCATATAGGTGTATAGAATTTAGGTTATTAAAATCAGAAAACATTGTACTATTTTTAATCTAATCAAATTTAATGCATATAAATAAAAATATCTTTCTTCAGTTTTTTTTCCCCCTTAAACTATCCCGTATACTTTTATCAGTTAAAAACTAGCTAATTAATAAAGTGCAAACACTTAAACATCTTAAAACATGAAAATAGACTTAACCCACATTCAAAATAAATAGTTCATTTAAAACTATGTCGTTTTAAATAAGTAGCCCTTTCATAGATCACCTGATCGTATGACTTTTAAAACTGGTTTTTTTTCTTTTCTTCTATAAAAGTGGATTTGTATTCTTTGAAACGCCTCTTTTTTTTTTCCTTCTCAACGAGTGTACGAAATTTTAATTCTGATTATTTTACGAGGGAATTTGTATTGGGATAGGCTTAATTATTTCAGTAGTATGTCTCAAATACTTTTCCTGTTCTCATTGATCACATAATCGTTCGTGATTTAATTGTTTGCAATAATAATAATAAAAAAAAACCCTATAATCTTTGTAGTCAGCAATCTGTTTTACCGTAAATCATCCGGATCCTGTCTCCAACAGTGTAATAATATATGCGATGCAAGTCACAAATGAAATTAGAATTAATTTTTTCCTGTTGAAAATGAATAAATACTCGTTTTTTTCTTCTTTTTTCCTAAAAAGTGGTTCAAGTCTATAAAAATAAATGTTTACTTAAGGGTGCGGTTGTATATTTACGCCCCTTCAGTTTTAACTTATGTGGCAGGTCGCTCGTGAATTCCATTGCATCTTTTTAAAACCAATTTAGATTCATTGGATAAATAAACATGCAGCAAATTCTCTGCAGTGAATCTGTTTTAATATCTTTTTCTTTTAAAAAAGTCCACATTATGGAAATTATCTTGGTTTCTGGACCATTAGTTCTGATCATGGCTGGACTGTTTTCAGAGTCTTGGATATCGTCCGAAAGAACATTTCTCAGCTATATGGAATAAATGTTTTCTTCAGGAGTGGTAATGTTGTTTATTTATTTATTTTGCATTTTAAAGTCTTGATCATTTTAAATAAGAAACAGTCTTTTAGATTATCCTGTCATTTTAAATGAATGAGATTTTTAAAAGCGCTATTTATATTTATTAATAATTTCACATAGTGTAGATTAAAATTCAGAAGTTAACGTTAGGTGTTTAGTGTAATTTAACTGAAAATTACTTTGGTTTCATTCTCATAAAGCATTTGTAAATTATCATTATGTCATTATTACAGATTCACAAGTTATCAATTCAGATACTATGGTTTTCTTGTTTTTCTTCCTATTATATTTTGATCGATATGTATACAAGATATTTGCTCTTCTGCACAATTTGATTTTTATCTATTCTGGAAAAAGACATGGAAATTAAAATCAACAGTATAACAAGTTTTCATTTAATGTGTGACTATTTATGGTTGGTTTATTGTTTGTAATATATTTACTTTGGTTTCATTCTCACAAAGCATTTGTTATCATCATTACAGATTCGCTAGTTATCAATTTCAAATACTATGGCTTTCTTGTTTTTCTTCCTATTATATTTTGATCGATATGTATACAAGATATTTTCCCTTCTGCACAATTTGTTTTTTATCTATTTTGGAACAAATACATGAAAAGAAAAATCAATAGTAACAATTTTTCATTTAATGTGTAACTACTTATGGTTGGTTTATTGTTTGTACATATTCAACCATTTACGACAATTCTTTCATTACTTTGAATGAAGACAGGAATGTTGTTGTGACTTCACTGCAAGTCACGAATGTTATAGTGTGAATTGTGACGCTGCTGTTACATCACAGAACTTCACGATTGTGACTGTGACCTATGTGACAAATGTGATATCTATACAATGTGGCTTGACTTTTGAAAACAAAATATGAATACTATAAAAATTATTATTTAATTTGTATTTATGTACACCTGTTTCACTTAGAGAAAAAAAAAATCCTTTTATGTGTATAAAATTATGTAAATATTCACACATCATTCTGTTTTAATCTTGGCAGAATTTTTTATTTATATTAAAACTTGTTTTATTTTATTAGGTATAGTGAAAAAAATATAGTAAGGAAAAAAAAAGCGTGAAAAACATATGATACCACGTTGTATTAATCCGTACTTATCCATCAAATTTCAAATATCTGAGAAGTATTATTTATCCAAACTTAGAAATATTCCTATTGATCTTCAGAGTTCTTTGAAAGATGCTTGCAAATTTCTACGAAGCGATAAAAATGATTGTCTTCCGTTAAGACTTGATTTCTTGTAAAGATAAAAAGGCCACACACTTCTTATCTCTCTCTGTTTCTGGCAGCAATCAACGCAATTTAAGAAATATTTTTAAAAAAGAAAAAAAAAAAAAGAAAATCTCTAAATATGGAAGTTTATTTTCTAATAAACCTCCAGTTACAGTTTGTTAGCATAGTATAACCCCCGTTCTCGAACTCACCAGTTGTCGAACAATTTGGACCTCGAATAAGAAATTTAAATGAATTTCGATTCGTTTCTCGAGCAGTGTGGGTGTCGTCATGAAATTCACGGAATAATAAAAAACGTAGCAGAAATAACCGAATTGATCTTTTTCACACAAAGCGCATATACACGAGGCAGTGATAGCAGCGTTAATTAAATTGATGCATTTTGAAATTCCTGTACAGCGAGGCTGCTGAATCTAATGAGTTTTATTTTTCCTTATTTCTCCATTTTTTCGTTTTTGGTTTTTCGTGGGCACGAAGAGTAATCCCATTGCTAAAAAATTTCATTAATTTCGAGGTTCAGAAACGTCGAAATAACAATGTATGTCGAAGTAACAATGTCCTTATCATCTTTAAGGAAAAAAAGGAAAGAAAAAGAAAGATAGAAAGAAAGAAAAACTCACGTCTTTCTTTCCAATCTCAAGTCACTCAAAATTCCACCAATAAAGATATCGGCAAGGTTTTTTGTTAAAAATTTATTAATATCTTATAACATTGTCACACTTATTTTATTTTATTAGGCATAGTGAAACAAATATAGTAAGGAAAAAAAAAAGGCGTGAAAAACATATGATACCACGTTCTATTAATCCGTATTTATCCATCAAATTTCAAATATCTGAGAAGTATTATTTATCCAAACTCAGAAATATTCCTATTGATCTTCAGAGTTCTTTGAAAGATGCTTTCAAATCCATGGGGGCGTATCTCACACTTTTACCCTTAAATTAGCTTTGTACTTAATTTTTTTTAAGCTCAAACTTTTAAATTACGATTTTTTATGTTTACTTAACATTTATCTATCGTAATATAGCAGTATCGATTTTCTGAAATATCTTCCTGTCTAAAAAAAAGAGAATTTTCATGTGTCGGAACAGAAAAGTAAATATATATATTATTTTAAGTATGAAAATTATAATTTAAAAAATCGATGCTTCTCTATTACGATAGATAAATGTTGAGTAAACATAAAAATAATTAATCTAAAAGTTTGGTCTTTAAACAATTTAAATACAAAGCTAATTTATGTGTAAAAGTGTCGATTTAGCATGTATAAACCTTATTCATTTAAATAAAATTATGAATCTTTTATTTACGCCATTCAGTTCGAAATTTTGTATACGTTTTTAACTATTTCCATTTTGATTCAATGAAAAACATTATTGGTGATCAGGACTAATTTTCCACTTTTCCAAATGATGCAAATCGGTTAATTCAAATACAGGGTGATTCATAAAAGATGGGCAGAACTTTAAGGGGTTATAGTACACTTAAAGACAAATAATATTAAATAGGAGACTAAGGGTCCCAGACGTATTCCCAAGGAGATAGGGGGCATTAAAGTTTAGGGTCCGAAATTTCAAATGATTATAAAACATGGAAAAATTGGTCGATTCGTTTGCGGTTTTTGCAAAAAATTTTCTTTATGCCAGTATTTTCTTGAAATAAAATTTTAAAGTTCAATTTCAAAAAATGCCGTTAGGGGGCGCTTTAGACTTTGGAGTAACAAACAACTATTTTTTAACGTTATTTTTTGTATTTCTTTAAATGATTTCGAAAGCTTAGACTTAAACTTAAATTTTGATCTAAAAATCTGAGTCCTAACGAGTAGTTAAGTAGCGTAAACTGAAATTTGAAATTTGAAACCCTTCTCCCCCCAGAACAAAAATCAGTTATTCCCGATCTTTGTGTCGTAGATTAGGCTCTAACTACTGCCGCGTTTTGCTAAAATTATTCTTTATGTCAGTATTTTCTTGAAAATAAATTTTAAAGAAAATTTTCAAAAAATTCCGATAGAGGGCGCTTTAGACTTTGGAGTAACGAACAACTATTTTATACCGTTATTTTTTGTGTCTCATTAAATGCTTTCTAAAGCTTAGACTTAAACTTAAATTTTCAGCTCAAAATCTGAATCGCTGAGCGTGGTTCAGTAGCGAGGGGAGGGGGTTCAAATTTCAACTTCTGAACATAGTTCAGTTTGCACTACTTAACCATGCCCAACGATTCTGTGCTGTGATACGAGGCAAAAATACAACTTTCGTCAAGGACTGCACAGTCGGAATTCACTCATAAAGGCACTGGCACAGTTGGAAACGTCGCTCATGCAAACGTTAAAGCTCCATTCCTGACGCTAGTCACCGGGTGAAGAAGGAAACAGAAAGTATGCAAATGTCAAATGGGGAAGAAGAAGAACACGTATGCAAAATTTTGACACGATTCAGGCATAAAAGCCACTGAACGGTGAGTCAAGTGTAAGTCGCTGTAGTAATGAATCGGAAGATGGTGCCCTTCACGAATAAGGAAAAGGCTGAGATGCATTTAATTTACGGAGCGGCAGATGGAAATGGTGCAGAGGCACAACGAATGTACGGAGAGCGATTTCCTAACAGGCGGTTGCCTAACCGCAAAACTTTCGAGCGCTTGCACAGACAGTTGTGTGAGACGGGATCATTTCTCGCTTCCCGGTCGAATGCAGGTCGTGCAAAAAAGGACGAATCAGTAGTTGTTGCAGAAGCCATTCTGGATGTAGTAGCGGCGCAGCCAAGTACAAGTACACGAACAGTGGCTAGCCAGGTGGATACCTCACAGTCCACGACTTGGAGGGTACTGAAGGATGAACATTTGCGCCCGTTTCATGTGCAACGAGTCCAGAAACTGTCTCCAGGGGATTATCCAAATCGTATTGAATTCGCCCGCTGGTTTCTGCAGCAGAACGCGCTAAATCCACATTTTGGACGAACTGTGCTTTTCACCGATGAATGTACCTTCACACGTGAAGGTACATTTAACACACACAATGCACATGTATGGGCGGATGTCAATCCACATGCTACGTATCCACATGCTCATCAGAGACGCTTTTCCATCAATGTTTGGGCAGGAATCCTCGGAGACCACCTAATCGGACCGTACCTTCTTCCTGAACGCCTCAACGGTAAAACATACCTCACATTTCTGCAACATGTGCTGCCAGACCTGTTAAACGTTGTTCCTCCACGCATCCGGCGGGTCATGTGGTTCCAGCACGATGGAGCGCCAGCCCATTACGTACGAGACGTCCGCAACTATCTGGACATCACATTTCCGAACAGATGGATTGGTCGAGGTGGTCCTGTTGCTTGGCCTGCTCGCTCGCCAGATCTTTCACCCCTCGATTTCTTTTTTTGGGGACGATTGAAGGCTCTTATGTATGAGACACCCATTGAATCCCCCGAGGAACTGGTCGCCAGACTTTCCGCCGCTGTAGGGGAAGTGCTCGAAAAGCCTGATGTTTTCGCGAATGTTCGCCGTTCCATTCGTCGCCGTTGTTCTGCGTGCATAACCTCTGGTGGTCACAATTTTGAACATTTATTGTGATTACATGTTAATAAATATGCTTTGGTAACATAATCCTAATTTGTGTCTTTTTACCTCGTATCACAGCACACAATGTGTGGACATGGTAAACTGAACTGTGCTCAGGAGTAGAAATTTCAAACCCCTCTCCCCAGAAACTTAACCACGTCTAACGATTCAGATTTTGGGCTGAAAATTTAAGTCTAAGCTTTAGAAAGCATTTAATGAGACACAAAAAATAACGGTATAAAATAGTTGTTCGTTACTCCAAAGTCTAAAGCGCCCTCTATCGGAATTTTTTGAAAATTTTCTTTAAAATTTATTTTCAAGAAAATACTGACATAAAGAATAATTTTAGCAAAACGCGGCAGTAGTTAGAGCCTAATCTACGACACAAAGATCGGGAATAACTGATTTTTGTTTTGGGGGGAGAAGGGTTTCAAATTTCAAATTTCAGTTTACGCTACTTAACTACTCGTTAGGACTCAGATTTTTAGATCAAAATTTAAGTTTAAGTCTAAGCTTTCGAAATCATTTAAGGAAATACAAAAAATAACGTTAAAAAATAGTTGTTTGTTACTCCAAAGTCTAAAGCGCCCCCTATCGGCATTTTTTGAAATTGAACTTTAAAATTTTATTTCAAGAAAATACTGGCATAAAGAAAATTTTTTGCAAAAACCGCAAACGAATCGACCAATTTTTCCATGTTTTATAATCATTTGAAATTTCGGACCCTAAACTTTAATGCCCCCTATCTCCTTGGGAATACGTCTGGGACCCTTAGTTTCCTATTTAATATTATTTGTCTTTAAGTGTACTATAACCCCTTAAAGTTCTGCCCATCTTTTATGAATCACCCTGTATATAATTTATTCTACTTGAAATCTGTATTCAAAATTATGTGAAAATCTTATAATATAAGATCATGTAATAAGTTTAATAAGATCATGTAATGTTCTGTACTAATAATGTGTTCTTATATTGTACTCTGTTGTACTATACACTGTACTGTTTGAAACTAGCGATACTGGGAGTAACTTGGAAGTTGGGAATCAATTGATCGTATTTTCGATATTGTTTAACCCTTTCCGACACAGACAAAGTTTGTTCGTAAAATGAGAAATTACTGACTGACACCGGAATTTACAAATAACATTTTTAGAAAATAAGAACTCCTTATTTTAAGGTTTCATTGAAGAAACAAAATTTTATTAAATAACCTTGGTGTGGAATTCAAGTTTGGAATTAAAATTAGGTGTGCCCGGAGTGGGACCACTGTGCCGGAAAGGGTTAATAGAAAATTTGATTCTATTCTCGAACAATTCTTTGGCGCATATTGTATTCGAGAATCGAGGTACCACTGTAAGTCAGCAATGTGTTTTTTTTTTTTATATAATATTCATGATACATATAATATAAATAAACAGAAATTAATAAACCAGATTAAAAATTAATCAACTGAATTCGGAATAAAAATGAAGCATAAATCGACTTTTTTTTAAAATATATATTAACGCTTTCCATCATCGTGAAAAGTGTTTAGGAATTCGATTTGTCTGCTTGTCTGTCTGTCTATCCGCGATTTAACTCTCGTAAATATATATACGTTATCGGTATATGTTATTGAGATTTACCATGGAATGTTCCCTGTTGAAAACGAAGTATGTAGCATTTTTAGTTCGTTTACAGAAACACACATTATGTTCTATGGCGAAAAGTCGTTTGCAATGTATTTTAAAGATGTTACACTACTTCATACATAATGAAATTGCAGAATATGGTAGAATATGGGGTGCAAAGCAGTTATCATTCATCTACAAGGTCACTCAAAAGAATTCAACTACATAATGGTCTACGATCTGCTGAAATTTTATTTTCAAATGTGTTATGTGTTTTCTAATGTTTCATAATGAATGCTTGGTGCAAGATTGTTCTTTTTATTAGAAATTGTTAGAATATTAGATATTAGTATTTTCTTTTCACGATAAACATTTGTATATTATTATTTTTTTTTGTTTGTTTGTTTGATTGTATGCATGCCAATGAATATTATTTAACAAACTTTTCACATCTTTAAATATCATGCGAGTTTTCGCAGGTTATAATAGAAAGAAATATATATTGTTTAAGAAAATAATGTTTTCACTCGGTTAAATGGTATTTAATAAAATTTTATATACCGCCATTTTTTTATATTATAAATTTAAAATAATGACTACAATGTTTTTAAAACTTTTTTACGACAAGATAAGCTACAACGTAGTTGAGCAAGCAAATTTTTTTCAGTAGTATTTAACTAACCTCAATAAATACTACTTACTATGTTACAGTGATTACTGATTACTTCTAATCTGTTCTATCGCTTCTAATTTGTTGACAATCTACGCTCAAGTAGATTTCGATACTGAGATTTATGGATTGCAGAGCCTTATAATCAATTGTCTGAATTATGTCTCTGCATTTGTTTGTCTGTTTGAACGATCTTTGTTAATCGAAAAATATTTCCCTCAGATAATGACTGCCAGTTTTGCAATTTCATGTCATTATATTATTCTGTGTCTTATTACAGAATAACACTGTCATTTATTGCAATCTGTATTACGTTATAGGAATTCGCTGTTTTCTTTCTATTATGGTTTTTCCTGTTGTAAGTTGGCCGAGTATTGAAATTTATCAATCATTACTTCTTAAATTATTAACGGATTAATTATATATTATAAATTTAAGAGTCATTGTTTAAAGAAATGAAGGTAAATCCCCATTTCATCTATTTTATGTCAGATTAAATCCTAAGAGAAGACTATCTACATTGTTAAATGCATTGAGTAAAACATGCGGAAAACTGTTTTATTGACGTGCAGAATTATTTTATTACCGCGCATGCGCGGTAGCGTATTACTGCTTGCGCGGCAGCGTATTACTGCTTATTTTACGGTTTAATACTGTTAATTTTACGGTATAATACTGGCAGCTGGGGTGCCAGTTTTATACTGTAAAATCAACAGTTATTTTTTGCAGTGTATATATATTTTAAGTATGAAAATTACAATTTAAAAAATCGATGCTTCTATATTACGGTAGATAAATGTTGAGTAAACATAAAAATATTTAATTTAAAAGTTTGGGCTTTAAACAATTTAAGTACAAAGCTAATTTATGTGTAAAAGTGTCGATTTAGCATGTATAAACCGTATTCATTTAAATAAAATTATGAATCTTTTATTTACGCCATCATTCGGTTTGAAATTTTTTATACGTTTTGAATGATTTCCATTTTGATTCAATGAAAAACATTATTGGTGATCAGGACCAATTTTCCACTTTTCCAAATGATGCAAATCGATTAATTCAAATATATAATTTATTCTCCTTGAAATCTGTATTCAAAATTGTGTGAAAAGCTTATATAATTCAAATTTTCGAACCAATTGTTTGAGTTATTCGAATATTTTAGCTTGCGCTACCTCATACATTTGTTGGACGAATTAATACCTAATAAATATTTCGTGACAACAATAAGAAAAATGCAGTTTAAAGTCACCAAATCTTCAATTATAAAGAGGAAATCTTGTTTATTATTTTTTTAATTTATTGTTGTTTTCTATATTATTAATAATTAATACCAATGATATGTTTCAACCAAGTGAAAGAAATTGAGTATTTTCTTTACAGTGTAATTTAGAGGAAATTTTAACAGTGTAATTTAGTGGGAATTTTTGAAGATGCGGAACATAAGGTATTAAATGTCCATTTTTCTAATGCCGAAATTTAAAACGGAATTTTAAAAATTTGCATTAGGTAATTAGCAATCTTGTATTATCCGGAGTTTAACAAGGGATTTCGCGATATAGGAGAATCTTTGAATCTATTCCATTGCTATCCACTGACAATTATTTAAGGACAACTATTGACATATTTGACGCAGCTGCTTCCTATCACCATAAAATTCTTAATTATAATCGTTAACCTTAAGGTCTACATGAAATTTCTGACTTTTTTTAGCTACTTAGATGACGAAAGCTTGTTGGACATTGTAACTGCAGTAATATTAGCCTGTATAATTGCAATAATTCTATTGTTCTTACACACATCCCCACAGTCATATTGAAATGTATCACGTAAACGTGCAACATATGTTTGAACTCCTTTTTCATACGCCCGTTTCTTGATTGATTCACGACTTCATGTGGAAATGAGAGTTCTTCGTGCACACCCGAAAATGGGAAGATCAAAAAATGAATTTCCTCGCCCATTTACTTCCCTCTTAACCACTATTACTGAGAAATAGTACATCAAAGTTTTTAACTCCCCGACCTGATTCCTATTGTCCCTACAAGATGGTGATGAAAGCTCTTGTGTTTCGATGTTTTTTTATTTTACTTTTTTTTTCACAGCTTGATTTAACAATGCCCCATGTTTCACGGTCATTTATTTTCTGTGTCTGCGAGCTTGTAATGTCATTTACCATGGCTCGATTGGCATGATCATTCCCGTAAAGAATTTAATTGACAAATCGTCATATCAAGGACTTACGGGAGACAATATTTTATTTCTTCTAATTGTATGTTATTTTGGACTTACATTAAAAATCATTACATTTGTATGCAGTTGCTCAAAATATGATTGTTTACCGTTGATTGTAACTTACAATGTTTTTGCTTATGTTTCTTCTACATTGAAATCTTGTATTTTATTTTGGGCTTTCGTTATAAATAATTAGCTTTATATGAAATTACTGCTAAGGCACTAATAATAATTACTGCACTATTATTTATAACTTATGCATTTTCTTAAATTTCTTCCAGAAATTTTGCACTTAATTTGAGACGTCTATTAAAAATGCTGCTAATAATTATTCATAATTAATTATAACGTACTTTTTTTTATGCTTACAATTCTTTCGAACTGATATCCTGTTTTTTTGTTTTGGTCTTACTTGCGTAAGAAAAAGGTTAACTTTGTATGCAGTTGCTGCTAATGATTGTGCATTACTCATTATAACTTTTTCTTTCTTTTTGTAGCTTACATTTCTTCCAAACTGAGATTCTGTTGTTTGTTTTGGGCTTGCATTAAGAATAGTTAGCTGATTTTATTATAGGATGTTCAACGTTGATTGTAATTTATCCATTTTTTGTTTACATTTCTTCCAAACTGAGATTTGGGATATTATTTTTGCCCTTTCATTAAAAACAGTTAGTTTTATGTGTAGTTTCTGCTAGTGTTTACCGTTCAAGGGCCGTTCATATAATTAGTGAAGTCAGGTGTTTCAAATTCATGCGTCCCAAGAACCACCCAGCGTTGCGTCGAACGTCCGAACTCTCACTGGTCCGTTTTTTGAATACCAGTATTTCCGTAAAAAAATTTTCGGGGTAGGTTTCTACAACATTTGAAATAGAAATAACCTTCGGGGTAGTTTTCTTCAAAATTTGTAGCATAAATCTAAAAAGAAGAATATTACTGGAAAAAACTGGTATTAAAAAAAAATAAATAAATAAAATCTAGTGTGAGCCTTGAAATTATTATAATGCAGAAATTATTATTATTATTTTTTTTTTTTTTGCATGGAATTTATTTTTTGTTAGTCTACGTCGAAGGATGTTTAAAAAACACTGTTGACTCTCATCGGGTTTAAATGTTACAATTTTATTTAATGGTTGAGAGTGTATATTCTCTAAAGATATACAAGTTTGATGTATTATTGCATACATTGTAACATTATCAAGCAAGGGTGCGAAGTACAAAATGAAAAGTATTTTCTGATTTTATTTCTGAAAAACATGAAAGATAAATTAAGATTGCATTTAATTATTTTGCTTTTTCATTTGTAAAAAATGAAGATAATAAAATTAATAAATATACATGCAGAAATCTCAAACTGTAATGCTTAACATACCATTAAATAATAACTAATCTCTTAAAAGTTTTCAAATAGCTTAGAAAATTAGTGGCTTTTTTTCTTCAGGAAAAACAAAAACCCAGATTACTTTTATATTTATTTCATTAAGGTAGATCATATAAGTTTTTTTAGGCTGAAAACTTTCTCAGTTACTGTTTATTCTACAAACTTCTTAGAATTTAAAAAAAAAAAAAATGTTTAAATACAATATTGTAAAAGAAAATACAGAGAATACAGTTTGCCGTTTTTTGGTTTAAAATTGAACTTTTTTACGTAGAAGTAATGAAATTCAGAAAATACAACAAATATCATGCATGTGATTATGTTTTTACTTTAGTTATGAAAACATGCAAAATTTACTATTTAGTACACTGAAAAATGAACGGTTCTAAAACAAACTAAATACACTTTACGTAAATCTAAAGTAATTTCATGCACATTTAGTGGAAAGAGATGCACCAAGGCAGTGTACTCAGTTTGTTGTACATTTTTCTATATCTGTTGTAACCTTTTTTATTACTTCCCCGAGGAGTTTCCAAATCAACGCACTTAAAATTAACAAATGAAATGGGAAGTTTTTCCGAGCAATTGTTTCCCCAGGAGCGATGATAATCATATCAGGGACATTCCTCCACTACTGTCGCGTTTTTATGTTGTGCGACGATAGAATGACCACACCAAAGAAGCTGATGAAGGCCTGACAAGCAATCGCATAGGTGTGGGTCAAACGTGAAGTTGTATTAGATTAACCTCTCATAAAAAAAAAAAAAAAAAAAAAAAAAAAAAAAAAAAATGAATGAATGAATGAAAAATTAAGAGAGAGAAAGAAAAAATGAAAATGCTCTCAAGTTCAAAAACAAATAAACAACAACAAAAAATTGTATTTTTCGCTAATCTGGGTCACTTATTATAATCTTAAAACTGCACTTAGTTTTTAGAATGTTTGACTTATATTTGACACACTAATATAGGCGTACAATTTAGAATTTTTCTATTTAGATTAATTCTGTTTTTCTCAATTAAAAATATAGATATAATTGTTCTGCATTCTATCTATTCTGACATTCCATTTTACTCACATTTCTTTAGACTGCAATGTAAATTCTTTGAGAGTTTGTAACCCAATGACATCCATTTGACTTCTGAAATAAATTCGACCCCGATTGTTGAACACAAAAAAAAATTTGAAAAAGCGCTCAAGTTCAAAATGGAATAAGTAAAGTAAATTTAAATAAACCTCCGCCGAGACTTGATCGAAGCCGTCAAACGGGTCATCTTCGAATAATGGAAATTTATTCAGCTAATCAGTGCGTAGAATATCATCTAGTCTGGAGATTTGAATTGCTAAACACCGGCAATGGAAACTATAAATAAACATAGAAAATATTGCTATGAAGAAGGCATCTATCAAATGTGTTGTGTTTTAAACTGAGACTATCATTTATATACAGGGACATAGGAAAGAGCTCAAGCATGGGGCTGAAACCAACGCCATTCAAATGAAAACACATTTTTCTTAAGGGATGTCGGTACTCTTCATTTTGTGAAAAAGGACGAAAATATCAATTTTCCAACTGTTAAAATGAATTTAGATATCCGTAGTATATTCTCACCATTTCCTTTTAAAGGATTGAGAGTTGCAATCTTTAAATTCATTTTCGTTAGTTTGTGTTTGTGTTTTTTAATTAATAGTATGTTCTAAGTGACAAAACGTAAACAAACATTTTTCCATTTACTGGCTATTTATTTATTTATTTATTTATTTATTTATTTATTTATTTATTTATTTTTTTTGGGGGGGGGGAAGAATGGCGGGGTATTGCTATATAAAGAAGGCATCCATCAAATATGTTTTAAACTGAGATTATCATTTATAAACAGGGACATAGAAAAGGGGCTAAAACCATCGCCATTCAAATGAAAACAATTTTCTTAAGAAAAGTCGTCATTTTGTAAAAATTGACGCAATTATCAATTTTTCAACTTTTTGCTTAAAATGAATTTAGATATCCATAATATATTCTCAAGAAGTGCCTTTACTCTATCCATTTCCTTTTAAAAGATTCAGAGTTGCAATCTTTAAATATTTTTATTTTCAGTTTCAGTTTTTTTCCCCAATTTACCAGTATGTTGTAAGTGGAAAAACTTCAAGAAATTTTTTTTCATTCTCTCGCTACTTTTATTTTATTTTATTTATTTATTTATTTTATTATTATTATTATTATTATTATTATTATTATTATTATTTGGGGGGGGGATATCGCTATAAAGAAGGTATTTATCAAATGTATCGTGTATTAAACTGAGAGTATGATTTATAAACAAGGACATATGACAGAAAGGGTTCTGTCATGGGGCTAAAACCATCACCATTTCAAATGAAAACAATTTTCTTAAAGAAAGTCGGTATTCTTCATTTTGCGAAAAATAATGAAAATATCAGTTTTCTAACTTTTTACTTAAAGTTAGATATCCGTAGTATATTCTCCCGAAGTGCCGTAAAAATACAATTATTAAAAATATGTGAAAAATACTTTTTGCTCCATCAATTTTCTTTTAAATGATTCGGAGTTGTAATCTTTAAATACATTTTTCTCAGTTTGATTTTTTCCCCCATGTATCAGTATAAGTGTTTTGTGTGTGTGTGTGTGCAATCGTGTAAAATATCTTTCTGGCATTAATAATGTAGTTATATCCCATCACAGTATACCAATAAAGTGAAATTCTAGGGTAAGCGAAACTATTCATAAAAGAAATGATCATGCAGAAAAATTTATAAAACTAAGAAATTTTACTGCTTTGAGTAAGGTTCTTCATATCCAATTTGTCGTATCATCAAAAAGTTTCATCTTGATCAGAGAGAATTTGTCCAAATTCTCGTTTTTATCTTTACTTGCGAAAATTGTACGCATATCAGCATGAAAATAATGAAATTAATAAAGGGGAGAAATAACAAAACAAAAAAATATTTCTCTAAAATTTTTATTATATATTTTTATATAATATATTGTGACTTTATTATACCGAATATTTTACTTTATTACATTGATGATATATGATGTAATATTGGGGTCCAAATTAGTGCTAGGAAAAAAAAAAGTTTAAAGAAAGTGATTTGAAATATATATATATATATTTATATATATAATTTAATATATATATATAATATATATATATATATATATATATCGTAAAACACCAACTTTAGGAATATTTTATGAAATATTTTTTGCTTTAAGAGGAAAAGAAATACGATATTTGTTTCTCTATATTTTGATATACGATATTGTAAATTTCGTGCATTTACGAATAAAAATGGCTTTGTGAATATGTCAGCGAGAAATTTTTAATTTCAGTGAAACTTTAAACGGACACGTTCTCAGTAACGGATAGGCTATTCCTGATTTTTTATCACAATTTCAACCTGATATATGCCGGAAGTTTTATGCCGTGGCATTTTTACCAAAAACGATAGGAATATTTGAAATTGATATAAATTTCCTCTCGGATGATTAGTATTTAAAAAATTACAAATAATTTATTGGCAGACAACATAACTTATTAGTATACAGTGTTGGTAGTTGATGTTAGACTTTTGAACACCTCAGTATGATTCAGAATACGTTTTAATTATTCAATACATGTTTGTTTTGAATATTACTGAGGTCATACTATTTATCTTGAATGAAAAAAAAAAAAAAAAATCTAAAATCCACTTAAACATCATATTAAAAATTCTACGAATTTATAAACTTGTGATTTCATTAAAATTCTATTCAACAATAAATGGTCATAGACCAGTAGCATATTCTATTTTTCTAATCGTGATCTTGGGGGAAAATGCGTATTAAGGTTATAATGGAGCGCATGTTTTATAATCTGTGATAATAATTGATTCAAACCTCGTTCCACTATTAACATTCTTATTTTACCTTCATTCCTGCATGGTAGCCGTAATCACATGCAAAAAAGGTGGTTAAAAAAAAAGATGAATTTATTACGAAACCGTGATCATTATTGTTTAATCATGTAATTACAATATTTTACATGTTTGCGAAGTTCGACATCGTGCATACATCGCAACTTATTTTTACATAAAATGTATCAATAAATAATGCTATAAATGCACGTACAGTTCAATTAACTGTTTTATCTCTTTTTTTTAATTGCTTTAATTGGGTCATAAACGCTTAATCTTCGATTACAAATAACATAATCCGCGTCATTTATCTTATATAAATAGGTTGATTTTTCTTTCTATAAATACCATAAGTTTACATTATTGAATTTTTTTATAAAAAATTCGCAAAGCTATTTAGTTCGCGCTTTAGCTACCAGTTCTTATCATGTAACAAAGACAGAAAGAAAAAGTGACCTATTAAATACATCTTACTTTCGGTGTTCCATTTTTCCCTTTTTAGTCATGGTGTTTTTTCGCAATTACGCAATGGGTCACACTTACTTATGTTTTGTTTTTCGCTGTGGAAAAGTTCCTTCTTTGAACAGTTTATTTTAAGAGGGGCCTCATCTAATGTCCAATGCCCCAGGCCGACTTTGACGCTTTGACGGAATTTTTTGGAGCGAAAATGAGCGTAAAATCTTGCATTTCCTGCCAAAGATTGCAAAAAAGTGGTTTATCTTTTATGACGGTATCATTTGCGGTAAATGCTTCTGTATTTGTGTCTGTTTCTGAATATAAATCTTTGCTGCGGTAAAAATTGCCGGTTTCAACTGCGAAGATTAACTAGTTAATACATCCTTTACAAGACAGTTACAGCAGAAACGAAATTTGTGATAATTATGATTCGGTATATGGTCCCTGAAATGGATCGATAGTAATTTCGAATATTTACAAAAATAATAATGCCAACTTTTGGCTTCAATTTTGCCAGCATCCATTATCTTAAATATATTAAATCTGACCATGCGTTTGTATTTCACATCTATTTCTACGGAAATATGACGAACTGCGGGCGGAAATGAACTTCAATCATTGTTAAGGAACCGAGCATGTCCTAATAACTTTAAAACAAGAGAAATAAACAAATAAATTTTCCTGAAATAAATTCCATTGTAGTATTTAACGCAAGTAATAATTGATGTTTGTTCAAGACAGATCAGGCTATTTTTTGCAATTTAAATTGATTTTCGACATATTAATTGAAAACTTACTTCTTGACGTATGTGTCCGAAGGAGTTATAATTGAGTGGCAGAACAGCTAATAGACTTTATGTTCTTAAAAACCTTCAAAGACAAATAAGTAAATAAATAAATACATTTAACTGAGAATAACCTTTATTTTTGCATTTGTTGTAATTAATTATTGTACTTATCAAGTCATGGCATTTTCTGTTGTATTTTCGCGTAAACCTGTTCTTAAATGTAGAATAAAATAAAATTTAAATTTATTTCCCAAAATTGGAGGATGCCATGTAAATGCAACACACGTTTTGCTAATCTATTAATAAATGCATTAAATGATGAAAACAAAATCCATGTAATCAACTAAGAATAATTTATAATGCAAACTAATAAAACATTTGTTTTGCTTTTTTTAATTACCGATGCTGAGTAGTTTACACTTTTTTTTTACTTTCTTCTATCTTTACAAGAAGAAAGTATTGGATTCATGAAAATTTTTGGTTTTCGACGGATTTATATACGTTTTAGAAGGTCCTGAACACGATTTGACTGTTTTTAGAAAACGTCTGTCTGTGAGTCTGTTTGTCTGTATGTGACACAAATTTTGTGGGCGCTCTATCTCAAGAACTAATGCACAAAATTTAATAAAACTTTATATTCAGTTAGTCCCTGATATAAATTGGTGCTGAAAATCGCCCAACAGATGGCGCTGCTATGCTGCATTTTTCGGAATTTCCGCAATAGCTATATCTCAAGAACTAATGCACTCATTTTCATCAAACTTCAGATTCAGTTAGACCTTATCATAAATATAAATAGATGCGATTATGTTTTGGTGTAGATATCCCAACAGGTGGCGCTGGTAAACCACTTTTCTCATGATTTTTACGAAAGCTATATCTCAAGAACTAATGCACGGCAGATTCTGTTAGACCATGACATAAATAGATGCAGCTTACGTTTTGGTGTAAGTAGCCCAACAGGTGGCGCTTCTATGCTACTTTTTTCATTATTAACACGATAACTATATCTCAAGAACTAATGCACAGATTTTCATCAAACTTCAGATTCAGTTAGACGTTGACATAAATTATTATTGATTACGTTTTGATCTAAATCTCCCAAAAACTGGTGCTGCTATGCTGTATTTTGCAGGATTTACACGATTTTAGCAATAGTCCTGTCTCAAGAACTAATGCACGGAATTAAATAAAACTTTCGATTCAGTTAGACCGTGATATAAATTGGTGCTGATTCTTTTCAGTGTATGCGAAACCTGTGTGAGATAGAAGAAAGTTTTGGGATTGACACATCCGACTAGTTTTATAGTTTATTTTAAGGGGCCCCTAATCTTCAGTGCTTCGGTATATGACTTTCTTTAATGAACATTTTGGAGCACAAACCATAGTATTTTCTGTCAAAGATACCAAGAAAGGGGATAATCTTTTATAGCTATATGATTTGCTATAATTGTTTCTGTTTATCTGTCTTTCATTATCTTGTTTTTTATTTATTTATTTTGTTTTTCATTTGAAATCTGTGTACATTGCAAAAAATAATTGTTGATTTTGCAGTATAAAACTGGCAACCAGCTGCCAGTATTATACCGTAAAATTAACAGTATTAAACAGTAAAATAAGCAGTAATACGCTGCCGCGCAAGCAGTAATACGCTGCCGCGCATGCGATGTATTATACTGTGATATTGCATTATATTGCTGATTATATTGCAGTGTATTATACAGTGAAGTTTTGTTACAGTATTCTGAATGTGTTGGAAAGTGTTTCATAATCTATGAATAAAGCATGATTTTTAAAAGCAAATTAAAAAGCAAATTAAATTGCCAGTTGCATAAATAATTTGTCCTGAAAAATTTCCTCTCATTTCTACATAAATAACAAGAAAGAAAAAAAAATCATGCTTTATTCATAGATTATGAAACACTTCCCAACACATTCAGAATACTGTAACAAAACTTCACAGTATAATACACTGCAATATAATCAGCAATATAATGCAATATCACAGTATAATACATCGCATGCGCGGTAGCGTATTACTGCTTGCACGGCAGCGTATTACTGCTTATTTTACTGTTTAATACTGTTAATTTTACGGTATAATACTGGCAGCTGGGGTGCCAGTTTTATACTGTAAAATCAACAATTATTTTTTGCAGTGTAGTGGTGCTGTAAAAGTTGCCAATTTCATCTGTCAACATTAGATTATAATCAATATTTTCAAGATAATTAAATGGAAAATGGAAATGTGTAATAATTATGAATTATGATCCAGTAAATGGATCCTAAAAATGCATCATTATAATTTCAGACCCTAATTTAAAATATTTTAACTTTACACTGCAAAAAAGTGTTGATTTTACAGTATAATACTGGCACCCCAGCTGCCAGTATTATACTGTAAAATCAACACTTTTTTTTGCAGTGTATTTAGTTTTGCCATCTTCCATGGCACTTGCATTGTACAGAGCATTAGGTAGATTCAGCAATTTATTCACTTCCGAATTTAGACACATATCTATGTTTAAATGGAAACTTATCCTTAAACGTTTTAATGAACAGCTAAATACAATTTATTTAAACCAATGTAAATTTTCTTCTAGACTAACCAACTTCAATAAAACATTAAAAAAAAAAGTAAGAAAGTATAAAGAAAAATATTTACATTATTAAGGAAAGATATTAGGTTTAAACAGACTTTTCAGTGGCGTATAGAAATTTCCTTTTCAAGGCAGATTAAAATGAATTTCTTTCATCTGAATAACGGGGAAATTTATAATGCATCTATTAATTTCCTTTGCATGTCCTTTTTTCCGTTCTTTTGGCAGAGGTCATTTTGCTTTCAGTAATTTTCCTCATTGCATTTGTATTTTAGGTAAAACTTATGTCTTTCATCATAAAAATAGCTTAATAATTGTCTAATTAATTTTTTCCTGATTTTGTCAGAAACCTTCAGTGATTTCCCCCTCATTTATCGTAGTTTTAAAAAAAATGTTTAACGAGCCATCTTAAATAAATATTAATGAAGTTTTTTTATACGGCACTTTTTTTTTGGTAAACTCAATATTTTTACCTGATTATTAAAAAAAAGTCTTAATAATTAAAGTTTAAATATTCTAAATATTTTTTATTGATGCCTCAAAATCCTCAAGAGTTGCTTCTGTTCTTAAATAGAACCTACGTAAAATACACACAAGTGCTTCTTTAGAGACGGAGGCTTCTTTTAATGATATATTTATTCTCCTTTTAATATTTTCTTCAGTATGTCCTTTAAATCATATCTTGTACCTATTACTATAGCCATTTTCTATAGACTCTTTAAGTATCACATGTTAAGGTTGTACATTGTGTTATGGCATACATGGCAGTGCCTTATTGTACAATAGCCCCCCGTTACATATAGCTCATTCGGATATATTGCTTTTTATTCGTGTCACCCGAAAAATAAGTTCTGCCTTAATCGCACATTTTACTTTATACATGCGTCAGTTATAATAAGTGTTTTGCTCTTTTAATTATTACTAGACCGCCGATGTTGTACTTGTTAATCTTGTTGCGGGTCCTTAGTTGTAAGGGTCCCGCTGTCTTACTGTGGATTCACTTTCATAAGTTGTTAAAACGGGGATACCAAGGGATCCCTAATGTTAGAAACGCCTTATAGGGATGGAAGCCTCTTGAAACGATAGTCATTAAAATGAAGGTCTAAAATAATTTTTACACCTGAAATAATTTTGCCTTTCACCAGGGTTCAATACTAATAGTCAAGAAAGAGAATCATGCGAATCTGATTAAACCACACTTCACAGCCTAAGATAATTAACTAAGTAATTATTTTTTTTTAAACGAAATTTGGTCTCTCAAATACGCTATTCTAACTAGCCCTATTAACATAGTGGTACCTGCCTTCCCAAGATCTGTGTCTGTGCATGCAACAGTTACTAATTAGAAACTGGATACACGCACTCTCGCACAAACACATCTCTTTATCATTATAAACTTACTAAGAAAATTGAAATAGAAATCTAACTAAAATTGAAAACTAGCGTTTTATAGAAAATATAAGCGTTAACTTTTGAAGATTATTATATTTCTTAATTTTTAATACATTCGTTTGTATTGTTCTTTTTTTTTCTTGTCTTCTATAATTGTTAAATAACAGTAAAAGTTTGATAACTTTTAATATGGCTTTAGTGTGTCAAAAAAAAAAAAAAAAAAAAAAAATCCTTTCGAAGGGACCCTATTCTTAAACACAATCAACGTGAAGTACTCACAAACGTTTTCCTTTGCCACAAAGATCCCTTTAAGATAAATCTCCATTAGTGGTAATATTCGGGACAACTCAACTCATTTTCCCAATGTTCATGAATATTCCAAGCGCCCGTTACTGTTTGTTTCACTCATTTTTCCCGTCATAAAATATTTTCATGGTAGCTATTGTTCTTCGTCCTTGCGAAGTTTGTATTCTTTGTTTCTTCTCTCTGCTCATGAAGAAAGGTTTCATGAAAGAGAAAATTATTTTATTTTCCACGGGGGAGAAATTTTGTTACCAGAATTTTAAAGGTAAAATTTTATTATCAAGTTTACATTTTCTTCTCTTATACAAACTTATTTATCTCTGCATGTTCGGTCGTTGAAGTATAATAAAAATTTATTTCACATCTTTGTTGGTTTCAGTAGAAAATTATGAACGTGTTATGTTAACTTCTAGCAGTATTTCGCAATCTTTTTCGATAAATGTTTCATTCATATTCATTTACGTTATCTGATTTTTTTTTCGGTTCACACTTATCCATCCAGTGAAGAAATATTCGGATTTCTAGGCTTCATTGAAAATGACCTTTTGATAAAGCGTTTATTAAAGTATATTAATTTCCTTCTTGACTTTTTTTTAAAATCGATTTCGTATTTTTTATTATGCTTTCAATAATATTTGTAATTTTATATTTATTTATCTACTTGTTCGAATCTTTGATATTTCACTGTATTACACTGTATTCACGTGATTACACTGTAATTGATAGAAAATTGTTCCAAATAATTGTTTCTCACAAAATTAAATAAGTTTTTTTTTTATTGTTTTCTGTGTATTTTACTTCTAATAATTTTTGTCTAATACATTTTTGGTCTTCTATCATCTAATAATGTCTCAATTTAAATTAACTTTAACCGTGGTCATAGATTTATGCATTTGCATGTGCTCAATTCAAACTGATGTCAGTATGCTGGATTTGCACCGTGGGGCATAAATTTCTAGTTATATATATAATATAAAGTAATATTCTAGTTAAATATATAATTTCTAGTATATATATAAACATTTTATTTGTATATATTATTGTTTTTTTTTATATATAGAATTTACTTCTGTTAGTATATAAAAATATATAAATGGCTTCTTTATATTAAATAAATTGTATAAATATTGAACAAATTGCTTGTGTATATGTAACAGTGAATAAGTTGCCAGAAAATATGATGTCAAATTTCCTTCTCTTGCTAAGGCAAATTTCTCTATAGTGGAAAAGTGCCGAACTTTCCTCAACTACAAAAATATAAGTTTATTTCCAATCTTCGCACTAACAAAATTTTTGATTACTTAAAGCTTATTTTAATAAAATGATTGCATGTGCTTTGTTGTATAGCATCCCCTTCATGTTCAGTGAATAAACAGGATAAAATGAATGGGTTAGGTGAAAAAATAGAATTTTTAAACAGAGGACTCAAGTACTGCAAAATTATTTTCTTTTGAAAACGGGCTATTTACCCCTTAAATAGGGCTATTTACCCCTATTTCTGATGTCAAGGCCATTTTGTTCTGTCAGTCTTATCCATAAGCTTATCTTTATTTTCGATATATTATTTTTACAAGATTGTTTCTTTAAACAATATTTTGATGTTAGACTTATCAACATATTGATCAAGGAAAATTTTATCATTCATGTCACGAATTTGTCACATGAATGACAATAAATGAAATTGTTGAAAAATATCTTTTCTATCTCAAAATTTTCAGTAATTATTTTTTCATTTTTTTTTAGTTGAATATTCCATGACTATTAATTTGAAATCGTGGGAAACAAGATAATACAAATTTCCAAAATGCTGGGTGATAAACATAATGACAGGTCTCTCAAGATGATAATTGTTCATTGTTTCAATATGTTTCAATTCATGTAAAATTCGAATTGTGTTTTTAACCGAACTAACATCGATCGTATTGGCAGCCATGCGAAAAAATGAGAAAGCTATGAAATTCCGTGCTTCTTCTCTTGAAAATGTGACCTCCAAAAGAAAATTCGGTATTTTCGTATATTATAGCGGCCCCCAAGGATGAATCGTCAAGCGACGAAGATCGATATCACCAAATTATAAAGCGTATTTGACCATTATAATAATATTTGATGCATATAACATTTCGTGACGTAAATGGTCAAGTTATAGTCCTATATGGCGCATATATGATGTATATATATATGGCATGGTGTATAAGACGTATATGATGTATATATGACATATATACTGACATATATATATGACATATATATGACATATATGTGTCACATACATGACATATATATATATGACATATAAGACGTAAATAATATGTATATAATGACACATAGCACATTATATGAATGTTTGGAGTATATATATGCGTATATAAGATGCATATATAAGCTTTGCGATGATCTTGGCGAAATTATAGTTGCAACCTTGGCATAATCGTAACTGTGGAGGTCGCTATAACACGAAAGCACCGAAAATTCAATCACATTTCATATTTACAAATTAAGTATGTCTCCTTAATGTTTGTAAAACAAATACAACCAAGAACTATTCAAATGTTTGCTTTGCTAGAAAAACATACGAAATAAAAGCATTTGTATTTAGTTCAAACTCCAGAAATGCTTGGAAAAAAAAAAGAAAAAAAGAAAAGTGGAAAGCTGAAACTAATTTTCAAGAACAGTATTTTTGTACTTCTTCTCGTCATAGGCAATATATATATATATGTGTGTGTGTGTGTGTGTGTGTGTGTGTGTGTGTGTGTGTGTGTGTGTGTGGGATTACAAAAAAGCGGAGAAAAAAAAGTGTACAAAATTGTAAAATAATCGCTGTATTCTTAAATATTTAAATTTGTTGATGAGATGTAATCATTATAACTCGGACATCTATTTGTGCCAAATTTAAACACCAAAATGCGCCACATATTTTACGATTTTGAACATTTCTACTACTGTTTAGCTCACAGGTTATCAAAGCCTGAGAGCTGATATGCCCACCGGTTCTGCATGTACGTATGTACGTATCGTAATAACTCTTGACAGAAATAACCGTTTTGCTTCAAATTTTGTTTATCGGTTCATTGTGATAAGGCGCTTCCCTGATTAGTTTTGGGGGGTTCATTGGTTAAGTATAAAGGAGGATACGGAGGGCTAATCCGCCCTTACTTTATATAAATTTGTTTTTTTATAGCTGAATTATCCGATTTTCTTCAAATTTTGTATATACGTTCATTGTAATAAGGCGCTTCCCTGATTAGCTATGGGAGTTCATTGGTTAATTATAAGGGAGGGGGGTACGGGGAGATGAGCCCTCCTTAATATATTGTCGATTTGCTTATATTTCGAGGGGCTTATTTCAAATTCTTTGAAATAAGAGTGTAATATACAATTTGTGTGAATAGCTTGTGAGCTCAATGCCCTCAGTTTAACTGGGCAGTTTTCTTTTTATTATGTTGATACAAACTTATTTTTTATTACTTTACGCAAGATAATTTAAGCGAAAAGCTTTCCAAAAAATTGTTAATTAAGTTTTTAAAAAATATTTGTTAAACATTTTGAGCATTCTTTTCTAATATGCTTTAAGGTATTATTGATGCATATAAAGATTTAATTTACCTTTCTTCATTCTTGAGATATTATAACCTTATTTTTAAAATGTTACAGTGTAGGGGGAAAATGCAATGTTTCAAGCATTAACATGAGTGACTTGCTGACATAATTTGAAATCTTTTATTTGAAATCTCGTCTTTAAAAATGGCTGAATTTAAGCAGCTTTATTGCTTATTTACATATGTCGATATAAAGCACAACTGGCTACAAATCTTTGGATAATATGGGTTGTATGCAACTTTGTTTATACTGAAGTAAACGATTTACTTCGGCCACTGGATATATTGGGTTGTTCGGAAAGTCCTTTCCGTTTGGGAAAGTTGGTTTGTAACTGGAAAATTCTATTATTTAATTATTAGATATAGGAATTAATGTCTGATAATTAAATGATAGAGTTTTCCGGTACGATATTGGTTTTCCCAAACGAAAGGAATTTTCCGACCAACTCAATAATAGTTTCTTATTATTTTGATATTCATAAGTAATAAATTGTGCTTATGCGACTTTATTATTCATTATATGACATTATTATTATTATTGCAGCTGTCCAAAAAATACAGAAACTTTTCTGAAAAACTGCATTTCTTGAGTTGTGTAAATGTTTTTTTAATGATAGACATTTTAATAGTCGTAGCAAAGTACATCTAAAAGTAAATCTTTTCTGATAGCATAATATGTCCACTTGGCACACTATATAGTATCTTTTTTAGAAAATCATTTCGTTCTCAAAGAAAAAGAGAAAGATCTAAAGCGACGGTAGACTTTAAAAGCCTACAGTATAGTCTGGCGAAAACACTCGCAAGCTAATGCTAAACCTGTGGCAGCATTCTTTTCAAATTTCTCGTTTGTATTTATTTATTTATTTATTTCTTTTCGTGCATGGGATAGCTGAGGTCGATCTCTAAACGAGCCTTTTTTTTTCTCTTTTAATTTTGGTTGCATATTTTTTTTTCTTTTAATGAGGATACTTTCACTTTCGGAACCGGTTCTGAAGTATAAAGTGATAAAGAGACCTCATTAAAAAAAAAATAATAATAAATAAATAAAAACATTAGCTTTCAAGTTCTCGCTAGCGTAGGCTCTTAACAGCAAAAATACTTATTTTCGTTTTTATGTTTAAATTTATTGTAAAAATTTAAAAAATATATATTAGTATATTCTAATTAATATACTTGGTAGAAAGTATATTTTTATACTTCTTATAAAGGAAAGTAATGAAAGTAACATATTATGATGTATTTAAAATAAATTTTTTGCAATCCAGACATCTTTAAAATTTTCCATGCGTTTAATTTTTTTTTTCAAAATTCTCAATATCGCTGAAGGACAATCTTGATATACAAGAAATCTGTGAATCTCTTTTTGTAAGTCGCTTGAGTTATTTAAAAAAAAAAAAAAAACTGGTACAAAACTGGCACAAAACTGAATTTTTAAAAAAATGTTATAATTGAATTTGTTGCTAATCTGAAGACCTTAATAAACCAATATTTCAAAACGGATGCACCGATTGGTTGTAGTATGTATCAAGATTGATTCTTAGAGATATTGAAAATTTTGAACAAAAATTAATGGAACATTTTTAAAAATTTTAACAACAAAATTTTAACACAAAAACTAAAAATTCGTATTTTTGTTCTTTTAAAAGTCCACTGCCCCCTTAAAGAGAAATAATTTGTTTAACTTTTTTTTTTCTCTTCCTCAGATTATCTTCACGTATGCATTAAAAAAAGCGAGTAAAGAGAGAGCATTCTTTATGCCTCTGTCCCCACTCTACTTAACAGTTATTCACTATGTAAAAAAACACAGTGATCTTGGGCGCTGTCAGATATTTCATCTTGCAATTTTTTTTGTCCAGTCCCCTTTCCTTCACGCTATCTGGTCGTTGTACCATCTCCTTCGGACTGTTCTACATCTGTCAGATTTCTGATAAAATTGTCTCTGCCTTTGTACGCTTGATTGCTGATCTGTTTTTGAGGGAAGCCACATATCCACTATTAGTTGTTGAAGCAAATTCTGAATATATGTGTTATAGTTTGTATTATCGAGAATAAATCGATATGAGAACCCGTACAATATCCATCTTGGAAAATAACCAGAAGTAATTGCGTTGCAGCTTGTGTTTTTTTTTTTTTTTTTTTTTTTCGCGAAGTATTATGGTGTCGCAGCAACGTCACATTGTGACTTTTTAACATTGGCTGTGCCGTCTCGTGACTAAATGGGGCGATGCAGCTTGCAGCAATTGTTTGCGACGGTGTGTCGATTGCTTTTCATCTGTGTGATGTTGCAATGTGATAAATCTGTGAAAACTGACATGTTCTCCTAGTAGTAAAACAATATCGTACCAAAATTGTCTGTATTTGCTACATCTTGGCCAATATGGAATGTATTTTGAGCAATATTGACATGAAATATTGCTCCAACATCCTGCTGTTTACATTTTGTCAACACTGCACTAATATTGGCAAAAAAATATTTTGCCATTTCAGTGCCAATATTTTCTTTGTAAAAACCATTGATTAGCAATATTGGTATTTCTTTGTGAATATTTCTAATGTAAAACCAACATTTCTGTAATAATGACATTTTATTGCAAACGTCCTCAATATAAAGCTAATATTTACGAGTATTGGTATTTCATAGGAAATAGTTTCAAAGATTGCAATATTGGTGTGATATTGTGTTCCAATATAACCGATAAAATTTTTCTCTTCGTGAACTAGATCATGAACTAATTTTGTGACGTATATGTCACATATACGTTTGTTGCACCATCTCAATCTAGGTCTGTGAGATATATGTTTGTATGAATCAAAGTTGCATATCTTGAAGCATATTGAAAAAAAAAAAAATACTCCGATTTAAGTTCGAATTATAGAAAATATTTAAAACGTATTTTTTCCCGCGGTTAATCGAGAACCGCATTGAGATACACAAAATTCAAATTATAGACTCCTAACTTATTGAAGTTCAATTGCATACATGTGACCTTCAATGTGACTGATATTCGTGGGTGGTTCATTCAGACCACTGCTTTAAACCTCCCTCGTTGATGATTGATCAATTTCTGTGAACCAAAAATACTGATGAAAACTATTTTGGGGTAAAGGAAATGCAAAACTTGGGAGCAAATTTTAATGATAGGTTCTTCTTTCGAATTGTTTACAAACAATTAAGATAATGATAGGTTATATAACAACCCTTATTATGTAGTCGAAAGGAATATTACACAGTGTTGCAGGCTTCGTCTGTGAAATATTGATGAATTTTGACGCATAATGACTACCTCCCTAAACGGTAATTTTTAAGATAAAAGAGAAGGGGACGAGGGGAGGGTTAAGAGAGGTTAAAAGCGCCTTATCAGATTGAAATGAGGCTCCAAGGGAAGAAATTGATTGATGACAACGGGCAGAAGTAACCCAAGATGACTTATTTTAGATCGAATTATTATTTATCAGCCGACCTACTCGAACTATCGGAAATGTGGATTGAAATTTAAAAAAGAAAAAAAAAATGGAAGAAGAAGGTCATTGTTTTCCGTGATGGAATTTATTAAAATGAGTAGCATATACTGTTTAGTAAAAAGAGAAAATGATAAAAAGGATATAATTTTTTTCTGTATTGTAATAATGTAGTACAATGTCTTAATAAACCGGGTTCAAACGAAAGAGGTTATATAAGTGTTTTTTTTTTCTTTTTCTTTCTTATATATATATATATATATATATATATATATATATATATATATATATATATATATATATATATATCCACCCATAATTTTAAACCACTGCTCGGATTTTTTTTTCTTTTTTTGAAAGGGCATTTTTTATGGTGCTGCCGTATACGTTTATCAGATTCCAAAAATGATATGTTTGTCTTCCTGTCTATTTTTTCCTTTTTTCTTTCTTTCTTTTTTTTTTACTTTACTTTTTTTTTCTTGGTTTTAACTGTCGTAAAAATGAGTCAATTACCACGAAATTTGACTATGTTGTTAAGGTACACAGTACTACTTTACGTTTTAAAATAGTCATGTAGTTTTGTTTTGTTTTGTTTTTCTTTCTTTTTTACAGAGGCACCTCAAAAATTTTAATATATGATCTACTTACTGCACACCAAATGCTGGCGACAATGTTGTTTAACGTGTATAATTATTTTCATTTATAATTTTATGAAGGTTAAAAAAAGAAATATCATGAAACATACACTTTTCCGGGAGTTTGATACAAGGAACTCAAAGTGGCAAAAATGGGTGTTACCATTTGAAAAATGAAAGCTGGTACAATTTTAAACACTTACGCGATCCTTTATGACAGTAAAACTACATAAAGAATTTTATGCAAATTAAAACAGTGCTTTTCTTTTCTTCTTGTATTAATTGAAACTGAAATTATAGCAATCGTTCGTTTATTTTTCCCCTTTCTTTTTTTTCTTTTTGACATACTTCATGTGTGAGTTTTTTAATGCAACCTTCAGTATTGAAAATTAATGCGGTTAATACACAACATCTGATTCTCTTTTCACTATACAAGTTTTCTTATATTCTTTTTTAATTTTTAAACGATGCTTTGCGTACATTATGAATACTTACGTAATTTCTCTACATTGCGTCTATTTCACCTGAGCAGTTATTTTTTTTATTAGGAAAACCTATTACATTTAATAAAAAAAATAATTAGTAGTATGACCAAATTTATTACATGTTTCTTATGAGCGCACAACAAATTTATTAAAGTTTGTGAAATTTTTAATGAGTAGCATATGATTCTCATTAACACATTTACATAACAAAGATATATTTGCTTTCAAAATGTACATAAACCCGTGGATTTAGTTGCTGTAAATTTTAATTAACATTTTCCGAGATATCATTTCTGTTTATCTTTAAAATAGCCCGAAAGATAATTAACGAAGCATCCGAAAGACTAAATTAATGAAGCTAAATCCTGTTTTTGTGCTTTTAAAATAATATTCATCTTTCAATGTTTGTAATGGATTTTCCCTTTTAAATAGAGAAGCAAGTACATAAAATAGGAAGTTGAAACTCATTGATTTGTTACTGGATTATTATTATTTTGATAATGGCAATGCATTTTAATATATTCACTTTTAATTGCACGAATAAATTCTTGCCGATGTTCAACTTCATTCAGATGTCTGCTGTCTTTAAAATTTACCATTTGCATTCAGAGCCTAAAATTAAGGGCACGATGGTGAGATTCACGCTCAAAATTTCGAAATTCCACCCAAGAGAATTTCGCAGGTAGAAACCTTCTGCTCAAGAAATTTCACCAATTTTTTAAAAAATTACTTTATTGGAACAATGATCAAGAATTAGAAGCAATGCAATGACCACTGTGAATTTAAGACCACAAAAACTGAATTAAACCCAATCATTAAGGACGTATAACATTTGGATAAAGTTTTTTTAAAATTATTAACACAAATTCCTAAAATCAATACTTGTCATGCGTTAATATTTATGGTTAATTTAAATATTATGTTAAAGTAAATGCAGGGTAAACATAATTTTCTCTTTCATACAAACAATAATTCTGCTACTCACCTTTTTTTTTAAATGTTGGTAGGGAAACTTCCCTCTTAGAAAAAAAAAAAAAACCCCTGTACATCTGAAAATTATGTGGCAACAAACTGAAACATCACCACTTAGAGATTCTATTGTGTGAAATTATTCAAATAAACAATTTTCAAAGAGATAGATTAATTGGAAGTAAGACGCCCAATCACACGGCTTCCGCAATCTCCGGATATTATACCTCTTGATTTTCTTCTTTGAGTTGTCAAATGTTTATTCAACAAAAGTGAAAAATATTGAAGAACTATAAGCTTCCGCAATTGCATATGTTATGGAAGCCATTTTAGAAGGTGCAAGGCATCAAACTGAACATCCGCTAGATGTTTTCGTGCAACAAAATAAACATACATTAAAATTTATTGACTTTATATCAACTATAAATAATCCGTTTCAAGTTCGTATCGTAAGTGTTTATTCTTATATTAACTTTTAAATATGTCAAGGTTTTTTGTGACACTCTGTATTTCCAGCGATTTAATATTCTTTTCATAATTTCTAATTGTATTTAAATTTTATTTCACTTATAAAGTATGGCGATAAATAATTATGGAAGTATATGTATTTTGTTGATTAGTGGCAGAAGAACCACTTTTGGCAATGCTTTTTGCCGCTAACTTTAAAATCTGCTGAACTTCTTTCATTCATGTGTTTCATTTATTTGTTTATTTCAAAATAAGTGTATTATAGTGCAGATAATATTTATTTTTGGTGTTAACAATTGCTATTTTTCTCTTACAGTCGGTGGTTCCCACCGCACTGGGACCTTAAAAAGTGGTACGATGAAGAAGGTTCCACCTCCTGTCGTTCCAGAACTGTCGTACAGAAATTCAGGTTCGAGCTTCTCCAGTGGATACGGCAGCCAAGCGACCGTAGACAGAAATTCTTGTGGAAGTCTCAGCACAGACGAGCCCGTATCTCCGCCACCAAATTCACCAAATTCAGGTTTGCTAAGTTTTTAAGTATAATCACGTTTATTTAAAAACTTGATGTACTTCTTAACTTTTACACCTTCAGTACTTTGCCTTTAATTTTTGTAACTCTCCAAAATTCTTCGCCAAAAACATGTGTTTCCTTCAATTATTAAGCATTTTCTGGCACTAAAGGTATTTTATTATGTATAATTTGCATTTAGCATTATGATATAACTATTTCTAAATGCCACCACCCAATCTTTTTAAATCACCTAAACACAAATTTATGATTTCAACAAAATGATCGGTTGTAGCTGCTGAACATACACTTGAAAGTTTGATTTTAAAGAATAATGGAGCAGCAGCATCATTAAAGGTGTTTCAGATTAATTTTAATGTAATAAAAGTGTAACAATCAATACAAGGATTTGAAGGTACAACTGTGATATGTAGCATATTTACCACATTAGCTTATCAGACTTAACAAGTTGCTTGGCTATTTTCTCCTATCTGCGTGAGATTTTATATTATTATTGATTTTTTTTTAAATTCTTTCACACCTGCATCCTAATGGATATAATAAATAATCCTTAACTATAAGCTACTCTTGTATCCAAAAGTTAAACACCAAACGGAAAAATGTGCTCTATTCGCGAAAAGAACAACGTGTTATCACGAAATTTACATACATGGGCCGACACACGCATGAGGGAAAAAAGGTGCTGACTAGTGTTTTATAACAAGGAAACATGTCCGGTATAAAAATGACTTTATTTTGAGGATCCTGTATCTCGGTGTTTAGAATTTTAGAAAAGCAACTGGAAACAGCCAAATTTTGCAGGGGAAAAAAAAAGAGTAAACGACATCTTCTAAATGACGCCAAGCGATGGAAGATTGTAAGGCGTCTTGAAAGACGCTAACAAATGTCAGAAGTAGCTCGCGTTCTAAATTCAATCGTTCCATTATTTTTCTTTCTTTATTGTTCTTAGGAACAATGTCGCGAGATCTATTAAGTGAACGGCCAAGAGCCATAGCTGCTCTGGGCGACCATTTTCTGCTTCTGCAAGCACAACTAAAGATAATTTACTGCACATCAGATTGCGTCCACTTTTGTAGTGCTTGCAAAAAGAGCTTTATCTCGGCCAGCCACTTACTGGCGCTTTGGATGCACGTCAATTGTGTGGTAGGTGATCAGTGATTTGCGTCTCACTGACGCCTTTGCATAGAAGAAATTAATTAAAATGAGCTGGATATCTCCTTAGTTAGACTCCGAAACAATTGCAGTACTGTGCTCTTCACTCGTCTCGATTCCTGACAATTACTCCTCTGGAGAACCCTTGCAAGTCGGTATCATCCTAGTAACATACACAAAATGCACAGGTACAGAGGCGGTAGTTTGGGTCTAGAATTGTTATTGATAGCCGCACTGATCTTCATACTTTTCTCATAAATTTCCATGTGGTTCTAATGATTGTGAGGCGGCATAGAGATGACATCCTTGCTCAATATGTTCGCTCATTTCTTGCAATCATGGGTCCTGTTTCCGTTTTTAGGAATGATAATGTGCAAATTCATAGGTTCTCATTGGTGGACAATGCTTAAAAATAATGCTTTGCATCTTGCATAACATGGCCATCAATATCAACTGACTATTAAATCTCATTTTACATTGCACGCGTCTCCCATGCATTGGACATGCTTAAGAGACGCGTTTATATTCCCTTCCTATGATTCTTCCAAGAGTCTTTACCAGATAAAGATCATGGTCTTCTCCATGAAAGGACACAGATACCCCTACCGCCGTAAATGATTTTATTTTTGGCATGAAACAGAGCTGTTGAACACGCCATCTCATTCAATATTGACCGTTTTCTACCATTGAAGTTCTTTGTTGCTCTCAATTACACAAATATATTTACCTGTAATATATAATTATTGTCCAATTTTTTTTCTTTTCATTTAAGTGCATTAGTGTCTTTTTATTTTATTTTATACATGATCTGTAAAATTTTGAATGAATTTAGAAACTTTTCATTTTAACGGCATTTATCGCTTTGTTGTTTATCCGTTGAACTTGAGTGTAGCTACAAATTTTACCACTATCTGACAAAACTTGAAATCGGAATGTTTACTAGTAACAGACTTAGTATAACTACATGTTGTGTTGTATCAGAATAGCCTATTTTATTTGGAAAATTAAAATTAATGAAGAGTATTTAATTGTCTTTAAAGTTTAAAGAATCATATGAAGCGGTATTCACTCAAGATTTTTAACAACAATCATATCCTCATGTATCCATCAAAACATTCGATAAAAATTACATACAAGCAATTTTTGAACAAAAAAAGGAGTTATTTTTATGTATTTCTTTCTGTTTTTTACCTCTCTAAATTTCTGAAAACTTTTCTTTTGTTTGTTAAAAAAAAGCAGGTCTGAGGAAATTTATTTTATCGATTGTCCTTGTTTGACAAGCATTGATTTTATTTTCTTTATAAGCAAATGCATATATTAATTTGTATAACACATTTATAATTTTCTCTTTATTTCTAGATCCATGTATGTTTGGAAGTATACCTTCACCTACAAAGCTGTCCCATTTCTGTTTTCCTGATGTACCGGTAAGAAATTGTTCTCATATTTAAGGAATAAAATTCAAAATACAGAATGTTTTGTTTTGATCTTCTGTCAAGCTAAATAGACAATGTGGATGTAATATTATTACAGACAAATTTATAGATATGTGGTCAACCGATTGATTAATCTTCCCTAATGATACAATGACCCACATGTGACCAAAATGTGAAATCATCGTGACCAAAATGCAACTCCTGCTGTCCATATTGTCGTCACATGACGTGGAAAATGAGTCACATCCACGTCACTATGAAGTCGATCTGTCCTATTTTTTGATTAGATGTTAATGATCCAAAAATCAGTCACAGTTACAACACAGTCGAGTCACGGTCACCCAAGAGTCATAATGTGAGGAAATAAAGATGTTACTTTGCTCACCGTTGTGACTGCGAATATTTGTAACGCTTGTGACGTCATCGACTGGCTGTGCTATTAGGTTTATGAGAAGGATGTTCAGTTCCTACATGGAGAATGCACATTGGTCGAGGAAAAGAAATTGCTTACAAATGTGCGCATTACTTATAGGTTTTTAGCTAGTGGTATCATTTTCAAAAATAAATTGTGTAGAATTTAGATTTTATGAATAAATAAGAGGGTGTGTTCTTCCGCTTAAAACTCATTTTCAAAATTTATTAAGATCCTTTTATATTAAGTGACTTCTGAAAAAAAGTATATAACAGAACACACACACACACACACACACACAAAAAAAAAAAAAAAAAAAAAAAAAAAAAAAAAAACCATATAAAGATGTTATTGGACTTTTTAAAAGGAAGTAGAAAAAAAAATGTAAAATATCAGAAGCCAATACGCCAATCTGCTTTATTAACTGTCTTTCATTTTCCACAGTGGAGGAACTACCTTTTGAAATCTCCAATTATCTATACTTATTCTGATTATTTAAGCTTTTCTTCATATTAGCCTTTACATCAAATATATAATGCGTAATTTTTTTTCTCATTGCTTTTACAAGTAATGTACTTTAGTAACCCTCTAAGACAAGACCGAAGTAACAAAAAAGCCTATCAATTGACATTTGTTAAAAATTCTAATAAATGTTTAAAAAAAAGGTGACAATGCGATTGTGATTGCTATTTATTCCAGCAACTATCAAAGCGTTGTTACAAAAATAAATAATAAATAAATATATATTTTTTAATACAGCCCCCTTGTTCTTATACCATCCTTTTGAGTTTTCGATCGCCTTTGGAAATTTTGATTCAGGATTTCTTTTTTTTTTTTTTTTTTTTTTTTTTTTTCCCAATTACCAATTTGGAACATTCGAAATTTGCCTCATCTGCAGATGTTATTGATGCATCAAAATGGCAAAATATGTTTTAAAATAAAACAAAAAATTCTGTATTAATTTTAGTCACTCTGATGCGTAAATACAATCTGCCAAAAAGACAGTTTTATTATTATTATTGTTATTAAATCACGTAACTTCGTATGTTTCTATTCATTTCCATAAAACAAAATTCTTCACGATGTTCAATTTTAAGTCTCATCTGGAATTTATTACTGTTCATTGCCAAATTCCGTATATAGAATATGCGTAAATCTTATACACTCGAAATATTCTATTAATATCGTATTTATTCGAATAATTTCGATCCCTTCCGATTCCGAGTACTTTTCAAATCTATTTTGACAGAAAGAAGAAACCCTCGATGTAATTTTCTCACGAAAAGTATGTGAATTTCATATTGATGAAATGAGATTTCATATTAATCAACTTGCGTCTAGTCTATTGATTTTCATTTTAAACTCTACTTTAAAGTGACGTTTAAATATAGCTCTGCAGATGAAAATAAATCAGTTTCGAACTTTCTTTTCAAACCATCTTTCTTTCTCTTTTTCTATATTTTGAGATTTTTTAAAGTTTTATTTTTATTCAGAATAAGAGACAAATTTCTGAGCGAATGTTACCGAAGAATTTTGTAAACGGAGAAGCGGCAATGAATGTTTCTCGAAATTTCTGACTGCAGAAACATCTAAAAAAATATATCTGGTACACAGCAAATTGTTCTACAATCCCAAATTGATGATTTAATCAAATAAAGGATCCACCGGAAAGTCAATTCTTTTATAATAATTATCATTTGCATACCACCGAAAGATACAAAAGTGTTAACGCCCCTATCGGTGACTTTTTGAACTACATATATTTTTAGTATTAAAAAAATCCCGGAGTTTGACAATGCTCTGAATGCTCTTTTTTATGAATTTATAAAGTTTATACGGGCTTTTTACCTACCCTGTATTTTCATTTTTTCGTTTGTACTTGCTTATTTGTATAGCTTATTTGTGTTTCAAATATTCAAAAAAATAATAATAACGCACAGTTGTATGAAGACTTCGAGTCTCAAAGGGAGATTTTTAAAAATTAAAGCAACTTGCTGTGCGATAAAGCAATACCAAATTATTTGCACAAATGTAATTCCAGACAGCGTTTCGATATTTTGTTTTTTGTTTTTGAATTAAAATTATATATATTATTTTTATGTTTTTCCAGAGCCAATATACCCAAGTAATTGTTCACCCTCAACCTGGAAGTCAGCCTTCTACACCTGTTGATAATGCACCAGGCCCACTAGGAACCACATCAAGTAATCTTTTTTTTATGCTTTCATAAACATGTTTTAAAGTGCCTTGTAATAAATAAACTTATAGATGCAAATGTAACTGCATAAAGTATTCTCAAAAGTAGTGATGGGCATAATGAATGATTTAGATATTCAAATGATTCATTCGGGCATACGCAAAAGCATAGCTGCCAATCTTCGTAAACTTTTTTAAATCAATTAAAATTTTGAAATTTTGTTTAAAAAATTAATTAATTAACCTTCAGATTGCAGTCCGAGACTTTCGACTATTTTTAAATTCAATCATATCACAATTAAAAAAAATTCTTTGTGGCAGATTTCTTTTGAAATTATCCTAGTAAAAATGTTTGTCAGAAGTTATTTTTCAAAAGTGGTATGAATAGAATTAAAAAAAAAAGTTGCTGAGGCGACATATGTCCCAACCCCGTAGTCAAGTCAAGTCGGTTAAGGGTAAACAGTAAACAGTTTATCAATTCAAGAGATACCCAATTTAAAGCAACTCGACTCCCTATATATGAGTAATTGTGTATCACATCTTAAAGGAGCCATGTAAAAAAAAGTATAAAAAATAGCAAAAATGCACTGAAAAAGGAAAAAGAAGCTGTGTATCGTACCGTCAACTTCAACAGCCAATCCGAAATTAGTAAGCTAGCCAATCAAGATTAGATTGCGTAGAGCAGCCAATCACAAATTACTTGTGATTTAAGAACGAAAGAGAGTGATAATAATGAGTAGGCTGAGTGAAATGAATAAAAAAAGGATAATTTTGCATAGAAATAACTGAAAAAATGAAGAGAAAGGTATGTTTAACTGTTACAAAAGGGGATTCGTTTGCTAATAAGTAAAGTGAAGAAGTAAGAGCGTAAAGCTACCCCAATTTTAAAAAAAAATGCAGTTTTCATTGTCATACATTTAAATATAGCTAAGAAAAATTTGTATTTTCCTTATTTATACAAATACTAAAGTTTTTTCTTTTTTTTTCTTTAAAAAAAAAAATAATAATATATATGTCTTAAAATGAAGGGTTTAAGCTTTTAATTTAATTTATTATTATTATATTTACAAAATTCCTTGTTTTAATTGATTAATAAGAATGCGAAGATTGTCAGCTATGCTTTTGCGCATGCCCGAATGATTCATTGGAATATCAAAATCATTCATTATGCCCATCACTCCTCAAAAGCAGAACAAAACTGTTTTTAATTCTTGAAAGATTTAATAACATGATAGTATTTTTACTACTATAAAATGAGATGCTATTTAATACCTGAAGTGAAGCACGGTATCATTTGGCTTGGTTCTTTCATTCGGGATAATTTTACTTAGTGTTTTACATTCATGTAAATTAGAATTTGAAGTTCATTCTGCAAATTGCTGTAGTGCTAGTGCCCCTAAAAATACATGACTGTGGATTGTATGCCTCTTTCTTATCATATATTCTAATACGAGCAAATCTTGTGTGTGGTTATATATATATATATGCAAAATTTATCTTAAAAACGGCTCTCACGATTTTGACGAAATTTCGTATCCTACGTTTTGGGGCACCAGAAAACCATTGGGCTAGGTCACATGTTCGAGAAAATTCGATTAATGGGTCATTTTGGGTCATGGTCTAGCTAATTGTATCTAAAAAACGGTTCAAACGGTTTTGACGAAATTTTGTATCCGACCATTTTCGAGCACGAGAAGACTATTGGGCTGGGTCACATGTTCGAGAACTTTCGAGTAGTGGGTCATTTTTGGGTCAACGCGGGTCAAATTAATTTTATCTAAAAAACGGCTCTAACGATTTTGATTAAATTTTGTGTCCTACGAGTTTCGAGCACGATAAAATCATTGGGCTAGGTCACATGTCCGAGAAAATTCGATTAGTGGGTCATTTCTGGGTCATTGTGGGTCAAGATCTAAAAAGCGGCTCAATTTACACTAAATTTTGCATCCTATGGTTTTCGGGCACGAGAAGACTGGTTGGGCTAAGTCACATGTTCGAGAAAATTCAATTAGTGGGTCATTTTGGTCATGGGTCATGATATTTGAACTCAAATTTAATTTTGACCGAGCATAGCTCGGTCTTCCCTGCTCGTATGTCCATGCACCTGGTGCTTCTGCCTAAGATGTAATACAATAGAATTGGTTAACAGCTACTGATCATGTTCAGATTTGCCAGTCAGATAACAGATCTTTTTCGAATTAGTGTGGAAATTTTATTTTCTTGTTTCAGCTAAGTTTTCTCAAAATAATAATAATAAATTAAATGCAATGTTAAAATGAATAAAAAATAATACTCCATTTTTTAGTAATTTTGAGGCATTTTTTTTTTATACAAATATGATGTGCTTCCCGTGCCTTTTCGGTTATGAGGCCATGAGTAAGGTTAATACTCTCAGAAAAATTCTTTTTTCAAATTATTAACTTAAAAAATGTTATTGTGCAATTTATAATGTATTCTCACGCATTTCTTTAAAATATTGTTTTAGCCTTTTTCCAATATATGTGTTGACTATTTTCAGTGTGCCATGCCATGTTAGAAGATCAAGGCATTGACGTATGCCCCAGTCCTGGGGGCAGCAGTGCGAGTGGCACTTCGTCCAGACACAGCATGTCCAGCGTGGACAGTGGTCGAGCATCTGGTTCTGATAAGGTGAGTGCGTTATTGTTCATTGAAAAGTATAGAGAAAAAGAGAGTGTATTACCCTCCACCAGTCGCTCTAAAAAATGATTAGGTACAGTTCACTAAAAGAACATGTTTAATGAATTACTAATAGGATTTAGTAGATGTTGCCATTACGCATCATCTAAAACTAGATGCTAAAAATGGCATTTATGATAGCAGAATGAAGCCTATTTCCACAAATCTGTGTGACGTTGAGAGCCATTAGATCCATTAAATTTAATAAGCTACCCACATCTATACTAATATTATAAAGGAGTAATTCTTGTTTGTTTGTTTGTAGGGGGTAATCTCTGGAACTACCGAACCGATTTCAAAAGTGATGGTGGCAAATTGATGGTGACAACCCCTGCTCCAACATAGGCTATATTTTATGTCGGTGCCACTAACCCCAGGGGGTGCAGGAGCAAAAAAATGTTCTAAAATTGCGATTTTTCAGTTATCACACTGGCTGTCAAGCCCTGAGAGCTTGGCAGCCGGTTCTGTATGTATGTATGTACGTACGTAAGGCGATAACTCTTCATAGAAATATCCGTTTTCCTTCAAATTTTGTTTATAGGTTCACTGTGTTAAGGCACTTCCCTGATTAGTTTTCGGGATTGATTGGTTAAGTATAAAAGGGGGGGGGGGGCAAGGGGCTAATTTCCCCCCCCTTAATTTATATAAATGGGTTTTTCATGCAGAATTATTCCGTTTTCCTTCAAATTTTGTTTATAGGTTCACTGAGTTAAGGCGCTTCCCTGATTAGTTTTCGGGATTGATTGGTCAAGTATAAAGGGGGGGAACAAGGGTCTAATTCCCCCCCCCCTTAATTTATATAAATGGGTTTTTCATGCAGAATTATTCCGTTTTTCTTCAAATTTTGTTTATAGGTTCATTGGGTTAAGACGCTTCCCTGATTACTTTTCGGGATTGATTGGTTAAGTATAAAGGGGGGAACGTGGGGCTAATCCCCCCCTTAATTTATATAAATGGGTTTTTCATGCAGAATTATTCCGTTTTCCTTCAAATTTTGTTTATAGGTTCACTGTGTTAAGGCGCTTGCATGATAATTTTCGGGATTGATTGGCTGAGTATAAAGGGGGGAACGAGGGGGGGCTAATCCCCCCCCCCCTTAATTTATATTAATGGGTTTTTCATGCAGAATTATTCCGTTTTCCTTCAAATTTTGTTTATAGGTTCACTGAGTTAAGGCGCTTCCCTGATTAGTTAAGTATAAAGGGGGGATCGGGGGCTAATTCCCCCCCCCTTAATTTATATAAATGGGTTTTTCATGCAGAATTATTCCGTTTTCCTTCAAATTTTGTTTATAGGTTCACTGAGTTAAGGCGCTTCCCTGATTAGTTTTCGGGATTGATTAGTTAGGTATAAAGGGGGGGGGGATCGGAGGGCTAACCCCCCCCTTAATTTATATAAATGGGTTTTTCATGCAGAATTATTCCGTTTTCCTTCAAATTTTGTTTATAGGTTCATTGGGTTAAGACGCTTCCCTGATTACTTTTCGGGATTGATTGGTTAAGTATAAAGGGGGGAACGGGGGGATAATCCCCCCCTTAATTTATTTAAATGGGTTTTTCATGCAGAATTATCCCATTTCCTTCAAATTTCATTTATAGGTTCACTGTGTTAAGGCGCATCCCTGATTAGTTTTCGGGATTGATTGGTTAAGTATGAAGGGGAGAACAAGGGGCTAATTCCCCCTTATCTATACTAATATATAAAGTAGTAAAGATTGTTTGTTTGTTTGTTTGTAGAGGGTAATCTCTGGAACCACTGAAGCTATTTTAAAAGTGATGGTGGCAATTAATGGTGACAATCCCTGCTCCAACATAGGCTGTATTTTATGTCGGTGCCACCAATTTGGTGTAAAAAGTGGTCGATAGAATAATTATTCATAAACACGACATTCATTAACAAGAATAATTATTCACCTTGTTCATCAATAAATTAAACGTGTTTTTTGCATAAATTGTGATCATATGTTAATTTTTATTTTTCTCGATTTCTTCCTTATTTAGTATTATTTTCTCTTGTTTCTTTTAACTTTTTTTTACACTTTTTCCCCTATATAAATTTTTTAGGTTTAGTAATAGTGTTTGCTTTTCATTTGCCTGTAAATCCGTACGCAGTTTTGTCAAAACCGTTTGAACCAAAAAATTTTCAATATGACGTATAAATGATCGGTTGGTACCAGGCACATTTCTATATGATGCAGAATTAGTAAGAGAGGGATTCCTCCTTTTTCCCCCCAACACTGTACATTGTATCTCAAAAACAACCTTTTTTCCCCCCCGTCTTTCAGAATTTTTAAGAATGCTACAGATGATTCCATAATTCCACTAATAAAATGTCCGTCAGAGCCAGAGGTGAATTATTACAGAAGTTAGACGTAAAATGCACCGTGCCCGATAAATATCTTTACATTTTTTGAAAACGTTTAAAAAGGAGTAAGGACATGCACTTCGATACTTTATTGAATATGAGAGCAAGTTTTTTCCCCTTTTGATAATGCTTATAGGGCATTACTGCAAGGTGAAGCAGGACAACTGCCCATGTACCCACATTTAAGGCTGGTCTCAAATCCAAACTGGCTACTTTATAACATATTTTTTAATTCATTTTTGTTCGCAAACGCATGAAATTGGCAGGTGTTCTTATTCAGAAACTATATAATCAAAATACCTTTTCTTTTTATTGGTAAAGGCAGAAGATCTTTCCGAATATACTGTCAAAGTCCGCGGTTTGAACCGAATTCCTGATGCTGCAGTACCAGAAAGTAGAAAAACGTGTCGTCACGTTACACGAATTGCTTATAACTCGATAATTAACTTATTTATCAAAAAATGAAAAACTCATTTCAATTTCAAATTGCTTCAATAGTTAGGCTTGCCAATTTTATGCCTTTGCTTTTAAAAAAAGTCAGAAAATGTGCTAGTAAGTTTCGCTTTGTTGAGCAGGTCATTTGAGAACCACCTTAAGGTGCTTCTAAATCCTGAAAAACATTAGTGCTGAAGACATTTTTCGATACTTTATAAGTTAATTATAAGTTAATAAATTGAGGTTGCAAAAAATCGCTTTTGTCTCAACGCCTCTAATGGTTTTAACTCTGAAAGTAACACCACGCCCATAGGTCTTTGGGGCCTATGATGTTGATTAAACGACTTATAGGCCTCACAGTCCTGTGATGTTTGTTGATATTTCTTCCATAATATGTCCTGTTATGGAATCGACAGTATGAAAATTTTGATGAATCTCAATGCAGATGCCTCAGAGGTCTAGACCTAGAATGTGATATGAGCGGTGAAAAAAAAATGGTGTTACTGTCAAGGTTAATCGGGCCCTGGGTGTTTAAATAATTTCAATGAGGTTCATCATTCACTAGAGTCCAGAAAATCGAAACATTGGAGAATCGACAATCTAAGTGGCGGATTCAGCCCTCGAATTAGATAAGTGCATACCCTATACTGCAGAAAGAGGGGATGGAGTATTCGTCTCTTCATGAAGAATTTTTTTTTAAATATTGATCTGTATTTCCATGTGCTGTTTTGTCGATATTTTATTATTTCAGGGAGTGATGTATCCCCCCGCCCCTTTCCCGGAATCTTTTTTGTGACAATCTTAAATAGCCGCTGTAATTCCACTTTTAATTTACTTAGTGTCACGAATTGGAGATTGGTAAACAATTACTCCTTTTCCACTTAACCTCTCAAATGAGACAAAAAATAGAGTGATGTTTAACCCTCTAAGCGTGTGGAACGTAATATTCCGTTCACTAAGCTCCAGGTTTCACTGCAATATATGCAATGTTTAAGATAATATAATTCTATAGATCTAATGAATTTTCAAAACATTGCAGAATGATTAATGCTCTCAAGGGTTACATTCATATTTGTAATTAAGTTTTATTTATAATGCTGAAAGAATCACATTTTTTTAGCATTTAAAATAAAATTTAGAGAAAACAACATTACAATTTTACCCTTTTTCAAAACGCTCAGAGGGCTAGAGATCTATATAGCTAAGATACTGCATCTTCGCTTTCAATCCAGTACCTCCGGAAAAAAGGAAAAAAACTTCGATTTATACATTATTAAAATCCAGAACTCCGTAAATGCACATATCTTTTTTTTTTTTTTTTTTTTCATTTTGATAAGTAACTGATTTTAAAAAGTATAAATATATTTTTCGGACACTTTGTGTTTGAGCAGAAAACGCTCTTTTTATAGTAATATTGAATCCAATTTCGGAAATACTTTTTTTTTTTTATAATTGTTTTATTATTATTCATAATCAACAGACTCTTCAACTTATTCAAGAACCCTTTTCCATGATAATGAATTAACAATGTATAATATTTATACGTTTCAGGTGGTATCACAGAAATCTCACTCCAAACACATTCATATCGACACGGTCACCCATCGTCACAGTTATCACAGCTCTACGTCCAGCGTGTCCAGTGAAGATCTTCAAATCATGGGGAGTAATGTGGCGGAGATGATTCTTCACGGGTTACCGGTGAGTTTAAATTTTCAAATAGCAATTTATGTCTGGAATAACGAATAATATATATTTATAATACAAAATAAGCCTTTTCTTCGGATTTGGTGGAACAATATACAGGGTAGTCCAAAAGTTAATAACTTTTGTCTCTGTTACATTTTCTCTGTTCCTTTTATATTTAGATTATTGACACATTATAATTAGAGATTAGAAGATGAGATACATGATTGAACAAATAGTTATTTTCAAAATCAATGTTCAATCATTGCAACTCAGAATGCATACGTTGCAGGAAGTTTAATGGAAGAAAGTCTCCTCCGGTGATTCATTTGCTGGCGTGGTTAATGCCTAATTTAATTACACTGAGGAGATTGCTGCCGCCGCACTGATGGGAATTGAACCAGGGATCTCATGAACAGTAGGCAAGAGCGTTAGCGTCAAGCAAAAGGCCAAGCCAGTTACTTTCAGCTAGTAATTCGCTTTATACTGTTCAAGTAAGATGAGATCGCGACACACTCCATCCCCATGGAGGAAGACGCCTTGTTGACTTCCGACGAGTGATATACACTTGTGAGTGATGCTGTCGTGCGCATATGTGATGCGTGGCAAGACAGGTTTTGTGCTGTGAGCATTGCACAGACTTTGCTTGCAAGGAATGATTTATTTAATGCTGCCATCTGTTGATTATGAGATGAGTTGATTGTTTTTGAAGGTTGTTGCATGTTTGTTCGGATTATCAATGAGGAGATTGCTGCTGGCGGTGGGAATTGAACCAGGGATCTCATGAACAGCAGGCGAGAGCTTTTGCGTCAAGCAAAAGGCCAAGCCAGTTACTTTCAGCTAGTTACTTGCTTTATATCGTTCAAGTGAGATGAGATGTTGGTTATGAGATGAGTATATTGCTTTTGTTGAAGGTTGTTGCATGTTTGTTCGGATTACCAATGAAGAGATTGCTGCTGGCAGTGGGAGTTGAACCAGGGATCTCATGAACAGCAGGCGAGAGTGTTAGTGTCAAGCAAAAAGGCCAAGCTAGTTACTTTCACCTAGTTACTCGCTTTATACTGTTCAAGTGAGATTTGTTTTGTACAATTTCCTCCAGACAATTGAGCTTTGATTTTGACAATCCCTTGCTACTTTTGTTTGAACTGTATATCTTTGCATGGTAAAACTAAAAGTGTCTAGATTCTAAATTTAAAAAGGAAAAAAAAGTTTTAAGGACAGAGGCTCTTCAAGTTCTAATTACTAAATTTTTTAGCATTTGTTGAATGTTGTTAACATACAAATGACTTACCTCCCACTTGGACATTTATCTTCTCAACTTCTACTAACGTTTGTGAAACTACATGTTTTTCATTGTCTTATGCCTTTCATTCCATAGAAATCAACTTGTATCTCGAAACGTGATGCAAATTAAATTACTTCAAATCAGTAATTTAGGTGATGTTCCTAATAACTCATTACTATCGGCCCTATAACGCAGCCAAAGTCCCTTTAAACGCATTTCCACTCATAGCATTCTCCCACATTTGGCTGATGTTCTTGTTTCAAACATAGACTGTCCGTCGTAATCTACTTCTCTGCCTCTCTTTCCCTCAAAAATACTTTTTTAAAATAAAATAAGCTACACTGAAAAAAAAAATGTTGATTTTACGGTACAATACTGGCATCCCAGCTGCCAATATTATACCGTAAAGTTAACAGCAATAAACAGTAAAATAAAGCAGTAATACACTGTCGCGCATGCACGGTAGCGTATTACTGCTTATTTTGTGTAAATTGCTGTGTCTGTTTTTTGCAGTGTTATAATGCTGTAATAACCTAGTTGCATTAAAGAACAGTTCTTATACCTGTGAAATATTTTGTTCATGTATTCATATTTCTCATAAAATAAAATTTTATTTCATGTATAACCAAACAAAAACTTGAATTTAGCAGCTTTAACTCTTTTATTATGCATAAAAGTACATCACTTTAATTTACAGTCTTTTGTGTAATCTCTTTAATTTACAGTGTTCATCGGTATTATTTCAAAACACCCGAATGTCTTTATTATAGCTAAAGCTAAGGAATTTACATAATAGTTTGACAGAATTACTTTTTTATCTTATTGATTAATTGCTAAAAGAAGTAACTATCACAGAGAATATTAATTGAAACATTCCCGAGGGCATAATTAACCATTCAAGGCCTCCGGAAAATTCCTGAATACACATGGGATTTACGTGAGTATCGGTATTGTTTTTCCTGTAGAAATTCTTTATAATGATGTTTTCCTTTTAAAACGTTAATGTTTAAATATTAATGGTAATTTAAGGTCATTAAGGGATCATAGGCATAATTTTAACTGAATTTATAAGCACACACTCTGCCTAGATTGTAAGAGTTTTCTCAAAACAATTTCCCCACAGTTAATTTTCTGTTTTAGTTGGTCTCAAAAATAAAATTCGTTACTGTATAATGTAAAATTTAAATTTCACTAATTAATTATTAATGTCAATGTATTATAAGTATCAGTACAGTAATAGAAAGAAATGCTAAATTTGAATAAATTATTTAACTATTTTCTCAAATAGTTGAGATTGCTGTTTCTTTTTTAAATAGCTTTTGTGAAACTAAGCCGTTTTTGAATAATTATATTGTTCGGCAAACAATAATAATGATAGTTTTTTTTTTCACAACTAAAAAACTCCTTTAAAATTATAAGCTCAACTTTGTACACACTTATAAGAGTCTTCTAGAAATAATTTTTATTGAAATGTTTGCAGGTTACAGTTTAGAATTTCTTTCGAAAATTAATTTCATAACTCATATTTCATCGATAAATTTATAAAAATGCATAAAAAATTAAGTGTTTGTAATTGGCCTGTTTAATATTGACGTTAAAAATATGTGTGAAAAATATTTCAGGATTTTTGAATGAAGATAATAAATATTAATGTAGCATTAAGTGCTCAACATTTTACATCTCTGTATTAATTCTTAAACTTCTTTCACGATTGATTTAAAATTGAATATCTGAATCCCCTCCTCCTCTCTCTCTCTATTTTTTTTTTTTTTTTTTTTGTGTGTTAGGGGGTGGGGGGGGGGCACCCTGATAATTATACAACAGACCTTTCAAGATATGTATTTCTTTTATGAACTATCCCAATAATGGTATGGGTATTTTTTAGCGTGGAATTTTGTATATGTATATGATATCCTTGAATATCTTTCGTCAAGCTCTTAACTGTTAATATCATTTTTATGTATTTTATAGCTATTAATTACATCATTCTCTTTGAATTTGTTTATTTTTAGAACGCGTTGACGTTTATCAAAAAGCATTAATTTTCTGTTACGTAATTTCTCCCGATATCGTTTCTTAATCGTCAAGCGAGGAAAAATAAGACTTTTTTAACATTTAATCTTTCATCAGCTATATCTTTTGTTTATATCTCAGATAGAAAAATTGCATCTCAATATCATTTGTCCTGTCTTGCGTTTCTTACGTATGATTGCCTACGTGCCGCTCATCACAAACTTCGTGTCCAGTTTTCAAGTGTCCGACGTCTTGATATGAAGTACTACCACTTATTAAACCTTTTCGTCCAGCTCTTATTTTAAATGACTAACACTTTAACGTTCTCAAGGTTTCTTGTAATATAACGAGTCTGATTCTTAATTTTGATTTTTTTTTTTCTTTTTCATTTTCAATAATTACAAAATTTACTCGCCATGTAGTAATTGATTTTTTTTTTTTTTTTTTTTCAGCAAAATTCTAAAACTTTCTGCATGGGTGGTGAAGAATGAAAGTTTGTGAGTTGTGCAAGGAAAATTGCTTGATAAGTTTTCTTAACGATACTCTTAATTGGTGATTTATTTAGTCAACGCATTTCGCCTAATTGACACTCTTGTGTTTGGCACTGAATGACGTATTTTAATTTATCAGAATGTTTTTTTTTTTTTTTTTTTTAAACTTACCCAAGATTTAATTGAACTCATGTATTTAAATAAACGGCATTGTGTAATTTTTACATGTTTGTATCAGTTTTGATGCATTTTCGTGTTTGAAATTATTTAGATGGTTGGAGATTGGTTGGAGATGGTTGGCAATGCACCCATTTGATGCGGTTGCAGTTGCATGCAATATCATTAAGGACCCAACGTTAACATAAAATATTAAATCCTAAATTTTCTTTTCTTTTTTCTTTTCATTTTCTTTCTTTCTTGCTTGCTTTTTTGTGTGTGTGTGTGTATTTGCCACTGTTTTCTCACGTTTGAGCATTCGTTACCTGAAATTCTTTATTCTTTTTAATATATATATATATATATATATATATATTTCCTGTTTTTTTTTATCATAATTTTAACACTTATTAAAAAATTTTAAATAAAAAAATTCTTGTGGAAATCTGCATAGTTAAATTATTTACCTTAATAATTACATCTAAATACGGACAGACGATTTTTTAGTGCCGAAAGTCTCCGAAATATTATAAAATTCAACATATCATAACTCTGTGAGTTTTGGCCGTATAAGATCTTGATCGTATGGAATTTTTACTGTTGTAGTTGTCAGAGCATAGAGAATTTTTTTCTAAATGCAACTTATAGAACCCAAGGACAGCATAAAAATGTAAAAAGTGTAACCTTTTGAAAATTAAGTGTAGACCATTTCATTCACATAATCTTTATTCTTACCGTTTTTTGAATACTTTTGCAATTTATATTGCTTAAGTATCTCCAAAATATTGAAGCGAGTTTCAATCTTTTTGGGACACCCTGTATAGTTAAATGTGGTTATGTAATTAAATGTTGTAATTAAATTATTATTTTTTCGTAATTAAATCTTTATGAAACCTGTATTTGAGTTGGTGAAACATTTTTTTTACAGTTTAAGAGGAGCACCTCGTTTTCTTTTCCTATTTTTTGAATCCGAAGAAAAGCCTGTTATACAACGTCGAACGCTTTATTTATTGTTTCAGCGTATTTCGATTAAAACTGTTGCAAAATCTAGTTTTTTTTTTTCATTTACTTATTTCCCGGACGTCGATTGTCTCATGTAATTTTTCTGAACATTTGAAGTCAGAAATAGAATTTCTTGAGGAGAATAACGAAGTTAAGGAACATCTGTGTCGAAAGAGAAATTTTTGTCTTTCTTGATAAATTGAATTTTCTTTATTTGCCTTTGTCCTGTACTTGTATGTCACTCAGAAACAGTATAATCCACTAAAGGAAAAATTGGCATTGAATATAATATTTCTCTTCCATCTAAACATGACCATGTTTCTTGTTACAGTGGTATACCCTTTATATAGTGTATAGTAATCAACGGGGGGAAAAGGGGGGGGAACATATAAATAAGAGCAATTTTGCTAAGAAAAATATTTATTGTAACAAAGCTTACATTATTTTGTTTAAGAATATGTAATTTACAAAATATATAATGTTTTTTTTTTTTTTTTTGCGCCATTTTATGAAATATTCTCTTATAATCTTCTTTTCCCATCAATGAAAAAAAAAATCCGAAAGGTAATGGGACATGTTATTAAATAAATCCAAAACGTTTTAAACATTTTTCAATGTAGTTGAAAAGTGTTTATGAATTCGGTTGGTCTGGCGTCTGTCTGTTTGCCTGTGCTCTAACTCTCGTAAGTATAGTCGGATTAACATGTAATTTATATATGTTATTAAAGTTTTCCATGACATATTACAGTATTGAAGTAAGTGTCTAGCGTTTATAGTTCGTTTACAGTGGCCCTCAAAAGAATGCCGTTACGTTATGATCTATAAGAAAAAATCGTTTGCAGTGTATTTTAATCATGTTTCAGTATTTCAAACATGTTGAAATTTATATATATAGGATTGATACATATATATATCAGTCAGGTGCACTACAAGATGCTTATCATAGAAAAGGATGTACATAGTACATCCTTATCGTTCGTATTATCCTAATAGTATTTATCGTTCATTTACAGGGACTCGCAAAAAATTTTGTTAGTAGTGTCTATGAGCAATAATTGCTGAAGTGCGTTTTCAATTGCAGTATGCGCTTTTAAGTTTAACTGATTTTTTGCATATTACTTGGTGTGCATAAATTCTATAAATCATATTCTGGGAGGGATTTCTAAAAGAATCGGAATGCATTTCTGCTTATCGATGGAAATTGTTGAAGGGGTATTTTCATTTGTACGAAATTTTTGCATACTATGCAATATATAGATTATATACAGGACTGCACAGAAGATATCTGATATATTTCCCTAATGTAGATGGTAATTGCTGAAATTGGATTTTCAAGAGCGTTACACATTTTCCAAATTTTTTTCTTAGACATTCTCTTTCATCTATTTAAATTGTGACGTTTCGTTACAGTATTCTGAAAGTGTTGGAAAGTGTTTCATAGCCTATGCTTTACGCGTGATATTTATTTCTTGTTCTTTTATAATACTGATTCAATCTTTCATAAAAAGTGGGGGGTAATGATAACACTCAAAATTTTAATAGGATTTGGAAAGTTTAGGTGCCATGAAAGTGTTAAATTCCAAGATCTCCAAGAAATTTTATTGTTTGGTGAACATTTCTGGGGTTCCATTTAAAAAAACCAGCATCTCTCGAGAAGATTTCTTTTTTACATCTAACAGCACAATATGAAGAAGAAAAAGGCTATCAAAAGATATAAATGTAAACCCTTTGTAGTTTTAAGTGGCTGCTTAACGGTTGAAAAATATTAACAAGAGTGCGTTCCCACGAATCATTTCACTATCAACTCATTTTTTCCCAAGCACTTTTATGTTGGTCAAATACGTTTTTTACTGCAAAATAACAGATTTCTCTCACTTCACGACTTCATAATTCACCCGCATACTTGTAACGGTATTTCTTGCACTGTTTGTCTTATTGAACCGATAGTTTCTGTAGAAAAAAATAAGGGTTATCTGCGAAAGGGCTAAGTGAGCAAAAGTGTCATCAACCTCAAGAAATACAGATTGGCGCAAAAGTTTTTGAGTGCTTCGTAAGATCTTGTGAATCTAACCACATTAAAATATATATATATATATATATATTTAATGCTAAAATGTGAATATAACCAAGGTACATTTTATAATAGAAGTGGTTATAGTCATATATTATTGTAGTGTTTTGTAATAGTAATTTATACAGAAGTCGAAAAAAAACGTTAAAATAAAAAATAATACGATTGTAAATGTTGCGCATGAAAAAATGGAAAAACACAAAATTGTTGACGATTTTTTTTTATGTATAATTCATGTAAACTACAAAAGGTAAAATTACAAAATATCAAATATTTTACATTAATCGATGAATTTTATTTCAAGAGTGAGTTTTATTTTATATTGGTTAGATACGCTTTTTTTTTTCTTCCTTTTTTTTCTTTTCTTTTTTTTTCCCCTTAACGATGAATGATTCTGAATGTTATATAAAATATTTAGCATGAATTCCCTTGATCCATTTCAAATTTTGAATGCAAATATTGACTTCTGTACTTTACATCTTAAATCGACGTTAACTTAGATTTATTTTTAATTTAATTTTTAATTTATTTTTAGATTTATTTTTAATTTGTAATAGTATGAGTGTGTTTTTGTTTGAGACGTGACTTAAATATAGTTTTGTATGTTTTGTATGATTTTAAATTCTTTAACAAATAATCCTTTTGTTGCAAAAGAATTCGAAGATTATCCAGCTGCACTTGTACAACTTGGCGAAATAAGATCTCAAAAGATAAACATTTTAAGTTATAAATCGTAAAACAAGTGTCATGATATGCTATAATTTTGTATTGTAATTGATAAAAGTAAAAGTAAAATAAAATAAACAATCAGAATAAAATTTAAATAAAAAAAATTAGAACAGAAATTAAGAATCAGACTGAAAAGATTTGAGACCATTTTAAGTGAATTTAGGACTTTTAAATCTTCAAGAAATTCAATTTAAAAAAAAAAAGATATATGTATACTAAAGAATAATAATTTCTAAACACTTTGAGACAAACCGCATAAAATATTCATCTATTTACCCAAGGAATATTTTCAAAGTATAAATTTGGGTCATTGCATGCAAGGTAGTTAAAGCTTTTCAATATTTTTTTTAGATGAAATTTTCAGTATAATAGCAGGGTTTATAAAATAAGCCTAAATTTTATTTATTTATTTATTGAAAACTTTTTTTTTTCTCTTGGTATTACATTGCTAAAATTTTATACAAGCAAGATACAGTTTTGTTTTTAAAACATAAAAATGCTATAAATAAGCAATTTTTTAGGTTCAGTGTGAGCACAAGACTTTCGAGTACAGTTAAATGACAAAAATTTTGTTTTACATACAGAAATCGTAAGCTCAAATTATGATTCCAATTTTCAACTCGACAAAAACGTCTATAAAAACTAATTTTCCCCGTTATGATCTGAAAAAATACGAAATAAAGGAAGAAATGTATATCTATCACTGCCCTTAAAAACTATGTTTTTGCAATGTAATATTTTTTTTAATATAAAACGACAGAAATGCTTAATATTTTTTTTTCACTTTTCTACATTTTAAGAGTCCTAAGTCCCCTTAAGGTCGATTTGTGTAACTGAGAGACAACATTGAATATCCGAGAGAAAATTCAAATCATTTCCCACTTAAAGAAATCCTTGTATAACTGAGAGGTTACTGTATTTAAATTTTTTGCAGAAAAAATTGAAACATGCAAAAATGGCTATTAGACGAGTTCAGTTTTAAATTATTCCTGCATGAGGAGGGATATGTGAATAAAGCCTAACTTCCCACAAACACGGGAAGATGTAACTTATCAACAGATGTTACGATCCCATTTATCAGTTTGTGGAAAAGACTCACGACTCCCTCCTGGATACGCCATTGAATTGCTGTAAAGTTACAAAATATTTTAAACAGGCTCAGCAAAAAATATTTTTATTTATTTTATTATTATTATATTTATATTTTAAATAATCTATCCTTTTATTTAAACACTCTTTTTAGATTTGTCAAAAGAACATAAGATTCCTGACAAATTTCGATTAGCTTTTGTACTTAGAATTTAAAAAAAAAACCTGACAAATATTTGAAGCGAAAACTTCCTGGTCGAATTAACAGGAATGCCGGGTAATCCAACACGGTTTAATCACGTAAATTATTATGCATCATTACGCAATCTTCCAACACAATACCTTCCGTTTATTAACACAGGATATTTGATCTTCGCTCTTCTTAACACAGTGCACCATTTTTAGATGACCTAGAACAAACCATCATTTCACCGCGTTTTTGCGTCGCTTTAATTCCGCCACTCTCCTGTAAACCGGATATCATTCTTATTTTCGCGTTTTTCACCCAAAAAGAAATTTTTCATACGATAACAAACAAATCAAGAGGAATTTAAACAACAGCGTCAGACGCTTTACATAAAAGGAGAAAAACTAAAGGAGATTTCAGCTTCGAAAAGAGAGGGGGAAAAAAAGTTCATTGCATAAACTGTATGGTGCTTGAAAAAAAGACAAAGCAGGGCTTTCTTCGGCCTGCATTCTTTTTAAAAAGTTTTGAGCTAAGCACTTGATGGATGGCTTTTGTCGGACCAAGGCAGCACACGTAACAGCGATGTTTTTGCCAATCTTGATTGCCTTTTTGATATGGCTTGGCTATGATGAATAACATCATCTTGAGAAAAGCGAGAGATGATGATAAAAGACTTTTTGATCATCCGGTTCTTCGAACTATACTGAAAATGTGAGAGCTAACACCACTTAATAATTACACTTTTTACAAGCAGGGTATGCTAAATCCCAACTAGAGTCTTGTACGAGTCGAGTAAAAACTCGAACCCAATAATTACACTTTTTACAAGCAGGGTATGCTAAATCCCAACTAGAGTCTTGTACGAGTCGAGTAAAAACTCGAACCCAATAATTACACTTTTTACAAGCAGGGTATGCTAAATCCCAACTAGAGTCTTGTACGAGTCGAGTAAAAACTCGAACCCAATAATTACACTTTTTACAAGCAGGGTATGCTAAATCCCAACTAGAGTCTTGTACGAGTCGAGTAAAAACTCGAACCCAATAATTACACTTTTTACAAGCAGGGTATGCTAAATCCCAACTAGAGTCTTGTACGAGTCGAGTAAAAACTCGAACCCAATAATTACACTTTTTACAAGCAGGGTATGCTAAATCCCAACTAGAGTCTTGTACGAGTCGAGTAAAAACTCGAACCCAATAATTACACTTTTTACAAGCAGGGTATGCTAAATCCCAACTAGAGTCTTGTACGAGTCGAGTAAAAACTCGAACCCAATAATTACACTTTTTACAAGCAGGGTATGCTAAATCCCAACTAGAGTCTTGTACGAGTCGAGTAAAAACTCGAACCCAAATATTACATGTCGACCTGAACTCGACAAAATAATTTTCGTTGATTCGCACTTTAACCAGAAACGAAAGAGAATTAATACTTTGATGCAATTATGATGGAAGTATTGATATCGATTGATGAGTAATGATATTGATATTGGAAGCGTTGAGTCAAGCTGTCTTTAATATAAATTTTATTTATTATGAAGTAAACCGAATATATAGAAAGTAATTTTTGAACTTATTAGTTATTTTCATATGAAACAAAATTCTGTTCATATTTACAAGTCTGTTTGGATATCTTGTATTTACAGCAGCCTTTTTGATCCTAATAATTTCAGAAGTTTAAGCGCGTACTTCGATTACATGTCTGTTAAATTTGTGTTTTGTTTATTTTAGTTTTTATGGGTGAAGTTTTAATTTCGTCGTAGAATATTAGCCGAAAACAAATGCTGAACTATTTATATTGTTTTAAGTGCAAATGGGTTAATCTTTCGTAATCGAGCTGCACGCAATAGAGATAATTAAAAAAAGAAATCATGCTATAAAAATATTTAAAAAACATTAAAAAATCAACAAATTGAGATATAATTGTCAAACAAATTGCATTTGAAAGTGCACTTTTATTCTTATTCAATGGTGTAAAAATTGAAATTGTGGGATGTTTAGAGGTTAAAAAAAATGGCAGTAAAAGCGAAATTTATTGGTCAGATGTTCCCATTGTCAATATGACATCAGCATTACTCACGGACATGTGGAGTATCTATCTATATTAGAAAGCCAAAGCATCTCAAAAAAATTACAAAAAGCCATTTCAGGCTTCTGTCTTTGTTACGAGAAAAATATGCGAAATATACATACGTACACACATTGTATTAGTGTAAAAAAAATCCGGGGGGAAAAATTAATCTTTACAAAATAAATAAATAAAAATAAACGCTTCTTTCGAGCCATTTCTCACGACTACTTGAGCGTTGTCTATGTATAGAAAATAGAGCACTTGGACCAACTGTCGATTTAGCAGTTAAATTTTCAGCTGATCTGAATACAGAGGGTTTGCTTTGTTGCGGAGGGGTAATTTAGTGGTTGACTGTCTTCATAAGTGGTAGTTGGGCATCTGTTTGGTACAGAAACATCTGTGTTATGAGCCATTTGAAGCAGTTCTCAACTGCCTGTGCTGTGCCAGTGTTTCGTAGATAATTTTAGATAGGTTTTTCTTCGATATATTGCTTTGTTTTGTGCAGTATCGTACAATAACTTCTCGCTATATCGCGCCTCGTTATATTATTTATTCAAATATATCGGTACTTTTTTCGTGTCTCCCAAGATATACAAGCTCTGCCTAAAGTGCGCTTTTGAGTACCGTAATATGCATATCAATTATAATAATTGTAATTCTGTATCGTTAATTAAAAAAAAATATATCTAATATACGTATAAACTAAAGTTTTGGAGGCAAATATAAAACATTTACATGTAGGTTATCAACCTTCTTAATTTTTTAATGCCCTCGGATATATCGCGCATTTGGATGTATTGCACTTTTTGTCTTGTTACTCGGCAGGCGCCACACAACGAGGGTTTACCTGTATTTTAAATTCAGTTTCATGCATTTGAATTATTCTTCAATTGGTTTCTTTCTTTTAAAATGAAGAGTTTTTTTTCTGTGTGTTGATGGGTGAAATTAATAATCATTATTATTAATAAGGAGCAGAATTAATAGAAGGTGTTTACATTTCTCCCTTCGAAAAACTGTACTTACATTGTAAATATAAAACTTCATTACTCTATAAAAGACAATACTGTTTTTAAAAAAAGAGAGAATATGTGTTTTTATAAGAAAAAAATGTCAGTTTAAACTACAGTAATCTTTTTAATTTGTCGGAAAACCTCTTTTTAGTACATATATTAAAACTTTTACAGATATAAGATTCTGTATCTGGCAATCCATATTTTTTATTTTGTTTATTAGCTTTGTAAAGTTTAAAAATGGATGAAAAAAAAGCATTTTTATTTCAATGTAATGTGAAATTTTTTTAACACTTTTTGTGAAAGAAATATATAATTTAAGGTAGATTCAGACTAAGGTTATATAAAATTTTCCAAAAGCTTTTAAGATAAACATTTCAATCATTTTTCGGATAAGTGTAACCAAAATGGAATCTCTTCGTAACATTTCTTTACATTGTAAATATAAAACTTTATTACTCTATAAAAGACAATACTATTAAAAAAAAAAGAAAAAAAAAAAGAGGATATGTGAAAAATGTCAACTTATACTCCTGTAATCTTTTTAATTTGTCGGAAAACCTGTTTCTTTATACGGTCTTTCGTCGCAAATTATATTTGATTGTTTAAAAGAGCCTTTTTTCTCTTACGATAAACTTTTTTTTCGGGCATCCTAACTGCCAGTTTTTTTCCTTTAAAATAATAATAATAAAAAATTACAGTAGCTGTTTTGTTAAAAATAAATGTAAATAGTTCATAACTATACAGTACATCCATATTTACCGAAGACGTGGTCATTAAATTATTTAGTTCAAATTTCAGATTTTCTATTGATCGCACACGTCTTGGTCCATTTAAAAAGTCATTGTTGAAAAAAAGTACTCCGGATAAATAAATAAAAGCATTGAAACATTTAAAATGCTATTTTTGTTTTATCTAGTCCTCTTAAAAATTCAGCGATCGACTATTTGACGCTGTCACGTTTTCTTCCATTAACAATTTAATTATATTCGTAAAATAAAAACTTTTTTTTTTCCAGATTAAAACCTTAGTTTAAAAAAAAAGTAATAATAATAGCTATATTGTTGATAAATAAACAAAAACGTTGAAATATTTTAAATACGTTTTTCATTTCATTTACTCTTCGAAAAAATATTATATATATATATAGCAATAGAATTGCAAATTTGGAATTGTCACGTTTGCTTTCACTAATAGTTTAACTCTAGAATACACTGCAAATAAAAAAATTGTTGATTTTTCGGTATAATACTGGCACGCTACCGCGCATGCGCGACAGAGTATTACTGCTTATTTTATTGTTTATTACTCTTAATTTTACGGTATAATACTGGCAGCTGGGTTACCAGTATTATACCGTAAAATCAACCTTTTTTTTTTTGTTTGGCAGTGTACTCACTTGTACACATTGGATACTTACATGGGGTACACTGCCACCGGCTACATGCATATATTTTTAACAGATTTCAAAGAAAAGAGATTATATAATTTAAGCAAAATGTACAAATGCTCTTTTACATTTTTTTTTAATTACACTCAACCTGGTTTTTGTATGGAAAGATTAAATTTTTTAATCGATTTTTAACTTACTTCCTGATATGCTAGAATTATAAAATATATGCTAGAATTACAAAATATACATTCTTATATGTGTGTTTTCGATGACTATACAACATTTTAATATTTTTAGAACTTAATTATAAATTAATACCTTAATTCTAAGGCATTTTTCCGTTAGCCCGTCACAGGTGATGAATCGCCAAATATTGTCTGTAGTTTGTACAGTTAATTGTATATAAGTTGAAACAACAATGTATTTAATTATACGTAATGTAAGGAAAGTACATTATCGGGACTTTCCCATAAGTCGCCTCAGTTGAAAGATTTAGGATGGCAAATTTATGACCAGAGACTCGCTGGCGACAATTTTAAGCCATAAAAGTCAAATAAGAAGAACTTTGATTTAAGTTGGTCTGGGAGATAATATCAAAGAACACACACGTCGTTCCGAGAAAAAAAACAACACGCTACAGCAACAACTGATGCATAGCCATTGGTTGGGGTTGGTAAGGAGGAGGTGAAACTGACCCTCTGTTATGCAAATTTCAGTTAAAACGGGAGATCAACTACCCAATGAAAAAAAAGAAGGATGGGCTTAAAGCACTGTCATGCAAATTTTGGGCAGAACAAAGTACGGCCCACCGTGGTCATGAAAAAGCAGTTGTGAAAAAGAATGAAAACAGAACATCACATCGATATCAGAAGCGAAAGTGAGAGGTGAAATAAAATGACGCGATGAATTTTGTGCGGTCCGAAAGAGGAAAATATATGTAAGTGGCAATTCTGATGGTAAGAAAGCAGCGAACCCGAACAACATATATGGAGAGTGGTGAAGTTGCGCTAAGTTTTGTGAAATGAACATTTTCAATAAGTGCAGCGCTATTTAGTTAGCGGAAAGTGTGCTCTGATACAAAGAGAAACCTTCGTCAATCAATGTGTATAGGTAAATATGACTCTGACCTAAGTAATTCCCCAGTTGATTTGATTTTATCAAAATATTATAAGAGAAGCTGGTAGTGTGACCTTAGTCACAAATGGAAGTCAGTATTTTAATTGTAAACAAATAATGTTGTCAAAGATCAATTTAAATATAAATACAAACAAATATAAGTATCCTTTGCAAGGATCAAAGTGTTAATGCCAATATTATAGGAGAAATTTTGTTAGGAAATTAAATCAGATGTGTTCTGATAAATCTTTTTTTTTTCTTGAAATAACTGTAAATATTGTAAATAAATAATAGTGTTAATTATTTGGAGTCTTCTCATTTAAATTATCTAGTATGTGTTTGTTTATTTAGATTTCCATTTTAAAAGTCAGCTAGGGGCAAGAATGATCATTCTCAAAAAGGGTAATAGGCTACTACGAAATTACACAACGCGATGGGGGAACATATCCAAAATTTAATCTCTAAGGATTCCTTTTATTATTATTATCTTGGTAAATTAATTTATTCTATTAGCCAACCCCAGAGAAACCTTTATGTATTTAATTCTAAGCTGTAATTTTGATCAACTTGTCCCAGCAAAAGGGTTATGTTGGAATGGGCAGCAATTAGAAGGGAAATTAAAGAATAAAAAAATCTTAAATAAATAATATAACTGAGCCATGCATATTTCTCTTCAACAATACGACAATAAACACTCACGAAAATAGGCCATATGCCTGTGAAACAGCAAGAATGAAACATTTCTAAGGCTAAAAAGTAGAAAATAAATTATAAATAAAACTAGTCGGATGTGCCAATCCCAAAACTTTCTTCTATATTTCACAGGTTTTGCATACACTAAAAACGGATCTCTCAGCACCAATTTATATCAAGGTCTAACTGAAACTAAAGTTTTATTAAATTCCGTGCATTAGTTCTTGAGATATGACTACAGCTAAAATCGTGTAAATCCTGAAAAATGCAGCATAGCAGCGCCTCCTGTTGGGAGATTTAAACTAAAACCTAATCAATTTATATCATTTGTAGTGAATTTTATGGCCGTTACACTATTTCAAGTATAATGAAATTGATATGTATCTTTGAGGTGCACTACAAGGTGCTTACTATACATAGGGTGTGAATAGCATTTATCGGTTATTTACAGGGACACACAAAAGAATTAGGTTACAGTACTGTCTATCAGCAATAATCGCTGGATTGATGTGTATAAATCCTATAGATCCTACACAACACCGTCACAGAGTTTTAGAAACTTAATATTTTTTATTTTTATGTATTAATAGTTAAGCACTCGTACAAGTCAGCGATTAAATTAAGTCTGTCACGTTTTCTCGGAATGAAATAGCTTGAGAATTTCATTTTTCACGTTTTCTCTCTCTCTCTCTCTCTCTCTCTCTTTTTTCTTCAAAACTAATAAACGTCTGGAAAATTTCTTGCGCACTTCATGGAAAAATCAAAACTATTTATTTCTTCCACACCTCGTATCTTGTCTGAATGATAAGCGCCGGAGCTTCAGTCACACTCCACTCTCTTTTCCTAATCTCTTAGCACATTGTCTTGGGACATAAAATTTAATGATCCTTCTCCTTGGTTTCGGGTTCTTCTCTCCTTTTAACTCGTTCGCTGCTGTCCAGAAAAGAGGAACATTTCCTCATTCAGAAGCGTCCATCATACGGTTTCGTAACTATAAGATATAAAATTTCAGAAAGCCGCAAATGTGGTTAAATTTCGAATGTGGAAAGAGAAACTATTCTTGCAGAAATAACGCCTCTGACAGCCAGAAATATATATATAGATATATATTATATACAAAGAATAGTCTTTTTATTATTATTATTATTGAAGGAGGGAAAAGGAAAAAAGAAGGGTATTTACACAGTTTGACTATATATAGGGTGGTAGAGTCCTGCACGTGTGGGGTTGTACCTGATCCGAACCCGAAATTTCTGTTTAAAGTCACCCGATTCCCGACAAAAAAAAAAAAAAAAAAAAAAAAAAAAATTCGTCAACCCGAAACCCGACCCTCACACAATACACTTCAACCTGAACCCGAAATATTCAAACCCGAACCCAAAGTGAATGAAAATTAATCCATATTTTAATATAATTATGGAAAAAGTCTATAATTATATCTCTAATACCAATTTTATCTTTTTTTTAATGTAAAAATGAACATATTACATTCATTAACATGCAAATAGTTTTTTACATTTGAAAAATATTCAGAACGATTTTTTTTCTTTTTTTTTTGAAAAATCGGATCAGTCCGAACCCGACATACGAATGTGACAAAAACTAAGCCGAAACTGACCTGAACCCGAAACATTTCAAGTCAATTTGACCCACAACGAAAAAAATTAGCGATAACCCGACCCAACACGACCTGAATTGCAATCTGCTTTCATCCTCCCCGTGCAGGGGGCAAATACTACACTGCAAAAAATAATTGTTGATTTTGCAGTATAAAACTGGCACCCAGCTGCCAGTTGCGCGGTAGCGTATTACTGCTTGCACGGCAGCGTATTACTGCTTATTTTACTGTTTAATACTGTTAATTTTACGGTATAATACTGGCAGCTAGGTGCCAGTTTTATACTGTAAAATCAACAATTATTTTTTGCAGTGTAGAAGACAATATTACTATGAAATTCAGGAAAACACATCTGCTAAAAAATGGATAAACACGCATTTCAGTCATTTTAGAAATTTCCCCCGAAGGGTTTTAAAGGGGGTGGTTTCGAAAATTTTAGGGTTGGGTTGGGTTGATTGTTGACGGCCAATTATCTACGCTAGGGATATAGGCCCGGGGGGAGTGCCCTTCGTGGGGGTCTTTCTAAGGGAACCTAACCCGTATTTACGCATGGATAAATCCACGGTTCGAAGAAAACCACGAAAACTCCGAACGATTAGGCCGACGGGCGCGATTGGGATCGAACCCAGCACCTCCCGTCTACCAGCTTCGAGAGCACAACCTCTCAGCCACTGGTGGGGCCGAAAAATTTTAGGATATTTCGCCATATCTCAGCAGCTGTTTTATGTAGGTGCGCGAAATTCAGGAAAACAAATCTACTAAACAAATGATTAAACACGTATTTCAGTGAATTTAGAAATCCCCCCCCCCCTCGAAGGTGGTTAAAGGGGGATTCGAAAGTTTTAGGTCATTTCGCCATATCTCAGCAACAGTTTTAGGTTCGAGCGCGAAATTCAGGAAAACGAATGTAATAAAAAAAATTACATTCTCTACCCGTGCAAAGCCGGTAAGTCCTAGTGTAACAATAAACTCTTATTAAATACATTTAAACAGTAACTTATATCTTTTAGATGCTATTTGATATAAAGTTATTTCATGTATAATATTGATATTTTATTGACTTCTTCACTTCATTTGAATCCGTAAAATATGTTAATAATAAATGTATACAGGGATAATTGTGTTCAGGTTACCTGAATTCTGGTATTTTTTTCGGTTTCACTACCAAAATTCCAGTTTTTCTGATAGTTAAATTCATAAAATAACACTAAAATATCAATTTCATATGATTGCTAAACATAATTAAAATTCGTATTTTTCATAATTTGACCTAACTGCATTAAATTATATGTTCTCTTCCCCCTCTCTCCTATAAAAACGTTTTTTCGCTAAAATTTCAGGTATTTTTTCATGAACCCACAATCACCCCTGTGTATAACAATATCTTTATATCACTGCAAATTTATAAAAAATAAAATAAATTTAAAAAAATGTAAAAATAAAAAGAGTTTTTAGGTATTCATAACGATATCATTAAGGAGGGGGGAGGGGTCGAGGAATGATAAATTATGATATCGTAAGGAGGTCCAAAATTACCCAAATGTTGATAACGTTATATGTGTACAGCCCCCATCATGAGACAGAAAACAGTTACAGCTCAAAATTTAATTCATTTATCGGGGAAAAAAACTTATTCCAAATTACTTCAATAATCGGGCTTGCAAGTGTCTTTTCTTTTATGTTTAAAAACTAATCCGTAGAGATGCAACAGAAAATTTCGGAAAAATATTTTTTTGAGAACCGCCTTAACAACTTCTAATTACAACGCGAAATACGATTACAGTCTAAGATTTGTTTTGTTTGTTTATTTCTGTGAAAACATTTTGTCACACCGGGTAAGATCTGTCTTCCTGAACCCCCCCCTCCCTCATAGTCTCATAAATTTAATAATCCTAACGCTATCAGCATCGATGCATTAATTATTACCTTTTTGAATTATTTTTTAAACGTTAGATGCATGGTTAAATGTGTGGTTAGAAAATGCACGAATGTGCAAAAGATGCACGTTTTATGACTTATTGTCAGAATTTTCCCATCAAGCTGTATTTTTAAAAATATTATATTTACATGTTTATCTCATTTTCGTTTTCTTTTAAACGATCGAATACATTTCGCCAGTTCATTGCTATGCGTCTAGAGAGAATAGTCTATAAAACCTCAAAGACAATGAATTTTTATTATTACCTTTTTGCTGAAAGCTTTTAGAATAATGAAATTCGCTCCAATCGGATTATATTCCAAAGTTCTGTTATTTTTATTAGGTCCAGAGAGCTATTGTTTTCAATACTCAAGATATAATGATCAATAGCTATTTGGTTATTTCTTGGTGCTAAAAACAAAATGAAATATTTTATATCTAAACTTTTTTTGATAAAGACTCATTTTGTGTCAGATTTCAAATTCCCCTCTCTAATATTAAACCTTTTTCCATGGAATTCATTCGTATTTTTCAAATTCCTCCTCAGAAAAATCAAAAATTTTTTAAGATATACAAAATATACAGAAATTAAAATTTTTCATTTTTTTCTCATGTATACTCTTCTTAAATGCTTTCTAGTGTATCAATTGAATAAGTATTTCTAAAATAGACTTGCCTCTTTTTTTTTATTATTATTATCTTAGTGATGCTGACGAGCTGCGAATATAACTTTTATCACTTAAATATAATTAACAGAATGTTTTAGAAATATTTTGTGAATTAAACAGAAAAAAAACTTATTTAAGAACAGTATTTAGAAAAAAAAAAATTCTTAAGAGAAATCTGAAAAATACGAATGCATTGATGCATTGCACTGCCATAAGTTTAAAATTGGAAAGGAGAATATAAATCATATAATAAGCAATGAACAAGCTAGTAAAAAAATGGCGATGTCATAATAAAACAAATCGATTTAACTAGTCCAGGGAAAATGAAACATTTATCGACGCTTGACTATGAAAAAAGATATTTGCGTCAAACTAGATCTTATTCGCTCTGTTTGCCAAGACATGCATTTTCTTGATTTTTTCTGCATTTTTGAAACATTTCATGATAAATCTTATACTCGCTTTTGTGATTTGTCAATTAATTCTTTTAAAAATGTTGAATCAATCTAAACGCTAAATTGTTGCTGAATATTTGAAAGGACAAATTATTGTTCTTGTTAAACCATCCGTAAAATTTATAAACTATAATTTAATCAGAATCATGTTAATCAAGCAAAGGCTGACTGAACCGAGGTCAAATGGCAATTCGATTTTGCTACTAATTCATTTATCTATGTGGTGATGCATCAAACTACGGATTTGTCATGTTGAATACTTGAAGCATTTTAAGAGTAGAAAACTTTTTTTTACTGATTTTTTGTAAAAAAAACGAAACTAATTGTTATCGCAATGAATAAAAATTCCCACAAATCATGTCTTTTAATTTTTTCAAATCACATTTTTTTTTTCAAAACTACTTTATTGTTTCGATTGTTTATGTGAATTTATTTCCTTTTATTTTTCTTCTTTTCTCCATACTTCGAGCATATTTTTGTTTACTTACTTCCTGCAAGTTTACAGTTATGCAAATCAAAATCGGGTTTTCAACCACATAGTTATAGGTACGTGGTAAGTATTTTCTCTTATTGAATCATTTATTAAATTTACGGACTGTATTCTACGATTGTAAAAAGCTTATCGTCGACGTTTTTTTTCTACAGTCATCTCCCACAATAAGGTTTTATATCAACTTCCCATAGCAATAAATATCTTACTATAAAATTGAAAATGATATAGGAGTTCTTGTCCTTCTATTTTGTTTTTCCTTTCTTTTAAAGTTATCGGGTCCCCTTTTCAGAGCAAGCTATAATCTTGGGCACATGACGATGTTGGTCCATTAGCTATTGTGATACATCCGAACATGGAGCTGCCATGTTAAATATTTCTCTCGTTTTGCTCATAAGCTTTAAAAGTAATATTTCTCATCGGACCCTTCATTGAATTTACAAGCTATAATTCTTAGTTTTATAATATAATTGCAGGGATAATAATTTTTATGAACCGGGAATTTTTTTAAGAACTTCTTTTACGTACCAAATTTACCGTGTATTCCCTTAAAATTATCAGCCAATTTCTTATTTAGTTGCCTTTCTTCTTCTTTTTCTTCATATCTTCTTCTGTTCTTCAAGTATTTTCCGCTTTGTAACACCTCGGTTTTCTTCTTCAGTATAAATCCAAATCAAATTCGCGAGACATTTAGCTAACTAAATTTTTGACAAGCAGCATCTTAATTTCATTAACTAAGTGTGCATACGTCAGGCCATCTAGTTGTTAAGTTACTTCCGATTTTAAGAGCCCCACCAGTGGCTGAGAGGTTCTGCTCTCGAAGCTGGTAGACGGGAGGTGCTGGGTTCGATCCCAATCACGCCCGTCGGCCTAATCGTTCGGAGTTTTCGTGGTTTTCTTCGAGCCGTGGATTTATCCATGCGTAAATACGGGTTAGGTTCCCTTAGAAAGACCCCCACGAAGGGCACTTTCCCCGGGCCTATATCCCAAGTGTAGATAATTGGCCATCAATAATCAACCCAACCCAACCCGATTTTAAGAATAGAGGGTTAGAAGTACTCTTCCTTCTAGAATTGTTCGCTTGTTTTACAGACAGTAATTAAAGAAAAATTCATGTTTACCAACCGAGTAGCCAACTAAATGAATGGTAAACGAAATATTTATGATGCTGTTTGCCATTAACTGTAAGTATCTGGTAACATTGATTCATCATATAATCTGATGCTGCTCTTACATTTACTGTTATTCTCTATAAACTAAGGAACATAAAGATACGCATAATTTTGCATTTCTTTAGAACATACATTTTCATATTTGCATCTATCATATAAGAGCTTTATTTCAGTTTTCAATCCATTGCTTCGCGACTGTCAAAAGCTCATCTTCGACCTGATTCCTTTTCTACAGTGATATCCAGCAATAAGATTTTATATCTATCTTTCTAAAGTAATATCTTAGTGTAAAATTGAAAATGATATAGGTGTTCCTCCATTTAGCCTTCCCTTTGTCTGTTTTAAGGCTTAAAGATAAGGCTATCGGGTCCTATCTACAGAGCAGCTCGTAATCTTTGGCACACGACGTCGGAGGGACATAAAATTTAATGACCCGGCTCTCTTTTTAGAGCTGAGGAATATTTTGCTTGAGTCTGCAGAAAATTCTTGAAGAGGGATTCCGGCGTATTTTGTTCCCAACAATGCATAATTGAAAGTCTCGATTTATTGAAGGATAAATATTTTGTTCAATAGTCGTGCTTCTTTCGCATAGGTACAGCAAGGTGAGCGGGGAGAAACAGGGGAGGGTCATTGTCCTCCCCGGATTTTAAAATTTAATTTAATAAATAAATTTTCTTTTTTTAAACAAAATTGTATAATTTATTCTTCACATGGAGCGTAAAATAATTAAAACTAAGAGAAAGGTGAAAAAATAATTTTCTGTCAGGGAAGATCTGCTCTCTTTCAGAAAGCAACCCCCTGAACCTGTGGAAACCAATTTTAGTTTTTTTTCTATCTTTACGATTATGTATTTAAAATTAATCTTAAATGGGGAGTTCAGAGAGACTGAGTCCCTTGGCGAAAAAAATAATTGTTTCAATTCTCGTTATTAATGCTTATTTTGGAAACTTATTTTTGAATAATATTTTACTGTTCTGTATTGCTTTTCGTTGTTGTTGTTGATATGTTTTGAAACTGTCTTGCAAAGGGGGCTTTGACAAAAAATTCTTACTATAGCTAATTTTATGTTTATATTTTCTTAAAATGTGGCATAGACTGGGACTTGTGTACCAAAATCTTGCCTCTCTCTGTACTTCGTTTTGCCGGCATCCTTGTTTCTTCGCTATGTAATTTTTCAAATATGGATATTGTTAATGAATGTATAGTTAAAAATTAATAATCAAATTCTTGCTTTTCTCCCAGTAACATTTTTTTTTCAATATGTTGATAAGTAATTTAACTTTTCATCGAGTGAGCCACTGTTACGGTTGGTTTCAACAATTTTTTTTTTTTTTTTAATCTACATTAATTATTTAAATCACTTTCTCAACATTTATTTAAAAGCACTCTTTTTTTTCTGTTTCTAATAAAAATTTAAATAAATAAAAGTAATTGTAATAATAATAATAAAATCAGTTTTTATTTTTTCTTCTTTCTTTTTCTTTTTGCAAAGTAAATTCAACGTTTATAGTCTAGCTTTGCTTCCTGTTTTCAAATACGAAAAGCAGACAGCAAGGGAGGGATGTTTTGTCAGTTAAAGACCGCACAGGTAGAAAATTTGGAGTCATCTAGTCTGACTTTGATATAAGAATGACCGACCGCCCTGTATAAGAATTACGTTATCTTATGAGTGTACTATATACGCAATTAGGCTTTGTAAGTTTACGACAGGCTTCAATTGGCTCTGCTATCAGGCGGATAGCTGGCGCCCATGTAAACAGAGGCTAACAGGACCCCCCTTCAGCACACGCCATGGGGGTGATGCATGGCTTCCTTCCCCCATGAAGCGGCCGGCAGAGTGGAGCGGCAAGCTGTAGTCTTCACGAAGAGTACATTTTTCCTTTTGTTTCCATTCCCGTACCCCTGGCAGAGTGGATCGGTCCCGTTTTTTAAGCAGCGCGGGAGAATGAATGTTTACGACACTTGTTGCCTGGCCAAGAGACCTGTCGTTTGACTCGTAAAGAAAATTCGACTTATTACGGGGCTCGAAGATTGGCCTGTGGGCTGGATCGCGAAGTTGTTGAAGGCGGACAGGTTTCTGGAAGATTTTTTTTTTTGAGAGTGGGGTATTGATGGCCCTACATTAACTATCCTAAATCATGATGTTATGATGAAAAGAGGCTATAAGGGCATTTTCGAATTGCGGATCTATAACTGTTAACGAGAAATTAAGAAGAAAATATGTGTAGCCCGTTTTTTTTTTTGGCGTAGTGGCGCTCCAAGATTATGACTTCTTAACCATCAGAAGTGATCATAGATATTGAACTAAACGGTCGTTAGAAGTCGTAGTGTTCTGAGTTACGGTGATGGCTATCTTCGAATAAAACACATGCTTCAGGAAGGTGAAATTACTGACTCCGACGGTGAAGTTCTGGACCGTAGAACGATTTTCCCCTCCGGACTAGATGATGGACCTAGTAGTTGATGGCAAGTGATGCAGTGAGATGAGAGGATTGATGAATGTTAGTTTGAAACCACATGGGTATTGTCTGAATGTTTCCCCAGCCTGAATACTCCAGCTTAAGTGCTTCATCAGATTTTGAAAAAGGACGAAATGCTCCTAAGTGCCCATTGACTAAAATTGTAGAACTCTCTACCTGTTGTAAGTACTATTTGCATAGTTTTTCTTTTTATTTATTTGTACCTCTTTAAAAAAAAAAAAAAAATATGTTTGCTATACCAGAGTTTAAAAGTGAAATGAATATCTTTGGATAATTTCAATAAGAATTAACATTACTAACAGAAATAGTCTGTAGGTTAATATATAATGTTTGTATGTTTGAACGACCATTAAATGGTAATGTGATGATAATTTTAAAAATATGATGTGTAATTTAAAAGTAACCAGTGAGTGGTTTCAACTTAAAAGATCAGCTGTTATATTGTTTTATTAAGATTATTTTTGATAACTTAGTTGCTTCATTATTTTAAATGTTCAAATAAATTGTGTTTTTTTTTGTTTATTATCAAAGATGGTATGTTTTTCTTTGTATAAATCTCTAAATAATTAATTTTTTATATTCACAGTAGACCTATAAGAATGGCCTAACCTTTCTGTGAGTAATAAAAAAAAAAAAGGGGGAGAGAAAATTCAACTTTATTAAATTAGGACTTTAAAATTTCTCAAGTTTAAATTCATAACTGACTGTTTTAATGAACATAAATTGAAGTTCACTCAATGTTATACAATCGTATTTTTGATCTTGATTTAAGGATGGATAGATTAATAAGTGAAACAGTAATATTAAATTTAATTTCATAAAATGTTAAATTAAGCTTTAACTCTCCTCTTTCAGAAACATTGTTTTTCTAAAATATACACCAAAATTGTTTTATTTAAAAAAGTAAAAAAAAAAAAAAAAAAAAAAAAAAAAAAAATATCCAGTTATTTTACACCACTATACGATTCTTGGTTAACCGATCGGATCTTGTTCAGAATCTCTATGGTTGTTCTAAAATTTTAGTACATCATCATATCCCTATTCTATTAACGGATTTAACTCTTTCCCCTTTTGGTCCTCATATTGGAGGAATTTCTGGTTGTCTGCATTTTTCCAAATTATATGATGATTACACTTTTGTTAATTTAATGTGTATGGAGATTTGAGCTTGATCGGGTTGGAGTGGAGTTGGGTGTTCTTTATGCAATCCAGTATGCTACTTGATTTAGAAATCTGTTGCCCCTTACTACATTTAATATTGTCTTAAAATGATGAGTTCAAAATTATCATTGTTGTATTAACCTATTCGGATTCTTAAGTTTTGATATTTTGATTAGTTTAATATAATTTGCTACCTTTTCCATGGCAACAGATTTCAGTGGAGCTAATCAGGGTATACTTATTTTTTTTTAAATATTTAATTGTCAAGTGAAGATTGAGTAATAAATGAGCTTTTTAAGTTTAAATAAGTTGTGTTTTAGAAAGAACCCCAAAACTCCACAACACCACCATAAATTTTATGACAAGCATGATATTTCCTCTCTTTATTCTCACATATGAAGTTTTTTTTTTTTTTCCCGATATCCGTAATTGGTCTTCTAACTGGTCTCCTATTGTCAGTGCGCCCGCTAAAAGGTTAAAATAAATGCTGGTATATTTATTTAAAAAAAAAAAACCTAATTAAAGAGCAATTGCTTTTATTCATATTTATCAAGTGGAAAAAAGAAAAAAACCCGTTAATAATAATAATAAAAATATGCTCAATTTTTTTTCGGTGTGTGTGTGTGTGGGGGGGGGGGGTATTGGAGGAGGGGTTAGTAATTGATCAAATACCCAAAATTATTCAAGTATTATCAACATATTCAGAAACACCTATTCATCCATAATCTTTATAAGTTCCTGATTTTCCTCTCTACGCTCCTTCTTTTTTTAATATACAGAGACGTTTTTATATGATTTTCGACTCTTTCATTTAAAAACGTGAAGATTTTGCCAGGGCATTTCAACTATATATATATTTTTACAAATTATTTCTAGTTACATTAAAAAATTTTCAATTATTAAAAATTCTTTAATAAAAAGTGATTTATAATTGGATTTGATGGAAAGTTAATCGCGTGTGAATTTTTTTTTTTTTTTCTTATTTTCAAATACGTAGAAATCATAATATTGATTATAATTATTTATCATTTAAAACTATTTTCTTATCAAATGAACCTAAAGAAGTGTGAAATCAATATTTAATTAAACTGAATTTATACTCATGTTTACGTTGATTTAATTAAAGGGGAACCGAATTACGTATGGCAGCGACAGCATCAGTGATATGTACAATTTATGACTAATTTATTTTTAATTATCTTTTATTACCTCTATGAAGGTTGTTATAAAATAATTGGTTCATTACTTTATTTTATTTTATTTTTTGTGTGTATGGTCGATTTGTTTTTCTGTGATCGAATAAAAAGATAGTAATTTTAATGTGAAAATTTGAAAACTAGTTTTCATGTCAATGAAAATAGTAATTTAAATAGTAAGTTGATAACTCAAATTCTCAAATTTTAATTTCTTTTAAGGGATATTTAGAATCAAATTTAAGCTATAGAAAACAGATTCTTACAAATTTTGCACTTGATTTCACGAGTGTCCCCAGAACAAAATCCAATAATGTACAGGATTTTGGAACAGATGTGGCTGTAGTTCGCTGCTACGGCCACGTTTTTTTAAAGCACGTGCACTGAAATAAATTAAACTAAGAATTTTTTGCCATAGTCCGACGTTTAAGACAATTCTTATACTTATTAACATAAAAAGCAGTAAAGAAATGTAACAAACAAGGCATATTAAAAATCCAAAAATAAGCTTCTATCGACATTTTCCAAAAAGAAGAATTAAAACAATTTATTATTGTTTTCATCATCCCCCCCCCCCCCCCCCCCCCCGACTACTATAAATTTTTAGTTAATTAATCAAGAATCATCAATATTCATCAAGAGTTATAATTAAATTTGAAAAATCTATGGAGGAGCAATTGTTCTGCGGGCTCCCCATGTTTGAAAGATTAATAATAATTTAATCATTTTACATGGAAAATTGTTATGCTGTTCTAAAACAACAAATAAGAAAAAAATAGTTTTTGAGAAATATCATACAAGTAAATAAAGAAAATAAATAATCAGTTGCTTCTTCGAAATGCAAGATCTATTTTTTTAGAGAATGAATGTCTTGGGTGAAATTTATCTAAACATTTCAGAACAAATTTCACCCAAGTCGAAATCTTTTATGCTTTAAAGCGACAGCGCAATTTAAAATTTATCCTTTGGTTATGTAAATGTTGCGGAAGAAAATCTACGTAATATTGGTTAAGGCATTTTATATACTGGATGTGAAATGATGATGTAGAATCGAAATAAAATGCTTTTTTTTTTTAATTATTCGATTTAATAATTTGTTTTATTGCACGTTTGATGAAAATATTCTCCAATACATACAGTTATATTCAACAATATTTAGTCACACACTGCAAAAAAAAAAAAAAAAAAAAAAAAAAAATTGATTTTACAGTATAATACCGGCATCCCAGCTGCCAGTATTATACCGTAAAATTAACAGTAATAAACAGTAAAATAAGCAGTAATACACTGCCACGCATGCGCGGCAGTGTATTACTGCGCTGTCGCAATTAAAAAACAACTGTAACGGCATTTTCTGAAAAATACCTTACTTTAACAGAAAAACGAAAATGTTACTCTATACCTGAATTTGAATAAAGATTTTTAATTTAATCTTTCTGTAGATAAAAATGACTTTGTGTCAGAAAATAGTTTTGATTTAAAGACAACTTTAACATTTCCTGATATAACACTATTACCAACATATTCGTTTACAAATGAGACAGACTTGAGAAATTGTGTGTCTAGAAGAAGCCTTTCTTAAAATTGCTATTAAAACTTTAAAATTCAGATTACATGGTTATTTACTTTATTCGCAGATTCTATGTTTCTCTATATTCAAAAAACACAACCTTTTGAAATTGAATGAATCAGTTTGTTACACCTTACTGTATTCCCCATCTTTTCAATTGATATAAAATGCAATCTTAAGTTTTATTTATTTGATTTGTGGATTTTTTTTTTATTGATCAGGGACTTGTTTTATACAGTTTTATGACTTTATAAATGTAATGAACGCTACACATGTCTGTCCGCAAAACACAATATATTTTGATTAAACGGCCTCGTTTCAGTTGGAAGTATATATATATATTGATCCTTCACGCACCCCGAGCGAATTTCATTTGGCATCTGTCCTGGCCAGTTATAAATCACTTTCAATTTAGACCCGTAAATTCCGTTATTATCCATCAGCGGGTTACTTGCTGACAAGTTTCATTACCCATTTCAGCGCAATGTCCGTCGAGAACTGTCCGGCGAACTGTTGATTTCGGCGTTTGACATCTCTCTGGGACCGCAGATATCCTGATAATCTGCATATTGATCAACTTTCGTCGGGCGCCATTTCCGATTTTGCGATTGTCTTCAGCTTTGTAACTTGCTCTGGTTTATCGTATGATCGTTAATATGTCATTCATTTATGTTAATGACCTTTTAGTGGCACAGTCAGTAAAAAAATTGGGCTATGAACCAAAAAATCTCAGACACCCGAAATATTTTCAATTATCTATTGTGTGAGTGAACCAGAATGAAAATATTACAACCCTCTCCAGAAATGTGCAGTGTTCCCATCCCAGTAATATAGAAGTGTTCCCGATAGGGGAAAAAGTCTGAATTCCAACATTATAGATGAAGTATTAAGATTAACAAATATTAGTTTACGTTAGGTGCCACTTTGGTCATTTCTTTGCTCAAGAGAATTAGCCCGACCAGAATATTCTATAGCTTAAATTAATTTTAAATTATTACGAATGCGCGATACAATATCAACCGATACTCGGATCTAGCAATTCTCGAATCTCGATTATAGGCCAATGTTCTAACACTTCAGAAAAATCTGGAAACTTGTTCTCGAGATCGATTCCAGGGCGGGTTGGTCTGGCTTTTTGTACAGTTTTCTTCAGAAATAATGTGAGTATACACTTGTTTCTCCTGAAAGACTATCGGTTTAGAAACATTGCCTTATGTGATATTCAAAGATAATCTTTTTTTTTTTTTTTTTTTTTTTTTAACTTTGTTAAAATAAGTGAAAGACATGAAATTGCTGTACGGTAACTTCTCAGAAAAAAATTTCCCAAAAGATTTTCTATCTTTTTTATTATTTTTTCTTTTTTTTTTTTTTAAAGGGGAAAAAATATCACCGAACTCTGTTCTCTATAAGTGGATGGATGTCATGGAACCTGCGACAATTTTTTTGCTCGGCACCGCCAGATTCACAAGCGGCTTCTTGGGGGCCTTTTCGAGGTTATAACCTTCCCCTAATGGCACGGACTACGATGATTTGTCAATTTATAAGTGTGTAGGGTTTGCAAACACATGTTCCTCTTTTTTTAGAAAGACGTGGGTTTTCGTATTATTACCCTGCATTCTTTATTTTGCAAATGTAAAAGCAAAATGAGTTTATCTACTTCTGTAGATAACAATTAGGGCCCGATCAAGCAAAGCGAGCCCCAGAGCCTATGATTTTCAATCAGGAACCCCCTTCTGCAACGTCAAGAAAAAAAAATAATCATTTCCGAAGCTATCACCATAAAACACACGTATAAGCATATAAATACATATTCAGATAAATATGTTTTCTGTCTTTTATATTGTCATAAAATATTGATTTAAAAATACAATTTTCATGAAATACAGTGAACTCTTGTTATTGTGGACGTTCAAGTGGGGCCATTTTTTGATCGGATTAAACGATGCAAACATTTGAATGATGTAAGATAATCCCTATCGTTGAATAAATTGAATTCAAAGTTGAGAGAAAGTAAGATGATTACCAACTTAACGCTAAAGTAAACATAAACATTTTAATTTAGAATTAAAATTAGAATTTCGCCGAATTCGCGGAGCGGCAGCGCGCAACCGTCCAACGTCCCTACGTCCTTTCCCGACAGTTGACTGGACTCTTTAAATGCCGAATTCAATACCGTAAAAATGTAAAAGATAAATTCCACAAATTTAATGCACCAAAAAAGGGGAAAGATTCTACTCGGAGCTCTGAGATCATCGGATGAGCTTAATGTTCATCTCAACTTTTTCTTCAATTTAGTAATTTTAGTTAACAAGCAAGTTGATGACAATTTGTTAATACAAAAGAAAGGGCATGCAAAGAAATTGCCGTACTTACATAATTTAACTTTAATTAATCTCCCCAATTATTTACATTACATGAACAAATGATCTTCTTACCACATCATTTTTCAGTTTTGCGTCACAGTCAAATACCTGCTCTGATATATCACGTTTTGATAGGTAATATCAGCAAACAGCCATTAGTAATTTTTGAACCTCTCACGTTTTTGATGGAAGAAAGTTTTCTTTCTCTTCGCTTTTGTCACTGACAATTTCTTAATCTTTCAATAACCAAAGTTATATCAAAGTCGCTTTTGAAAAAATAATGTTCAAAAGCAGTTCCTATTCTTCTCGGTCAGTTTGTGAAAAAACTGTCGGCATTATCTGATGAATAGTACACTTTAAGCGATTTCTTTAACATTAATTGCAAACTGGAAATGATGATGGGGAAAATGAAAGGAAGTTTAAGGCTACTGCACTGTTGGTCCATGTTTTAACAGTCCGGGATTTATATTTGTAATAGAAAATCAATATGCAAATTATTTTATTTTATTTTATTTATTTATTGGTAATTTGTTTAAATATGCATAACACGCGTGTTAACCATACGTTGGATTAAAAGAAAACATCCCTAGACTTTGTCATCTTTGATTTTTATAATTGAGGAAACTGTTTTGACGTAGTTTCTCTTAAGAATTTTACTTTAATAAAGAATGATAATCTCATTATTGAACATATTTGTTTTTTAATAACCATAATTAAATCACAATTGCTCAAATTATTGCTTGGAGAATTTGTATAATCCATTTAGAAATTCGTCACGTTTGCCAGTCTATGTGCTCATGCACGGTCATTATGTTGCTGATGGGTAAAAAAATGTATTTTTTCACACTTATCTCTTATTAAAATTATCCTCTTAAATGCTTTAAACGTTGATATTTAAAATTTACTTAACTTTCTAGGAATTCTCCATATATCCGAATCTTAATTATAATTATTCTTGATAATGAATTATATCTTTAAAATTTTAGATAAATCACATTTGTCATAGCCAAATGTGGAACGAAATGGTTGCAACCCTCTTGTCCCCCTTTAATGTGAGGATCGACAATCCACATCCATGATCGACATGATTGTCTCAAAGATGAGAATGATGAAGATTTTGTCAGAATTAAGACTGGCCATCAGTAAGATCTCAAATTCCCCTCGCTAATGTTAAACCTATCGTGGGATGCATTCATATTTTAAAAATATCTATATCCCCAGGAAATTAATATTTCTAACTTATTTTTTCTGTGTACTCTTCCTGAAGGATGTCTCCTTTTATTTTAGTTGTCAAAATATTTTTTAAATATATGCTTAATTTTATCTGAAATGTTAAAATCTTACTCAGTTTCGCTAATATTTTAACACATAAAATATAAATTTAGTATATATTTTAGAAATATTTTGATAACAAAGAAAGAAAGAGACATCCTTTAAAAACAGTACACAGAAATAAAGTAAAAAGTGCCCAGTTAAACTGATGGCATTAACCTCGCAGGCTATTCACACTAATTGTATATTATACTCTTATTTCAAAGAATTATGCCCTTCGAAAAATAAAGAAATCGACAATAAATTAAGGGGGATTAGCCCCAAGTTCCCCCTTTATACATAACCAATGAGCCCCCAAAACTAATCAGGAAAGCGCCTTATCACAATGATCCTATATATACAAAATTTGAAGCTTATCAGGTAATTCTGCATTAAAAAAAAACAATTTTTCTAAATTAAGGGCGGGGGGATTAGCCCCCGCTCCCCTCTTTATACTTAATCAATGATCACGCAAAACTAATGAGAGAAGCACCTTATCAGAATGAACCTATATACAAAATTTGAAACAAATCGGATAATTCTGCATGAAAAACCCATTTATCTAAATTAAGAGGGGTATCAGCCCCCCGTTCTCCCTTTTATACTTAACTAATGAACCCCCAAAACTAATCAGGGAAGCGCCTTATCACAATGAACCTATAAACAAAATTTGAAGCAAAACGGATATTTCTGTCAAGAGCTATCGCTTTACGTACGTACATGTATACGTATAGTATTTTGATAGTCTCTGAGCTAAAAAGAAGTTGAAAGTATTAATTTCCTAAAGAGATATTTTTAAAATACGAATGATTCACACGTCGTTTAACATTAGCGAGGGCAATTTCAGATCTCACTGATGAACAGCCTATTATAAAATCGAGAAGAATTCACATATTGACATATTCACTTAGAATTGGAACCTGATATATACGTACTCATAGATAAGTTAATTTTCGCTGTTACTGATCTAGTGATACCACTGACAAACTAAAATAAAGGCTACAAATCAAAAATACGAATTTAATATTCATTTTGGATTGCGTCGCGGGCAAATTTTAAAATTCTTATATTTCTTCTTCTTATTTTTATATTTTATTTCATCTATATTTCACAAATATTTAATTTTTATCAGAGATTATAGGCCGAATTTTATTTTATTACGTTCTGTATTTTGTACTCATTGAAATTTTAATGAAAAGAAAAAAAAAATCTATTTTGAAAATCGTATATTTTAAATTTTATAATTTTGGACAGATTTGTGATTTTTAATCATTTTATCTATCACGCTTATTAATAAACATTATCATAAATAGTTGATTAAGGATCATAAAGTAATCGGAGGCTAAATATTTAAAATTGTAAACTAAGAATTTTAACTTTGTGTTTTCAATAAATATTTTAATCAATTGTTATAATTTTTAATCGGCAATTAGTCCTATTTTATATTACAGTATAGAAAGTGTGATGTATTATTATGATATTTTTTTTCTTTTTAAAAGTTCTTTAACAGAACGTATTTTCAGACAGAAATTCATTGTAAAATCTTCCTAAAAACACAACGATGATAAACTCGCCAAGCGGAGATCTCTCTCAAACTTCACATACAAACTCCACATTTTCTTGCAACCCTGTTGACTGTGACTTCGGACAATTTCTCCACGAGACTCAGTCGGAGTTCGGAGTTTCAACGCCCGTCCGCAAAAGCAGCGGTCTTGTATGAGTGAGTGCATGTGTGTGCGGTTATGTGTTTCTTCGCGCCCCAAAAAATTCGTGCTCTTGTGGATTATCATCTTCTGCATGGGGGTGCCCACTGACCTCTGACCCCCGGGAATGTCGCGAGGGGTGAGGCATATTCTGGATGCTCCCCACTGGATGGCACATTATAAGGTGAGCTTTGTGCAATTTGTGTGTTTGTGTTATTTTCGACATTAAAAAAAATAAATAAAATAAAAAATCAGAATGATGCAAAGAGAATTTTTCCTGTCACGGAATGCATTGTGAGGAATTGTGACAAAAGACTTTCCTAAACAAATGACATAAACAAGTTGGGGTGGCTGTGGTTTTTTGTAAACAATAATTTATTGAGTAAATATGCATTTGTAGAGAGGTGAGAAATAAATGATTTTTTTTTTTCGTTTTTCTCTCTTTGAATATTTTATTCATTGATTTAGTCCTTTTTTATTTATGGTTTAAAGAAGAAAGTTTATTTTGCATTTTAAATGCTGTATTTTTCCCAAATGCAGTATTTTTTATGATTGTTTTTCATTTTTTATATACAAATAAATAAAGTAGGGTTTTACTTATTTATTTATTTGTTTATTATTATTTTTCGTAATACCAACTAGATTTTTGTAAGCAAGATTTTGTTGAGTAATCATGCATTTGTGGAGAAATGAGAAATAACTTTTTTCACCTTTCTTTGAATATTTTATTCATTGATTTATTCTGTCCCTTTTAATTGATGGTTTGGCGGAGAAACTTTATTTATTTTAATTCTATATTCTCCATATGTAGTATCTTTTAAACGACAGTTATTAATTATATATTAAATATTCTCTTAAACAACAACTTCTTAGGAATAATAATTTAAAAAAATTCTGTGATAATTTATTTAAATTGCTATTTTAGTTACTAAAATTTTAATACAGTGGAACATTTAAAATAATTTCCTTTTTTCTCTTTTTCTTATTATACTTCCCAAAATGATCAATTCTGCTAATTTTTGATATAAATAACATTATTAAAATAATAATTTTTTTTAAACATTATTATCTTTAATGTGCATTTAAAATGCAAAATATTTCTTTAATAAAAAGAAAAAAAAAGTTGCTGTGATTATTTATTTAAATTGACATTTCAATTACTCAAACTTTAATGCAGTATCACAAATAAAGATACATTTTTCGTAAGAAAGTTTTTTTTTTTTTTTTTTCTAAAAACATATAATAAGAAATGTAGTCTTTATTTTTTTTTCGATCAAAAATGTCAATTTAACTAGTTTTTTGTATGTGAAAGCCAATTATTAGATAATAATTAAATAATAATGTTAAAATTTAAACGTAACAATATTATTAAAATAGTGTTAAAATTATTAAAATTATCGATATGTTCAAGATAAAAGTGTCAAAGAGCAAATTATAAATTATTTCAGCTTCTGAAGTAAAGAAAGTCTCATTAGCATAAAATTACATTATTAGTGATTAAGAATTAAAATGACTAATATACAAATATTATACAAGTATTAATACTAATATTAATATGTGATGAAAATTTTCAAATGTTATGAAATTTATTTTGGTTTTCAAGGTGAAAATAATACTAATAACTAATATTATGATACCATTATTACCGGTGATTCAATTTAAACAAAGCGATAAAGATTTTAAAGATAAACAATTATTTATTATAATTTATGGAAGGGAGGAAGGACCTTTTTTACATCACATTTATGCAATGCATCGTATATAAATTATCATTAATTCATTATTTGCGAAAAAATATGATAGCACAAATTAAAAGTTTCATTTCGCTTAAAAAAATAATTAAACGAATACAAATTTTAAATATATTAGAATTATGATTTAAAAAATGCCAGGGTTAGGGAAATTTTCAGAAATTTTTACCAGCTAGCAAGATACAACGTAGAGTTGAAAATTATTACGACAAAATTTTAAACGACTTTAAAAATAATTCATTATTGCAATGCATTTTCCTAATAACATTTTCGTTTTTCTTTTCTGTTTTGTAATTAATTAGAAAATATATACAACAGAGAAAAGTGTAATATAGAATAGAACTTATCGAACTATTAGAACCTCTATATGAGAGTGGTGACATGTGGGAAATAAAACTTGATTGGTCTAGGCGATTTGGGGGCGAAAATAAATCGCAAAGTATCCTCCCAAGCCTACCATTGTCGCCAAACGAATGTTTGTTGACTTGTTTCACTTGCTTAATCGAACCTGTACAGGCGATAATCGCCAAGTTCTCAAATGTTGGTTGCCATAGTTTGGTCAAAACTTTCAGTCTGAACATGCGCCCTCTGCGTATGTCACCATTTTCATATAGAGGCACTCTAATAGAACTTGGTGTCATATTTACTTCGCGGCAATTATGAGAGTTGCAAAAAATTGGTTAACAAATAAAAATAGAAAAAAGTTTTTGGTAAATTATCTGTAGTTTTGAAATGACTGTCTAAAAATCACTCGCCCATGGCGAGTAGAACGACGTAATTCACAATCCCTGAAATGCGATATTTTATTTTCACCAGATTAACAATTTTCCACCAAGTTAAAATACAGTTTAATAAAATGTAAATGTGCATATTTCATACTAATTAATCAAATTATATTTACGAGTATAATAGTATTAAAAAAAAAAAAAAACACACACACATCTTCCTTTTCTGCATCGATATTTTACGTATAAGCTTAACTTTTTTTTTAATAAAAAAAAATAAATAAATAAAATAAAATAAAACAATAATATGTAAAATAAAAATGATTCATAAATGAAAATTATTTACAAATAAAAACTTCAAAATTGCAATAACCTAGTGTGCGTGCGAACGCGCACAACTAAACTGTAAAAGAATTTCATCATTATCAATATTGAATATGTATATTATAAATTTTAATAATATTTTAATTAGTTTTTCAAATTATTTTTTTTTCTTATTAACAATAAAGTCAAGTTACAAACTTTTTATTTATTTTTTTCTTAAAATATACTCTCACTTATAACTAAATGTAACATAGTTGCTGCACGTTTTTCCCAAATGATTTTTGTGCCATATTACTTGCTTTTATAATATGTAATTTTCTTCTTTTTTGCCACTGTAATAAATTTCACCCAGATTATGCATAGATTCATTTATAAAAAATTTTAACATATTTTAAAACACATCTCTTAAACCTGAATCATTCGTTACATCCAATTTTAACCCGACACCTTTCAAATTTTTTCTCTATTCATTCCTTTAAATACTTGGTAAAACTTAGAAACTTTACTCCATTTTGTAATTTTATTATGTAATGTGCACTACAATTGACAAATTGTCTTTTAAAACTTGTTACTAGTGTCAACCTGTATCTTGTAAAACTTGTTTCTTATGTAGATTGTTTCGCACATTTTTTAATTGTTGCCATCCCGATAAAGTTTAATTATTCCCGAGAAACCTTTCATGTATTTTTACGTAAAAAATAAATGTGAATATGGCATTGCAAAATTAAGAAAACTCTACTACCCTTTTATTTATTTATTTATTTGTATGTTTTTTGATAATGTATTTCTTTAGTCTAACGAAGCCCCGATAATTTTAGGTAGATTTCGTAAGAAATACTACCTATTACATTCTCACCTAAGTTGGAAATTTTGAAAAATTTTTGCAGATCTACGCCGATCATGACTCCCAGAACCCAAAACCACCCCCAGTTCAAAAGTTTATATTATATATATATATATATATATATATATATATATGTCACTTTTTTCTGACACACGATAACTGGAAAAATTCTGCATTAATCTCTTCCAAACTGATACATAAAATCAAGGGTCATAAAATCTCGGTCAAGTTCGTTAATGGGCAAAATCGAACCAAGGGGGGGGGGGAAATGGGGGGGGCTTTTTGTGAAAACAGAAAAATCCTCATAATTTCTTTATTATTATACGTATCGAATCCGTTTAAAGTTATTATTACTTCTAGGAAAATGGCCGAAAATGTATGTATGACAGATTTTTGATATAATTAAAAATGGCCCCAAGGGGGGGGGGGGGGGGGTTAGAAGAAAAAAAATCATAGCTTCGTCAATTCAGAAGATATCAAATCCGCGTAAATTTATTATTAATCCTCTTAGTATTATCTAAAACTTTTATATTGACAAGTTTTTTATAGGACCAACCGTTATAGCAAAAAAAAATTAAAAACAAAACAAATCCCTGCCGGCTCCGCCTGCAAACAAGTTATTTTTCGAAGTAGGCGGTTCCAACTCCCGCATCTTTTCGAAACTGATACATAAAATCAAGGGTCATAAAATCTCGATCAAGTTTGTTAATGGGCAAAATCGAACCAAGAGGGGGGGGAAATGGGGGGGGGCGGCTTTTTGTGAAAACAGAAAAATCCTCATAATTTCTTTATTATTATACGTATCGAATCCGTTTAAAGTTATTATTACTTCTAGGAAAAGGGCCGAAAATGTATGTATGACAGATTTTTGATATAATTAAAAATGGCCGGAAGGGGGGGGGGGTTTAGGAGAAAAAAAATCATAGCTTCGTCAATTCACAAGATATCAAATCCGCGTAAATTTATTATTAATCCTCTTAGTATTATCTAAAACTTTTATATTGACAAGTTTTTTATAGGACCAACCGTTATAGCGAAAAAAAATTAAAAACAAAACAAATCCTTGCCGGCTCCGCCTGCAAACAAGTTATTGTTCGAAGTAGGCGGTTCCAACTCCCGCATCTTTTCGAAACTGATACATAAAATCAAGGGTCATAAAATCTCGGTCAAGTTCGTTAATGGGCAAAATCGAACCAAGGGGGGGGGGGGCTTTTTGTGAAAACAGAAAAATCCTCATAATTTCTTTATTATTATACGTATCGAATCCGTTTAAAGTTATTATTACTTCTAGGAAAAGGGCCGAAAACTTATGTATGACAGATTTTTGATATAATTAAAAATTGCCTTAAGGGGGGGAGGGAAGGGGGGTTTTAGAAGAAAAAAATTCATAACTTCGTCAATTCCCAATATTTCAAATCCGCTTAAATATATTATAAATCCTCTTAATATTATCTAAAACTTTTATATTGACATGTTTTTTATAGAACCAACTCTTATAGCAAAAAAAAAAAAAAAAAAAAAAAATCCTTGCTGGCTCCGCTTGCAAACAAGTTTCGTTTCGAAGTAGGCGGTTCCAACTGCAGCATCATCGCAAAAAGGTCATTTCTTCCGCAATTCCCGACAAACAGGCACCCCACGTTCTGCGTCTTCGAAATCTACCTGTGCCTGTAGGCCGAGCCGTCAGGGATTTTTTTACCCGAAATATGCGTCAGATGTGGCCGTGTTCTATTTATTATATTGCTTGCAATTGTATTGTCATATTTTTCTTTTTCTAAAATGTGGTAAGTTTGTGTTAGGTTACATAAGATTCTCTGCATAAACAAGTGAAAAAGGCGTACATAAGATTTTAAAAATTAAAACAATTGTTAATGTTATTTTATTATTTGAACACAAGCAAAATGATTGACAATTTCCCAACAGACTGAAAAAGTGTCCGGACCGGGATTTAAATCCAAGACCCAAGCTTAGGGCGTTGGACGCTTAAGGTCTTGAGTTCAAATTCCGGCCTAAACACGTTTTCACTCAGTTGGAAAAATTACAAATCATATGTTAAAGTTATTGCTTGAAATTTCTTAATTTCATATTAATTGCATTGATATTTTTATTAGTTTTGATTATTTTTAATCATTTCTATTAATATTAGAGTAACATTACAAAGTACTTTTAATTTCATAAATATATATTAATGCACATGCTATAATATGTACTTTTAAGTCATGAGCCAAGAACTGCAAAACATATAAAGGAAAAAAAAAAATCTAAAACATGCTCCCTTATTATCAGATTTATGTTCGAGATTAGTTATATGTTCCCTGTACGGGTTTTTTTTTCAGTCATTTTATTGCATTCCTTGTTTATAATATACATTTTTCTTCTTGTCATTTAAATAAATATAACACAGATGACTCGGAGAAAGTCTTCATTAATAAAACACCGCGACAGATTTAAAAATACATCTCTTAAAAAAAATGGGCCGGCTTATAAAGTATTAACGAACCTGACTCATTCCTTACTTCTAATTTTAACCCATCAGCTGTGCTTGTAAACAATAATACCTATTCAACATTTTTCTTGATTCGCCTTTAAAACCTTGTTACGTTTACAAACTCTGCTCCATTTTTTATTACTATTATGAAGAGCGCGCCGAGATTCATAACCCGTCTTGTAAAAAGCCCTTTATTACTGTAGATTATTACCTCCTCATTTTTTAAACGTTGCCATCCTGCGAAAGGTTAATTATTCCGGAGAAACCTTTCATGTCTTTTTACATGCATAATAAATGGGTACCTCCCTTTTATTTTTTACTCGTGCGCCAGCCATCTTGTTTCTCACCTTATCTCACTTCAGTCTGCAGCTGGATACCAAATTATCGACAAACGGATTAACTTCCAAGTTCTCCACTGTTTTTTTTTTTTTTTTTTTTTTTTTCCCTTCGTGCGTGTATTAGTCCCCCCCCGTCCCGCCTTTCCTTATGTTTTAAAATCCTTCTCTTGTACGAGTTTTGTATGAAACAAAAGAAAAGAAAAGAAAATTTGACTGCCGTTTTCCATTCCATTTTCAATCTTGGCGGATTAATTTTAGGTTTTAAAAAACCTACTATATTTCATTGTCGAACTATCCAGTTTTACTTTTTTAAAACCATAAATGTGTGAAGTTATCTTATGAGAACATTCGAAATCTACTTGGCAGCCAGCACTTAAAATATTATTTAGTGAAGTTACAGTGTGAAAGTTTTTCTCGTTTCCATATTTCTAGGATTTAGCAACAACTTATTTACAGTCCACCCAGTTGTTTTTTTTGACAGTTATTCCTTTTACCTCTTAATATAGCAACCTCAATCTAACTTAATAATAATAAATCAAATGCGTTCAGAAAATTTTTATTCAATAAAACGGCCTAATTCAATATGCGACAAAAATGTGATTTTTGCCTTTGAACTGTAAAAAATTGTAAGAAATTGTCAAATTGAAGAGGGTTCAGTGAACATGTGATTTAAATGAGCAGTCGCTAGGAACAAATCCTCATACTCATAGAATTTGCTATTCCGTTCTTGTGCTCCTAACGTGGAATTTTGGGTTTCGACGGCAAACTAAATGCATCAGTTTTTATATATAAAATTAATGAATAAAAAAATATTGTATAAAAAACAAATGAATTATTTATTTAAAAACATCGATTAACAAAATAAAACAAAACAAACAAACAAACAAACAAACAAACAAACAAACAAAAACTATATGCTGTATGAAGCTGTTGAAAAAGCGCGAAATATCTGAATTAATAATGCATCATTAGAAATTTAATTATTTTTTAAAGCTGTTCATCAGGTATACGCATTAAAAACTACTGACAGAAACACACAGCAGTAGCTTAAAATTTCGACTATTATTAAAGTTCCATTAATAAAATTAATTTCCGCCCGAAAAATTAAAAAATAAAAATACCTGTAAACTTGAAAGCTCGAGGTTAATTTGCTGTGGCTAATTTGTTGATTAATGATGTGGAATTTTCAGTGCGAGCTTCGGAAGTTATTTAAAAATCGCCAAATGACACGACTTTTACCATATCTGAAATTTTAATCTCTTGTATTCCTTCCCCCACACTAATAATTAATTTTCATGCCTAAATTTTAACCACTTGGATGAACTATTAAGTAATTTCATTTAACTACAGAGTAAATTTATAGTAGATTAATTAAGCATAGATTAAAATATTTTCATTTAATATATCCATTAAGTAGTTTTATTTTTCCTCACTTGCTTCAATTCGCCCTTTCTTGTATTTTACTAAGTAATACAATAAAATAAATTGCTGGATAAGAAAATATTGAAAAAAAAAATAGTCTTTATTAAAGTATACTGCATAGCACAAAGGATGTAATTTTTAGTGCCTTGCAAAACAGATAATAAATATGACTTTTATTTACACAAGAATAACGTTAATTTAAAATGTGTGTATATATATATATATATATATATATATATATATATATATATATATATATATATATATATATATATATATGTGTGTGTGTGTGTACTGAATGAGGAACTTAGAAAACATCTTTAAAAAAAAAAAAAAAAAAAAAAAAAAAACGAGCACTGACTACGGATGGAACGTGACTGTTTTCGGAAAATTTTCATACATCCTTTATAATTATATCTTATTTTCATATAATGTATATTATTGATACCAGAATATCTAATCCAAACTTCCCGAGTTATGGAATATCTCTGCCTGGTGTACAGAACATGCTTACTAGCAAATTTTCTCAATTTCAGTGGTATACTCCTGTTCAAATAAACATATTTGAACCAGAATTTTTATTTAATGAATGAAATGAAGTAGATTTAAAATGACAACTACTAAATGACACATTTAATTAAATACATTTTCTGGTTCAAAGTATGTTTTTATTTTTTTTATTTCATTTTATTTTTTGAAACAGAAAGGTTGGCACATACCATTTTTAATTGAAGACTGCAATTGATTTTTTACATTTTTTTTTTTTAGTTGCCTATTAATAGCATTTTTATATTAAAAATACTAATTATTTAAATAAAGTTTTGAAATTTATTAAAAACGATACTTTCCTATTAGCCTCGTGCCAAGGTAGCCTTTTTGTTTCTGATTATTTCAGTGTGTAAGTGCGTTGTCCGAATGATTTGTTAAATTTATGTTCTATTTATTTATTTATTTATTTATTGACAAAGTTTTAATTTTGTTATAGAATATTAGCCTGAAAAAAATGCTGAACTATTTATTTTGTTTTAAGTGCAAATTGGTTAATCTTCCATAATCGGGCTGCATGCAATAGAAATATATTTTTAAAAATCATGTTAATTAATTATAATCACGTGAAAATTATTTTAAAAACCATAAAAAATCAGTAAATTGTACAAATTTCAGACAAATAGCATTTGAAAGTACATTTCTACCCTAATATATGACGTAAAAATTGAAATTGCGCAATGGACTAATAAATTTCCGAAAAATGCGAAATAGATTGGTCAGGTCGTTGCCATCGCCAATATGACGTCATCGTCACTCACGGATAAACCATTAATAATTTGAAGTTTTGGCGTTAGCCTACGTAAGTCGGTTTCAGGGGGGGGGGGGGAGTTCCCGTTTTAATTTTATATCCCACATTCACTTAATTATTTATATGAGTTTGTGAAAACGGAAAGGTCAACTTGTACAAATTTTTTATGTACATTGCATAAACATAAATAATCTCATTTATACAGATGAATTGATATAGATGTAAATTTATCAAAAAGAAAAAAAGAAATTCATATTCAAATAGTAACAAAGGTTCTTTAAAGCTATCAAAGATACAAATAGCGAAACAAATGCTGAAATTTGCTGTATTTTTCTGTAGAATGAAGTTTTGAATATTTTGTCCACAGCAGATATAGTTTTAATGCTATTCCACAAATCCAATCTGACTATTTTCTGACACTTTCCTGAATTCCTTTTTGTTCATAAATTCATGAGATCAGCAGGTCAGATACTCTCATCAGAAACTATCAAATCACATAAATTTTTTTTTTCCAGAAAAAAGTCGAAAATTTTAGAGAAAATACTATCAAAATGGGCGTTTTGAACCGAATTTCCGTGTCCGAAGGCCAGATAATGTGTCAGAAAGTTTCGCAGGGAAAAAAAAAACAAAAAACAAATATATATTTATATATTTATTTAAATAACTCTACTGTTTGAAAATGCTTATGTCTATTAAAACCAATTTTTATAGCTCATGAGTGCAAAATTTTTATTTATACACTTAAATTTACAAAGGCTTCGTGGGCGCATTGTTGACAAGTCCTGGCCTTGCTTTAGCCACGATGCGTAGAAGATACGTACATTGATACCACACTGCAAAAAATAACTGTTGATTTTACAGTATAAAACTGGCGCCCCAGCTGCCAGTATTATATCGTAAAATTAACAGTATTAAATAGTAAAATAAGCAGTAATACGCTGCCGCGCAAGCAGTAATACGCTACCGCGCATGCGCAGTAGCGTATTACTGCTTGCGCGGCAGCGTATTACTGCTTATTTTACTATTTAATACTGTTAATTTTACGATATAATACTGGCAGCTGGGGTGCCAGTTTTATACTGTAAAATCAACAGTTATTTTTTGCAGTGCACGTAACCATTAATTTGGCATACTTATTCTAAAATTAGATCAAAAGACTAACAAGACCAATCGTATTAGACTTAACACTTGTTTTTAAATGTTTTACACTAACAAAACAGCCGTTTAAATGAATAAGAAATATTTACATTCATTTTTTATAAAATTTACGATTTTCGTAGTTGTCTACTCTTTTCCCGTAAACGCGTAGTTTCTTTCACTTAGAAAAGAAAAAAAGCGGCATGTGTTTTAAAGAAATGTTTAAAAATAACTTTAAAAATATTAGAAGATCTTTCTTTATATTTAAAATATTCAAGAGAGAAAAGAAAAAATATATATAGAGAGGATGTGCTATAACATTTCTCGTATTTCCCCTTCGTGTAAGCACCCCAGTTATGCGCATTTTTGGAAAAATTATCCTACTTTAAATGGAGCACTTTGTGTACATAGATCCTGTGTCATATTCTTCGTTGACTTTTCGGATGAATACAGTAGCTTTTTTCAAATTCCTGTCTGTAATGTTTTGAACGAATTCGTTCTTTGCATTCCTTGAAGCTTGAAGGGAAAGTTATGTTACTTGTAGGTGCTAAAAAGCTCGTTTTCTCCTTTCTTACTTTCGTAGATTTTTTTCTTTTTTCCGTGCTTTGGATTTATATCTTCCCTCCAATTTTTTTTTTCCCGAAAATACCGTGTTAGGTATGAAATAACATCTCTCGTTTTTATTTTTGTCAGTTTCTGCATAACTGTATCATTATCAGTCGGAGCCTCGAATGTCTATACTTTTGACTTTATATATGGATTTAATTTCTCACCACCTTTTTCTTTCTTGGGAAAATAAAATAATTCTAAAGCAATTTTTTAAAGCTAACTTATCCAATAAAACTTTTTTTTTTATCTTTTTCTAGGAACCAAACAAATAAAAGACAAATAACAAGAAAATGTAAAATTGTCAGAGAATTTAGTTATAATAAAAATTTAATTTACATAAATATTTTGTCGTAAACTACAGAAATAACAAATTTGGGAAGATTAAAAACGAAATTCATTTGCATTTAATTATTCAATGTGTTCACATCATGGCAATAATATGGAATCTTTAATTAAATATGATCTTTAATTAGCTAACGTATGTTTAATTAGTTTTACTCACTGTCCGACCTATCGTACATTGGAATATACATCAGCTGTGTGCATTCCAAGAACTGCTACACTGCAAAAAAAAAAAAAAAAAAAAAAAAAAACCTTTTGATTTTACGGTATAATACTGGTACCCCAGCTGCCAGTTTTATACCGTAAAATTGTAAACCGGTATAACTGTAAACCGCCTGTGCGATAGCGTATTACTGCTTATTTTACTGTTTATTACTGTTAATTTTACGGTATAATACTGGCAGTTGGGGTGCTAGTATTATACCGTAAAATCAACAGTTTTTTTTTTCTGTGTAACATCTGTAGTGCAAAGTATAGATACATGTTGAACAAAACAGGAAGTTATTGGGGATACCCATAACAAACCTTAAATATGTAAATTCAATAGTTATTATTGATAGATACGTAGAACTTAACATTTTATTAATAAAGCATATTTAGTTTAAAAAATAAAATTAATAATAAACATCTAATTACCTTGAATTTTTAGAGATTGCTGTGGAACAATATAGACGTGTGTATAATTCCAATAAAGATTTTTACCAACAATTATGTCCAAATAACCCGACACGAATCTGAAAATTGTATTTGAAATGAGCCCGAAACCCAAACCGAACCGGACCCCCAAAAAAAAAAAAGTATGTTGATATGAAACCCGAGACGAACCTGACAAAACAATTTTCGTCTATCCGAAACACGAAATGAAAGAAAATTAATCCATACCATATTTCAATGCATTTATGGAAAGTAGTCTACAGTTATTTTTTTTTAAATATCAATTTATGTTTTATTTAGTAAAATTAATATAAATGTACTTATGCGTGTTCAAATACATAGTTTTTTATTTGAAACAGTATGGTGGACTTGAAAAATCGGATTAACCGGAACAAGATGTGCAAAAGTCAAAACCCGGTTCGAACCCAAAACAATTAGTGAACCAGTTCGAGACCGAAATAAATCAGAGTCAACCCAACCCGATACAGGACTTTAATGTACACTATGTATACTAATGTACACATTCAATGAAATTTACATCAACTGAATTTTGCTACAAAAATATGTTATTTAAGTTTTCTGTACATGCCTTCTATCTCCCTTAATTTTGCAAGGGGGGGGGGGGTAAAGAAAAAAAAATTAAGTTTGAAAAGGTTATACAAAATTTTAATATTTATATAAATAGGTACATGACTTTTTTAGAAAAAATATTTCTATTCCACACTTCTATTGTCTTTCCGGACGTTTTTAAAACTTTGATCTGCATTCATTATCACATCATCATGGTATGCAATTTTGTTTTCTGCAAAATCTGGGTTAAAAATATGGAAAAGATGTTAGAAAAATACACGTAGGTGACAATTCCTCCAGTAAATTAAACTTTACGTGTAGAAAATTCGAATAAACACCATGCCATTTTGTAGCTTTTTCTTCTTTTGAATATCGACACAGTTCAACAGATTCACTTTAAAAGCTTCACGGTTTGTTTTGTTTTTTTCTGTGGGAGATGCTGCTTCCTCATCTTCATCTTCAGCGGGGGTTCCTCGCACGTCCTGTGAGGTGTCCTCCTACACGCTGTTTCATTGCTGCCATTATAATTAGAAGGTATTGCCCGTCAGATCGAGTTTCCTGCATTCATGAATATTAAACGAGCACGTAGCGGAATCGGTGCTGTTGCGTTTCATTGCGAAGATTTAATGGTATCAATCGGAAATAATTGCTCCGAAGTTGTATCGAGAGTAAAAGCTATTTTGGAATAAATAAACAATGGGAAATGATTGTATTCTAAATGTATAAAATGTATAGGTGTGAAACGAATTGGAGATGGTGGTGCCATGGGTGCCGGCAAGGAGGGGCATTGCTCCTTCCTTGATTTTGAAATTTAATTAACTACATTTTCTTTATCTTTGATGATTAAAAAAAAAAAAAAATAGCAAAATTTATTCTTCACAACTGACTTAAAATAATTAAATACTAATAGAAAGAGCAACTAAAAATTTTTAGTCAGCGGTGGCTCTGCCCCTCTGAAACTCCCGTGGAAGTCAAATTTTAGTTAAATTTTTCCTTTAACAATCATTTGTTTAAAGTTTATATTAAATGGGGATTCAGAGAGCTCTGCCCCCCCCCCCCCCCCCCCCCTCTGATGAAAACAAATTTTGTTCTATTTCTCGTTTTTCAAAAATGCTGGTATTTATTTTTTTTTAATTGCTAAATTTCTGTGTTACTTTTTACGTTGATATGCTTTGAAATAATTCTTGTAGGGTGTGTTCTGACCAAAATCTTAGTTTTTCTTATTCCATGTTTATATTCGTCATTTTATAAAACGCGACTTAAGCTGTGGACCGCAGGCCCTCAAACATGAGCAATCATGGCAAGAACCAGTTTTAAGTGTATGAGAATTAAACCTTTTTTCACCAAAAAGGGACCATTTCAGTATATTTTAACCTATTATTCAAAAGTATTTCGTTTGATTTTTTTTTTTTTAAATATAGATATTATTTCTTACATAAATTTCCATACGCTTTTATTTAGTAAAATATATTTTCTTAGAAAACAAAGTAAAAATATTTTGCTATGAGTAAAAAGAAAAAAGGAAAAAGAAAAAAAGATTTTACTAAATCAAGTTACATTCTGGTGAAATATAGTTGTTGTATCGACATAAGATGAACTTGAGCAATAAAAATAATTTGAGATATATAAGAGAAATGTGTAGGAGTTATCGTCAGAAGAGTTCAAAAATAGATTAAAAAAAGGTTTAAATATCAAACTCGTCGATCGATTTCATCAAAAATGCATACAGTTCTTGCGACAGTACACTGTAACATATTCAATAAATCGGAGATAAATCGAAAGCATAGTTTGGGTTCATCATGTTCACTTACACACATTCATGCATAGCCACATCATCGAAAAACTACCAAAAAAAAGCTATGGGGACCTGAAACCGTGAGAAAATTCTAATTCACACACATACATATGGAATATGTTTAAAAATAGCGAAAACAGGTTCAAGAAACCCCGAAATATACAAATATACCAATCTATATATATTTCTCTTACGTGGCGCGGAAAAAAGGCTGAATTTCTAGATTATCGTTTGGCAACAACCGTAGTTTCCAGCTCCAATATGGCGGCCATTGTGAGAGCAGTGAAAGTGAAAGTGAAACTCAAACTAGGAATTATTAAATATAAAATAATATGTACGTAATCCAAAGCGTTTGAGATGATTCCCCATTTTAATTATGAGTAATATCGTTAATTCCAAATGAATTCTCAACCCTTATTTAAAATTTATTTACGAAGTTTATTCACACGAAAGCCGGAGAGAATAAAAATATCAACTGTCTAGATTGCACCTGCTGCCATCTGTTGCTGTCTTGGTGAAATAAAAAATAATTTATTTTTTAAAATTTTTTAATCAATTAGAACAGTAATCTGTCGAACGAAATTTAAACAATGATTCATGATATATATATATATATAAACTATCTTCCTATAGCGTAGTGTTTTTTTTTAATGAATTTAAGCCGTGCTGTACAATGTTATAGGAGCAATGAGTTTTAAACTAATTGTTTTTCCAAGATCCCTTTTTCATAGTATTTAAATGATTTATGCTCATTAGTAGCACCAATATAAATGCATTTTTAATTGTGTTTTCAAAAACGTTTTCAATTACATTTTTTACATTTAACTTGGGACCGCGTAGCGATTTAAATGTGAATTGCTTCGCAATGCATGGGGGTTAGCGAGCATTAGCGAGTAGAGGGCTGATCCCCCAATATTTCTATAATCTGGTTTTTAGTATCATTACAATACTCTGTGTACAGAAAGTAATAGTATTTATTAATCAAAATTTCTAGAAGTAATTGATTTAAAAGAAAACGAAGGTTGGCAACCATGCTTTTGCGCATGTCCGAATGATTTATTCGAATGACAAAATCATTCATTATTCCTATCACTAATTTAAGTTCTTAGCTTGGATTGTTCTTGTTATTTCCTTTTTAATAAATACTTTTAAGGAATCCTTCCTAAACTGCAGCAAAGGGCATCAATATGCATTCTTCATCCCCCTTTAGAAATTGTTTTCCAGAACGAAATTTAAATAGCCACACAGGTCGCAAGTTCTTTTTATTCAAAAGAAACTTCGGCTTTTTTTTTTTTATATTATTATTAATATTTTACAGAAATCAATTCAGCAATATGCATTTTAAACAAATGGCCCATAATTTTTATTCTGGGTGGCTTCAATCAAACCCTTAATCAGCATAATGAATATGATTCTTTAAAATCTCCAAACTCTACTCATACGAGACATGGCTCATTTGTAAGGCTTTTTAACTTTCAAACCCATTTTTGATTTTTTTTTTTCGGTTTTCTTTGATTGCAGGCCTTTGTTACCCGTACCTTGGCAATTGTTATAAGAGAGGATATTGAAGAAGCCTGCAGTCGTGACTTCCTTCTTCTAACGGAAAAAAAGAAGCACCCCATATTCAAGCAGTTCTTTTATATTTATGATTTGGCGTCGCCGTATATTATCATCTGGCTCTCAATAAAACTGTGATTAAGTATAAATGTAAGACAAAAACCATTAAAGATGAGCTTTGAAATAATATGAATTTTTTTGAGTGCTGAAAATAATGAAAGACACGTTTAAGTACTTGAAATAGGAATAATTTATGCGGATTTGGAAATTGCATGCGCGGCAGCGTATTACTGCTTATTTTACTGTTTATTACTGTTAATTTTACTGTATAATACTGGCAGCTGGGATGCCAGTATTATACTGTAAAATCAACCCTTTTTTTTTTTTTTTTTTTTTTTTGCAGTGGTATATATATATATATCTTTGAATTTCAAAAAACATATCAAGTTCTTGTAACATTCTAATTAAATCTCCTAAGAGATAATTAGTAATAAAGTGTAGACAGAATACCACCTAGTTAATAAATTAACAAGTGCAATCATAATTTTACCATAGCATTTGCTTCAATGGTAATTGGCCAAAAATATTGAAAATATGAAGAATATTTAAAAAGTGAGAGAGAGAGAAAAAAAAAATATATAATAAACCATAAAATGTTAATGATTTGAAGTTGATATCAAGTGAATACAAATGGATTTTGAAATGAAATATGAACTAAATATAATGGAAAATTGGATAACAAGAGATTGAAATTAGAATTGGATATGAAAAAACACGTGTAGATATAATCATCAGCCTGGATGTATCCACACGTGTTTTAAAAATAATACAGTATTTCATAAATATACTGGCATTTATGCTAAGATCAGTATATTCATCCAGGTATACTGTATTATTACCAGAAAACAATTGGAAATAGTAAAATTGGAAATAAAAACTTGTAAAGAATATATATATATAACTTGTTTGTTTTTTTATGAATATTTATTTTGATTTCCACTGAGGCGACCTATTATTTCTTAAAAACCACTGCAGAAAAACAACAGAAATCGTAATATTCATTCTTGACTTGGATTTAACTTATTAACGATTTAAATAAATATATTTGCCTTACATGTGCATTTTGGTAGCTGAGTTTAAAATTTCTCGCATTCTTCTGAGAATTTAAAATGACGCCAAATGCTGCGAATGTAACAGGATTTACGTGATCGTTATTTCCAAATACTTCTTAAAATGGAATTTCATTTGAAATCTATCCCTAATTTTCTTAATTTCGAGAATGCTGTTGTTATTTTCCTCGATACTTCTCGTGAATATAAATGAAATATTTATCTGATATGTTGCGTATTTTTTAAGAGGATAGTGAACCTTAAGTTACTGTCGAACAGATATTGTGTGCACATGTATTTTTGATGTAAAAAATCGAATATACTTTGAAATTTTTTGACCCCTGACAATTTTATGCGTATGTATAGATTGGTATATTTATATTTTTCAATTATTCTATTTTTTTAATATTTTTTATGTTATTTAAAATTTAATATAAAAAAAATCTTCATATTAGTTGAGATTTCCTATAACAATTATTTTGAAATATTTTACAAAAAATATTTCGTTAAAACAAATGTGTTTTTTTTTTTTTTTTATATTTGTGATGATTGCACGTATACTTCGCATGACAAAATAACTTTAAAATTATTTTCCAAGCTAATACTCTTTGTTCTTATATTTTTCTTCATTTTTTTTCTTTGTTTTTTCTAGAGCCTATCTCAAAGCTGGGGTATTGAAAATATCGAGCATTTTATTTTCTCTGTTCTCCTGCGAATTATTTCTTTTTATTTATTTATTGTATATATAAGACGTAGTATTATAGAAGTAGAATTTCCAGGAGTGTACACAGGGGGACAAGGGCACAGTCGTACTGGGCCATAAGATGAAAAAGGCCCCGTGAGGGGACGATTTCGCATTAGATATACCCATATACAGTGGATGCAGGGGGACCACAAATGTAATCTAGGAGGATCCCTCTTATACTTGTACTCCTCTCAATTTCTGTGCATGTTCCTGAGAATATCTTAACATTTATATAGAGGGTAATATTGGCGCCGGCAGAACGAAATCCAGGAAATCGAAGTTTTTTGTGAATGATATGGGAGTATTTTGTATTAAGCCAACACCTTATTATAATAAATAATATTTTTATTTTTAGTTATAATTTTTCTTTTAGTATTTAATTATTTTAAGTCACTTAGGAAAAAAAATATTTTACTATTTTCTAAAAATCATCAAAAGAAAAAAAAAAGAAAGAAAGAAAAAGAAAGGAAAAAGCTAAAATTTTGAAATCCAAGAAGAATCTATGGGTTTTCTCTTACTGGCGCTTATGAGCTGTAATTCGTTTTTCTGCTCAAATGCTAAATATTTATTTATTTTATTCCTTTATTGTTCAATTTTATTCTTTTATTATTATCTTTAACCCAAACCTGTTTCTCCCCGTCTTAAAATTTAATTCATCTTCTGGAAATTTTCCAAAAAAGGCTCCGATTTACACAGAGATACTTTCGGTAACAATTTTGATCTCTGTTTGTCTGCTCTGATATAGTTACTGCATTTCATTGAAAGATTCTTCGGTCGTTAACCTTTCTTCTCGTAATCGTAAGGATTTTCCGAAAGACGTATTGAGTATAAGTTTAATTTCTTTCGCGATTAGCGAAAATTTTCATTCCTAAATTGTCAAGTATTGTAAAATCTTTCTTCACCTCTCTACTTGACATTTTTCTCGGAAGTACTCAAAACACTTGATACAATGAAAACTTTGTTCCAGTTAGTATGCGACGCAGAAACATTTGATTTATCTTCAATCACTTTTAGCATATTGAAAGTATAATGACATTAGCTCATGTTAGAAAGCCGTCCTATAAATAGGACATCTATATTAAACGCCTTAAAAAAAGTAAAAAAAAAAAAGATAATTTTTTGTATAACACTTTCCAAGTACACCTAAGTTTAATACACAGGCGAAATGGACTTATAAATTCAATTCAATATTTTTTTTTTTTTTTTGGTGAAAAATAGAGCTATTTAATTTTTGTATAAATAAAAATATTTAAAAAAAAAATCTTTTACGGGTATTTTTAATAAATACAAAATAATAAATACAATACATATAAAAATATTTAATAATACAAACAAAATATGAAAATTTGTGTCTTATACGTGTTAGTATTCTCTATTATTGATGTCTTTAAAGTTTTTGATAGTACTTTTTATCAGTGGTCTATGGGTTAATAATACATAGGATTTTTCTTTCTTTTTTTAATAGAACAAAATACATTCTTGTTTTATCATGTACAAGATATCATCTTCGGACAGCTACTATTTTTGAAAATGCGTGCCTTTATAAAATGTAACTGCAGCAATAAGAAGTTAAAATTTGTAAAGTTATGAAAATTGGAAGAGTTGTAGACAAGACATGTAATCAAACTTTCAGGCTCTTGAATATGTTTTAATTTTTCTTCCAGTTTTTTTTTTTTTTTTTTTTTTTTTTTTTTTTAATATTTAATTTTTACTTGTATTAATGGTGAAATTTCATTTGGTCGTGTTTTAAATAATGAAATGGCTATTAAAAACAAGTATATACTGTTAGGTTAGGGAGTTTGGTTTCAGTATATAATAAAGACGCTGAAGAAAAATAAGATGTTCTTACGAGATATAATAAAGACGCTGAAGAAAACGAAAATGTTCTTATGACAGGAGAGGTGAAAGATTTTCTAGAGAGTACCCTGCCTACAATAAAAAAAGAAGAAGAAGAAATGAAAAGAAAAAAAACAAAAACATTTGTTTATGAAGAAAACTCTTCAAAACTTTAGAAAGTAAGAATAACTTTCTCCAAAGAATAATCTTTGATTAGGATCTGATCTGGAAGGTAGAATTTAAAAAATCCTGTAGAATTAAAACAAGAACGAAAAGTCATGCGTCAAGCATAGATTATGAAACACTTTCGAACACATCCAGAAAATTGTAACCAAACTTCACCGTTAAATAAGGTGAAAAAATATATGTAAGTAAACAGTTTAGGAAACATATAACACATTTAAAAGTCTAGTTTTAGCAATTACCTTCCGTAGTCAAAAATGTAGTCGAATTATTTTGTGCAACCCTGTATATAATATATAGATTTGGATATATACTACATATTATTATGAAATTTAGTTCAGTTAGAAAATTCACATTTAGCGATTTTCGCCAATCCATGAAAATGCACTCCAAACCTTTTGTACAACCCTGTATATTATCTAAAGACTTTTGTGCACACCCCATATTAAGCTAAAATTTAATTCAGGTGGAAAACGCATAAGGCAACTTAAAACAAACTTCTAGCAATTACCAACCATAAACGACAATGTAACTTGTTATTTGCGTAGCCCTGTATATGAATTTATTTATTTTCCACAAACTTCCATAAGTCTACTATAACTAGTCAGCAGGAAAATGCGTAACACAATTAAAAACTACCCTAAGCTATTCACTCCCATAGCCTGTAATACTTATGTATTCCCTTGAGTAGCCCTGTATACGTTCAACCGAATTTATACACACCATGTACTATACAAAAATTTAGTTAAACTTAAAAAAACACAAACCAGTGTTGAAAACGCACTTATCACACATAGACTGTAATTTTTGCACGTATATTGTAACCGATATCTTTTGTGCGCAATGCACACCTTTTTCCCCGTAGAACAATGTATAACAGAATTCTTTTGTTTGACCCTGTAAATGAATAATAAATACTTTGTACCCCATATTCCACAAAAAGCATGTTTTTATTGTGCTTCATAATAATTGTATATAAATTTCATCGTGTTTCAAATGGCAGAGTCGTCAAAATGCACTTGAAACTATTTTTTCCCATTGACTGGTAAATGTAACGGAATACTTTTGACTGCCCTGTAAAAAAACTGCTACTTACTTCATTTTCAATGGGGATCATGTTATAGTAAACGACAGTAACATACAAAAATTTCAGGGCAATCCGAGTATATTTACGCGAGTTAGAGCACGGACAGACGTTAGACTGCCAAACAAAACGAACTCATAAATAATTTTCGACTAGGTTGGAAAGTGTTAAAAATGGCTCTATTTAACCATAGGCGTAGCGTGACCGAAAATTTGGGGGGGGGGGGGGGCACAAATGTTTATTAAACACACACGCGGACACGCACACATACCCATGTAAATACAGTGGTAGCTTAGTTAAAAACGACCTCGCAGCAATCTTATCATATTGGGTAAAAGGAATTCAGTTTCGATCTTCTAGCCCAATACAAAACAGTTTGTCTTCTTTTCAAAAAAGTTTATTTTTCTTAAACATTCGTCGTATAGCCATTTTTTAATTTTTTGCGAAATGTTTATGTGATTTTAAGCGTCTTTTCGCGTTTTGCGACAATTTCTTAACATTTGTGTTAGGAATTAAGTTTCAATCTTTTAACACAATATAGTAAAATTTGTTCTCTGCCTTTTTAAAAATTTTCGCAAAATTTTGATGTGATTTTTAGCGTTTTTTTTATCTTTCCGAGGCAATTTTTTAAACATTCGTACGAGAAATCTGGTTTAATTTTTTCAGCAGATATAGTACATTTTCTACTCGGCGATTTTTAAATTTTTTGTAAATTTATTATGCGATTTTTGCCGTTTTGCGGCGATTTTTTTTCCAACTTCAATCTTTTAGCCCAATCTAGCAAATTTTGTGATCTGCGATTTTTAGATTTTTCACGAATTTTTTTATGCGATTTTAAACGTTTCGTGGTGATTTTCTTAAACATTCGTAACATACATCTGGTTTCAATTTTTCAGCCTGATGCAGTAAATTTTGTGATTTTTAGTGTTTTTCCGTGTTTTGTGGCAATTTTTTAACATTTGTGATACGAATCTGGTTTTAACCTTTTAACCCATTATTATAAAATTTGTCCTCTGCGATTTTTAATTTTTTCATGATTTTTTATGAGATATTTTGCCGTTTTTTCGCGTTCTGCTGCGATTTTTATACATTCGTAAAAGGAATCCAGTTTTAATCTTTCAGCCCATTATACTAAATTTTGAACACTGAGATTACATTTTGTACTCAATTTTGTACTCACTGATTTTAATCGCGAATTTTTCATGCGACTTTTTGCGGAGTTCTTTTCGTGTTACGTGGAAGTTCTTAACATCTGTAACAGTAATCCAGTTACAACCTTTTAGCCAAATTATTTTAGCCCAATATAGTAAACTAGGAGGTTCAGTCCCCTACTCGATAACGCTCGTCAACCTCCGTGAATTGCTAAGCAATTCACATTAAGACCGCTACGCGGTCCCAGTTCGCTTCGCTCGCTCGCCTCTTTTCGTTTTTGCAGCAACTCTAGCCGGGAAAAAGTACTACCATAAATCAACATATGAAATTGACAATTTTTGTTAAAGTGAAAAAACTAATTGAAAACTTCTTTGAAAACACAATTTAAAATGCATTTAGTTGGTGCTACCAATGGGCATAAATAATTTAAATATACTATGAAAAAATGATCTTGGAACACAATTAGTTTAAAACTCATTGCATCTATAATATTGTACAGCACTGCTTAAATTCATTTTAAAAAACACTTACGTGATAAGAAGATAATTTATATATATCATCAATCATTGTTTAAATTTCGTTCGACATTTTACTGTTTTAAATAATTATAGATTTTTGCAAAAAAAAAAAAAAAAAAAAAAAAAAAAAAATAGTTTTATTAAGATAGCAACAGATGGCAGCAGGTACAATCAAGACAGTTGATATTTTTATTCTCTCCGATTTTCGTGAGAGTGAAATTCGTAAATAAATTCTAAGTAAGAGTTGAGAATTCATTTGAAATTAACGATATTACTCATAATTAAAATGAGGAATCATCTCAAGCGCTTTGGATTACGTACATGTATTTTATTTTAATAGTTGCTAATTTGAGTTTTACAGCTCTCACACTGGTCGCCATATTGGAGACAGAACTGATCTTAGGCAATCTAGTCTGTTCATTGGTCTGAGCTCTAGAAACTACGGTTGTTGCCAAACTGTAAGCTAGAAATTCAGCCTTATTTCTGCTCCACGTAAGAGAAATACATATATAAATGTTGGCTTCTTTTCAATAATGTTTATTCGGAACTCGTTATAGCGAATTTGAATTCGTTCGCGAATTTGTTATGCGGGGTTCAGCGTTTTTTCGCGCTTTGAGACGGTTTTTTGACATTCGTAAAATGAATCCAGCTACAATCTTTTAACCCAATATAATAAATTTGATTCTCTGCAAACTTTAAGTTTTTCGCTGCGATTTTTTTTTTTTTTTTTTTTTTTTTTTTTTTTTTTTTTTTAGTTTATACGCGTTTTGAAGCGATTTTTCTAACATTCGTAAAATAAATCCAGTTTCAGTCTTTAAACACAATATCGTTAATTTTGTCCTGGGCGATTTTTTAATTTTTCGTGAATTTTTTTATGTGTTTTTACGTTTTGTGGTTTTGTGGAGATATTTTTACATTCATAAAAAGAATCCGGTTTTAAATTTTTAGTCCAATAGAATATTTTTTTTCTCTTTTCAATAAAGTTTATTCGGAATCCGTACAATGATTTTAATTTTTCATGCGATTTTAATGTCTAATCACATTCCGCGGCGATTTTTTTGACATTCATAAAAGGAATCCTGCTACAATTTTTTAACCCAATGTAATAAATTTTGTTCTCTGAGATTTTTAAGTTTTTCGCGATTATTTTTTCCAATTTTTTACGTTTTTATGCGTTTTGCGGCGATTTTTGTACATTCGTAAAGAAAATCTGGTTTCAATCTTTGAACACAATATAGTAAATTTTGTATTCTAGGATTTAATTTTTCGTAGAATTTTTTTTTTTTATGGGATTTTTTTTTTTTTTTTTTTTTTTTTTACATTTTGTGAAGATATTTTTACATTCATAAAAAGAATCCATTTTCAATCTTTTAGCCCAATGCAGTAATTTTTTTTTCTCTTTTCAATAAAGTTTATTCATAATCCGTACAATAATTTTAATTTTTCACGCGATTTAAACTTTTGTGTGTGTGTGTGTGTTTCACAGCAATTTTTCAACATTTGTTACAGGAATCGGGTTTCAATCTTTTAGAACAATATAGTAAATTTTGTCCTCCGTAATAAAAAAAAAAAAGAAAAAAGAAAAAGAAATAAAAGAAAAAGAAATAAAAAAAAGGATTTTTAGCGTTTTTTTGCATTCTGCGATGGAAGGAATCCGGGAGGGATCGTAAAAGGAATCTGGTTTCAATATTTCAGCCCAAATACAATAAATTTTGTCCACTGAGATTTTAAATTTTTTTGCGATTTCAATCGCATTAAAAATTGTACGCGATTATCTGCGGTTTTTCGGAGTTAGCGGCAATTTTGTAACACTTGTAAAATTAATTCGTTTTCAAGCTTTTAGACCAATATAGTATATTTTTTCCTCTGTAAGTTTTGAATTGCTCGCGAATTTTTTTGTGTTTTTTCGGCAAATTTTTTACCTTTTTTTTTTCGAAACGGAAAGAACTAACTCTGTTAAATTTTGCTTTCCTGCGATTAAATTAAAGTTGGAAGAATACAAAATCGTCGTAACGTGAACTACGATGGTCAAAATATTAAACTAATTTGGGTCGAAATAAAAAATTTAAGAAATTCAAGGTTAGTTTGATTCGAGACCAGATCAGGCGTAGCCTGCACGGGTGTACGCTGTTGACAGCAGTTGGACCCCACTACCAGGTTCATTTAATTCGAGGTTCACTTGGAAAAAAACGACCAAGTAAATGAGGAAAGCTCCGCTAGATCATTTTATTGAAATATATATTTTTGTAACGAATATAATAAACAGCACCACAACTGTATCTGGCGTCTGATGGGCGGGGTGGGGGGGGAGGAGGGAGGGGCACCGCCCGCACCACTCTTGGTACGGCCCTGATAATAAATAAAATACATTTATCAAACTTTTAAGACATTTGAAATAAGTTTAAACGGCATTTTTAAGAAGTAACTAATCATTTAAGGTATGTGCGCCTGCAAAATTGTATGGAAAATTGCACCTTCGATAGCAACGGTTTTGCTTAACAACGGTATTTCTGGAACGGATTACCATCGTTTACCAAGGTACAGCTGTATATTAACTTTAAAACAGATCATTCAAAAAGGCTTACTTGAAAAAAAAATCATAACCATTGCATCTCAAAAATGCGAAGGTATAGTAGAAGATTAAGTGCTGTCAATACAAAAAAATAATAAGAGAAAGGAACATATTTAATAACTAAATGAAGAAAATATCAATTATTTTTTATAATCTTACTGATGTGTGGTTGCATTCCATTGGTAAATAACTCCAGCGACACAGCTTGGAAAAGCAGGATATGTATGACTTGATTAAATTATAATTAAAGTTACAACAAATTAAATGAAATATAAATTGCGGGGAAACAGAACTCCCGCTCTGATAAACACAACTACATTTTCTAAAGTCTACAGACGGAATCAGAAGAAGAAAAAAAAGTGCATGTAGATACTAACCGCAGACAGCGGAAAAAACAGCTGACACATTGAAATTGTCCGCAGCTGTAAGAGAGTATTAGTTCAAACTTTCGTTTAATGAATGTTCGTATTAAGGTTTGTACTGCACAACACAATTTTTGCTACCAAATTCATTACTTTAAAGAAAAAGAGCTGAGCTATCTATACTGATCTGACATCTGATTAAGTGAAAAAAAATGAATATAAAATGAAAATTAAAATAGTTATTTCATTTCCATTTTGGGTCAATACAAGACAAGTCTTAATAGAATGTATCATATTTTAGAAATTGAGGTTCAGAAAGTTGGGGGGGGCACGTGCCCCCTCGTGCCCCCCCGAGGCTACGCCTATGTATTTAACTAAGCTGTATTGGAATTATATGTAAGTATAAGGTTTAAAAAAAAAAAATAGAGAGAGAAAGAGATGGATAATTAGCAAGTCTCTTGTTTTTTGAATAGACAGTATTTGAACTTCAAACATGCAATTATATGACAAACTTTTGGATACACTTATGAATAAGGGATTCGAGTCTACGTTCTATCCAGTATTAATATGAGATAAAAACAAAAAAGAAACCCAATATATGTACACTTTCATTGTTGTGCTTTAAAACAATACATTTCTATTAATCAAATAGGAAAATAGATAAGCATCACAACTGACATTAGCACAAACTGGAGAAACAGACTAATTAGGCTAAAAATGCACTTAACTCTGACAGGAGCAAATAAATGGACTAATACTTAAAAAGTTTTAGCCCTATTAATAATTGAACTATACAAACACATCAGATATTCAGTCTACAATGGTCACATGCGAGCATATACTTATCAAACAGTTTTTCTAACTGTTGCCTAGGTGGCTGTAAAGAAGGATGCGGGGCCGGGTGGAAAAGCCAACTTTTGGTAAGCTGATGCATAATGAATATCAAGTATCTAATAATAGTTCACGACTTACTCTTACAGTCGCAGTATTAATTTTTTCATAGTCGATAGATGAGACAAAGCCCTATCTGAAGCAATGTTTAAACATATAAATATAAAAAGCAATGCATAAATCTAACAAATAAGACACAATAAAAGTCCAAAAATAAACTCATACCTGCTTTTTTCCAAATGAAGAAATGGAGCAGTTTTTCCTTTTTTTACGTCAGGGGTTCCTTCCCTTCTGAACTCCCCGTCTAGAGTTTTAAAACATGAAGTTAAGAAAATAAGAATATTAAATTATTTTGCACGGATGTAACAGAGAGGGAGGGGACATACCCCCCCCCCCCTGACTTAATGTTCTTTGTTCCCTTTTTCTCATACTGTTTAGTTTTAATTATTTTAAACCACTTGGGAAGGAGAAAACTGTATTATAAGAAATGAAAATTTTGTTAGTTAAATTTCAAATCCAAGCAGGGGCAACGCCCCTCCCCTACCGGCGCCCATGATACGAGCACATATTTATCAGTTTTTCTAACTGTTGCCTAGGCGGCTGTAAAGAAAGGAGAGGGTGCGGGTGGCAAAGCCCTCTTTCGAAAAGCTGATGCATATATGAATACTGAGTATCTAATAGTTCGCGATAAAGTGTATAGCCACAGTATTCATTTCTCTAGACTACGATAGATGAGACAAAGCCTTATCTGAGAGAGGCTGCATGGAATGGATTTGAACTTTGCCATAACTACAGTTCATCATATCTGAATTTCATATAACTTTAAAGGAAGGATTATATGTATAGGTAAGATACATATATATGGACGCTTGCAAAAGGGTGGAGATTTTTTTCTGCGTTTGCCATGTACATATATACTTGAAAAAAATTGTCATTTTTTTCCTGTTGGTACAAAAAGTCAAAATACAGGCATAGCTGTATAATTATCCTAATAATATTATAAATGTAATTGTGTGTGTGTGAATGTTTGGCTGAAGAAAACGTCAAAACGGAGGATTTAATGGCCCTGTATCTTTGCATATAGATGGATTATCACAGAAATGAACATAGGCTAGATTATATTTATTTTATTCAAATATTTTTTTTAATAATTAAAATTTTCATTATTTTCATAAAGAATCTATAAACATTTTTTTTCATAAAATTTAACCATTTTATTTATCGTTGCCAATACATAAAAACACAGAATAATAACTTTTCTTCAACAATTAATTTTCAAATGAAAAATTTCCACTTGAAAAATGAAAATGAAAAAAATAATAATAAGCATTAAAAAGAAGATTAAATGATCTCATATACTATCCTAATCGAACGCAGCGCGATATACTAAACACCTGAACTAAACACACGGTCTTTAGTAACACTGAGGATGTCATATAAACACTAAGAATCTAAAAATCTGAATTAGTTTCCGATATATTATTATTATTATTATTTGTAGCTTTTGACAAAGCTTCTCTAAAGATGGCAACTAAATGACTCCATTTTTGTAGAATAAAAGGAGAAATAAAATTAATATATTTTTGACGCCATTTTTCCATTAAAATTAAATATATATAAAAAAATCATTATTAAAGTATTTTTTTTTTTTAAAAAAGGAACATATTTTCACATATTCAGGTTCATGAATCAATTTATTCTGCAGAAGCGAAAATCGTCTACTTTTAAATTCAACCAAGGATGCAGATATCACTTTTTTTTATGTGGACAATTATTGCCCACAAATATATGCCATTTTAATTAATTATTTTTAAAAGCTGGCTGTTAAAACGTTTCACAAATATATTTTTAGTAAAATTGTTTATCGGGTAAAAATGATGTAATTTTTTTTTTCATGTAAAGTATTCATTTAACATTTAAAAAAAAAAATTAAGATATTTGTTTTTAATTTCGTAAAAGTGACTTCATTTTTATTTCACCAGCTTCGCAATTAGAAACTAAATCTTAAAATAACAATATACTTTTCAGAAATAATGTTTTGCATCAAAAGCCCCATAGTTTCAAAATGTAATTTTAGCAAGTTATGTTTAACATATATTGTAAATACAATTTCTTACTTGAAATTTAGTATTTAATAAAATTAATGTTTCAATATTTTCTAAATGTACAGTAATATTGAATTTCATTCAGCAATTTCATGTTTTAAATAAATAGAAATGTATATTTTTACATGATTCATGAAGTGAAAGATTTCTTAAATCTTGATAAGTATGGAGTGATACTACACACATCAGCGTGACGTCACCGACAACTCAACTAAGCGTATCAACCGCAAATTGGTTCCATACAAACCATTCAAATATCATTGACACACTACTTTGCATCGGTTTGTTTGGAACCAATTTTAGGTTGATTCGCGGAGTTGAGTTGCTTGTGACGTCACCACTGATGGGTCTATCTAGGCCTAGGGCCACTAGAGATACCTAGAACTCCTATAGTAGCTCCTTGTAGGAGTCTTAGGTCTATCAAGTCCGTAAGAAAAACTATCCTTAGTGAAAGCGTCGTCATATTTTAAATCATGTGTTGGTTTTCATTCAGAAAATATTAGTATTTTATAGCAATTGCACAAAATGGCCTAATTTCCACATAATGTATCATTCGCAAATACATAAGTATAATATCCTTTTACCGTATAATCTTTCAGAATGCAGTTTTCAATCAAATTTAATAAATATATTAAATTGGATGTAAAAAGATCTAGCAAGTAATTTTTTGGAGACTAGGGTTTACATGTGACATCGTTCACGTGAAATTGAAAGAAGAGCCGATGCCACACTAGTTCAGAAATAAATCTCCCTTTCACCTCGTCCTCCGAACACCTTTTGATTTTTAAATGCACCATGATTATGGAAAAGCGCAAGAAAAAAAGCCAATAAAAAAATCTCGGGTAATAATCAGGTATTATTTTCTGATAGTTATATAAATTCCTTTAAAATTTTGAAATATCTAAATCTATAGTTAACAATATCTCTCAAAGATAATCTTTGCCCCCCTCCCCCCCTCCTATTGGAGTATATTCCTGCCAAATTTCGAAACTTCCTTAATCCAAAATTGCGCCACAACAATCGATATGACAATGTTTGTCCATAATTGGGGTACTTTGTCCATAAATAGATATTTTTAGCTATGTCTATTACTTAATAAATAAGCTTTGAGAGTCTTTGGAACGTGATAAACATTTTTATATTGTTGGTAGGTCTACAGCTGTATTACTACATAAAAGTGTGGTACTATGAAGTAAAAAGTAAATATATGAAAGTTAAAAATATTTTTCGTACTTTTATTTTTTATTTTTGAACTTATATGTTTCACCACGCTTTAATTTCTTTTTTACCATATATCTTCTTTTTCTTTTTCAAGATGGGGATTATTGGACTAGAAACATAATGTTGTATGTTGATTTTCCGATTATTCTAATCAAATCAAAGTCATGTCTGAAGTGACCTTTTAATTAGTCAATTTCCTTTAAAATATTTACTAACATAATCACTTACGAAAGCATAAATTAAATCGACATTCAAGAACGGAATAAATATAAAATGTAATAAATATAATGATAAAATAGAATAACAAGGATATAAATTTATTCCCCCCTTAAGCTTAGAGAAACATACGAAATTTCAAGCTCATGAAAGAAATTTAAATAATTCTTAAAACCAAAAATCTGCAAATTGGGCTAATCAGATGTATTTTCTACTGTAAAATGTGACAAAGGGTTAATTGTAATGCTTTTAATTATCGAAAATTATTGCATAATTGATCTATTTATTCTTCTGTAAATGTTACTTGAACGAAGTCACGGGTAACAGTTAGTATATGCATAAATTAAAACAAAGGCATGATTTACTAAAAATAAATCTTTTTATATTTCCCTAAAAAAATGTTTCAAAGTATCGAAGAAGAATCTTCTTGATAAACTGCATGGTTTTCCCATATAATTGAAATTTCTCTTTTAAAAAAAGTAGAGTAGAAAGATGAACTAGAGAGTATTAAAATAAAACATACACATATGCAATTAGAAACAGTAAGTGTAAAGTTTTGACGCAAAAAAAAAAAAAAAAAAAATTATTTAGATACACACTCTTATTAAAGAAAAAAAAAATATTCAGATACACACTCTTATTAAAAAAAAAAAAATTATAAGTTTTTTTTTTCTGTTTCCATATGTCTGTTCAGATTTTCACACAGATTCTAAAAGCATAATCCCAAATGACGACAATAAAAAACATTTTTAAAGATTATACTTTTTTTAAGTTACACGAGTATTCTTTTCTCAAAAATGAAAATTTTTACAATAAAATAATTCTTTTTTGCCAGTTTTTCTTTCATATTCTGGTATGTACTAAGAATTTTGAATTTGCTGCATTCAGTTAAGCTGATAATCTAAATATTTTATTTCACACTAAAAGAAAAACGAAAATGTAGAATGTAATTGGAGACTTTGAAATTTTTTCCAATTTTTTATACCTATCATTAGAAAGGTAAAATGAATTGGGAGAATATAGCAGGTCGATGTCTCGTTTTACACTGCCCTTTCATGCGTCAGAAATAAAATAGTAAGTTTGTTTTATGAATAAATGAAAAAAAGTGTCAATTAAGTGTGGGTTGATATGTAGAATTTCAAATATTTCTGTTATGAAACACACATAGATTGAAGGAAAATCTATTTACAGATGGAATCTATTTACATTTAAATAATAAATAAACATCTTCAAAAATGTACAATCCTAAAAAAAAAAAAAAAAAAAAAAAAAAAAAACATACTATCTCTGCCGCAAATCCTCGTATAAAAATGTGACGACTGGTACCAATCGATTAGCAATAACGTCTACTAATTAACGTTACACTTAATTTTTTCTTAGGGGTCGTCTACATATAAAAATTGTACAAAACTCTAACATTTTCAACTGTAATACCTTATTGTGACACAATATTTGGATTTTCTGTCGTATTTTACCTTACCATACCAAACGGGAAGTTCCAAGTAATTTAGGAATTATGCAGGTTTAGTATTTGGATATTCCCCCCCCCCCCCCCCCCCCTAATGTTAAATTTATTTTTGATCGTTGTGTTTTTTAAACATAACTCAACTAGATTAATTTTAACTCAATCATTCCAATTGGTAAAGAAATTGGATTAATTATGCCCTCCAGATTCGACCGGGATAGCTTAGTTGGTACAGCATGGCAGCTTCAGCCAAGAGATCCCAGGTTCGAATCCTGGCCCGGACATTTTTCGTCCAGTTGGAAAATTACAACTGGTATAACTCAAACTATTCGATGGAATGAGCTGTAATTTTGGATTTGCCTATTTAAAGCTGTTATAAATCGATTTCTGATTTTAAAAAATCATAAGTTATAATTAATATATTTTTCGAAAATAATTAAAAAAATATATTTTTTTTTCAAAATTGTTTTTCGAAAAAAATATGAATTGTAGCCTATGAATTTTTTTAATAGAACTCAATTTCTAGAAGCTTCAAATATGCAAATCCAAAATTACAGCTCATTCTGCCCAGGAGTATTTGAGATATGTTTAAAAAAGTACAAGCAGTGCAGTTTGTCTTACAATTATTAAAAAGGAATTTAACATTAGGAGTTCCAAACTTTAAACCTGTATAAATCTCAAACTTCTTCACCGAATGAGTTTTCGTTTGGTATCCTAAGGTAAAATTTAAGGAAAAATAAAAATATGATGTCAAATTAGGTGTTGTCATTGGAAGTTTTCGAGTTTAGTGCAATTTGTATATGTAGACGAGCCCCTAAGCAAAATTTAAGTATAACATTAATTAGTAGAGGTTTTACTAATCTATTAATCGATTGGTACCAGTCACATTTTTATACAATGATACTTGACTAAGTTAGTAAAGTTAGTAGAAGGTGTTCTATCTCTTTTTTCATTTTGAAGATTGTATACTTGTTTAAAGGAGCGAAATTTTTTGTATTAATTTAATCATCAAAATTGTTTACACCATATTTCGTAGCATTTGCCTCGTTTCGCCAAACACATCTTAAGAGCTAAACAACATTTGGCCTAGTAAAAAAAAAAAAAAAAAAAACCGCCATGTTAACATCTAAGCGAAAACTGAACTCTGGAAACCTTGACTGTGCTCTCAGGTAGGTCGTCTTGTTTACTGCAAAAAATAATTGTTGATTTTACAGTATAAAACTGGCACCCCAGCTGGGTGCCAGTTTTATACTGTAAAATAAACAATTATTTTTTGCAGTGTGTACTCGAAACCAATCGCGCGTTTCTCAGTTTACCTTTTGTTTTGCAGCCGTACAATGCTGTGATCTGGTATTCGAAGGAGAAAAAATATATCAACTGTGGTAATTCTTACGGGAAATGTTGTATAACTTCCACAGTAACAACATATTTTTATGCCAAAACTTAATTTAACAATCTTTCTTTCATTGTACATGCCCATTTTCCTAAATAGTAAGACTTATAGCTCAAAATACTTGCAATATTTACATTTATAAACCTAATCATGTAACTTGGGTAAAGACCACTTCTGTTAACAGATAACTGATAATCAACGAAAAAGATTTTGAAAAACGAATTTGTCCAGTCGATTTGTATCGCAAAGTTGCGCTCTACATTTAAAATCTATATATATATTTGTCTTACGTGGCGCGGAAATAGGGCTGAATTTCTACCTTATCGTTGGCAACAACCGCAGTTTCCAGAGCTCAGACCAATGAACAGACAAGATTGTGTTAACCCCGCCTCCAATATGGAGGTCAGTGTCAGAGCAGTGAAACTCAAGTTAACAATTATTAAAAATAAAATAATATGAACGTAATCCAAAGCGTCTGAGATGATTCCTCATTTTAACTATGAGTAATATTGTTAATTTCAAATGAATTCTCAACTCTTATTTAGAATTTATTTACGAATTTGACTCACACAAAAAATCGGAGATAATAAAATATAAACTTTCTAGAATGCCCATCCTGCCATCTGTTGCTGTTTTATTGAAGTAAAAATAATTTCTTTTGCAGAAATCTATAATCAATTAAAATAATAAAATGTCGAACGAAATTTAAACAATCAGTGATGATAAACTATCTTCCTACCCCGTAGTGTTTTTTAATGAATTTAAGCCGTGCTGTACAATATTATAGGTGCAATAAGTTTTAAACTAATTATGTTTCCAAGATCCTTTTTTCATAGGTTAAAAAAATTAAACCATGGGTCATATTAAACCATGGGTCATATTAAACCATGGGTCATAAAATGGGTCATATTTAAATGGTTTATATGCTCATTAGTAGCATCAACTAAATGCATTTTTAGTTGTGTTTTCAACAGAGTTTTCAATTACTTTTTTACATTAAAGAAATTGTCATTTTCATATGTTCAAATGATTTATTGTAGTACTTATTCCGGCTAGAATTACTAGAAAAATAAAAAGGGGCGAGTGAGCTGTGACCGCGTAGCGGTCTCAATGTGAATTGCTTTGCAATTCACGGGGGGTTGACGAGCTTTAGCTAGTAGGGGGCTCAGCCCCCTAGTTTAGATTAAAACTTAGGATGCCCCTGTTCAGTTTGTTTTAAGTTTTTAATGTATTCATTGATCGTCGACAATTTCTATGCGCTTTTTCCCCCCATAGATATTGAAACGAAGACAAAATAAACCCTAGTGTAAGAATAATTTATAATGATTTATTTTAACAATATTTAAAAATTTACTTATAACGTGTAATGCTCATATTTATGAGAATTTCTGGAGTTTTCAAAAATAAATAAATAAATATATATATGTATATATTTATAATATATACATATATCTAGAGGGCATAATTCATCATGAATTATGCCCTCCAGATTCAACCGAGATAGCTCAGTTGGTAGAGCATGGCAACTTCAGCCAAGAGATCCCAGGTTCGAATCCTGGCCCGGACATTTCTCGTCCAGTTGGAAAATTACAACTCATACTATAGAGAGTCACTGACAATTTCATTCTTCGCTTGCGACATGTGTGTTGTGTGAAAAGTGCACATTTTGAATTGCTTTTGATGTGATACACCCTATTTATGGTTATGCCATCTATCGCCGCAATTTGTTACTAAAATTTTGAGGTTCATACCACTGGTTTCATGCTTCTATCTATCACCGTTTCCGAGTTATTTATTTTCAAAGTTAGGGGGTTCTGCGTGAAACACCCTGTACAATGATCTGCTGTCATAGTATCCCCATGTAGGTCATGGTTATATCCATCATTTGACGAAAACTTTTATAATTTTAAATTGAGTAATTTTTATTGATATACTATATGGTTTTACACTTTATATAAATCTAACAAGCATTACTTTCAAATAAAATGCATTAAATAAATAAATAAATAAATAAATAAACATGTACTATTACGTCTAGACAATATTTGGAGGATTTTTAACTGGTATAAAATCTTGGCGACCGGTATTTTTAGTCTGGCGTCTTCCTTTAGACTTGAAATGTCATGCTCTGATCTAGAGCAATACCCACCCATAAATATATGGTTTGCGGTTCAAAACAAATTATTCCTGTTTCCCGCATCCCTTCGTTTTTAGAGCACGATTGCCCACCTTCACCGCCTTCCAAAACAGACTATGTTTGCTTATTGTTTCATGTTTGATTCCATGTTTGCAGCTTCAGACTATTAACTTCATTTTGCTCTTAACAATACTTTAGATAACCGCAAGTCACTCCCTGTCTGTTTCGGCGTAGAGTAATTAGGAAATAAACACGTCCCGTAGAAGCTATCGTCTCTGGTTTAGCCAGTGATTCATCTTCCTTCTCTACTCGCCTCTTCGTTCTCCCTTCACCCTCATATGATCCTCCTAAATTTCTCTCCGCCTCCTCCCAGGACTAGATTGAAAGTCCGAAAAGAAGTCAGATTGCTATTATTGAAAAAGGGCTGTTTCGTCACATAGGATAGTGGCGGGACACTGCATGCGTCATTCGTTGTTTAATGTACCGAACGACGGGGATTTGTTACCCAGCAATTTTGCATAGATTTTTCCGGAACGTCCTCTTTCGGTTTCACAGATGGAGATTTGTAGAAGAGTGGAACGAGATGTATTGATATAATGGTTTTTAGCGATATAAGTTTGATAATTTTCGATCTGAAATCGATGACTTAGACTAGCTTATATGAGTTGTTTTTTAATCGAATTAGCAGCTTTTAGAAACGTAATCATTAAAAACAATATGAAAATTGGAACAATTTTGTCGCTTAATAGAATCAACGGCTTTATCGATTCAACTCTTGATGCTTAAGTGTGATTCGTTTTAATGAAGATTACTGTAGCATTAATGCAGCAATGTTAATTTTAAATAAGAAATGTATTTATGTTTTCACGCAGAAATTATAATGCCATATCATGATAGATCATATCGTGATGATATCATGTGAATACCATCTATTCTGTCTGTAAATATAGGGCATAAAAATATTTCACATGAAACACGAACGTCTAATTCTTAAACAGAATCCAATAATTCGGTTGTGTACCAATATTTTTTCATGAGTTTTTTACTGTATGACAATCTATACACAATGTAATTAATTAAACCGTACATGTACCAAAATTAATTCATAAAAATTATGCATCGACTAACTGAAATATTCTGGAATCTCAATCTGCAAGTCTACTTTCTAAATAAAAATATCCAAGAATAGTGGATTTTATATACGCGCTGAAACAATATCTACCTACTCCCTATCTAATTCAATAAAACTAACAAATGCCATATACAGAAGAATCCAGATATCTTTTTAGGATACGTTTCATATCGTCTACGATTTCTTGGGATCGTGCCATCTTGCGGTCACTTCTCAGTATCATCTAAGAAAGAGATGATGAGGAGGGGAGGGGGGGGGGGTCGAAGGGGGGCAAGCTATCGAAGACGGATAAATGTATTTTGTAACGCATTTAAAAATGTTGGACGAGTTTCTAGATCAGGAATAAAAGAGAATTTGATCTCAAAGTGTCATCGATCGTACATTTTACTAAAAACGAAAAATCGTTGCAGAGTGGTCTTAAAGTAAAACAAGTTAATTTTTAAAAACAGATGATGGCATCTTCTTAATTCCCGTTGATTCATGACAAAGTAACTGAAAAATTTCACCAGAGCAAAATGATTTTTTAGATCAGTATCATGCAAATTCTTCCTGATCAGTGTTGAATTCAAATATTTTTCTCTGGGAAGGATTTCTGAAGCTCAGGGGGGATATTATAGAGTTCCGGGAAGATTTATACTTTTAGACCATTAAAAAGCAAAGAAACCTCAATGCTCCGCGGGGAACATTTTGATTCTCCGGTAGTGGGAGGGGGGGGGTGTCCACATTGGGCCACCTCCTGAATTTATCACTGTTCTGATGATTCATGTAGATACTGATGGACTTTCTGAGTTTCGTACGTGGCATCCAAATACCATTTTTATTCGTCTTGTTTATCCCTTATATATTTTCGTATTCTATATTTTAAAAAGAATTTTCCCAGAAAGAAATAAAATGTCGCTTAATTTTCGCATGAATAGACAAACGAGTTGAAATTTTTTACTTGGTGAAAAATTGTCCGGCGATTAGTAGAACCACTTGTTTAAATTTCCAATACTGTATCTAGTGAGCTACCTGAACGACTCTCAGCTGGTAGAGCATTGACAATTTAAGCCGGAGATGCTTCGACTTCTGCCCTGGTAATTTTTTTCACTCAGAGGGAGACCACTAAGCATGATGTACACCGATTTGGATGATTTTAAAGTATGCTGTAGAGGTCATACCCTAAACTATTCTGGTGAAAGGTTTTCTCCAAATGGGCCTTAGCTTTTGAGAAATTTGGGGTAAACTCAGCATACGTTTAAAAAACCTATTAGTTGAATTGTATGAACGTGGTCTTCGTGGCGTCGAGTTAGCATGCCCGTTCGCGGATCAGAAGGCGAGGGTCCTGTCCTACCTTGTGACTTTTGTCTTTCTTAATTATTTTTATATATTTGGACACGTTACAACTTTTAAGCAGGATTATGAATTGCTGCAGCTTTGGATTTTTTAATATTTTCCGTAATTTTAAAATTTAAATTTTTTATGAAAAGTTTTATTTTTTCCGTAATTTTTAAACTTAAAAATAAATTAATAATGATAACAATTAACTGTTGTTTTTATTGACAAAGGTTCCCCCCTTCGAAAATTTCCTAATTTTGATCGCGTATATTTGAATATATATATATATAGAGAAATAGATAGATATATTTATATTTTAGTTGTTAATCTGCGAATTTGTGTGGTCCGTATACTCGAATAGTATTTTGCATATGACGCTGTTTCATTGCCTATTAAAAAAGATAAGTAAGAGGAAAGTTTTAAAGGAGCAATTTGATTGCATCTGTGTTTCAAAGTGTTTTAATATTCATGTATGCAAAGATCTCTGATGTTGTAGAAAGTTATGTCTTGTAATAAAAGTGTGATGAAAGGAGATAAAGGATAAACAAGATATAAAAGTGTCTGAAAGGCTGCATGATTTTGCTAATTTACTACATATTTTATATGTATTGTAAAAGAGTTCTTTATATTATTGGACAAACTCATGTCATAAAATTCAGCTCAAAGTATATACAAGTATTCTTTCTATATTTGTATTATTATTAGAGTTTTAGAAAGGAGCTTCTGTTTTCGGCCGGTTATGTATGAATGTCCGCAATTTTATCAATAAATACTGAACATATCTGAATGCAACTTTTTTTTACACTACAATTCAAACAAGAGGAAATTTAAAACTAAAAATAGCCATCGTATCGTGTATAGTTTTTTTACAAGGACAAAAAAATAGGCAATGTTAATAACACCAGTGTTTTGTACTATTGCAAGCTTAGTCGTAGATTATTAAATAGTCATCTAAAGTCGCTTACGCTTTTTGTTTAAAAATTTTATAATTTATAAACATATACAGGCTGATTACAAATGAATATCCCAACTTTGAAAGGCTATATCTTCTGAATAATAAAAGGTAGTGTTCCATTTCACACATCGAAATGAGTGAGAAGCTATGAAGTGTCATAAATGTAAAGGTTCGTTTTTTTTTTTTTTTTTTTTTGTGGGAGATGGCGCAACGAGCGGCGGGTTGAAATTTATCCACACAACTGCCGCAATGGTGGATTGGTCGCAGAACAGATCCCAACGCTGCTCATCATCAGTGGCCCCCACGAAGTACGGACTTAACTCCGTGCGATTTTTTTTCTTTGGGGATAAGAACGATTAAAAGATAAAGTGTTTTTTCCGCCTCTACTAGCTGATACTGCTGAACTGAAAACGATTATAACTGCAGCTATTGCAACTGTAACACTCGACATGCAGAAAACCGTGCGGGACGAATTCTCCGACAGATTGGATGTGGTTCGTGTTTCTGCTGGTGGTCACATTGAACATTTATAAATTTTTGCTATTAGTAATTTCACAATCTTCTTTTTTTATGTCTTTTTCACAAATGCGCGTATCTTCTATAATTATGTTAATAAAGCCTTTCAAAGTTGGGATATTCATTTGTAATCACCCTGTATAATCGAAAGTTAAACAAGAATTGCACAATAAATAATTTTCATTTCAATTTTAGGATAAATAGTTGCTCAATACATTATATTATAGCTATTTTTTTTCTGATTGTTTTTTTTTTTCTTTTCTTTATAGGTAAGTTAAAACTTCTGTGTTTTTTCGGTTGTATCTGATCTGAATCCTTTGAAGCAGAGGTAAGAAATTTTATATTGTGTCTCATTATACTTTAAATATTTTTTTTTAATAATTCGAGATAGAAGCAATTACATTGAATAAGCATGACAATAAAGGGTTGTCGTTGAAAAGAAAGAAAAAAAAAACTGTTGTTTCAAACCATTCTAATGTAAATAAAAAAAGGGGGGTTTAAAATGTTAATAACATGAGTTTTTTTGCACTTTTGCAAGCAAGTCGTGGATTACGATACAGTGTCGCTGGAAGTCGCTTTCATTTTTTTTGTTCAAAAACCACGTGTATAATTTTGTATATATTTTTTTATTTGTTATGTGAAAAGATGAACATTTCAATGAATTAATAAGCTCCGTATTACAATAAAGAAAAAAAACCCCAAAAAATCCCCTCGAACACAAGTCATAATTCCAGTTTTTAAAATGGTTGATTAAACACAAGTTATAATGCTTATGTTGTTTTACATATTTCTAATACTTTTGTTGTTGTCTTGAGGGATCATCTACATATTTATTTTTGTTCTAATTCTGAAAATTTTAATATAAACTCAGTATTGTGGTGCTTTTATACTTGTTGCTGTGTTTCATTTATTCGAAACCTAAATTAACATTACTCTATTTTTAAAAACTCTTTCAATGAGTTAAAGTAAGTTCGGGGACTGTGTCAATATGAAAAAAAAAAATGTATGTTTAAAAACGAATTAAATTTTTGTTATAACTATTAAAGTAAGGATTAATTAGGCCCTTTTTTTTAAATTAAGAATAAAGCTACTTAACTGGAAATACATAAATTCGCCGTTTATTGCAAATAATATTTAACATGCATGAAATGGCGGGAAATTGTTTTTCAAATCAAATCTAATTTACTGACTTAATATGTTAATCGATATGTATTTGTGGGTGATTTGCTTCTTGTTTCTGTAAAAATTCTTTTATTCTTTTTTCTTTGTTTTTATTGCTAATTTTCGTTTGCGTTATACGCCCAATCTTACTCACGTTGCACCTTATTGTCATAGGAAAGGGAGTCGTGTTGCTTTTGCGCTTGTTTATGACTTTAGTAGGCGTTATTTGACTTAAAATTGGAATTTATATTTTTTAGCAATACAGTTAGCTAAATGGATTTCATTTGATAAACACTCGCTATTAAAAAAAATAAATTCATAATTTCAATTTCCGTATCTACTTTATAACTATTTGTGTATAATTTGTGTAAGAAGTTATTTTATTTATTGTTTTCGTATCTTTAAGTTTTTACTTACGCCCGGTATTAGTTGAATTGCGTTTTACTGTGATGGCTAAGCTAATATAAAACTCTTGTTACTCTCGTTTAAGATTTAAAGGGGCGTTACTTAGTTCAAAGAAGAAATTTACATTCCAGTGCACTATGAGCAGAGTGAATTTCATTTGATGAACATAGCTGATAAGTTATTTTGTTTTGAATCTGTAATTATGCTCTAAACGAAATTTCATTGTTGCTCTAAGAATTTTTACCGAATTTCATTTGTGAGAGGGAGTGTGCTTATACCGACCACATTAACAAGCCATAAATATTCCTTTTTTTTTTCGACCTATTTTATTTTTTATATAAAGGAACCACCCTTGTAACACCTTTCTTTCCTTTTCATTTTTTCTGATTGATTTAAGATATAACTTTCTACAGTATTATTTTATTACCCGTCTGGGAGGCAATTGTGTTACTTTTTCTTGCCTATAAACTGTTTTATAAAAGGTAAAGACTAATAGCGCTGCTAAAATTATCATCTGCACTGCAAAAAATAATTGTTGATTTTACAGTATAAAACTGGCACCCCAGCTGCCAGTATTATACCGTAAAATTAACAGTATTAAACAGTAAAATAAGCAGTAATACGCTGCCGCGCAAGCAGTAATACGCTACCGCGCATGCGCGGCTGCGTATTACTGCTTGCGCGGCAGCGTATTACTGCTTATTTTACTGTTTAATACTGTTAATTTTACGGTATAATACTGGCAGCTGGGGTGCCAGTTTTATACTGTAAAATCAACAATTATTTTTTGCAGTGTTTGAAGCATTTTAAACCATGATTGTTCATAAAAGCATATCAGTTCGTTGTTTTACACGTGGAAAGAAATTAAATTTGAAATTATTGCACTTTATAAACTAAGAGGCATTCAACGCATCAATTGACAGTTAGACAGTGTAAATGTAAACGACATAATCATAATTTGTTTTAAATTATAATATTACATTGTATCTCCCCCCCCCCCCCTCTTTTTTTTAAATACTGAGATAAGTTGTTGAAAAAAAGCCTTAGCTTCTCAAATAATGTTTAAAAAAAGTTGTAGTATATTACTATCTGAGGAGTTGTTCTTATCCTTATGTATAAAGATGGTGTTTGGCTAATGCATTATGTGTAAAAAAAAATCAGAAAAAAAAGAGTACGTTTAGCAGATTTATTTAAAGAACATAATCTTTAGAATAAAATGGAAAACGAATAATAAATGACAGCAACAACACTCTGTTGCTGTAAGCTGTTTGCCTCCCCCTCCTATCTATTGCACCATAAACCTTATAAGAGTCTCTACAAGGTCTATGTAATATGTATTGCACTGAAAAAGGGCTCTTTTATGAATCCTTGTAACAAATTTACACTAATTTTATTCCGGTTAACAGTTTTAATTTATTCACCAATTCACTAATTTATTCTGGTATGCTTTTACTTACAAAACGATTTTGTTTTCTTGGCGTATCCCATTGCAGCACAACGGTTTTTATATACATCTCACTAAGTTTCTAATGCTAGATTATGATAACCCCTACTTTCCTAACCTTCCCACCATGTTCGCTGCGGTAGTGGTTCAAGATAACATCTCCTGCAATATTATTTCACTTCATGTCTGGAAGGCAACTGTGTTGTTTTTTTTCTTGTTCATAAAATGTTTTATCAAATGTACAAAACTCCATCAAGATTTTTTTTTTTTTTTATATTGTTTCTATACATCCGTGGGGAACGTGGAAAGATTCGGCTTTCTCTCTCTCCCCAAGAAAATCGATTTCAGAAATGTGACTCATGTCAGTGACGTTGACGAACGAAAACTTGTTGAAAGTTCATTTCTTGTCCGGCCATTCGGTTTATGGATGTCTTGGATTTGATTCGTTTTCGATGAGTTGAAAGCATAAGCGAAGGCAATTCAGAGTAGAAATTTTTCCATGCAATTTTCTTTTAGTTTCATGGGGTTTTGAAGATTTTTTTTTTTTTTTTTTTTTTTAGTGAAAAGCTGTATTATTGTACTTATGGTGTCTAAATTATATTTTCTTTATAACAGTACAAATTGCTAAATCTTTGATTAAACTTTTGTGAAAATTAAAATTAATGTAATAAAAGAAACAGCAGATATTATGGTGAAGTGCATACTTGTCAAACTCAAAAATCAAGATAACATGCTTTGAACCAGAAAAATTTTAATTGATTCCAGTAGTTTTCAAATGACTATCACATAGAAGCAAGACACATTTAATTAAATACATTTTCTGGTTCAAAGTATTTTTTTTTTTTTTTTTTTTTTTTTTTGAAAAACAAGAACTCAAATTATTGCATCAGGCATATATTATGAAACACTTTCCAACACTAATAGAATATTATACTAAGAAATTTTAATTTTTCATAGAATGAAATGAATTATCTAAATAAACAGCTTAAGAAAAAAAAAAAACATAACTCAGTAGAAGTCTATTTTCAGCAATTGCTGGTAATATGTGCTAATTCTTTCGTGTATGCAATCCATAGAATTTATACACACCACCTAATACACTCAAAATTAGATTAGAGTTTAAAAATACATACCACATAAAAAAAAAAAAAAAAAAAAAAAAAAAAAAAAAACACATACTCTTAATCATTCCTGTAACCGAATTCTTTTGTCTGTCTCTGTAAATGAACGACAAATGCTATATGCACTTCATAATCTATAGAAAACATGTTGTAGTGCCCTTCAGTTATTCCATTAAGTTTGAAGTATCAGAACACCATTAAAATGTTCTGCCAACGGTTTTTGCCCATAGATTATAATATAATGGAATTCTTTTTTGTGCCCCTGTTGACAAACTATAAATGCTACTTATTCTATACTCCTGAGAAAGCATGCTGTAGTCCATCTCAGTGATTATCAATCTCAATATATCGTAATATCAATAAAATGCATCGTAAACGAAATTTCCACAGAGACCATAAAATAACGGAATTCTTTTGAATGTTAACGAACTATAGATGCTACATACTTTATTTTCACACTGCAAAAAAAAGGTGTTTATTTTACAGTATAATACTGCAGCCGTAAAATTAACAGTAATAAACAGTAAAATAAGCAATAATACGCTGCCGCGCATGCGCGGTAGCGTATTACTGCTTATTTTACTGTTTATTACTATTAATTTTACGGTATAATACTGGCAGCTGGGGTGCCAGTATTATACTTTAAAATCAACGTTTTTTTTTTTTTGCAGTACAATACCGAACATTTTATATTAAAGCTTAATTACATATAAAAATTTCATGGCAATTCGAGTAAGTATATGTACGAGAGTTAGAGAAAGGACAGACTGACGATATACAGACAGACTAACTGAATTCATAAACACTTTGCAACTACGTTGGAAAGAGCTAGAAATCGGGAGTTTGATAAGTCTGTGAAGTGACAATGAAGTAAAAGTACGAATCCTTAATATTAAGACCCGTTTCGAGATGAATGACTTGAAATAAACTTTTGATCAATATTTATTCTATTATTCTGCACATCATTTCATGTTAACTATTGTGTCACAAAAAATGTAGTTACTGTAAGGGGAAAAAAAGAAAAACAGGAAAAATCTTACTAATTACATATTAATAACAAGTCACTTGAAATGTTATTTACATTTCTTTTGTTACTATTTTAGCTCCTTTTGAGGATAATACATTAAAAAAAAAAGTTAACTATCTATATATGAAAAACATCAAAGTAAGTGGCGGCAAAAAAACATTTATTTCTCTTTTGCCGATGGCAACGAGTGGTTTGTTTTCACTAATTTGCGAATATTAAGAAAAGTGTTTGAGATATCGATTTAAAATTCAACACACATATGCGGAAAAATTTTCTGTGTACAAAAATCTAATTTTTGTAAAAATCGGCTGGTAATTTTTCTTAATTTTTGAAAACAAAACTGGCCCAGACTTTCTGAAAAGGAAAGAAAATAAATTGCAAAGTCAAACCAAAAAAAAAAAAAAAAAAAAAAAAACCCGCGCCATTTTGTTTCTGTTTCAAAAGCTACCGATATTTGTTAGTGTTGTCATTTACTGAATTTTGAGGGGGAGGGGGGGGGGGGGGAGTTCGGTCGTAATTTAAATATCGCGTTAATGTTAAAGGTATAACTGTCTGCCGTACCCTAGCAGTGGCAGGTGGAACCAATTTACTTTTGCTGCGCGTGAGCAGCACGCCGGCTATTCGGTGCCGTAGGCAGTGGAGACCCATGCCGGATGTTCGTTTACGATAGAATGCACCTCTGGAGGTGGAAGGTGGAACTAAAAGATTTTGCGGTGCGTGCACAACACGCCTGTTATACGGTGCCATAGGTAGCGTGAACCGATTCCGAAAGCTCTTTCGGAAAGAGCTTTGTTTAGAACAGAATGAGCTTCCTGGCCTGGCGGTGTAAAGTGGAATTAAAAGATGTTTTAATCATTCGAGGTTCGTTTGGAAAATCGACCAGCGAAACGTCCGTAGTTTGCTAGTTTTTATTGTTATACTAAAAAGTATGTTTTTGACATAAGTGATCATATATAGATTTTATGGTAATAATTATTCACAATGACAAGCATTAAACTTTATTAACAATTCTATTGTATATTTACACTCATGAATTAATATACATATTGGAAGGTATTTTGTTTTTGGAACAGTATTCATGACAAATTTTATCAATATTAATTTTTAAATCATGCGGTGAAAGAAAACACACACACGCCCCTCCCCTCCCCTCTTAAAAGAAGCAAAAATGAAAAACCACCTTATATATTTTTACCACAAAATAAATGATAATAGATTTTGTTTGCAGTATTAATTTTAATAGTATCTTTATATTTATTGAACTTATGTCGAAAAAGTATAAATCAAGTACTTTAGCAAACGCTATTAATTATTTAATTAAAACTTCTTTATAATCTATGCATTTTCGGAGCTTAGATCACGCGTGAATAAGTTAAAAACCAAAGTTATTACTTATTTAGTATGCTTTGCTGCAAAATTTAAAAAAATCATCTCTTGTTTATATAGCGAATAAAACTTCTACAGGCTAGATAAAAAATAAATATATGTAAAATAATAATAATAAAAAAAATGCATGAGAAAAACGGCAATTTTATTTTAAAAAAAATATCTTGTATTTTTCTGCGTTACAGTAATGTTTTAATTAAATGTAATTAATTGGCTATAAACAAAGTTATTCTCTTTTTTGAACTTATACATATATGTATATTATTAAAAAAGGCGCATTTGTTTTTTATATTCCTCAATACATTAATCATAATACAGTTAATCATTTTGAACTTTAATTTAAAATAATTTTTATTTTGTTGATTTGATTCTAGTTTTTACACGTATTAAAAAATTTAAGGAAATGTCAAACAATTAACAAATGTTTACCTTTTTTTTTTTCAATTGCCGATGAAATAAAGCTATTTTTAAGTAATTAAAATGTAAAACTGTTAGTGAAATGTAAAAATATTTGATGAACGTATTTTCCTGTTAAAAATTTAATTTGTATTTTTCGAAAGAAAAAAAGACGTAATTATTTTTAAATATTGTATTCTAAAACGATTTTTTCAAAAATAAAATGATAAAGGATTGCAATGTACATAAAAACGCATTTTTAAATTACTGTCTGATTTTCCGTTTTTAATTAAAATGAAATACTGCTAGAAAAAAAAAACTCAACTCTACTCCAAAAATAAAACAACATCAATACAACTAACTGACTGATTGTTTAGCAAAGTAATTGGTGGAAAATTGAAAAGTTGAATCTTACAAATATATAAATTTTCTATATATATATATATATATATATATATATAAATTTTCTAGATATATATATATATATATATATATATATATACTTTAATGACATTACATTTACTTCACATATTTGCTATATTCTTCATATTGTCTATCGGTTTTCGCGTTTCTGAATTATGTTAAAATGAATGGAGTGCACATAATGTAGTCTGTAGTGCATAATGGTGTGGATTATTGTTAAGTGAACAGTATGTTTACTGTTAACCATATTCCTAAGTATAGAGATTCCACTTCAGTATATTGTTTAGTACTCATTTTCAGTACTCGTGATGAATACACATAAAACAAAGTAAATCCGTTGAAACTCGCTACGCTATCATGATTGTATTACGTTTATGAATGAAAATTCGAGTTTGGCTTTGAGTGAGACACCCTGCATTTTTAACAGAATAAGTGAATAGTGTTATGATTTCCAAATATGTAATTGATCTTACTTAATTAATCATCGAAACAACCGTCAATACTTGCGACCTCAGTAAATGCATAATTTGCATACAGTTAAAGCGAAATGAACGGTTTTCCGATTACGGATGTAACCTTGACCACGGTGACATTCATCTGTAATCTAGATACCAACCGTTTAACTAGTTTTAGATTTGCAGTGGACGATGTTGTTATGGCAACTTGGCAACATTCCTTCGCATACCAGTTTCGTTATCCGTACCATCTAATCTAGTGGTATTCCTTAAAATGTTTGTAAGAGGCAAAATCTGGTAAAGAAGCGAGCTCTGGGCCGCTCTTCTATTTTTGCAGACACACGTCTATGTATTAGAAGTATTTCCACTGCTAAACTTAGTTTTTTAATGACATTTGTGTTTTTTTCATCTTGAAGAATCATTTTGCGATGAAAAAAATTGGGTGTTGCCATTTGAAATTTTCAAAATTTTGTCACTGTAACCGTAATTGTGAGAATTCGCTTGTTGTTCTTTACCTAATATACCTAAAAATAATTCAACAATCACAGTTTTTAAAAATACGTTGATGCAGCTTCTGCAGGATTCTAAATGATTTTTTTTTTAATTTAAATCCGAGTTGACCGGATCCGAAGACAGTGAGACGTCCGAATCCTAAGTTCGTTTAATTCGAGGTCCGTTTGGAATAAACCGACCAGTGTAGCGGGCGAAGCTCCGCTAGTGCGTTTTTAAATGTTGCCAATATTTTTACAATTGTGGCATGTGTTTTTAAATGTATCTAATATTTTGCATATTATTTGATGTGTATAAATTTTATAGATCATATACAGGGTTGCACAAAATAATTCGAGTACACTTTCGCTCATTGATGAAAATTGTTGAAGAATTTTCAACTGTGTTATACGTTTCCTAACTGAACTCAATTTTGGCATACTATGCAGCATATATACAGATCTATAGATCATATACAGGGCTGCACAAAAGAATTTTTTTCGACTGTAATGGTAATTGCTGAATTTTTTTATCAAATGTGTTATGCGTTGTCCATATTGTTTACTTAGACACACTCTTTCAATTTACTAAGCGGCAAGATTTTGTTTCAGTATACTGAATGTGTTGCAAAGAGTTTCATAATGTATGTTTGACGCATGATTTTTCCTTCTTGTTAAATTATAAAGAAAGAACGTTTTATCTATTTATTTTGTTTTGATTAAAGGGTTTTTTGTTCATAGGATTTATAATTTTTTATTTTGTCTACACATATAAAATAGTCGTTGGGGGACACAGTAATACTTACCCATCATGGATATGCATAATATAAAATAAAACATGTGTAAACTATTTATAAAATGCATTGCAATTCGAATAAAATCGTGGCTTGATGACGTCATAAACTTTAAATGCTCTATTACTGAATTGCGTAAAAGAAACAGCCTTATAACTCCAAAATTGATAATCATATTAAATAACGATTTACTGCGTTGGATTAAGCGTCTCATTTCCAATAAAAATATATCTTTGAATTGAAATTTGAATGAAATACAGGGTCATGAAAAATCGAAGAGTGTGGAAATAGAATTCCAAATATCTCGGCAACTCAATATTCGATCGACTTCATTCTTTATACAAAATTTATGTTTTTTTATTGTATTTTATATTCACTCCTTAAAATAAACAATTTCGAAAATTTTTATATATCAGAACGCATATTTCGAGAGTCCGAAAAAATTAGTTCCGGATAATCGAGGTTACTGAAATTCAATAAACTTCTTCCCATTATTATATACTAAGTACATACCAAATTTCAAGTCTCTATCTCAATTTGTTCGGGAGATAGAGCGTTTACAGACACACACACAGACAGACGGACGAACGATTACAAGACTTACCCTATACTACTTATGATGGGTAAGTAAAAATTGCTAATTTAATATTCTGACTTAATTTTGCAGTGCCTTCAAATAAAAGAAATTAAAATCTTTCAAAATTTAACGACCTTTTAAACAAAAACATATGTTTTGTTGTGTGCAACCTGAAAGAAAGAAAATCCCGTCCTTTCTCTCTGTGTTGAAAGAATTACCGAAGTAACTTGATGCTTAAACTTCAGTCCCGTTTCAGGAAATCCTGTTCTCTCGTGTCTGACTCTTTCTTGAGAGTTTTTTTTCCGGTTAGAGGTCACTGGTAATAGTGTCATTTCTCGAAATCCTTTCATCTTTTGGTCAGTCTCTTAAGATTAAGGAGGAAGAGAACTTTTTCTCTATTTCTTATTATTATTTTTTTTTAATCTGAGATTTTGAGAATTGTTCCATTGAATCGATATAAGTTACCTACCTTTTTTGTCAGAGACACTCAAAACGTAAAAAATCGGGTTGGACTTTTTCCGATGTTTGATTTCATATTAAATCCTTTTCTTTTCATTCAATCGCCCAAAGCGGAAGTATTCCGGAATACCGGAATTATTTATTTTGACCAGTGATATATGTATCTAGTGCTTCTGTATCCAAGACGGATATCGAAGATAGTGAAAAATATTTTATTGAAAATATTGACCTATGATATTTCGTTCATACTAATATGTACTCTAGTGTTGAAATATCCTTTATACACATATAGCAAAAATCCGGATGTTTTATTGGAAGAATTATTGAGTTAAAAATTTTGAATAACTATATATTATAATAAATCTTTTTTAATATATTTTCTAAACAAACGAATAACTGAAATTGAATTATCATGTAAATACATTTACAGAATAGCCCATTTAGTTTGAAAACACAGAGAAAATTCTGTGTAAGATGAAAAAGTTGAAGATGTGAAAAGTTATTCAAATGCAAAGGATGAGTTCTCAAAAATCAAGATATTCAAAAGCTATATAGAGATAATAAGTGAAGGTAAAATCAATAAGAAATAGAAATGAGAAAAAGAAAAAAAAGTCTATATTCCCCTGAAAAATCTTCAGGGAGATCAGTTCTGTGAAAACACGCCAAGGCATTGCATTTTAATTATTTGTGTAAGCAAATATGCTTAAATATGTTTAACACAAACTTAACCCTTACTTAAAACAGAATTTTCAGAAAGAGACTCAAAGTTAATATACATATAATAAACTTTATATACAAAGTAAAAATCTCAAAGTAATTTCAATGTTTCAATTCAGTGTAATGTTTATTTCATTAAATCAAGGGGTTTTATAGATTAAAAGTTTGATGAGAAATTTAAAAAAGATTTCGCTAATTTCAACGTGGTTGTTTTCCTTCTTTTCTTTCCCCCCCCCCCCTTTCTTTCTGTTTGGCATTTTTATTTTTGTTGAAAGTATATCCCTGTGTGGAATTATTTACATGTAGTGGCTACAAAACTCGCATTATTCATGGCATAATGTATTAGTTGTAACTTTTCCACGGGCGTATTATTCCGCAATAGATGATAAGTAAAGTCAAACAAACATATGAATTTAATTTATTTTAAAAACGGTGATGCGAATTGACTAACAAAGCATTCTTGAAACAGTTAACCATTATATTTCAAATTATATTTTAAAAAAAAAACTTTATTATGAAATTGTAGGACAATTAATCAGTTTATACAAAAGTCTTCCAAAAATGATTTCTGATAATCCGTAGCCTTTTTTAATTTTATTAAATTAATTTTGTTAAAATTTTCTAAAATAAATTGGAATAAAATTGTGATTACATTCCAATAAACATCTAAAAAAGATGTCAATTTTAATTTTGAAATTGTATTTTTACATTAAAATCCAAACGTTGCACTGAAAAAGCATTTATCTTTCATTAAACCCTTCCTTTCTTTTTTTTGAAGTTTCGTTGCCACATAGTTTTTCTGGGACATAATGCTTCGTGAATTAATTAGCCCATTATTAATGTTAGAAAGTACGATAAAAAAAGTTTTTTGTTCCGTTTTTAGAAACTGTCAAGACATTTTTGGAAGTGACGCATCACTTAGGTTATCTTTAAAAAAATCTTTGACAAGATATTTAAAAGGAAACTTATCTTCGTGATGTATTTTTGATGTCAAGGAACGATCAATAATACATTAATGTGTATTTAAAGATTAAAAATCTGACTGTAGTAAAAGTCAGTCAAGGAGTATATATTCAAGATGATCAATACGTAATACCTCCGGAAAATGTACTCTTTTATAAAAAGTTTAAAACAGTTTTATTAAAACAATAATAAGATAGTGGATTTCAGTGGAGCAGGCGGAATTTAACTACGCAAATCGAATTTAGATTCACTGAACTCTCAAACCAACCAAATTGAAATCTACTAATTCAAACTTAAATTCCTTAATGGAAATGACTGATCAAGATCGTACCCAGGACGACATCGATTTTGAGGGAGCACTATTGCTTAAAACACTTTAATCAAAAGCAATTCAAAACTGTATTAAATAGGTCTACTAACTAGAAATTCGTGAATTCTGCAATCACTTTATTCAAATATGTCGAGCAGCTTCTTACCAAAAGGTAAACTTCTCGGCTAACACGAGAACTGTATATCCCAAAGCATTGGCGACAAAGCGAATTCCAAGTCTCAAAAGCGAGAAACTCCACTCTTCTTTTCCACGATGACGCAGGACTCGACTCAAAATCCGCTCGTTCAAACTCTTACTCCCATATTTATACTCGCCAGCTGACCACCACGACCTAATTATTATATAACCGCATAAAATAACCGTGGAACTCAGATTATTGGGAGGCACAGTCGTCCCACTGTGAAAATTAGGGAAACAATAGATAGATATCGCTTTCAAGCGTACATGGTAGTGCCAGACAAAACACTCACAATCAAACTAGACTTCCTTTATAAGCGAGTAACTAGCTCCACCCATAAATTAAAGTGTTTTGGTAGTGAATGTACATTTTCCTTTAAATGATGTATTAAAAGATTCTTATCAGGTCAGAAATCGCGTTAGGTACAAAACTATTTTTTAACAATTTATTAAATTACATTATCGCTCATGTATAGTGGTACCTCTGTTCTCGAACGCGTCACCTGTTAAACAATTCGGTTCTCAAACAAGAAATTTTATTAGGTTTCTCGAACTGTCAGAGTGTCGTCAATCAAATTAACCAAATGCAAAATCGTAGCAAAAACGACTTATTATCGTCTATAAACGACTATATTCCTGTACAGCGATATTGCTGAATCCACCGATTGTTATTTATTTTCTTTCTTTTCAATTTTTCTTCTTTTATTTCTTCTTCTATCTTTTTGGTTTTTCGTAGGCGCGAAGAACAAATACATGCGATAGTGATATAGTTATCCCGGTGCTAACGAATTTCATTAATTTTGAGAGTGAAAAATAGCTTGTTAACTTAGTATTCCTAACGATCTAAAAAAATAAGAATGACCAATAAAAGTATGGATGCGGTTTTTGTTAAATTTTCATCAAAATGTTGTAAAATTGTCATTGTCTCTTGTAACTCTTGCACTACTATAAAATATGTTTTTATATTTTACTGTATTGTTTGAATCAATAAATACAGGGAGTAACTTGTGAGGTGGAAATCTATTAATCGTATTTTCATTATTACTTTTGGTAAATGTTATTTGGTTTTTGAATGATTCATTACTCTTTGGAACGAATTGTGTTAGAGAACCGGCGTGTACTACTATACCTTAACATTTAATTACGCGCCAAAACTGGCGACTATTTGTATAATTAAATTGTACTATAATTTACAAAAGAAAATTTGTTTTAGGTATTTCTTGAAAATGTCCTACTATAAGTATATGGCAGAGATTATTTTTCAAAAAGTAGCACGATTAGAATTAAAAAAAATAATCGTTGGGATTTACGCTGTTCTAACCTCGTAAATAAAAGGTTAATATTCGTTTAAGAAAATAAGAATAAATAAAACTTCTGTGCTTAGTAAGCGTACAACAGATATAAAACTTTGAATAAAAAGACAAAACGTAGTGTCATTCAGTTTATTCTGTATAGAACTGAAATAAAGTATTTTCTGTAACCTAAGTTGTAATCTAAAGCATTTCAGAAAATAAATTCTCTATTTTTTGTGTTCACTAACAACGTACTCATTACGTTTCTTCAAATGAATTGCATTTAAACATCACATTCTCTACCCTATGTAATGAAGTTGTAGCAATTACCTTATACTAAAGTTTGGTGTAATGAACTTACATAACTAGGTTTAAGGAAATGCATTTCAATTAAAGTAAAAGTTCCAAGCGCAGAAGAAAACAAACAAGTCGCCGAATGTACATTGAAGTCTGTGAATTCAAGGACTATAAGAAGGGGTGGAGGTGGACATTGTATATCAGATTATGAGAATAGATTACGGTAGAAGTCTTTGGTACAGCATCGCTGTTGTGAACATATCGCTCACCCGTAAGAAAAGTGTCACAACTTCTAAAAATTCATTTTAAGTACTATTGCACTAATAGTTCTGACTTAGGTGGATCTTGCTGCAGGAAATGTCTGAACAGTGTAATTATCCGTAAAATTGACAGATTACGCTATGTGTCCATTTGTCACCACAGAAGGTGGGTTAATTGTGTGTGGAGGGATAAATTATCTCAATCCTCCAAACCACATCTACGTCTTCATTTTTTAAGGGTTTTATGCTTTTTATGCACGTTTTATAGCTGAACTGAGAGCTAAGTGCTATAATTTTATCTTAAGGTAAAAACATGTGAATCTTCTTTTGCCTCTCCTGTGAAATATAGTATTTTTGAGTTGTGTCATTTTTCTTGCGGGTGAGCGATATCAAATTAGGGCGTCATATGGCCTTTATAACAGGTTGCATTATAAATAGTTTAACCTTGTTCAGGTAAATTGAATGATTTTCAATTTGCAGAAATTGCTTTGTTATATTAAGAATTAGGATGCAGCGCACTAAATTTGGCATTCCATAATATTTTCGACATTTCCGTTTTCCATTTTGGATTTTTTGAAAGTATTCTATAGCTTGCATTAATCGCGCTACAAAATAACTTCAACGATATCTCAGTTGTCAAAACTGACTAAGCTGTTTAGTCCTCATGTTGTACTTGAGACGGACAGAATTCTGCTTGATGAAATGCAGAAACATGCGAAAAAAAACATTATTCTCTCTTTGCCGTCTCCGTAAATGTTGGAATGTTAAAATTATGTCTCCTTGACAGGGTATAAGTAGAAGTTTCTTTCTGCACTTGCCGCGCATAAAACTTAAAAAAATCTGCACAGGTTTTAGATTTAGCGAAATTAGACTATAACTGGAAAAAATCATAGGCGAGCATAAAAGTCATAATCCGGCAAAAATCTATCATCTAAATTCTAAATGTTTTAGAACTGCAAGGATTTCGCGAACACACATTTGCAACAGGGGAGGAGGTCCTAACAGTAAACTGGGTGGTTGCAGCAACTTATCCACAGGTGTCGGCGAATGACACATCCATGCGGTTCTTCCTAAAAGTCTGAGAAACAATAGGGGAAAAAACTGTTAAAAAATGAAACCATTAGGATGAGGGCGTTTCCTGAAAGCTGTCGTTACATCCGCTAAAGAGGGGTGGTAAATAAAAAAATAAATGTATGTTGAAACAGATGTATCACCAGTAACATCAATCATAAGTTGGTAATTGAAGATATAAAATGAACAAGCATAGTTTTTCATATTACAGCTTCATATTACAGCTTCATATAATAAAGCAACATTTAAAAAATAAAATAAAACGAAATTTTATATAAATTTTAAATTATCTGTTGAGGCAATATCATGGACATTAACAGTACTTATTTTATTTCTGGACGGATCCACGGAATGGAGAATTCTGGCGGTACATATCACATTATCAGGAACTCGGTAAAGAAGTTCGTGGGTTCGATGTCGCGCGGACCGGGTGTGGTATCTACAATTTTGGTGTTTTTTCTTGAACGAAAGTGACAATTTGGATCACAATCTCCCGACATTATCACTATAAAAATATATCCAAAGCGTACGATTTTTCCACGCGGTTCTTCTTAAAAGCCTGAGAAAACAGTAGGGAAAAAACTTTCCATTTTGAGAACACTGCCTATTATTTTGGCGAAAATCGCAACCATGTTTATTTATTTTTTGCATAAAATTATATGTATTGTGGTTATACTTCATTACTAATAAATTGTTGGCTGGTTAGTAGATTTAATTTAATGGTTTCAAATTGCCAGAGAAACATGTTACTACAAAAAGATCATTTGTTGTAACATGTCAGAACAAAATGTTTGTTCTGCTTAAGTGTTTGTCAACAAACAGAAACCACTTAATCATTACAACAAACCACTTAAAATAAATATAACTACATAAATAATAAATGCATACAAAAAAGAAATATAAATGGGTGCATTTCGCTATCAGAGTTTTCAGAAATAAAAATGCCAGAAAGAAATAGAGAGAATAGTAAAGCAAAATATCAGGGGAGAATAATGGGTGGAGTTTCCACGTATTTCATCACCTGTGTAATCTCCGCCCCTGTGGCTGTATGCTACCTTTTAGGTGCGTTCGTAATTATATAAATACGTAGCACCTATTGTCGTCGTCTGGTCCGTCCGTCTGTCCGCATATAACAACGCAAAAACTATCCAACCGAATGGTTTGAAATGTAAGATATATTATCTTTGCAGAATTTTGTCAAGACATTTCAAATTTTATGAAAATCGAATCAAAACTTTTAGAACATATTAATAAAAATATTTATTAAGAAATTTGAATTTTTTTTAAAAAATCGGTGCTTTTTT